>CM026209.1:13893792-14498792 GCA_014839995.1 Xenentodon cancila | reverse complement strand
GTCAGGATAGTGAAGTTAAATGCAAGTAAACAGAAGACGGTTATTTACAAATCACTTAAACCCTATAATCATTTGCTTAATACCGTGACCACATGCATCAATAAGATTTAACTGAATGGACTTTAACTGAAATGGTTTGAATTTGGAATTAAAGTGAAAAAAGGAAAGAAAAAAAAAAACCCAAAAAAACAACGACCATGGTTTGAACTTGTATTACAGGATGCAGTGAAGAAGAGTCAACTCCTGATGAAGCCAAGCAGCGAACTCCACAACACAATCACGTCTAATGATGATTACATTTGATGATGTGCTGCCAGAGGACATCACACCTTGATCCTTACATACATGGATTTCTTCAGTTACAGAATATTTTATTATATTATAGTATATTATTTATGTATATTAAATTTGTATTATGGTAAAATCCACTAATCCCTTGACTTGTATGTTAAGAAACTGAGTTCCAATCTTTATCTTTTTTTTTTTTAAACAATATAAACAATCATCCAAACAGGTAAATCCTTCCCTGAAAGATTATTTAAGATGCTCTCTCTCTCTCATATATATATATATATATATATATAATATATATATATATATATATATATATATAGATATATAATATATATATATATATATATTATATAATATATATATATATATAAGATAGTAATATAGATATATTAGAGATAGATATATAATATATTATATATATAATAATATAATTATATAATATATATAATATATTATATATATATAATATATATATATATATATAGATATATATATAATAGATATATATATATATATATATATATATATATATATATATATATATATATATATATATATATATATATATATATATATATATATATATATATATATATATATATATATATATATATATACACATATATATATATATATATATATACATATATATATTTTTTTTTTTTTTTTTAATGCTTTATTAACCAGTTGCCAGTTAAAATAATAATTTGAGATTGTGTTATTTATTTTTTTTTACACTTTATACAGTAGTTTAAAAACTAGGGTTTTCATTTAAACAAAATTACAATTTTAATCATGTACAGTGAATTTCATCTGGAAGTGACATCTTTAATCTATCTCAACAACTCTGTGTTTACGGTAAAACAACAATCTTTTTAAGAAACATTTTGTGTATAACATACCAATGCCAACACTTTCATGTCATAAAGATAAATGTCTGAATTACCTTTGTTTGACTTTCTTTTCTTCTTTTCAATACCTGATTTTTCGGAGGCTTCACCATCATCCTGGAAGAATACAGATTGATGAAAAAAGAATAATCAGTCTAGATGTTGAATTGGAGCTCCACAATATAACAGCGGACTTACTGTCACCGTAGTGTTTTTCCTCTTGTTGGCGCAGACGCTGTTCCTCAAGGCTCCACTCTCATCCTCCACGTTTAGTTCTTCTTTCACAGTGGCTCCTGTTACCGTCTGACTGCTGCGAGGTGACTGTGCTGCACGAGGCTGCTCCAACGGCTCTTCCAACCGAGAAACCGGCTGCGTATCTGGGTGACTTTCATGGGATGGAGGCGGTAAAGTCAAATCTGTGCCTGAAACACCGCCTGGCAACGACTCCCAGTGGAAGCCCTCGGAAAGAGGTAGATCATCGTCTCGCGTAGAGCGTTCATGGTCGGTTTCGTGGTTTGCCAACATAATTCCAAACCTGTAAATTAAAAAAAAACATGAAATTGTAGCTCTGGAAGTAAAAAAAAAAAGTTTCAACAAAGCGTCTTGCGTGATGCTGGCAACCTCACCTGGGAGCGCCTCTTACATCCTTTCTTTTCATGTCATCATACATCTTCCTCCAGCTTAAGTTACTCCTGGCTCCTGACAAGTTAGGCAGGTTGCCCAGAGTTGGTTTACATCCGACCTCTTTCTGCTCTTGAACCACTTGTGGTCTGTGGGCGATTCGGACCTTATGGGGTTTGCTCAGGTTAGGCTCAGAGTATGTCGCTGCACACCTGCTGAGAGAAGTGGAGCCTTCGCTGCAACCCTGATAGTCGTTTTCGCTGCTGTTTGACAGTCTCTCTGCCGCTAGTGAGTTCTCCCTACACTGCTCTCTCCTTCTCCGCCTCCTTTTGACAGTTGTATGGTTGGATGTAGCAGAATCAATACTGGAAGGATCAGTTCTGGGAGCTGGAGCGGTGACCTGTGGAGGTGGAACAGCTGGAGAGGAGGTGACGTGGATCCTGGTGGAGGTGCCTGCTGGCTGCCCTGCCTCAGCTTGTTGTGTTGCGCTACGATCAACTGCCCGGACGCTGACCTCACTGTTTTGCTTCCGGGCTTCTCGATCCGCCCTACACGGCTCCCTAACGCCCAGCACTCTCCTTATTTGCTTCAGCATGGCGGCGACGTCTAGCTCCTGTACAGGGGCCGTGTCGTCAGATTTATTTGCAGGAGCAGGACAACATGAACAGCTCGAACCTTCTGGCCGAAAGGAAGCTGTAGTCTCACCATGGTCATGATCAAACACAATAGCTCCATTCTCAGGGAGGTTATCACTGGTGAAGTCTCTATCTGGTCCACTATTAGACTGCATGCTGTAATATCTGTTCTGGCTGACGGGCGGTAACGTCATTTGATTGGGCCTGTCAGTGGCACCTCCTTGACATTTGTGTGTTTTAGATAGTCCATCTGTCTGGAAGCCATCGCCTTTTAATTGCCTGCTCGTGTTGCTGCCAGAGAACTTATTATACCCCATCTGGCAACCTGTTTGGGTGAACTGCTCACGGACGCACGGCTGATGAGGCGGACCTGCAGGTTCTTCTGACTGACAACCAGGCCACATTTGAGTCTGCAGAGTTGATTCTCCATGGTTAGGCTTTTGCAGACTGGACACTTTATTCTCTTTGTTTTGAACCACAGCATGGTTGCCTCCTTTGTAGTGACTTTGCTGCATCTGTTTCGATCCAGCAAAGTTCTGCACGGCTTTGGTTTTTTCCGGTGTCGTCCCCTTTACAGGCACAGCTCCCTGCTGGATTTCTGCCCACCTACATGAAGCGTTTTTGTCCTGTTTCTTTTTATATTTATTCCCTGCTTTCTTTCTGTAAACAAAGACAGTTGTTCAAATTGCGCATAACACACAAAAAAAACAAAAAAAAAACTAATATCATTCTGAATCAGTAAGAGATGAACAAACTGAATTCTTACTTTAGTGACTTGTTTCTCTCCAGAATAAAGTTGATGGTCTCTTTGCTCAGAGTCTTATGCAGTGAGACCGGTTTTATGTTTTTGGTCCTCAGGATCTTCAAGTTACTCTTGTGTTGGGCTGTTGAGATATGCTGTTGGTACTCGTTTAAACCCAGGAAATTTCCCTTACATGCCTGGCAATCATGTAAGGCCTCCCTGCTCATGAAAGAAAAACATAAAAAAAAAAAAAAAAAACAGAAAACAAAGACATCGTAATTTAACGTTTCCATAACCATGAACAGATATAAAAGGTCTGGCAACTGTAGCAAATTATGAGCTGATTTCCAAAAGACACAACATTAAAGATTACAGTTTACAAATACGTTATGTAATATTATTTTCTCATACATACCCCCCCCCCTTTCCTAATTAGACAGGAAAAAAAAAAAAAAACCCAGAAGGATTATTGTTATTGTTAAGCACATGATCACTTAGAAGAATCAGTTTGTAAAAACATCTGGAGACAGCTAAAGAACCGTCAACACTTTTTTTTTAAAGCTTCAA
The DNA here is from genome assembly GCA_014839995.1 of Xenentodon cancila. Taxonomy (NCBI): domain Eukaryota; kingdom Metazoa; phylum Chordata; class Actinopteri; order Beloniformes; family Belonidae; genus Xenentodon; species Xenentodon cancila. Next base: position 14,495,043 of record CM026209.1, on the reverse strand, counting down.
ACATTGAGCTTATATTCCTGTGAGCACTGCTCCATCATATTAACTTCTTTCAACAAGTCTCCTCTATCGATGAAATCTCAGGCTTTGACTCAATCCTATGCTAGACAGCTGAAGAGGTGTTCCGTTCTTTTGCTCCATACATACCTCTCTTGCTACTGCCAGAAAAACACAATTAATACTCTACGAATGCCCCAATATATATGTATGTGGTGCATGTTATCCATCTAAGCTCACTTTGCCAGTAGCCATCACTATAAACGGAGTGATAGTCCATGTCTTGTGTGCGTGTTTCTGCATCCCTGAATGACAGGTACTCACTTGCCCAACAGAATATCCAGCTCTCTGTGATGCAGCAAGCTCTGCATATGGTCGTGTCCGTCCTGCAGTTAGTGACACCAAAAAGTAAACATTATAAATCATCTGAAACGAGTACATGGATGTGCAAAAACAAGGTGACTAAAAGACAATACTGGGGAAACGCAAAGGCATCAGGTAAAATGAAATCCACTTACATTTCTTGAATAACACTTGCGACACAATATGCAGTAGATAGTTGATTTGGGTTTTTTCTTTTTTGCAGGAGTATGTTGCACCGTCTTCTGTGGCGTTTGAACGGCTGCCATCACTGAACAAACGGAGCAAAACACGTGGCGTAAGGACATCAACCAATGTTAGTTAAGTCACGTCTAAACCAGTGCACTGGTGGACAACTAGACCTGCCAAAACAACAACAAACAAACAAACAAACAAACAAACAAACAAACAAAAGGCACCGTTGAATCTAAAACGATAAAAGACGCACGGTGTGGTTTTCAAGTAAAAGTCAGCTGACGCTTTCCGGGAGGTTAAACACGCTTGAGGTTTAGACGCTGCACTGCGACGCGTATAAACCGATGGATACAATTAACTGAAACCAAAATGTAACGATAATTCTTTAATACCTCATTAATTTCACATGGCAACATTAAGCAACTCCAGCTACGCCGCCATGTTTGTTACGTAAAGCCCGCGCCGACCAATCGTTCACTGAAGACGACGTCGGAACGGAGTAGATCTACAAAACATGGAGAGGGGACGACTCGACGTTAAAGCAGTCGTATCCGTTTTTTGGGGTGGTTTGTAGCTCTACTAAGGTACACGGCTCGCTCGTCCGTGCGGAAGAGGTGTGTTGCTATAAAACAGTTAGCCGTTTTGTATTTGTTTACAGTGTTTTGTGTTACGTTTTTATATTCGTATTTGTATTTTCTTTCCTTCTCTTTTATTTCGCACATTTTCGGCTTAAAATGTGTAACGGTTGCGTGCAAAAAGAATACCCGGACCGGGTAAGTCGAAAGCTGCTGAAAGTCTCCGTTTGTTTCGAAGCACTACTGCTAATTTAATATAAATTAATGTAATTATTCAACTGCTATGCGCGTGTCCGCGAGCACGAGCGTTTAACGGGGACGGTTTCATAGTGTTCTCCCGGGGTTTGTTGTCCAGGGGAACACTTGTCTGGAGGACGGCTCCTACCTGATGAACTACCTGGGCTGCGCCAACTGTCACGAGAGGGACTTCGTGCTGATCAGCAATAAAGCCTCCGAGGACGACGACGGCGAGGAGATTGTCACATATGACCGTTAGTTTCTCTTATCTTCATCGTTTCTCTGGGAATTCCTTTTAAAATGCCCTGCGAGAACATAACACGAGAGCCTTAAAGGCTGCACGTGTGCACGGAAGGAAAATCTGGAGTTTCCTGCATGACAGTTACTCGATTAGTGAGAAATCATAGAAAGATCTAAATCATCCAACGCATTTTATTAAAGACTGCACTCATTTCTACATGTCTTTCCAGATGTTTGTAAAAACTGTGACCACGTAATTGCCAGACACGAGTATACCTTCTCTGTTGTTGGTGAATATCAGGTGAGTAATGTCTGATTTATTCACGATGACCATTCTGCATTCTGTTGTAAGAAACATCTGTCAGATTTTGTCATTTGCTACCATAGACTTACAGGTGTGTATTGTGTTTTGCAGGAGTACACCATGCTGTGCATGCTCTGTGGAAAGGCAGAGGACTCGATCAGTGTGTTACCAGATGACCCCAGACAGTCTGCGCCGCTGTTCTAGACCAGCTGTTCTAGAGCAGCTGTTTTTCGAACCGTCGCCAGCATGGACTTGGCATGAGGGGTTCTCACTTTAGGGCACCAAATATTTTTATGATCCATTTAAAGTTTTATCTCTCTTTGAAACACCACATTATACTTCATGGCTTGCCAGTGTAAGATGAGCAAGAATTATAACTTTTAGTGATTTTATATGTACTGTCCTGTATAAAAAAAATAATTAAAAAAATTACTACCATCTCATCCATTCTTAATGCAGCATATGTGATCCTGCAAAGTCATGACTTGCAGCTGTCAAACTACAAAGAGTTTTGGTTAAAAACTGACTGATTGCTCCAGTCTCAAGCACATTTTGCTATGGACCTGGTTTATTTGCTAGATCATTAACATCTAGGGGTAATTTTCTGTCTTAAAGGCATTGTATAACATTTCAACATTTGCCATCTAAACCCCTGTCTGAATCTGAGGTAGGTATGATGTGTTAATATTGATACATCTGGTTAACTTAATCTGAAAGGATGAAAAACCTGCTTTTGTTTAAATTACTTCAATCTTTTTCTTTTAATTTGCTCTCCTCGTTAGTTATGGGAGTTATAGTTTACTGTTGGCTACAAAGCATCTTGTTCAGGACACCAGCAGCAGTTTTTATGTGCGAGTTGATGTCATCTGTAACCACTCTGCTCCATCACTTTCCTTCTGAGTGACGCTGAAGGGGAAAAAAAATAAATTTAGATGACTTTTATACTCTATTTTCAAAACAAAGAAAATGCAACATTGATGTACATTATGTATTCTGATAAGAAGCAGTTCATTAAAAATACAGATGCTTCAGCTGATTGTACAAATTAATAAGTTAAAATAAAAAACATCAGCAATGATGCTCATGCACGTTTACAATACTGAAGTGTGTGTGCACTTAACACGTACATTCTAACAGGCCGATGCTTGTTGCATGATACAAGATTTTATAGCAAAGTAAAAGCACGCTACCAACACTTAAGTGCCAAAATGAGCTGGTCACTGTTAACTACTATAAGTCATTTTGCAAGAGTAAGGTCACTATTGGACTGAATGCCTCTGCTCTGCACAGTTGCTTATTTACGTACTATTAGTGTTCCTAATGTGAGTATATAGTTTCTATAATTAGTGATTACCATTTTAATATTGATACATATCTACAGTTAGTATCATTTTTACATCCCAGAATTATTTAACAAGATCTTTTTGGTTTCATTTTAGGCCTATATGGATTTAAAGGTAGGATAAGTAATTCTACAGAACTTCCAATCGAAAACCTTTTTCCCTTCCCTGTTAAGTGAATATGTCCTATCCATTCCTGAGCTGCCCCAAGCTCCACGTTTCCCAACGCTGTTCCTCAAGGCCCACTGCCCTGTATGTTTTAGATGTCACCTTCCTCTTAACACCTAAATCAAATTTGTGGGCCATTGATGAGAAGCTGACAGTGATCCAATCAGGTGGGTTTGAGCAGGGAAACATCTAAAACATGCAGGGCAGTTTGGCCCGAGGAACAGGGCTGCTAAACACTAACATCTGGAAATTGCTTACTCTACCTTTAACAGAGGAATGACATGAGAGGTAAGAGTTGGCAATCTCAAGATTTTCCTCCACGATTTTGTCAGCCAACAAACAAATAAATAAATAAATACCATATATCATACATTTTACAATACTTACAGTACATTCCCTTGAGTAAATGCCATATTTACACATGCTATTTGATACAGGAAGTGAGGCAGCCTCGTGCTACAGTTAAACAATCCGCATCAGTCCGTAGTCTGTGAAGACAGTCATCGAGTCACTTTTCCGGAGCCTTTGCTCTCATGAGGCGCTCCTCGTCCTCGGGAGCTGTGGCCCCACTGACCCGTCCCAGAGGCCCTGTCCTGTGGGTGCACGTGCCGCTGAGGGGGGGAGCCCGAAAGGCTGGACGGAGAGCGGCTGCGTCCCTGCAGGGCTCCACCTTCACGGAGTTCTTGACGGGAAGGGGAGGAGCTCAGTGAGCGCTGCAAGGAGGAGGAGCTGCGAGGACGAGGAGGGGGGTTAAAGAGCATCCCACTCCGGTCCTGCATCAGCTGGGTCAGACTGGCCAGGAAGTCAGCGTCGCTGGTGCTGCTGGCGCGTACCCTTAACCGCCGCCGTCTGATGGAAAGAACAAAGAGATGTCCCTCTTTATTTTAGCAAAAGCCATTTCATTTATTTACATGTGATAGCCAGATTTAAACTACCAACATGTGTCCGAAGGAGACAGAAACACAATCTAAGTATTTTGTGAAATGATCATATCTGTAGATAAAATGTAAACATTTGGAGGGGTTTCCTTTTAGAGATTAATGGAACCGAGCCTACATTCACACCATCTTGCAGAAGAAATATAATTCATATTTTTTGGTTAATGTAACACAGATCTGTTTTTTTTTGTCTCTATAGCCGAAAGAAATCTGATCACCAATTCTGATTTTCAGGTCAGAATTGTCCTACTTTAGTTCGTGGTCCTAAAGACATGTAGGATATGTGGCCGTGCATTACGAGTGAGAATGGACACATCAGACATATCAGGACTCTATCGGAATTATACAATGCAGTTGGTTCTGTGAATGCAGTTTAAAAAAAAAGCAGTCTGCAGAGAAACATTAGACCTTCACCAAGTTAACAAGACGAGTGCATGACCAAATTACTATAATAGTGACCTGTAGAGCATTGAGTTAAATAAAAAACAAAAGTTAAAGTAGTGTGCACTTGCAGGACACAAGAAAGCACCATTTCTTACATGAAAACAAGTTTGACTGGCTGCTCTGTAAAAATATGTACATGCACTTTCTGATGTCTGACGCAGTGCGCTTGCTGCTATTGGAAGTAACCATTGGTAATCAAGTCAACTAACGCAGTTTCCTTAAACGTCAGATGTTAAAACTTGACAAACAGCAAAGCTCAAAGTAAAAGAAGCACAACAGTAAATTGCCACTTTTTTTAAATAACACAAGAGAAATGGAGTCAAGGCCCTAAAAAAGGGAAGAAAAAAAAAAAAAAAAAAAACAAAAGCACAAAACATGAGTTTGCTTTGACATCTTCACCGTTGAAGTACACATACCTGTTGTCTACACTTGGCCGGATAGGTGGCTTCCCAGGAGGTGGTCGAGGCAGAAACTTGCTGGTGAGCTGTTCCGGTAGAAATGAGGCACTCACAGGACGTGGGATCTTACTTTTACTGCCCGATGAGGAAGACAGGGAGAGAGGTTCTTCTCCAACACAGTCGGACCTGGAGCCTCGTTCAGAGGACAGTCGGTCTCTTGGCAAAACACAGGGCAGGTTATCGCAGGACAGAGACGGAGACGGCGAGTGCGTAGGGGAGCCTGGGACGGGACTGCTCCAGCGGTGTCGCCTCTCCATGTTCAGGTCCCTGCTTGGAGAGTCCAAAGGGTTGCTGGGGTCTCTGACAGGGATTTTACTCAGTCTCGGGGACGAGGGAGAGTCTCTTCGCCTGAGCAGAGCTGGAGGCGGAGAAGAGGAGACGGTGACTGTGCTCTCCACAGCACCTCCCCCTGTGTCTGCTTGCAGCAGCTGGTTCGGTTCTGAGGAGCGGTCAGGCAGACCGGAATCACTCTCTGGGTCTCTGTCTTTGGTTGAAGGAGCTGTGGGGCCTTTGGCAAGGCTCATCACTGGCGCCGGTTCCAGCCTCCCCCCATCATTCATGCTTTCCTCTGATCTACCAGATGGATCTTCTAACGCTACTGCCTCTCTCCTCTGCATAGGTGACAGTGGCGCACAGTTCGAGGACTGGAAAAAAGTCAAACTGTTATTAAAAAAAGGACTTTGTTTTCATATCAAAACAACAATGGCACTAAACTCATGGCTACAGTGGACATCATGAATCAGGAAAATAAAGACCAAGAAACTGGACATGAGTAAATCGCGGGGCATCAGGATCACAACTTTAATTATAGTTTTCGTCTTGATTGGAGCATGCCTGCGTTTGTTTTCCCCAGATACTCTGGTTTAGTCCCACAGACCAAAAACACGGAGGTTACAGACTACACTACTTCTTCTTCTGGCTTTCCCTTTTATTTATCAGCACCCGTTTCCATCTTATCCCGTCTTCTGCACATCCCCTTTCATCACATCCAGAAATCTCTTATTTGGCCTTCTTGCCTTTTCCACTGCCTGGCAGATTAATCAATTCCCTATCCCTCCACATTATTCTTTGAATTTCAAAAATACTTGATTCATCCCAGAAGGGAAATCAATTGGCGCAGTAGTTTTGACTTAATAGTTCCAGTCTCTTCAGAGATTCGATGCTGTGGGCAGGAAGGATCTCGTGCAGTGGTCTCTACATGTGTTGAAGCCATCTCAGTCTAGCCTCTTTTACCTTATCTCCAAGACGTCTGTCCCTGACTGATCTCCCTTTAGTGTGAACCTTTTTCCTTCTACTCTTTGCTACATCACTGTTCCACCTGCTTTCTTTTCATTTATGCGTGACTGACCTTCATTTGTTTTCTTGCTAGAACATATGTCCACCTATCCCGGTTTTCTTCCACCTGCTCCTTACTCTCACTACAGATCACAATGCCACCAACAAACATTTTAGTCCATGGAGACTAATGCTCAACCTCATCTATCACTTATCCATCACTGAGGCAAACAAGAATGGGCCCTGGGCCGATCATTGATGCACTCCTTTCACCTCCTTTGCTCCTACTGCACACCTCACTGCTATCATGAAGCCCTCATCCATGTCCTGTACGACTCTATCATACTCTAATCTGTAGTGCTCTTTCTTGGCATGGCACCACAATGCTGCTCGGAAACCAACCGCACTATTCTACTTTGTAAAAACTTTAGAAAGACTTTAAAAAGACTAACATTTAGTAAGATATATATGGCATCCTCTCAGAACCAACGACTTTAATCCAGACTTAAGTTTTCAGTCGCAGTCTAAAGAATTTGCAAAGATTGGGCATTTTTGCAAAGTCACTTTTTACAAAAACCGCAACCATATTCATTTCTGAATCAAAGGATGACAACACTCCTAATTAGTTGTGGACACAAACTGCGAGACAGAAAAACACAGTTTATATGAAATAAGACTAAAGTTTGTTTTGTTTTTCTTTGTGATGGACTTAGAAAAAACTTTTTTATTTCTGCAGTGCTGATCTCACTTCTTCTAGATCAAAATTGTCGTTACCGCATACCTGCTCCATGTGGGACCGTCCCATGATGACTGAAGGCATTTGCCCCAGCATCCCTGGTAGTCTCCGGTGGCCCAGCAACCACGTTCCAGGCATGGCCATCTGCGACAGGACGGGGCTGCTCGGCACCGCGGGACTGGTTTGACCATCCTGGGGCTCAGAGGAGTGGTTGTCAGCTTCAGCAGGGATGCAGGTCCCTGCCCTGTCCCCATTCTGGACATCCGCAGGAGGCTTGCATCCTCCGGAGCCACTGCCTTGCTCTAGCTCTAGCATCACCCACTCCTGAGAGTCTCCCTCCTGAGGAACAGGACTGAAATTTACAGCAACAAAGCCACTGCTAGCTGCGCCCTCATCTGGGTCAGCGGTTGCTGTGCCGGAGTGCTCCTCATTGCAGGAAGGCGTCTGCTGACCATTTTCCTTCTCGGGAATGGATTTCTCCCCAACATAAGAAAGAACAGGACGTTTTTTACCCAGACTGAAAAGAACAAAAAATAATCATAAAAGCTTTATAACAAACTTCTGTGTTTTTAGACACAAGTTTCACCTCTTAAAATAACTAACGGTGTACTAACTAGGACTCAAGGAAGCGTTCTATGGTGGGTTTGGGTTCAGGTGCGAGTCTCTTCTCAAACGCCAAGCTCTGGCTGTGCCTCATCCTCCGAAGAAGTGGTACACCCCGGTCCAGGACCATGGTCTCCGATCGCACTCGTCTAGGCGAACTCTGCACAGAACCTGTGTTGGGACTTTGGTTTCCCTGGTTTTGACTATGTTCATCCTCACTCACCACCTAAACACAGACAGTGACAGTAGCAGGTTTTACTGGAGGTGCGCAGAAACAGATGTAGCATGTAATGGGGGTTAAGGAGGTCTAAGCTATTATCATTTCTCAAGATAAAGTGAACGCAGCCTTCATAATATATTCAGCACTCTGGGGACACGAACACGGGGCTGTAGCCAAGATATGCCTTTCACAGCACACAGCAGTCACAGCAGTCACATCAATATTACAGCAGGACTTAGTATAAGGGCATTATATTGAGAATTTATAATAAAACACATCTCCCTGACCTTCCTGATCACTGGCTGCGCATGTTTATGATTCCGGTTGCGGTCCATCTCTTCCCATACATCTGCACCGGGGGTTGTCGGCGTGGGGATGGGGGGGGCAGTTGTCAGCGTCACTGAGGCGTTCCCCTTGAAGGACATCCTCTGTGTTTTCTCTCTGCAGCTCGCCTGGCAGCAGTGAAGCATTGGCCATGCTGTAAAAAAAGAGAAGAGGGTCACCCTGCCGCTTATTTCCACATCACGATTTATAGCCGTGTTTTCTCAGGGATATCTGACTGGGCAGATTTTTAGTCTAAAAAAAGCTGCAGCCTCAGTGTATATTGGAACTCATATCCATCAGACTGTGAAGGAAGCCTGGACAACACAAGTGAAACTGCAACAACCTCCTACAGCAATTTAAAAACTAAACGCCCAAGTATCAATAGTGACAGAAGTTGTTTAGTTTTAAGTACCCGAGGTAGGCTGGCGTGAGGCGAGTGAGCTGCTGAGCAGTTGTCCCTGCGGCAGTGATGGTCAGCAATTCCTCTGAATCACATTTCTCCCAGTCATAGGGGTCATTCTCCAGCACATTGTGGCTTTTCATGGCATTCTCAAAAACTGACATGAGAAGCTGCCTCAGGAAAAAAAAAAGAAAAAAGAAAGAGAAACACATGCATCAGCATTTGACAGCTGGAGAAGAATAAACAGTTCACAAAAATAATGAACAGTGCACCCAAAATATACCAAGTGAAAGGTGTCTAACCTGATAGTCGGGCTTAGTGAAGTAGTCCAAGATTGAGATATGATCCAGGAAAATACTAAAATCTGCAGGAAGATGCTTCAGCATTAGTCGATGGTCATATGTCTCTTTTAGGTTTCCTACTTGCTCCTAGAATCAGTGTGAGAAAAAAAAAAAAAAAAACAGTGAATGGAACATATCCGTGAATTACAAATCTGTACCCAGGAAGTCATAAAAGTGCATACTTTGTCTTTAATCTTCCTCCACGGAAGCTGCCCGACCGTAAACTCAACCAGCATGTAGAAGAGGGACCACAGATCATCATGACGACCCATTTCCTGCAGATGCAAATACACAAAAATAAAGAAGGTATCAAACAATAAGTGCATCAGGATGCCCTGTAACTGAAAACCATCTTAAAATGGAGCTCTTAAGTTAAGTGTATTCTAGGTATAAAGTCTCTAGATTTACTTCAAAAGATTGGGTCTGTGGAGGCTTAGCCCCTAAACTTCTGAGCGCTGACAATCATGTGGATGTAAAGCCAGTTTTACAATGACAGAGTGGCACGTGTTTTGCATATGGGGAACTTGATTATGCTTACATCAGCCCTTGCAGAAACAAATCTCAGCTTCTCTGCAACTACACACCATCTGCAATATTGGCCTGTTGCTGATTTTTCCCTCGCTGGGTTAACTTTAAGGAAGCAGTTCAAATGTGCAGGATCCTATGCACATACGCAGCCAAAACATTTGCTGCTCACACTGACGCAGACACACCGACAGCAACAGTACATGTTTTGACACTGTTTCAGTGTGCAATATGACGACACCTTCTGATAATGCAACATGAGATGAAAACACGAACACGTAGCTCTTCATTCTCTCTGCTTTCGCCTCTTGTGAAAACGATTTTCTGTAAATTCCAGATCAGTACCAGGCACTTGCAAGGGATTTGTCTCAAGTTCCAACATGTCAACTTTCCATTCTTCTCAACAATAACAGCTCACAGAAAACTGTGCATTTATGGCCACTTAACAGAGGCAAAGGCAGTTTAGAAATATTGCACAGCCAGTACCGCCACTGTAACAGAAAGGTCAGAGGTGTAAAATACACTCAGGCAGCAGTTCAGCAATGCATTGCTTATATACCCTCTTCGTGATATCATGCCATACCTGCGTTGACAATTACCATCCAATGAAACATGAGTGGGACTTTCCGACAGCTACAGCCAGCCCCAACAGATTGACACATTCTGACTAACGACTAAGGAAGCAGAAAACTCAAACATGTCGACCGAACCTCTAACCTTGACAATACCTAAAGGTTCTGATGAAATCATCACGCTGCCAGACATCCAGTTTTAATGTTCTGACCGATACTGTAGGCGGACTAGAGTAAAAAGTTTACCTTATTCTTGTGGGCATTGATTGAAGCATATCGCACAGTTCCTCTGAAACCCGCCACTGGACGAGGCTGCAAGTACAATAAATGTAGACGTCGGGATCGTAGTTGTTACAAGACCAAAATTAAATGTCACGTTTTGTGTTAAGGTTAAATAAAGCGTTTAATAGCAGACACATTTTGCTCACAAACTATCGCAAAAGTGATTTGTAGAATTCTTTTGATTTTGAAAGCGCAAACAATGTTGTAGAGAGGTTGGTACTTACAGGACGCACTTCCTGGTTGGAGTTGGTAAACTGGCGAGCCAAACCAAAATCCAGCATATAGCAACATCTGCAGGTACTAGCGAGTCTGCCCATCGCAAAGTTTGACTGCAATATTAACAGAAACAAACAAGTATTAAACTACCGATGCTTGTTTCTAATAAGCAGTTGAAAGAAGGTTAAATCTACACAACAGATCAACCTACAGGTTTAATGTCACGGTGCAGGAAGCCAACTGAATGAATGCTCTCAATGGCCTCTAAAATCTGCTTGCCAAGTCTCAAAGTAGTGGAGACGGAAAAGGTGCCACGAGTCATAGTTCTGCGCAAATCTGCCAGATTCCTCCCCTTTGGACGAGAAATCGATTTTGCGTGTTACGTTCATGATGCAGAGCAGGTGGTGTCAGAAGCAAGCGAGGTCAATTTTTACAGACTGGTGAAGATCTTACCTGGAGCTCCATCACCACATAGTTGAAGCGATCATTCCTGCCGCAGCCCACGAACCGACACACGTGGTCTTTGCCTGTCGAAGAAATACTGTTGTTAAATCACAGCTTAACTGCGATCATTCAAATTTATGTTTGCTTTATTATTGTGCAATAAATGCATACAGTTGATATGGATATTATGTTTAGTTAACTCCTGTGTGTATTAACGCTTGATACCTGCAACCTTTTAAAGTGCAGGTGAGCTGCTTTCACTGAAACAATTACCAACAGTTGCATCATTATACATTCAATTTAAAGCAAAAAAAATAGTACCATAGTTATTTATATTTAACTCTAATATATTATTGTTTTACCCCTTTTTTGCAATAGTAACTGCACCCAGCTACTAAACTCTGTTCCCTTAAACTCCAGTATTCAACACGCTGCAGCTGAAACAGTATCTAGGGACGTTAATGCCACAGATTCAAATGCACAGCCGAACACCACTGCAATGCTGTGGGCACAACTTTGGTTTAAAGCCAAACAAAAACAGAGCACCACCTCAGACAAGATGATTCGATGGATATGATGAGAATACCACTAATGAAAAAGGAGAAACGGCTAATCAGGGTTGTTTGAATGAAGACTCCTCTCCACCTTTAGGATCTCGTTCTTGGACAAATAGCTAGTCAAATAGTTACTCTCGGAGTGACAGCTTACTCACCCTGGAGCTTCTTCAGCACAGCCACCTCCATCTTCAGCACCTGTTTGGGTTGCTGAGCAGACTCCACCTTCAGGGCGAACGTGGCCTGGTTCAGCTGGTCCAGAACCTCATAGATCTCGCCAAAGCCGCCACCACCTATCTTCCTCATCTGCAACAGTACAATTCACGGTTACACCACCACATTGCGGAGACAATGCCGCACGGTGTCTCGATTTCGTGATTTATCTCACCACTTTCCACCTGTCCCTGACCACATCTCCCACCGACAGGATGTCCGCGTGCTCTCCGACCCCACTCATCCTGAGCGCTGTCAGCCACAGCCTTCACCGGGCATCCGTTTAGTCTAGGAAGCACCTCGCCGGGGAAACGAAGAGGTCATCCGTTGTACTCGGGGTGCGGCGTGAACGAAAACGCAGCAGTGTGTCTAGCAGTGTGTCCCCGATACGCGGGTGGGCTTCATGCGCGGCACATCGCGCACCCCCCCAGAGGAGGATTCAAGAGGCGCGTTAGCGGAGACGGTCCGAGGACAGCGGCCAGCGCCGCTGGCGCGGAGCCGCGACACAACCCAGCTGGCAGAGCGCAGAGTCCTACATAAACATCCCCCGGCCGGTGAAGACGCTCCGACCCCGGGGGGAGGGGTTCAGTCTGGAGTCTGCGGGGCTCACGCCACGAAGCTAATTAGCATGTTTCCAACGGGACAACTGTTACGCTCGGACTTCTCACCCGGCTACCTCGCAGTCCAGACAGCCTCCATGCACTCGATCAGCTCCGACCCACTGGGAGCACGAGTGTCTTGGTCTCCGCGAGCAGTTGTTTATAAATGAAACGGTCGCGTTAGCAACCGGTAGCCAGCTAGCTGCTAATGGATGGGGGACGACGGTCCGCGAGCGTTCCCACCGACCTCGCTGGTGGCGTCACACCATTCCTGGCTTCCGATTGGCCAGAAAACTCCTGCATCTGGCAATGAGGCGTTTTCTGCGTATAAACAAAACAGACGGATGCTGCAGTCACCGCGGGAAGAAGCAACGCATCTAACATCACATTGATCTTAATATTGGGGCTGACAAATAAAACAAAAAAAAAACATTAGAATAGCTATAATAATTGTCATGCCTCTCGGGAACACTTTCACGACTGGAAAACCAGAAACGAAACAAATCACACGTATTTAATTTTTCTATAAGGAAAAGAAGTTTCACCAAGCATTGCAAATGAGAATGAAAGTAAACACTTTGCCTGGATAATAATTTGATAATAGTGTTAACACAAAACCAGTTTAATGCCCAGAATCAAAATAGTCGTTAGAGAAGTGGCTTTGAAAGCAGCTTGTATCAGGGTATATTGTGTGTGTTTGTAAATATGCCAGAATACATGCCAATGTTAGTGGTTATAAGTTATTTCCACTGTGCTGTTTGTGTTTCTAGGTTTCATTTGTCATACCTCAAGACGGTTTTCCATTTCACCTCACTCTATCTTAAGTGAGACAAGCTGAGAGGAAAAGGGACACAAGCGTTTTATTTGCACCGGCAGGAGCAGATATTCACTGATTGCATAGTTTAAAAAGTGTCCCTTGGACCATGCAGTGATTTTTTTGTTTCCCTGAGTTGAATCTATTTTATCGCAGACACATCTGAGATTCTTAAAATCACAGCTAACCAGTGTTGGTTTTCAGCTTTTTTTGTTTAACAAGCACTCGTCTGGATCCTTTGAACCTGTTTCATTTGTTGTCCAGCAGATGACAAAATCCCCAATTCTACACAATTTTACATGAAGAAGCACATTTTCCCATATCGCTTAAGAGAATGAACACTTTAAGGGGATTAATATGAACTCTGTCCACCATAAAGTTTATGTGCATGGTGTCCGCAACTTCTAAACACCCAAGGTAACGACTCAAACTTCCTTCTTCAGAATTGTAGTCCATAAATATAGTGGCAGCTTCATCCTTCTTTTTCACATTATATTTAAAAAACCTACAATGGAGTAACATTTGGAGACTTGATATAAAGAATATGCCGGAAATGTGTGGCTGTGACTGTACATTGTTAAAAATAAAGAAGAATTCTTCACTTTAATATAAAAACCTGCAAATCCATGAGGGCCTTTCCAGGTTAAAAGTGGGATATTTGGGTGCAGAGTGAGCTTGGGCTTAAAATTCTCAAATGACATGGGTCCTATGTGGTTTTTGAGTTTTTTGGGCCTCAAATATAAGGTGAATTATACTTTTGACTTACGCCCCATATTAGCCAATGAACCACCTAAAACCGAGGTAGATCCCTCTGAAACCCACATTTGCATCCCACTTTTAAGCCAAATAGGACCCACATGTCAATGCAAGTGTGTCTTACACCTACGTTTAAGTGGATCAAATGTTACAGACATACAATAAAAGACTTGAACCAAAAAAACAAGGAAAATAAAAGTAACAGTTTTTTTTTTTTTTTCCTTTTTTTAATGTGGTTGAACTGATTGTTTGAATTTGAATTCATCATCAACGTCCTGATTTCAACCTCAACAGCTCGCGTCCTTGCGGTGAAGCTCCGTATCCGGAACAGCGGCAACGGCAAAACAAACGTACACGGATACGACGATGGGCGTGGTCGGGCAATCTGATTGGACAACAGGATGTGAGTTCAGCTGTTTTGGGGTGAGGCGGTACGTTCGCGGCCGCGAAAACCTTCCGCGCATCGGCGCAGTTTCGCAGCTTCAGAGACGCTCCGGACAAGTCAGAGCAGCGGCTTTGGACCGACGGAGCTGCTCGGCGGCTGCGTTTAGATCTGAGAAAATACCCGGACGGGCCGCTGCACGGCAGCATTTTCACACTTCCACCGTCTCATGTGCGGTTTTCTAGTCGTTGATGCAGGGGGGGAAAAGTTGTGGACATGTTTTCCTGGAAGTGCACGGTTTCACGGATACAGTGTGCAACACTGTAACTACGGCGTAAAAAAGCCTTTCCTTCCTGTCCGGACCTTGTGGTACATTTTCGTGGGACTGATAAGTCGCTTGATCGCCATATTGCGCGCAGCCAAACTCGATGGAAAGTTGTCAGTTATGACATTTGCTGCGCACAATCCGCTCATGGAGCGACATGAAGTCGACTTTGATCGAAACCAAAGTGACTCCATGAAGCTGCTCATGGAGAAGCCCGTGCACCACTGATAAGGTACATACACCGCGTTCAAGTGCTGCTTATGAATATACCGTGTTGCCTAACAGCCCTCGGCTGCTCGGACGCTTCTTTATGTGTTATATTTAACGTCATATTACTGGCTACCGCTCGGGTGATTGCAAGAGCCCCTTCGTTTCCTGTATTTCTTGTTATGCCAAATGGCAGCTCAGCTGCAGGCGCCTCCTTGTTGCTGGGTTTTTTTTCTCTCTCTCTTCACCGTTTCAAAACTTCGTCTTGTAACGTCTTCTCTGCATGCACCTAAATGCTTTTTTTTTTAGTTTGTTTTTCCAGAAATATAGCTTTTCTTTGCTTCCCGTTATAATTTCACTTTCCCCACGGGGCTTTTTTTTTTTTTTTTTTTTTTTTTTTTTTTTTTTTTTTGCTGGTGTAGGCCTCAGTTTCCTCTTTGCTGCTGGCGACTGTGAATCGACTGAAAAGTCACAACACTGTAAAAATGACTGTGTGACTTTTCCTTCTCTTGTAAGGCCCGGATCCCTGAGAGGATGGCGAGAATGGCCCACGGATTTGATTGTTGAAGGAGCGCTGCAAGTTTCCCCCCCCCACCCTGCACCTTTCCTTTTTGGGATTTATAGTTTCTTCCAGATACCTCCTGTATACGCAGTCAAAGGGATTTCTTGACCACAGGGGACTGGACACACACTACAGAGGCACTAACAAAGATTTGCACGGTCAGAGATTTAGACTATCATTTAATAGTACTATGAGTCTTCCATCTCAGGTTAATACTGACAAGAGTAAGCATCTGACTGCAGCCATGAAAGAGGCCATGCCACATTCAGGAGAGGTTTATTATGGTATGGGACCTCCGGCTTTAAAGCCAAGCCACAGTGACTCTGCTAGCAGCTCTGGTGTTTATAACCCAGATAAAGGGCCTCCAAGTCTACATCCCTATCAGCAAGCAGCTCCAGTAAAATGGATGCAAGACCCCATGCAGGCACCCACCTGGTCCCAGGAAGCTCCGGTGTCGGCCTGGGGACAGAACTTTGGCCCCTACATGAGCGGTGTGAATGTCAGGGGCCAGATGCGCTTTCCCAAAGGTGTTCATGAAGGTGTGCCTATGCAGATGGCAGGAGAAAACCAGATGCCAGCGCCAGTGGAAGTTTACAGAGATGCCCCCCAGGCTCAAACTCAAGGGAGGGGGCTCGAGTGGGAGCAGCATGCCGCTGCCATGCATCAGGCGCAGCTACAAGCTTATCAGCAGGGTCACAAAGGCGTGGAGCTCCAGAGCCAGCCACATGTGCAGTCTCACACCTTGCAGGGGCCCATGCTGCAGTCTTTCCAAGCGCCATTTAGACCAAACAAGCAGCAGTTCTCATCTGGGTATTACCCTGTCTTTCAAGGAAACAAGGCACTGCCGAACCTGGTGTACGGTGAGCAAGCCAAAAGTCAGCAGCAGATTCTGCACCAGATGCAGCAGCAACAAATGCAGCAGCAGCAGCATCATCATCATCATCATCAGCAGCAGCAGCAGCAGCAACAGCAACAGTTGCATCAGCAGCACCATCTTCAACTGCAGCAGCAACAACTGCAGCAACATCAGATCCAACAGCAAATGCAACAGCAGCAGCAGCAGCAGCTACAGCAAATGCAGAAACAGTATCAGCAGCAGCAACAAATGCAGCAAATGCAACAGCAACAACAAAATGTCCCACAGCCAGAAACGACGCAATCACAAGTGCAACCCAGACAGCAGCAGGCCCAAAACTTTGGAGTTTATCAGCCTCCTGAGCCTCATCCGCCTGACACTGGGCCTAAAAAAGAGGATGTCCAGTCAGTGCAGCCACGGCTGCAACCGGAAGCTCAGACCTGCGATGCGTCCGCTGCAGCAGATTCATGCGCTGACAAGGCTGCCACAAATACTGCAGACGCAGCACCAGCAGCTCCTCGGCGTTCGCGTCGCCTTTCCAGGGAGGGACAGTCCCCACTGGGTCCCCCTTCGACAAACATCTGGTCTCAATCCTCCAAAGAGCCACCGCCTTCACAGAATGGAGTTGCAGGTGTCCCGGCTGCAAGGGGAGGGGAAGGCCAAGCAGCAACGGGAGGCGTCATCCAGATCACCCGCAGGAGGAGGAGAGCATCTAAGGAGATCAACTTGGAGACTCTTGCACAGAAGGCATCAGAAATGGAGTCTCTACCCGCTAAAACTATCAAGGTTTTTTGTCTTTTAACAAAAAAACAGCAACACGCACACACACACACATATTCCACATCTTTTATTATTCATTTACAGCACAAGTCTGGGTTGAACATTTGCCTCAAGCTGTATATAGCCAGGAGAGGGCAACAAAGGTAGTCACGTAATGCAAGTGAAAGCAAGTTTTCTCATTTGGCAAAGTTGACAGGGAGCTTAACAAAGAGGAAGAGCTCTGTTTCTATGCTGAACTTCCCCCAAAATCCTTACAAAATCTTTTTCTTCCGTCTCTTGATTCGATTCGTGCAGTTGCCGAGTCCCAGCTATTGCAGGCTGTTTTGTAAATCTGCTGTCTTATTATACGCCATATAATCTTGCACCGCGTTTGACTGCAATCTGCAAAATAAGCTACAATTCAAGTTTTCCTCCTTCGTAATTAATGTACATTTGGATTTTGGTCACCGCAAGAGAGATGATACCCTCGTTATTCAGGATTTACAAAGTTTACATAGTAGGTGGCACACCCACTCAGACATTCTTTCTTTTTTTTCTTTTAGAGGCTTTGTTAAACAGATAGTAAACAACAAAATACAGGGACACGTAGTTCTCTGCCCAGAAGAGGTTGAGAGGCTTGTGGGGGGGGTTTTATTGCAGAGTGTGCATGCTGAACATACAGTTGGAGCAACTGCAAGTCTGCACACCTCCACATTCCTCAGGCCTTTTTCCCAATCATTCAGTGGAGCTAAGGAGGGGCCGAGCTGTCAACCGGCACAGTTGCACTTCTTTTCATCCCCAAACAGGTTTTAATGCAGCTATTGACAACACGGAGCAGTTGTTTTGTGTGTAACAAGCAGCCCTTTTCTGTGTCTGGGGGGTGTCTGTGTGTGCATGTAATCTTCTCAGCTTTGCCTCAAATTTTACCCAAAAGACTGATTTTGTGTTAACATGATTAGTAGAATTTACAATTGCTGGACTTTTTTTTTTATTTTATTTTTTTTAATTTAAGATACTGTGGCTCTAGTGGCCTTTTTTACGTGGCTAGACAGGAAATGAGGGGGGGCAGTAAATGGCGACAGGCCGGGATTCAAACCTGCACCGCCTGCAAGAGGGCGACGGTCCGCTCAGCCCACTGAGCTATCCGGGCCCCCGGTTGCTGAACCTTCTAATGCCAGGTTGAACTTCTGGGAAAAGCTGCAGAAATGTGTTGTTTCACCACAACGTGGTTCACGTAGTTAAGAAGAATAATTCAGATGCAACATCAGAGGCACAGAGGTTAAACCGTCTGATCATTAAAATCAGTTCTCTAATAAACTGAGAAGGTTAAAGAAATTAGATCTGGAGTGCAGTTAAAGACAAACGGGCCTTTAATCAAACCTTTGCAAGTTATTTATGTTTCTGTGATGTGTGCCGTCATCGTCTTCCTCTTTTCGCCTCTCACTCCCTTTTTTTTCTATTTTCCCCTTCACTTCCCCATCCTCCCTCCTATCTTCTCTTTCCTGCCTCTCCGTCTGTTTTAACTCTCGTACCGCAGCAGGAGGATGGTGCCCCCGGCAGACAGGCCGGCTTGGTGCCCCTGGTCATCCCCGTGTCGGTGCCGGTTCAGCAGAACCGAACGGATCCTCAGGGCGGCTGCCCTCAGGGGCGTCTCGGTCAGGGCGAGCCGCCTGCAGGACAATCGGACCACAAACCTTCCGTCATCGTGGCTCGTCGGCGGTCCCTGAGAAACTCGATCACAGAGAGTTTCGGACAGGTGGGTCCTCGCACAAGGAGAGACGTGCGTTTGTTTCTGCTGAGTCAACGTTATTCCGATTGTTTCAGATGAGCAGAGGACTCTGCTGCTGCCTTATCTTCAATTTCTGCGTCCCTCAGTAAAACGAGCAGCTTTTAACAGGGTTTGTGTCGTATTACAGAGAAAACATTACCATTTCAAAATAAAAAGACAGGCCAGAGATAACACCGGCTTAATTTTTCAACACTTTCACATCAAAGAATTTGTCTTCTCTGGAATTAAAACAAACTTGCATACATTTTAATACCACAATACTATACTTAATAAATTGAAGTAAATCTCTTTTGTTTGCTTCTCTGTATTTAGTGGGATGAGGATGTTTTACACGTGTTGTCGTGTATCGTCACGTCCACGTGGCTTCCTTGTGTTACTGCAGGAAAACCATCAACATATTGTCCTAAAAATCCCGTACAAGGTGAAAGATGCTTCATTTATCACCAGTGAAGTAATTCCTGCCTCTCTGGAGCTCTGGAGGATAGGACTTTTACAGTTGCCGTGAACTGTAAAATGTAAAGTTAAAATCTGCACATCATCACAAAGAGCTGAATGCATCAAGGATTACTGACCAATGACCTTTAGAATTTTGTAATAAATCTGTCATAAATCGATTTCAAACATCTCACCTGACATCTCCAAGTCTGGATTTGTTTACAGGACTCTTGAGTAAATAGATGTATCGTGATGTTGGTATTCGGGATCACACACCTCATCTTTGATGTCACGTGTGTCTGAGCAGTGGATGTTGTTAGAATTAAAGTAAGAAGAAAATACTGAGATGTGTGATTTTTATTTAAAAATAAAAAAAAAAGCCCCACAATCACTCTTCTATCCAGGATGAGGAAAACGATTCTAGGCTGGATGAAGATGGAAAAGCTAAATTTAAGCGTCGGCCTCGTCCCGAGCCTCTCATCATCCCACCTCCCAAACCATCCACGTTCATCCCTCCATCCCTCTACTCCAGCATCACCTCCTACCAGAGTAACCTGCGCTCGCCCGTACGCTTGCCGGACAACCCAAACACCCTTCCTCCGTACACGCCTCCACCCATCCTGTCTCCTGTACGAGGGGGTTCGGGGCTCTACTTCTCCACCTTCCTCACCAGCATGGCCGTAAGCAACCAAATCCTCCCGCCTCCGCCTACGCCCAAGTCTGCAGCACGCAGCCTGCTGCGTTCTAGTAAGTCTCTTAGTAGTCTCTTTGGTTGTATTCGGCAGTTTTAGTTGGGAATAAATAACAAACATGGAACTTTCTTGATTTTATGTCTCTCAGCGAGTTCGGAAGTCACTCCTCCGGTTTTGCCTTTCATCGCTGATGCCACACCAGTCAGCCTCGAGCCGTGAGTACAACCTCCTGCATCTGGACGCGCCTCGACTTTCTGGATGTTGCTTACATCCCCATAAACGTAAACTTTGTGCTTGCATGCAGCCGTATCAACATCGGGCTGCAGTACCAGGCAGAAATTCCCGATTTGCAAGATGCACTCGCGTCCCAGTTTGACCAGCACAAAGCTGATTTGGTTTTTCTCCCGTTTGACAACTCCAACCTCAAACACGGTGACCAGGAGAGCAGTAAGTATTTCCCAGCTCCTCTAACCTCCCGCTGCTGTTTAATTTAATCTGCCGAAGCGTTGCGTCACCGTCTTCCCATGAACTTTTCATTTCAGTTGAAGATCTGATGAGCATGGCTTGCTCAAGTATTCTCAGCGGAGGAGGAACCAACCAGGAGCTGGCTTTGCACTGTTTACATGAATGTGGAGGAAATGTCCTTGTGAGTAAAGTGACTCCTTTGGAACATATCTCACAGCTTCCGTTAATCAGACTTACAATAATATCACTGTAACTTTGCACATTAACCTTTTTTAAGTGTTCTGTCATGGATGTTTTGCTTAATGTGATTTTAACTTTGAGGAAACACTGGAACGTTTGATGCTTAAGGACCCAGTTTTCCCTAAAGGCCATCACCTGACGGATTATCACTACTCGGGTGAGGAAGCGTTCCCAACCTTCTAGGAAATCTTAAGAGTGAAAAATAGAAAGTCAGTTTGTCTTGAAGTATTTGTTCATCTTTCCTGAGAGGTCTATCTGCAAATTATGTTTCTCAGGCTCAGACAGCTGGACCGCAGAGGAGAAGTGTTACTTCAACAAGGGGATCTCCGCCTACAGGAAGGACTTCTTCTTGGTCCAGAAGCTGGTAATAAGCATTTGTTTTTTTTGTTTTTTTTTGTTTTATCTTCCAGGCAATCATGGATTTATAAAACACTGATAAAAGCATTTAAATACTTACTATATAAAAGTCGTTCAGTGTTAAATGCTGCATCATTTACCACATTTATATGTAAAGGAAAACGTGCTTTTGCAAGCAGGAAGAGGATGTGGTCATTTCAACAGACGAAAACATCTAAAAAAGTTTCAAAATATTCAAAAGAGAGCAATATGAGTTTTGGAAATAAAAAAAAAAAAAAAATCACATCCTCTCCGTGGTGGGAAGTCTGGTTTATAGAAACATCAACAATGCAGCGAGATCAGAATCGGAGGACTGAGCTGCTCCGGAGCAACTCGAAGGGAGCTGGACTTCCTCTTCTTTTGTTCTTAGACGTTTCACCCTCCATCCAGGAGGTTTCCTTAGTTCGGACTTCAAGAGGGTCCTCAGCTCAGATTTGTTCCTATAGCAGCATCAAGTCCTATGACGGCAGTAAATGACCTCAGTTCAAGCGTGACGGTGGAGTTTAACTTTAAACCCTAACACGACTGCACGTGTCTCGGACCGCTGACAGGTGCGGACCAAGACTGTGGCTCAGTGTGTGGAGTTCTACTACACCTATAAGAAGCAGGTGAAGATCGGTCGCAACAGTACGATGACCTTCGGCCCTGCGGACTCGCCTGTGGAAAAGCACACAGACGCTGTGGTGGATGTGAAGGTAAAGGCTTGTGAGAGCACACATAATAAACGTGCAAACACACAGTATGTTAGTGGGTTAGTGCAGTCACAATAGCATACATACTTCAGTAATAGTCTTTAAAGTAGACATTGTTCACCCTTTTTTCTTAAGTTTTAATGAAATTTCTGCAGGGTAGTCGCGTGTCAGCGCTTTATGATTTGGGAGTCACTTCAGACACCCAAATATATGCTCTCAAGCACAGGAAATGTCATTTTTCCATAATATTTCCCGTCTTAAAGTAACAGTTTGAGTTGGCAAGCATCAAAAATAAATATGCGACACTGGACGGGCCTCACTGGGTAGCAAAAGTGAACGAGGAGCACCAGGAAAGGACGTTGTTACCCAGAGAGAGAAAAAGACGGAGCGTGAAGGGGTGACTTCCTCCCCGCTGGGCTCGCTTTCAAGCTTCTAATGCGTAGCGGTGTGATTCCCCCACAGAGCTCACAGCAGCCAAAACCCACTCAAGCGGAGGAAGAGGACGACGAGAAGAAAGTTGTTTCTTACGACGAGAGCAGAGTTGCTCTGTCACTACAGGCTCATGACTATGTAAGTATCTCTCTGTAGAGAGTAATAATAAACTTCACACAACTGGTAAATACTCTTCCAACTGGTTTTTTTTTTTTTTTAATTTTTTAAACGATGGCAATCCGGTTGAAATAGTAACTGGAGTTGTGGTTGCGTTCCTGTTGTTTTGACTGAACCTTTGACATAAAATATGTGTCTGATTGTAACGTTTCTTCTGCATTAAACACCTCCACATCACCGATTCTTCAGGCAGGGACGGTGCCGGCCTTCAGAGAACGAGACACCGTTAACAAGGAGGCTCATCACTCCTCGGTACCTCACAGGCCTCGGGCCGAGCCCGCAGCAAAAAAGAGCAGGGCGCCTCCGAAGCCTCCGCAGGATCCCGATGCGGTGTTTCCATGCAAGAAATGCGGCAGGTAGGGTCCCTTCACCCATCCCCGTGCCACGTCCGCTCGCCTAGTTTTAGTTTTTAGAGTCAAAATAATGTCTGAGAGACCTCTGCTGCAGAGATTTCACTCTGCCTGTGTGATGATCAAAGGTCAAACACAACCAAAAGGGAAATGTAATCCTATTTTGCACTTTTTAGATTTGCACCAATTCATATTTAGAAGAAATGTTATATACATATTTGTATAAAATCTCTGCTTCTGCAGTAGCTGTGAGTCTGTTGTGTGTACTGACATGTACAAAAGTTAAACTGTGACGAACTGGCGACCGACTTTAACCCACTAACAACTGAGATGAGCTCCAGCGGACCAGTGTGGGCAGAACACGACTGAAGAGCAGCACAGGGCAGCACAGTCTGCATCAAAAACAAGTAGAGCCAATATAAACGGGAGTCGGGAGGCGACCAAAGCGGACTCTGAAATCCCTGCACCACTTTCAGGACTAAGAATAAAATATTTGACGGGTAAATGTACACACCTGTCCGCTGCAGAAACCCCCACCTGTACGTACACGTGCAGGAGATGAAGCACATTTGCAGTACAGATGGGTAACTAGTGAACTGCCAGCAGATGAAGGAAAAATGCTCATGAATCCATTCAAACTGTCATCAACCGTATGTATGATTACTAGAAAGAAATGATGTCCAACTTAAAATGAAAGAGAAATAACAAAATGAACAAATGTCTAATGTATATTTTGTGGGCGTGCATGTACACGTTTTCATTCTCAACTGGTCCTCTAGACGAGGGTGAAGTGTAAAATAATGGTGGAATTGTTTTATTTCGACAAGCAGTTAGGGATTTATTATAATTACTTTGAGAAACGCAGCCACTGGCCAACCAGACAGAACGGCGCCACCCCACAACCGATCCAGGCCCTCACTCTTTTTTTTTTTTGAGTTTCTGGCAACTAGGAAATTTCAAGAACGGTTGGTGAACATCCAAGTTTATTATTTTCCCAAATGGAACTGGTGCAATGAACTCCGCTCGTGCTGCCATAAAGAGCTCCATGCAATGATGAGTTCATTTATGTGGATGGAAAACAAACGCACTCAATAAATGTATAAGTCATAGGTTATTCCAACTTGATCTTCACAAATGACACGACTCTTTCATGTAAACACACAGTAGTGAAGGTGAAAGAATACAGGCAGGTGCTTTTCTAATTGTACAAAACATGTATTAGACTTTATTTAAACACATAAGGCAGGAGGTACTTGTGATAGCCTGCAGGGGGCAGTGTATGCCCACTTTTTAAAATGTTGATATATTCAGTAACTATCGCTAAATACGAGCGTGTATAAGTGACACATTCTGTGATGGGCCGTGGTTCATGAAGGGAAGATCATTTTTAGTTTTATAAATCTGACTATTTGAGGCTTCACACAGTTTTTGGCTCATTTGTTCAGTTATAGATGAGATTCGACGCCCGAGGCTCCAGAATAGTTTGTTTTAAAGCACAGACAGAACCAGAGGGACTGCACTTTGTGTAGAGATCACCTTTGCGCTGCTGTATCTTCACATAACAACTACTTGCTTGATGATGTTCAAAATATTTTATATTTAAAAACTAGAAACAAATGGGAAACATCCCCCTCTGGTTATGGGTCTTAGCCAGGACGCGTATGTATTTTGTTTATATGAGCCTGTGCACGTGTCTCACAGTTGAAAGTAAATTAGAAATCAGTCAGCCATAAGATTTGCTAGTATAAGCAAGTGTGGAAAGTTGAAGTGCTAGATTAAAAAGTATTATTAATTTAGTGTGGCATGTAGCATATGATTGATTTAATTTCAGCCTGTCATGAGCAGCGACATGCTTGTAAAGTTGAACTATTCAGTGAGTGTTTCATATTAAATCCTTGCTTATTTCATTCCAACATAATCATCAACTGCAGAACAGTTTGGTACATTTTCAAGTGTCTGTTACCGGTTACATGTGGTGTTGTTTAATCCCAGCTGTTTCTACTGTGCATAATGCTGCATGATTATATGTCCCTGTAGGGTGTTCAATAAGGTAAAGAGTCGAAGTGCCCACATGAAGAGCCATGCCGAGCAGGAGAAGAAGGCTGCAGCACTGCGTCAAAAAGAAGAGGAGGAGAGAGTGGCAGCTCAGGCTCGAGCCAGGAAGGCAGCCGCTGCCGCTGCTGCTGCAGCAGCCGAGGCTTTTCAGGGAGTTGGCGGGAACAGAACGATGCAGCAGGCGGAGGTCAGCAGCCAGGAAGACTCGTCTGAAGTGGAAGATGATGAGGATGAAGACTGGCTCTGAGTATGGAGAAGGAGAGGGGAGGGGTGTTAAAAAAAAAAAAAAAAAAAAAAAAAAAAAAAAAAAAAAAAAAAGGCTTCAAAGGAGATGGACTTATGTGCAACCAGACTGTAGAGGTGACGAACAAAGCAGGAGGAAGGGAGTTAAACAACAAAGTACTGTCCTGCGGGGCAGAACAAGCACAACATACCGGTTCAAGTCTTCCTGTTCATTTTCACACTGCTTTCCCGACCCAAACTCTCCGTTTCTGTTATTTAGCTTCACACTATCAGCAGTCACACTCCACATTTTCACGCTTGTACAATTAAAATTTGGAGGAAAAAAAAGTTTATTTTTTGATAACGCACTTATACTTTATCTCTCTGCTTTTGCCAATGTTGCCTTTGCTTTCTTTTCTTTTTTTAAAATTCTCTATTTAAGTGACATTGTGTCAAACGATTACACTTTGCCATTAGGTGGACTTAATGGTTCGGTGATACTTCTCAACATATCTCTCCAGCAATTAAAAAAAAAAAAAAAAAAAGAAAAAAGATCAAATAAATTTGTTAAGTAGAGTGGGAGCCCTTTTAAGCCAATATGGGAGTGATTGTATGTAAAAACAACGCTGTGCTGAATTTTGATGCTCGCCACCAGATTTTTAGGTCGGTTGTACACTTTATTTTTACTATTTTTACAAGGGACCTTAAAAATGAGCATGTACAAAAAATATATATATGAGATTGCCATATATTTATGATACAGCATTTGTAATGATTTTGATAATATAAAAAAAATAATCATGTTGGTTGAGAAATAACTGGTGAACTGAACAATGTATTAAAAAGTCTATTGTTGTTTGGAGTGTATCTGTATTTTCTTTCTTTTAGTGTTTTTTCTTCATCCCTGTGACAAAATGATTGCTAGACCTCGTCCAACCAGCAGATGGAGTCAGACGTGGCTCGTTGATGGTTTTCTTGTAGATGTATCTCAAATAACGTGGCTGTTTTGGGCCGCGCGGGTATCTTGCATCTTCAAAAGTCTTGCCGGTGCAGCTCTCACTTGTTTCGATTCGTGTACCAGACAGAAATATCATTTTCAGAGTGCGGGCTGGAGAGACATCCCACTCTGACACCAGGATGCGGTGACATTTGTGCCTTGAGCAGTGGTGACGTGATTCAGCCAATAAAGACCTCGCTCAGGAAAGGGAGATCTTACCAGAAGCTCCTGGGGGATGAGAGGCAGGATTAATTGCTCAGATTATGAAGGAAAGCGACCCCGTTTCTATCTTTTAGTTTCGTGTACATTTTTTGGAGTAAAAATGTGCTTTATTTTGCCTGACTTCTGTAATTCGTGACTGAACACACACTTTACCCCAAATCCAAGTGACACATTCATTTTCTGGTGTTATAGTTAGATTTAGATGTACAACATCATAAAGGTTATATTCAAGTGACAAATCTTCAATTAACATTATGGAATATTGTTTCTTTTAACATTGACAATCCTCTTCTTTTTCAGGGACTGACTTTGAATCTGGCTGAAGTCTGATTACATGGAGCTCAACAAAGCTGAGGTTTCACTTTCTTAATAAAACATTTACGATCTTAAAGAGCCTGAGGTTTATTAATAGATGGTTAATGGCGGTCAACTTTTGTTACCAAAGTGATGTGAATGGAAAATAAAGTAATCCCCATTTTGAGCTAAAACCTTTGGTCTGTGGACACGGTCCCTGGAAGTGAAATAATTCGAAGTTTGTACGTGCACAGCAGGCGTATAACCTTGTCATACAATGTAAAAGTTTGACAAACCCTTTGGTTTGCATGTACAGATCATATCCACCCAACCAACCCCCAACTCAGGCGTTTATGATTGATGACCAGCTATTCCTCATTGATCATTTGATCACATGAAGAAAATCTGGCCCCACCCAACTCTCGTTGTGGGCCACAGTTATCTCAGCTACCAGCCAGCAGCATGTGCGGTAAAACCCTCATTCAGAGCAGAACCCAACATGCATGTTGACATCACATGCTACAAAGCATTACAGGTTTACAGGGAGGATCAAATATCTTCCCTGAGTACAGGTCCAGATAATAATACTCCGCAAGAAATCCGGTTACGCTGTCGAGGATGGAGGAGAAGATGAAGACATCACAAAACAGAGTGGCGTTGAATGATGGGGACAAGGCCAACACGCTGAATCAATGTCTTTAAATGTCTGGAAGATGAATGAAAGGCACAGAGATTTTCCTCTCGTCGGACCGACATTAAATCTGATGCCAAGCAGAAATAGATATTAAGATTATTTATGTTCAGACATTGTGCTGTAAAAGCTGTTTTCTTCTTCTTTTTTTTCACTTTTTGGGTGGGTGATGTGCACTGGTCCCTGTATAGTAGAGGAAAAAAAGAAAAAACAAACAGGAAAACTGTATAGACGAAGAAGTGCTGAATGAGAGTGAATGGATGAATGTGGCTCGTAGTATAATCGCGGTTTGTGTGGTCAGTAAGACTAGAAAAGTGTTATTTAAATGCATTGGTCGACAGAAGGCTCATTCTAAATGTAGACATGCCAGTAATATGGCTTTCGTGGGATTTAAACACTGAAATAAAATAAAATAAAAACCAATCAATATTGATTTGACATGAGATTTGTGGTCATGGAGACAGCAAATTATCTGGTCTGTGTTTTCTACAAAATAGTTTAAGGAAACTACATGCGTCACAAAAACGAAAAAGAAGAAAAAAGCACAAAAACTAAAAGAAACACAAAAATCCATCATGGTTTGCAGCTGTGAAGAAAAATGTGAAAGTCCTTAAAGCAAGACATACTAACTACATGTTGCACAAAGACAACTTTAAGTACAATTACTGGTTATTATACTTTTTTTGGGTTTTTGTTTTGGTTGTTTGTTGCATGTTCACGGTCCATGTTTTAAACGAATGTTCGCTGGTCTTGCAAACTGTTGGCTGCTGATGGCGAGTGTAGCAGAGACGCCGAGGTCGGGCACTTGAGAGTGGATGTAAACAGGCGATACTTCACATTTTCCTGGGAAAGTTTGTCTTGACCCTTTTACATAAAAATCAGTCCAAGTTTGGTCTTGTAGAAGTTTGAGAGATGATCACAAATTCCTCTCCTCAGCATGTGCTCGCTGAGAAAGCAACAGTTATACCTACTTGGGTAAAAAGCAATTGAGCATCTCCAATTCTGCTGTTTACATTAATTAAGTACACAAATGTTATGTGTCACAACACACATCATACTTTAGACAGTATGTAAAAGGTAAGGGGGAGGTAGGTTACAGTTCCCAATCAACCAAATTAGTAGGAATATAACATTTATTATTAGAGAGGAAACTTTACAAATGAATTCAATTAAAACTAATAATACATTATATGTAGCCCATTACATCTATGGAATAAAGATGACTTAAACACAAGTAAATTATGGTAAGTACAACGTAATGAAGCACATTGATTTCTCGTACTTTAGCAGAAAAGGTAGCGCACACAAATCCTTCACATCCAGATCTACAGCTTTTGATCTCAAAGACCTTCACTGAGCTTATTCACTAAATAACAGAAAGGACGTTGCTCCTCTGAAGCAGTGTGTAATTTACATAATCTCTCCAGCACTATTTACATCCAGCTGTCCTTGACTCTGAAACAAAATCATTTCACGTAATGACTATGGGGGCCATATAAGAGACAAAGTGCTCAGCTAAATTTCAGTGAGGAGTCAGTGCCCTCGAGAGATGCGATCTGTCTGGCTGACCTCTCGACTCGTGCTGCCTCTCTCTTGGATCGTGAACACATGCGTCATCTTTACTCACAGCTCTCCAGCTATTTTTTTCTCTCTCTTTTTTTTTTTTTTACAGTTAGGTTCAGTACAGCGGAAAGTGATAAAAGAGAGTCGTACCGCGTTACAGATCAGTTGCCACTCTATTCTTACTCTTTAACTCACTCAGTGAAATTAAACCCATCTGTCTGTTTGTGAGCTGGAGTCTGCAGCATCACTCTCTCCCTGTTATGCAAATAACCTTGACTGAAGACCATTAATCTCCGCTTAAAACAGAGTCGTGATGCCTAAAATATGAGCTGTTACACACACTTGCGTGCGTGTTGTGTTAGATCTATACCTCAGTTTGACAGATATTTAGAGTTTGTCCTCAAGTGTAATGAGGCGTTGCATCTGATTTTGGGTAAAGAAGCTCTTCCAGCGTAACACCAGACCTGAAACAAGAAAATCAGAGAAAAGGATGATCCTGCATCCAAATAGGACACAATCAGCTCATTACAACATATAAAAAAAGGGAAACCTAAAGGGTATAATTCGCCTTTTCAGTCTTGACATACCAACAGACTGTTTAATCACGCATTTACAATTTTATTAAGCCATGCGGAAACTTGGGGGACAAATATAAGTAAAGATCTGAACCCCTGACCTTCGCGGTGAGAAGATCCAGCAGCTCTGTTGGGATGCAGCAGACATTTTTGCTGACCTGGTTTTTTGGTCCGAATAGCAAATCAATTCAAAGCTGTCCTGAGTGATCAAATACATCCTTTGAAGAAAAGGTTGTATCCTGATGTCAGTGGCCTCCCCCAGAACGACAAAGTCAGCGGCATGACAACAGTGTGGTTCATACCAGCAGTGCTCTGCAGAACCGGCTCCACCTCACACAAACACACAAACACCTCCTCTGGACCACCAGTCATTCTGCATCTGAACATCCTCTGAGATAAAGGGATCATGGCTGACAGCTGCTGAATTTGGCTCCAAATGACTCCCATTCGGATAGCTCCATCTTCTCCGTTGAAGTCGATCAATATTACTGAAAAAACCCGGTGTCAGCCGCTTAGGGATCACAGCTCTAAACCATGAACCTAATTTAAGTTACACCAATTTGCATTTTACACCTAAGCCTGCTTAGACTTCTGCCCGCGCGACCCGGATAAGCGGATGAAGATGGATGGATGACATTTTACACCTATATTAGTGGCACTTAAATGGGTATAGAAAATGGATGGATGGATAGTGGCACGTAAGTCGATGTTAAAATATCAGATTTAATGTTATCGAAAGGAAAATTGAATTACTTTCTTGGAGGCATCGTCTACTCTCCTGATCTCCCATCTCAGAGATCAGCATAAATAACCGAATTCAGTTTCAACACTGTCCTAGTTTTCTCGTCTGACGACTGCCTCGTCTTTATGCTGTGATGTCACACATCAGCAGCGATGGCTGTAAGATGAAGGCAGTTCACAGAGCCACAGTGGGCAGATGCAACTCCCGAGACATTACTAAAGGGGGAGATAATGGAGAGAAAAGAATTGATGAAGCAAGAGACTGGACAAAAGTGACTCTCACACAGTGTTGTAAATGCAACTTAACATCCACATCTATAATGGGAAGTTCCATTGCGTCACTTTGAATATGACTCTGCAAAGGTCCAGTACTCTTACTGTGTTACACGTACATGTACATTTTACAATAAAGCCACCAGGTGTAAGTGTGGAGGGAATGTAAATTTAATCTTTCTTGAATTGTGGGACCTATAGGTGTTGGAATAATGCCAGGGAAGCCTTGTCCTTCAAAGGCAAAATACATCATTCACCACTGACATTTCTTTTGTCCTTACTCTGCAAAAAATAAGCAGATTGGAAGGCCACCTAACTGAAATATGAAATAATCCATGAGTGACAGAAGTGGTGGTTGCAGCCCTGCCAAATGCACTCACTCATTGTAAGTGCTCTTAACTGAGGGCTCGTTTCCTGACTCCTGCCCATCTCCCTGTGAGAGAACCAAGGCTTTTGGCCCATTCCCACTGACACTTAACAAAGACTCAATGTGCAGGGACATATTTATTGCTCAACCAGCCACAAAACATGCATCCATCAGGAGAAATGGCTAAAAGAATACAACACAGCACATTTTCATTGAATGGTAACTATGTTTGAAAATAATTATTGTTGTTTAATTTATAGTAATGAATTATTCAGAGGGTCTAATGATCACATTCACCAGTTTCATGCAATCGGACACTTAGTGCAAGGTTTGAAGTAATTGTGAAAGGATGGGAGGAAGGATTAGGAAGGATTGGGAATATCTTAAACAGCTGAACCATTGTGTCTTTTGCAGATTTCCCAACAGCAAAACAGTTTTTGATTTTATATCTCAATTTCATATTTTGTCCTGATTATATCCATCAGCAGCTTGGATATCCAGAGTGAATATCTGCATTTACATTTTATGGCAGATGAAGCCAAAAGGTAAGACATTTCATCACTTATTATTATTCATTTTTTAAATAGTGATTAACACCTCAGCATTATCCTTGATATGTTGCACTTTTTTTTTCTATTGGTCAACCAATTTAGCCCAGACACTGAGTCATCTCAGACGGTTTTGCTGTTATACCTCTGTATAAACACATTTTAACCAGTAGGTGACTGCAATATCTGAGTAAGATTGAAATAATATAAAAACGCAAAAATAAACACTTGGCAATGTGGCCCCAGATGGTGAAGTTTTATTCAGGATCGACACAGAGAGTTGCTTGGTTAGCAGTTTTACCATAACAGAGCAGACACAATTCCCTGAGGTCTTAATAAAGTCTCTGTCATATTTTGGTCAGAATCCCACAGTAATACAGTGAAACAGCTCAGTTTTTAACCACACATTAGGAGCTTTGTTCATAGCAACTGGTTTTCAGGGGGCGGAGTCATCTACTAATCCATTCACCTGTTAAGGGCGTGTCTCTTTCAAATTCATATTACAGCTTTGTGCGATCCACTTCAGAGGTAGAACATACGCACCAAAACATAAGTTCTAGCAAAGAAGCTGGATAAATCTACTCTGATTCGGGTCTGTGGTGTCACAGTACCCTGCAAATCTAAACAGACATACTGTAGTGTTAGATGGGGCCAAACAAACTTTGCAGGGTCCTAAAGTGTTTATGTTGGATGTCATGTCAGATGCTTAAAAATAAAGTATTCTTTTAAATGTTTTTTTTTTTAATTCATTTGGAAGTAGAACAGAGAGATGAAATTCATAGAGCTGATCAGGTGTCAGGCAAAAACAAGCAAAAACTGTAACTTGTATTATGGAGGTTTTTACTATTTCACTATATATATATATATATATATATATATATATATATATATATATATATATATATATATATAAATAAAATGTTGTCAAACTGTTTGTTTGTCCATAACAATTATGGATAAAATATATCCACAATGCTGTAATTTACATGATCTAATATTAAGAAAAAAATATAAAAAGAAAAAAAGTCTTTAATCATATCATGCACTTTAACATTAATTGCATCTGCTATACATGTTGCACATGTATCAGGAATCTACTTTAAATTATTGTATTTGCTACAGTCTTGAAAAATCACTCAAAGTAGCTTTATATGCATAAACTGTATCAGTATGTTCCCCCGTTGCAGCGATGATGTTTCTCTCGAAACCCAGAGCTGTGGTCCATCATGTGATGTGACGGATACTAAATCAGTAATCCATCATAAAGTCATCAACATGAGCCTTGCCCTCTCAGCAGGCAGGTGATGTATTCAGGATGCGCAGATTTATCTCAGCGACACTTTCCTCTGTTCAAGGTTCGTTTGCACGCCCCGTCTGTCACACCTCCACCTCTCTCTCCTCGACCACCGGCACCAACCTGATTCAGCTTCTTCTCCTGCACCCCATGGTGATGGAGGGTCGGTTTCAGTATGCTTGTAAACTGAAGGATGGCTTCTGATTTGTTGAAAGCAGAACTTCTTCAGCATTATGGCCTAGTGATCGATCCAGGCATCCAGCCAAAGCTCCATTAGTGAACATACTGTATGCTGAGAGCCCTGATGAGGTTGCACTGCTGTTTCTCAGAGGGGCTTTCCTCATTTTGCTCTGTACATCATCACTTCTTCACAACAACACTGTAAGCAAGTCATGCAAAAGTTCAATAAATTATATACAAGACTCTTTATAAAATTATTATATGATAGAAAAACAAAAGATAATAATCCAGCTTAATTTCATGTAACGTTTTCATGTAACGACTACACATAGCAAAAGAAAACTGCATAACTCAACAAACGTTTTCCTCAAGATTAATTATGTTGAATGCATGATGCATGAATGCATGTTTCAACAGGTTCAGATCTTTTAATACTATTTATATCAGACTTAGTCTTCATTGTAAAGGTAAATCTACAATCTGGTTATCTGCACAGTTGCACCTTATGTCTGCAGAAGGAGCCAACATGGTTCGACACCATAATGCTTAACGCTCTTACTCAGATCCCATCTTATTACCATCTGGACTTCAGATGCAGCTGTTTAGTGGGATTTTCTGAAGTAATTGAATATTTCTGCCCATCTTCCGTCCAACTAGACAAAGACTTTTTGTTACAAATGGGACTGCCTTGGGAACAGAGGCAGGTTGGGGAGCGTCTGGGACCACCTCGAGAAGGGAGGCAGGATGAGGACCCAACGCCAATAACTTCTCTTTGAGCCTGCGTAGGGTCTCCGCCTGGCAGGTAAACTCTGGAAGAGCCAGGAACCTTCTCCTGGCACGCAGAATCCTCTCCATAAAACAGTAAATGAAAATTCTCCTGCCCAAGTGCACCCACATTTTTCCAACATGGAGTATGTGTCGACTTCATGTTGAAGTAGTAGTAGTAGTAGTAGTAGTAGTAGTAGTAGTAGTAGTAGTAGTAGTAATTAAACAAAAAGGCTTTACAAAGAACTGAAGAACTTGGAAATCCCAATAACCGCAGTCAGAGAGACAAACAGTACGGACCAGCATGGAGGAAGGAAAAGACAAGATGAGATATACTTACAGCACTGAAAGGACACAGGTGCAAACAATCAGGGCAGATGGGAACAAGGGAAGTCCAACCTTAACTAAACACAAGGACACTGGGTTTCAAAATAAAACAGGAAACCAGTCAAACACAAGCTCAAAAGTAAAGAACCAAGTAAAACACAACAGATGAAACTCAAAACTCGACAGAAAACCCAAACCATAACAAGACTGTTGATTTACGCTTGAACATGTCACATAACCAAAACTGCACCACTTGATGTTATTTAAACCTTTTAACCTGAAAATACCTTTTTTTATTTCTTTTTATACTACTCTTGTGTTTGCTACTTTTTTTTTTTTCTTATAATTTTGAACATAATTATTGTATCAACACTCACACGGTGTGTTTGTAAAGACAATTTAATGAACCTGTCATAGTCATGCAAAAATTATTACATTTCTTCAGGAACATAGTGTAGATTTACATCCCGTCTGTGGTTCCTGGCATTTACAAATTAGCTTATTGACAAACTGATGTATTCTCTTTTTCAACCTCTCCAATATTTCTTGTTGCACAGGGAGTGTAATTACTCATTGCTATAGGAGAGATTTCATTTCTTACTTGCATTAGCAGCATGTGATACAACAACAGCAGAATTATGGCCACATAATTAAAGCTCAGTAAAGGTGAAATGCACTATTTGTAAGATAATTATCATGTTTGTCTTTGATTGAGATTTTAATGCTCTGGTGCAGCACCTGCCTTTGTAATGTTGATGTCTGCAGCTATTGTACAATCTGGGCCAACATCAGTATTGGTAGTTTAGCTGAGATTTAGTTTAACCCGAAGTTAAACCCCTATGTGACATCAGAAAGTCATGACCTCTTGAACATCATTGCACTGACTTTATTGTCGCTGGTTTACCCTGTAGATAAAAGTGAGCTTGATACTTCCTCAAAGGATGTCTCTTTCCCTGCAATTTTCCTGCTTAGGTCTGATTAAAAAAAAAAAAAACTTTACAAGAATCTAAGTAGTTTCTTTAACACAAGAAGACATTTATCTCATGCTGCACACTGTTTTGGTTAATGTTTTCCTATCGTTTAAGCCCATGCAGTCAGAAAAATAATAGTGGTCAATTTCACGTGGGCTTAACTTTATTGTTGCCAAGTACTTCACTGTTTTTGATTTGCTGCTTTGGATTTGTGAGTTTGTCTTTGTTAAATCTAAAGCTACAAATTGGAAACCAAATTCAGCTTTGTCAGTTTAACCGGAGTTTAATTATAGCGAGCCATGTGCTCACAAAGTGGAGGCTAAATCATTTTTGCCTCAATTTTTTTACATTTAAATAGTTAGGCAAAAAATAAGTT
The DNA here is from genome assembly GCA_014839995.1 of Xenentodon cancila. Classification (NCBI taxonomy): domain Eukaryota; kingdom Metazoa; phylum Chordata; class Actinopteri; order Beloniformes; family Belonidae; genus Xenentodon; species Xenentodon cancila. The sequence continues at coordinate 14,459,696 of CM026209.1, read as the reverse complement.
AAAAAATAATTATTTTACAAAACGGAAATTAAAATGTAAGAAATATCTATTTGTACTTTTTCCAGTGGTGACTATTCTTACTGAAAATGGCTAATATTTTGGTAATAAATGCTTTGGTAGATATTTAACACAGACGACATTAAGACCTGGGACCTTGATGCATTCGGAGTTCAAGGAGGGTTTCTGAAGATGGACTATGATCAACTTGTGGGGTATAGTTTGTTTTACACCTGTTTAACAGACATGGGAAGGGACGGTCATCTAAACCTGTTTGCAGACAAACCCAACTGATGATGTCAGTGTGACTCATGACATGATGTTGCACATGATGTCATGTGAATTTACACATCTTTTCGCCCTTAAGTGAATCCGAGCATTACTGAGCATTTACTGCTTTCACCTTTCCTGTGAAACGTAAAGTTTTAGGCACTTCCTCCTGTGGGCTGATATCATATGTCCAGACGTCAGTTCACTTCTATGATAACCTCAAAAACAAATTTCATGTGCATTAAAATGACCACAACAAATCGTATTGCTTCCGATGATCTGTGTGACTGACTGCATCTCCAACAACATTGAAGCAAAATGGTCTGGCTCGATCCGTGACTACCGGATCTTTCGGGCCTCTACAATTAACCGGCGACTATCACAAGGTAGGTCACACAATTTATTAGAACACAATTTATGACCATCCTGTGAAAAGCTTTACTCTCTGGAGATGTAACCATTACACTTTGTGTTCTCAGGTGACCTCTCCGGTGTGCTGCTGGGAGACAAGGGTCACGCCTGCCAGACATTTTTACTCACTCCATTTGCAGACATCCAGACAGCAGCACAACACTCATATTCTTGCGCATGCAAGAGCAAGGGCCCGCATAGAAAAGTCATTAGGCGTTTTAAGTCCCCTTGTCAGTGGCTTCACCACCTGAGGGTCACCCCCAGACAGGGCCTGTGATATAACTGTAGCATGCACTGTCCTTTACAACGCTGCCTGTCTCAGGAAGGAGAGGGCTCCTAGAGTAGCCTTGGAGATTCAATCCAGCAATATTTCCTGATGGTGTCGATGGGAGACTAGTCAGACAGCAGTATTTCAGTTGACACGATGTTTGCATTTTGGTGTATTCAACAGAGGAGAGGATGCCACAATGTTATTTGTTTCCTTTATTGTGATGTGATCACTTTACTTGTTTGCTGAGAGCTAGGGGAAGGAAAAAAAAATCATCATCAAGTTATCAAGCCGTTATGCCTACAGTGTGCACTGAAATATGACCTACTTCTTTTTGTAGTTATTGGATTTCCAAGTCCAGCTTCTTCAGTGTCTCTTTTTGCTTCCACGTCTACATCCAATTCCTGCAGTGTTCGTATGTGATATGTGACCTGTATGTCTGCCAACTCAATTTGCTTTTTAAGGTGGGCGCTGTTGAGACCTCGGACAGTTTGTGAATCCTGTTAAACAAATAAATTAGCAGAGCGTGAATTGTGCATGTCCTCTTTATTCCATTATTAAGTCCCGCTGCTTCCCCTAGATTTGTCCCACTGATGCCGAAGGCCTGTTACAATTGTTAAAATCTGCCATTAATCTCTTACTTTACTGTTGTGAATGTTGTTGCTGAAACTAAAGTTGCTGTGGATTCGGGCAGTACACCGTCTGGGTCCTGATATAAATGATGTTTTCTATGAGCATCACATCAGTGACTCCTTTTTTTTCTTCTTTTCTTTCCTTTATGGATTAAATTGAGTTATTTCCCCAAGAGTGACAGGATACCTCCAGCATTCTTGACTCCACAGACAAAGTCTCCTCATCTTCTGCAGCAGAAGTCCCTTCATCCTGCCTAAATGAATGAATTTATTTCAGTCATTCCTCCGCTAACCAAACTCGTATTAACCTAGTGTGGACAGGTTCCATTAGTCTATATGCTTTTGAATAATACTCACTGGGTTAATGTCAACTCCACAAGAGATCACACTGTTGTTGCAAGACAACATTAATCAGTCCATATACTACAGGAAGGTGTGATTATGTTGCATATTCCGTACTGGAATGACGTACCGTGTATGAAGGGGGCAGTTTCTATGGGTGGGACACAGTCGGACTTCCACCGTTCATTTATAAGTTTAAAGTTGTTCATTTGAGCAAATGTCAGGTACATCCTTGAATGACATGATTATAATGTTTTTCCTTAAGAGTTGTGGTTAGAAAATGTGTATTTGATGCCATTTACACATTCAGACAATCCACTATTGTTTGTCATGCCCGTTCTCACTCCAGTGTTTCCTTTCTTTAGTTTGATGTGCTTCATTTCTTCATGAGCCTCCATCAAAAGATGTTGCTCATTTGGTGAGAAGTATGGTGCACGCAATTTATCCATTGTAGAATCAGTGATCAATCGCATGGTCTTTTGAAGAAATACGTGGATGCGCATTTACCTGGATTACTTACACCTGGCCACACCTCCTGGGCCTGGTTTGGCATTTGTGTAACAGATGAAATGGCAAATTGAAGCTGTTTCGTTGATATGTCGAGTCAAGTTTCCAAATAATCAAACTTTAAAGTTCTTTTGTCCTACAATCACCCACCTTTTTCACTCATTCTACCTTTTTTTTTTAAGACTACATATTTAAAGTGAGTGTAGAGGTAACACATAAAAACACTCGCTTGATCTCAGCCCAGACCTGTCTTTTTTTTTTTTTTTTTTTTTTTTGTGACATATTTATGTGCCCACATAAAGAAAGCATTATGTTAATCTTCTTCTAGTTACGCTGTTTGACAGTGTATAATTTATCTGTTGAAAATGCCTCTCTGGTGCCTTGAAAACGATTTAAATTCAAGAGACATATTGTCTCTTAACGACCCTAAAGGTTGTGGTCATATCCGGCTGCGCGTGCGCATGTGTGTGATTTGACAAGACAATTGCTCGTTCCAAGACTTTGATTACATATCCAGGTGAATTTAGTGCTGCTATCCGTTACGCAGCCGAATTCTTCTTTGTCTTTGATTTAAATGGAGCTGACAAGTCTGTCTGTCTCTGCTCTCCAACATACACCATCAAGCATTCCTCGTGGTTACGGTGAATTTGTTTTTGTATCCGAGTCTAGTAATTGGAAACACGTAATGATTGATATAACGGCTACTTTTCCGCACAATCCTAAAAACATCTTTCAACTGTTTTTTGCTGCAGATTAAATGCACTATATAGACCACAAAATTGCAATAAGCCACAGGAAGCTTTACTGCCCTTCAATATATGTCAAGCATATTTAGTGTTGTAGAAGAAATAAGGCCGGTACCGTTTGTGCTTTTTGTCCCCCGTTAGATTTAGCTGAAATCTAAAGGACATTAAGCCAAGAGAAAATCAATTAAACTAATCAAGATGATGTAAGCTAGAGATTTAGGTTAAGAAAATGCAAAAAGCATCTCTTATTTATCACTCTGGCAAGATCCCCATGAATAATTTCATGGATCATCAGACCAGAACAGGAGTCTGGGATGGCTGTGTTACTTTAAATGACAAAGCCGATTTCGGCTTCCTGCTCTTTAAGCATCGGAACCACCTGGAATTACCTGGTCGTTCAGCCTTAATTTTACATGAAATATGGTCAGATTTAAGTCACAATAATAGATGAACACAGTTTAAGTAGATAATGCACAGACATAATTTCTTTATTGAACACATCTATTAAATGTTCACAGCTCTGGATATGAAAAAAAAAATGTATATGAACCCTTGGAGTTGACAACTAGCTGAGCCTCCTGTAGAAGAAATGACTCAAATAAAAAGGTTCTTGGTAGATTTAGATTACACCAGCACTTTTTGACCATTTCTCTTCACAGGCCGGCTTCTTCCCAAACAAACATTCATACAAGGATGAAGGTACCAGTCCAAAAGTGAGAGTTTCTCTTTCTGAATCCTTTGTGGTGGATTTAAATAGTGTATAAGATGATTGTCCCAATGCATCCCCCAACTTTTGTTAAAGAAATCAAATCAGGCCCAAATCATGATTCTCCCGCCACCATACCCCACCACTAGGATGCTGCTTTGATGGTGGTATACTGTGCCCTTTTTTATCACATCCATCATCTGACAAGTGTTCTTCCTGAAAGATTCATGATGAAGAGGACTAAAAAGAGAAATTATGATACTAAACTGTGTCCATTTATATTTAGTTTGTGCCAACACTTTTAAATGTCTTCTCAGCCTTATACAGATCAACTACTGTTGATCATTTGTCTTCAGAGGTCACGTTTTTTTGTGAGCCGTCGCTGACATCAGGACGTTTCTTATGAACATCAAATCGACCATATGTGTGTATCAAAAGACAAGTCCGAACTCATTTCCAATCTAATCTTCCAAACTGACTGGTGTGTTAAATAATGACATGTCAAATTATAGGCGTTTGTGTGTTGTCATCATAAGCACATTGATTTGATATAATATTGTGAAAAGAGGAGCAAAGTATATGCAGTAATTACATGTTCTCTCACCTCCAGGTATAAGATTTATTGTGGCATTAATCAATGTGTATGAAATGAAATTCTCATATCCATTAACCACAAGGTCATCCTGAGCTAATCAAAGCAATCAGCGGGGCACAGTCCTGCTGAGCAATACGGCAGCCAGTTAATGAATAATGTCTTCAGAGCTTTCTTAAGTGCTTGAAATCATTTCCCATTTCACTGTCAGTCACCTTTATCCAGAAACTGGTGAGGACACACCGAAATCTAACGGCATCAAAGCAACGCTGTGTCATAATACAATTCACTTTTATTTATATAGCGTCTATTAAAATACAAGTTGTCTCTAGTCACTTTCCAGAGTCCCAGAACATGACCCTGAGCAGTTTTTACATTAACGGCAGGTAAAAACTCTTCTAGCGGGAGAAAAACCTTAAACCAAACAGTGGCAAGAAAAATGAAAAACTCCCCTGGAGCAGGACCTGGATCATAAAGGGGATTGGGGGGGCTCCTGCTGAAGACCAGCCGGGTAGAGCAGGAAAAGGGAGATCAGAAAGAGGGAATAAAGATTTAAATAAATAAATACAAGTGACAGAAAGCACAAGTATAACTATCCATCAGCAGCAGAACTAAGACTTCCATGTATATGTGACTGATATGTGGTTAGTTGGTGGACTACGGAGACGACTGTATAAACAGGTGTAGACAGCAGACACTGAGGTGGTCAGAGGGTGGGACTGCAGGTCAGGATGTGAGCAGGTATCCAACAGAGACATCTACACAGACAGGTGGAGGTGAACACTGGGATGGTCAGAGAGGCGGGTCTGCAGGTCAGCATGCAGCTCCTGAGGATCTGGTCTGAAAACATGCACAGAAGAGAAAAAGAGGGGACAGACCAGCACAACAAACTACAAGAACAATGGAGCACAATTATACTTATACTTCTGATTAATAACTGAGGATTGAGCTGAAGAAGGGAAAGAGAAACAGAGGAGGTGAGGGGCACCAGTCAGTCCCCAGCCACGTTCAAGACCAGCTGCTCTGGGAGCTGCAGTTGCAGCTATGACGTTTACACTAACTATAGGCTTTACTAATCAAACGTTTAGTAAAGCGTTTATGAGAATGAGATTTATGAGAACCGAGAGCAATAGGACAGAGAAGTGCAAAGATGAGGAGATGGTATATGACCTGCTCTTCAGTGTGGTTATAACAGACTTATGAATATGATGGATTATTTCCTTTAAAAAAAAAAAAAAAAAAAACAACAAACAACAACATTATACTGTGGTTAAAGGGAGGGTTGCACCAGGCCTTTTAAACACTGTCACTGCAGCATTTACCAGTCAAGTACATAATACCCACATTTTCTATTTTCACTTCCCCAAACATATCAGGACATCGTTGTGGTGGGTCCATAAGCTGATGTGGCAGTGTTTATTATATATAAACTCTTATTAGGTCATGATCCGCAATCAGAATCTCTCCATGCCCTCACCGGAGACGCTGGGATGGGAAGTGGATGTGATCACAGCAAAGAAGTTAAAATGTTGCATAATTTGACTACAGGCTGCATAAACAATAAAGCAATCATTCTCATTGATTTTCAATTTACAGACATTTTATCGATGCCTGAGTGGCCATAATCAGCATGTGCATTATGTATCCAAAGCGTTTACCATTAACTGCACTCGTGGGGTTGGGAGTGGAGAATCATGCTCAGCCTTGATGGATTTTTACGACCATATGGTTGCACTTTATGAGTATGGGCTAAAAGTAATAAAATCAGCAGTCTAACTGGGCTCGCTTTGTGGACTTACTTTTCTACTGAACTGGTGAGTTTGAGTGGTGAAACTGCTTTTAGGTTGGTTTTGTTTTGTAGTTCAGGTGTAGAGTTGATGAATTTGTCCATGTTTGAAGCCCCTGTGGAAAACAAAAGCTCAAACACTGAGGGTGAGCACAGTACCACCTCCAGCAGCTAAATGTTCATCCTGCTGCAGGTAACAACAGTTCTGTTAATCATTTAAAACTGGACGGCTGATTAATGAGAACAGGGAGCTACGCTGATGAAATTCAGGAATGACTCAAGTACAGTTTTGGGCCATTAAAACTACAAATAATGCACAGACTAAAATGGATTTGTTGTTGTTGTTGTGAAGAAGCTCACAGTTGTCGATACAAATTTTAGAAAATTAACTGCTTTACAACGTTCCCCAAAGAAAGATTGGAAGATATTTCTCCCTCACTTCTTTGCACATCTACTGGGAACAAGCATGAAGACGATGCAAAAAGGATATTCACATGGAGGAGTAAGAAAAAAAAAAAAAAAAAAAAAAAAAAAAGGTGCAGTTGCACACTTAAAGATGTGCTTGCAGGAAGGGTCGGACAAGATGTCAAATGAAACTGTGGTATGTGGTTGAGAGGATGAATGGCAGCATTATAAAGCAGTAAAAAGCCCAACTTGTCTTGAAATGTGTTGCATCCAAAACGCCACAGCCAAGGTTGTGACGAGAACTAGCAGGAGAGATCATAGTTCCCAGGTTTTACCTTCTTTTCAACCGGCTACGCATAAAATCCAGGATAGAATTTAAAATTTCTTCACCTCACATATAAAAGCAGATATATAAAAAGTTCTATCATACCTGAAAGAGAACATAGTTACATATTTCCAAGTAGTCTTCGCCCTCAGGCAGCAAGTTTACTTGTGGCTCCTAGAGTGGGAGAAAGATCCTTCAGTTGTCAAGCGGGCTGACAAGACACAGGTGCAAACAATCAGGGCAGATGGGCAGAAGGGAAGCTCACCAGAAAATATCAAGAAAAAGGCAGAAATTCAAAGCAAAACAGGAAGTGAAGTTACCAGACACAGAAGAGAACAGAGGCAAGAAAACAAGACCAGCTCCAAGAACAACAACAGAACACCAAAACTTAAGGGCTAAGCATAACATAATATATAAGTAAACAAACTCTAGGCCCAACCACAATAACCTTATGCCATAACAGGAATGACTACAATAAAACTCTTTGTTATCTGATTTCTTTGTGTTGCGGAGGAGTTTTCCCTGAATTGCATCCTGGCTCTTTGTGATTAGGATTTAAGGACAATGTCTGAGGCACTTAACGAACGCTTGTTCTTGTGCTCGTCAACCTGTAGGAGCCACTATTGGAGATCGACCGCACATCTCCCACTTACAGCCATAAAAACGCTTCACGTGTAACACAGCTAAGGCCAGCGCTCGCTGCTGTGTGTGTCCCTCTGGAACAACCAGGTAGAATCTGTTATTTATGTTTTTCAATTTACCACCAGCTGAATTGAGCGCAATCAGACACCAGACACATGAATGATTTGTTGCCGTGAGCAGTGAATACCATCTTCAGATTGCAGAGCGGCATAACGTTTTGTGAGAGCAAATACCAGGAAGGCGAGACACAGCTGGAGGATGGAGGTGAATAAAGAGGGGATCCTCAGAGTGTATTTATACCTTGATCTATGTGTGGAAACGGCTAATGACACATATTTGCCTAAGCAAACTCTAATGGTTCAACAAATTAACAGAATTTGTCACCGTTGTAAGAAAAAAACCCTTTTTTTTTTTCAAAAGTGCAAAACTTGTTGCAACCTAATCTATTTGAGTTTTCAACATTTATTTTGGAATCTAGAAAATGAAACTCTCCGGTAGTTTTCATTAGAAAAGTCATCACTCTACTTTGGTTTCTATAATCTCAACAATGGATTACTACTTTTTACGGCCTATAAATGTGACTCACCATGTGCTGGCTCATTTCCATGTGTGTAGAAAGGTTTGCAGATCATTGTTCAATGTGCAGAGGTGCTTTGCAGGACCTGAAGTGATTTTATTCTTCAAACTCCCTCGTCATCTCCATTTCCTTCCTCCTCTCCTCTTCCTCTGATTCATTGGCAGGATTCAGATCCCTCATTTCCTTTACTGCCTCCATTAAATCCTTGCTCCTTTCATTTCAGCTCTCCGTGGATATTGGGCATGTCAGTTCATCATCCAGGCTAAGAGCTGCAGCCACGTTGTTGACATTTTTCAGCAAGCACTTCATTTTTCCAAGAGCTCGGCCCTGCCCGGCTCGACTCTCTGTGACTCTGAAATACGTCTGTGAAATGCAAATTCAATTTATAAAATGTGAGTGAGCCTGTGATGAACAGTGGGAGAGACTAAAGCTCATGTATCAGGCCCGCTTTCCTTGCACTTGTATTTGTTTGGAGATACGCGTTGTTTATTAGAATTGATATTAAAATGGATCTGCAGCTCATAAGGTGTCCCATAAACATCTAGTTAGGAGCAAAAGTACGTCGTTCGTCGGTTCATTTCAATTATTAGGAATGAGTTGTGGTGGAAAATTCTCGAGCATGAAGATAATTGAAAAGGAGACTGGAGTAGAAGAAACAAACAAACAAAAATAAGCAAAGATGATGCAGGAAATGTGTGTTTTGTATGATTTTGGCCTCCACCAGGAGACCTTATATAGCCTGTTGTCCAGTTTAATATTATAAACAAAATAAATTAAAAAAACAGAAATTTTATTTATTATTTTACTCAAATGTTTTAAAATATACTTGTAGGGTTCAGTGGAAACTGAAAGGCTAATACAGAATACATTTTGGTTCTGCAAAACAAAAGGAAAGCGAGGATTTGAACAACCTTGAAAGCAGACAAGCAGGAGGAGGGGAAATCTATAAGCAGAGTTTATATATCCCCAGCCCAGTCGATGCTTGTATGCTGCGATGTTTGAAGCTCTGACTCAACCTTGACGTGTTTTGGCGTTACCCTCACATAACCTGTCCAAATAAGACGGGCAAAGTGAGGGCAGATGCCAGAGGTCTCAGTGGAGCTGATGCTGCAGTGAGAGGCGAACCGGAGCCGAGGGCGTCAGGCCTCTGAGAGGGACACCAGGCTGCAGAGACGCTGGATTATCTGCTTATCTCCGACTTCATAATTGCTAAGGGTTTCCCAGCTATGACTATAACCGTGGACAATAGCCATGACTAAAAAGGCTTATTGAAACGCACCAGTCTCTCAGTGTTCAAAATGGGATAAGTCACAGTGCGGGGTCCGGGTGAGGTGAAGGTGAGTTCAGGCTTAGTTGATTATTTCTTATCAGCCATGAACAATCCAGCTAAGAATCCTTATATTTATATTATTCAGATTAGTCACGACACAGAGATTTAATAAATGTATTATTTGCAATATTTTTTATTTTATATTCTTGGTGTTTTTATAGTTCTCTATTTAGTTTTGTAAAAAAAAGAAAGCTATCAGGCAATACTTGGTACTGACTAGATGAACCACGTCTATCACACGTGAACAGATTGATAACAGATTTCTAAAGGTGCAAAGATCCAAGTTTAATATGATGAAACTGGTGGAGATCGCAAACACTGATGATAACTTTTAACCAAAACTCCAAAACTAACACCCCTTAACACAGACTAAAAAAAAAGAAAAGATAAACAGATGGACAGAATGTACATACTCATACACTCAGGCTGAGAAGACACTGTTGGCAACAATCAAGGACAACATTGGCCAAACAGAAAAAAGGGAGCTCAAGATGAATGGAATTCAACCAAACCTTAAACCATAAACCACGAAACCACCAAGGGATGTTTTCACACTCGGCCCCTTGCAGATATCTACACCAACTCACAGTGATGAGACAGCATTTTTTATGTTATATGAACACTTTAAATTAACTCAAGATTCCTCTAAAGGGAAGTGGTTCACTTTAAGTCCATTAAGTGGTTTGTCTAACCTGAGCATTATAAACATAGAGAGCATCCTTTGGTTCTTTTATTTTTTTTAAATCTTATTCTTGCCCTCAGGCTTTCCATTCCCTGCAGTAAGGGTCTCAGACCTCTTAAGGCACTAGCGTGAACAAAAAGACGGCTGAAGCCTCAGGGGCTCCAGAAATGGACCAGAAAGAGAACTGCATCCTTAAAAAGAGTCATATGTGAAAACACCCCCATGATCTGGTATTAAAGACTAACTTAGGCTGCAAAATCTGGGATATGTGGCACCGTTCCATGCACTTGTCTCTGTTAAACTACATTTTTCAATACATGGGAAGTGGACAACGCGGCACTGTGAATACGTGTGGAAAGCACGTGCTGCATGTCTGACTGCATTGCAGCAGTTTTCTGTCCAGAAATGCAAATTTTGTCAAAGCAACAAAAGTAACAATGCAACAACAGCAACAAAAAAGACGCTGTGAATGTGAATTGAATGTGAATTTGAGTATACATTTTTACACTTGGTACTGTACATTGGTGCAGAAGTGGTCATCGTCAAGGTGATGGCCAGTATGTGTCCAAGTTGAAAAGGCGTTTTAATAAATGTGAATTGATTACAATTTGTGCTGATGTGTCCACCCCTGAATGTCCTGATCACAAATCCACTGCATGAAATTCGATGAATCTGCAGAAGTACCTCATGCAAACTTGTTCAAGAAAGTTATAAAACTAACTTCAGAAATCTTCAATTTACTTTATGCACATTCATCATGGCATGTTTTGTATTGTATTTTGTGTGAAGTTCAGGAACAAATCCCTTCGTAGACCAAGAGGCTTAGGGTTTATGCAAGTTCATCCACTTTACCTGAAAACAAATGTCAGTGTTTCGAAGAAACATTTGTTTTCTCCTCAAACACTTGAAGTATAAAGAGCGCACATGGACGAGTATAAAGACCTGCTAAACCTCTCTAGTCTGTGCACAAATAGCTCAAATCCAATTTACATAAAGAAACCTATCTGTATTCATCATTATAAATCTCAAAGAAAAGAAAAACTGCACACATTTCATCTATGAAAGTGATCCAAGTGCTTCCAACGGAAATCTGATTAATTAGTGACTCCTTTTATCGAGGCGGTTTAATGCTCCACCACATCCAATCAACATGTATTAAGATTTCAGTTATTGCAACAGAAATGTTGTGGTAAGCAGCTTCAGCTCTAATGCAATGAGCGGGGTTTAATTTAAAGCAAAATAAAAGCCTTAACTGGAAGTCTGTAGCACAGGTGTTCATTCTTGCAGCAGTGGCATTTCTGCTGACACATTTTATGTGACCTTTACAGGTAATCGTCCTTTTCCAAATTGAATTTTACAATCTCCTGGCCAATGACGCGCAGCAGTCAACCAACACAGCGCATACAGGCTTCAGCTGTTTTACGCAGGATCAGATTTGCTCCGTGGGAGGGCCTACATCAGCAGTGTGTTTAACACTCACTAGGCTTTACGGGTTTGACAGCTAAGTATTGTAAGCATAAATGTTTGGAGGAAAAGGTTATACTGCAAGTGCAAATTGGGTTTTATTCTGCTATATAAGCTCAAATGTAATGATCTAAAATATCTTTATGAAGTAGTCATTTTTGGAAGTGAGAACAGAAACGCCAGCTGCTGTTATAAATCATGACAATCCTGAAATAACCACAAGAAGAGAATGCTTTCTTTGCTGGCATAAATATAAATGACAGGGTGTTGAAATTTCCCCATCACAACCAAAGACCAAAGCAAGACTGGGAGTCATGGCGAGGAAAGCACTTCTATCTGCAAATTCATGCATTCTCATGTGCGGCAAAACACTGACTGATGTCACTGCTCACACAAACATATTCCGCTTTGTCATTTTCCAATTCATCAAACTCAAAAGAGACATTTATTTTCAAGGAACTATAGCATTTTACTCAGCTTGATATGCTCTTTTTCCACAACTTGAAATTAAATGTAAGGTTTAAAAGTGATTCCAATGTATGCACAGTTTACAAACTTTTTTTTTTTTTTAAACAAATTTGTAACTAAAAACTGCTGTATTGTGACTTTCACGTCACCTAAAACTAAATGAAGTGCATCTGTGAACCCTCTTAGTTTTTACCAATGAAAATGCGCTCGGAAACATCCACACAGACAGTGGCCAGGGTGACATTCGCCGGTCTGCCGTCGTTTTATGGATGCTGCTTTAAGCTTCACATCTATCACCATCTCAGTAATAAGAAGCTGGAGCAACCTCTTGAGCAACTGATGTCATAATCTATTAAGGAAATTATGTCTTTCCTCAATAGTCAGGTTGTATATTTTAATTTTCAATACATTCATAGTGTTCTGCTCAGTCATGGTAAAAAAAAGTTCTGCTCTCCGCTCTCACTCTGCGTTGTCACAAACTGCCAGACAAATGGGACTCGTGTCTGAAAGCAGTTTATAGTTTGAATATTGTTTGTTGTCTAAGTTGCAATAATAGACAACCACAACGTGCTTGAACTTAGTGTGTATAAAGTTATACATTCTTGTGTGAACTGAACACATCATTTATAGTTCATCTGCAGGACGCTGGAAAGAGAACAAGACCTCACAAAGTATTTAGGCTTTTATCAGTCCACAGAAAAGGACTTTCATTTGATTGGTTTTGCAATTTAACTCTTGTAACTTTTATGAAAATAGTCATTATTTTCAATATTAATACATTTCATTGATAAAGATCAAAGGTAAACAGCATCAAATGCAACACTGTTTATGATCATTAAAGAGGTTTTTTTCTGTTTTTCACTTTATGTTTCGTTGACACGCTGAAGATGAAAACTCAGGACTGTCACTTCCACGGCATTCCTTACAAACACCAACTTCCTTGCAGCTGGAATACTGTTTGTCAGATGGTGAAATAAAATGAACCTCAACAAAAAATAAAAACTGTTGCAGCTGTCTGGTGGGATCAACATAAAACATAAATACACTACCTTTTCACACAATTATTTAAAATCTGTCACTAGATTACTGCATCACAGCAGCTTTTCTAAAATAATCAAATAGAAACTCCACAAATTAAGAGCAAAAGAACTAATATAATATTTCTGTATTTATACTTGTCGTAGATCAATAAAGTTCAGTTAGTAAAAAGAGAATTTAACCACAGAGGCTGAAATGAACCAGTTTTTCACTCTGTTAAACCCTTGTAAAAGATGAAAACATTAACGTTATAATAATCTAAACATATGTAAATGTTGATATCTGTAATCACAAATAACACTATAATGATCAGAAATTAAATTAAAGATATGTTAAAGTTAAATTGTACCCATCACATCTCAGTTTGAGATCAAACATTAAAAATGTTTCATGATTAAATTTCATTTACAATTAAAATCCTGAACAGCCACAAAAAAGTAATCATGAAAAACTGGTCCATGTTTTTTCTTGTCATAGTTTTCAGTTTAAATGTTTGACCACATATTCATCGTGCGATTAAACAATTTAAATGTGTCCGATGTTTATAATTTCCAATGTTAGTGCAGATATCCAGAACTTTAACTGCTCCCATCAATCAACAGGATTAAAAATAGAAAGAAGACAAAGTTTACAGATTTTAATGATTAAAATCATTATTTATTAAACTTTGAACACAGGCAAATATTTTTTTTCACGGGTTAATTTTCTGATTTTGTGTTAAGACATGAAATTCTTGTGTCCTGATCCCGGTTCTTCTTCTTGTGTTTCTTTTAGCGTCGTCACCCTGATGTGGTCGTCTTCTTTTTCTTTTCCATCTTTTTTTTCTTGTTCTGGGTTTGTGTTGGTATTTTCTCAGAACCCCCTTCTGGTACTGATGCCTGTGGTTCTTCCTTATAAAGTTCTCTGTACCTGGTTCTGATGTACTCCTCTGGGTCAGGAAACTCATCGAGGACATCGAGTTGCAGGTTGGATTCTTCTTTTGGTGCAGAGATCTTTTCTGGTGTGACGTCCTCAGTCTGGGTGGAAAGTGTTTTCTTTGTCACACTGATCGGTTTTTGGACTTTCACAGGAGACTCAGGTGCACCTGCACTTACGTCAGGCTTGATTTCTGCCGAAACCAGGGTGGACTTGAGTTGCACACTGAGCTCTGCCACCTTCCACTCAAGATCTTCTGTCACCTCTTTCTTCTGTTTCAGTTTAGAGACCAGTTGAAGATTAGTGCTGGCCTTTTCTTTGAGCAGTTTCTTCAGGTTTTCCAGCTCAGTGAGGGCCAGCTTATGGGCCTCGGCATGTTTGGACTCAGCCTCCTGTTTGAGTCTTTTGGACGACTGCAAATCCTCAATTTTAACTTTGCTTTTCTGCAGCTCATTTTCAAGAGCTTCTCTGACTTTTTGTTGATGTTCAAGAGTCACTTCCACCTCGGACAGCTTCCTCCAGTACATTTCACAATTATCTTCTGCAGCAATTCTTTTATCTTTTTCTTTTGTTAGAATAAAGTTCTTTTTCTGCAGCTTGTTCGTCATGATGTCCAATGGACTCATGTAGTTGGTCTGCCTGTAATTTATTTTTGCTGGTCTTCTTGGGCCTCCTGCAGATTCCAGGATACTAAAGTCCTCCTGGCTGTTCTCTGAATGGGAGGTTTCAGAAGACTGCGAGGGCATCTGCTCCCTCCTCACATGTCCTTCATGGTGATTGTCATTAGGACTGTTGTGAGGAAAGGTCGATTCCCTTTCAATGCAGTTTGTGGACTGATTTTCATCATTTTGTGTAATTGTGTTTTCTGAACGAGGGGTTTCAGAGGCAGCTGAGTCCAGCGATTCGTCGTCTTCCACCTGCTGTTTTTCAGAGCTCTGACTTGCATCTTCTTGGTTGATGGGGGGCTCCTCATCATTTTCCTCACTGAAGTCTACTTCAGAGTAGATCATTGTGTTGTCGAAGTCATCTCCTAATTCTCCTGCTTCGATGGCTTCCTCTACCATGTCGCCCCACAGACTCATTTTGATATTTTTGGTTTGTTCTGGGTTTGTAAAAGCAAGTGAATAATGTTGTTTTCTCAGGTGGTTTGAAATAGTGTGTTGAGTCGTCCAAGGCTGTCAGAACTCTGAAGAGGTTGTTGGATTTAGAACAAATTAGAACTATGATGTCCTGTGATGTCATAATGTACTTTGATGTGTCATCATCTGGAAAGTTCCATAAGCAGGACAACACAGTCACATGACCAAAATGGAACACATGTCACATGACCAAAATATAAAACATGTGTATTAGCTCTCTCTCTCTCTCTCTCTCTCTCTCTCTCTCTCTCTCTCTCTCTCTCTCTCTCTCTCTCTCGTTCTCTCTTTTTATATAATTTTAAATATATGTATAATGTACTCAGTACTTTTCCACTCTTTCTGGTCACTCACCTTGGTACTATCCAATTATGAAGATGTTTAGCAGAAGTAGCCATAAGTCAAGCAGTACGGGGAGAACTGGTCTGGGAGGGAGAGAACGAAACCCTGATAGTGTACAAGGACGTACAGGTGTATAGGATCGGTGTGTGAGGAAAGCAAGGCAGAATCACTCTGCTGACTGTGTTCACCTGTGTGACTCTCAGCTGTACAGCTTAATAAATGTTATTAAACGGAGGTCTCCTGTACCATTTTTATTTAACAGATCATTTCTGCAACAACAATGCAAATAGTGTAGCTTGTAGCTACTGGAAGTGGTCCCCAACCCTGGTCCTCAGGACCCACATGAGACCCCTCAGTCCTGCATGTTTTAGATGCTTCAACACTCCAGGATACAAGTGGCTGTGGAATTAACAGACTTGTCCAGACTTTGATTACATGCTAAAGATGACCATTAATCACAATCAGGTGTGTTGGTGCAAGGCAACATGTAAAACATGCAGGACAGTCCACCCCGAGGACCAGGGTCGGGGACCCCTGATGTAAATAATAACATCATTATGGTGCAACTCAGTGTTTGTCAACTCCAGTCCTTGTGTACCCCTGCCCTGCATGTTTTAGACATTTCCCTGTTTCAACACGCCTGATTCTATTTAAAGGTCGTCATTGCCTCCTCGTCAAGGTCCCTACAAGTCTGTTAATGACACAGACGTGTGTACTGAGGTTGTGTTGAAGCAGGAAACATCTAAATCACGCTGGGGAGGGGTACATGAGGACCAGAGTTGGGAAACATTGCATCGGAGCCCTGATACAGGAATGCAGGACGTTTGGAGAAACGCTTGTCAGGAAAATGAAATGAGAGCAAAATCAACTTGAAGTTGACAGTAAAACCAAGGAAGAATTTCACATGTGCAGAGTTCATCCCTGTCATAATAGCAGTTGGTGCAACAGCCGATCTGCAGTCCTGCAGCTCATGTAGGAAGTTTGGACCTGGAACTGGGAATGCTGAAGAGTCAGGTGGCAGGAGCAGTCAGCCAGCCTGTTTCTGAAATAACCTCTTTTACCATATTATTTAAATATGTGTCTAATAATGACATTTTCTTTTCTCTGCTTTGTCACAAACTGCCAGACAAATGAGACTCGTGTCTGAAAGCAGTTTATAGTTTGAACATATTGTTTGTTGTCAGCTGGAACTGAAGCTCATGACACTATGGATCTTCAAGTTCTGCTTATTCATTCAGCCTTATTTTAAGTATCTTTGCAGATGTTCCATTAATAAAGTTTTTGGGTATTTTGTTACGTAACGTCTGACATCAGCGCTCCACCTCCGACCAGACAGGAGATTCGTTCCTGCGATGCAGCCGACGGTGAAGCTGCAGACACTGTTGGGTCCTGAGGAAGTGGTACCAAGGAGCTGCTATATTCCACGTATGGAAACAGTTCCTTTAAAGTTAAATTATTTCTGCATTATTTGTCCTTCAATATGATCTAATCATTGTCTAAGTTGCAATAATAGACAACCACAACGTGCTTGAACTTAGTGTGTATAAAGTTATACATTCTTGTGTGAACTGAACACATCATTTATAGTTCATCTGCAGGACGCTGGAAAGAGAACAAGACCTCACAAAGTATTTAGGCTTTTATCAGTCCACAGAAAAGGACTTTCATTTGATTGGTTTTGCAATTTAACTCTTGTAACTTTTATGAAAATAGTCATTATTTTCAATATTAATACATTTCATTGATAAAGATCAAAGGTAAACAGCATCAAATGCAACACTGTTTATGATGATTAAAGAGGTTTTTTTCTGTTTTTCACTTTATGTTTCGTTGACACGCTGAAGATGAAAACTCAGGACTGTCACTTCCACGGCATTCCTTACAAACACCAACTTCCTTGCAGCTGGAATACTGTTTGTCAGATGGTGAAATAAAATGAACCTCAACAAAAAATAAAAACTGTTGCAGCTGGATGCAGGTGGGATCAATATAAAAAATAAATACACTACCTTTTCACACAATTATTTAAAATCTGTCACTAGATTACTGCATCACAGTAGCTTTTCTAAAATAATCAAATAGAAACTCCACAAAGTTAGAGCAACAGAACTAATATAATATTTCTGTATTTATACTTGTCGTAGATCAATAAAGTTCAGTTAGTAAAAAGAGAATTTAACCACAGAGGCTGAAATTAACCAGTTTTCCACTCTGTTAAACCCTTGTAAAAGATGAAAACATTAACGTTATAATAATCTAAACATATGTAAATGTTGATATCTGTAATCACAAATAACACTATAATGATCAGAAATTAAATTAAAGATATGTTAAATTTAAATTGTACCCATCACATCTCAGTTTGAGATCAAACATTAAAAATGTTTCATGATTAAATTTAGTTTACAATTAAAATCCTGAACAGCCACAAAAAAGTAATCATGAAAAACTGGTCCATGTTTTTTCTTGTCATGGTTTTCAGTTTTAATGTTTGACCAGATATTCATCGTGTGATTAAATAATTTAAATGTTTCCGATGTTTATAATTTCCAATGTTAGTGCAGATATCCAGAACTTTAACTGCTCCCATCAATCAACAGGATTAAAAATAGAAAGAATACAAAGTTTACAGATTTTAATGATTAAAATCATTATTTATTAAACTTTGAACACAGGCAAATATTTTTTTTCACGGGTTAATTTTCTGATTTTGTGTTAAGACATGAAATCCTTGTGTCCTGATCCCGGTTCTTCTTCTTATGTTTCTTTTAGCGTCGTCACCCTGATGTGGTCGTCTTCTTCTTCTTTTCCATCTTTTTTTTCTTGTTCTGGGTTTGTGTTGGTATTTTCTCAGAACCCCCTTCTGGTACTGATGCCTGTGGTTCTTCCTTATAAAGTTCTCGGTACCTGGTTCTGATGTACTCCTCTGGGTCAGGAAACTCATCGAGGACATCGAGTTGCAGGTTGAATTCTTCTTTTGGTGCAGAGATCTTTTCTGGTGTGACGTCCTCAGTCTGGGTGGAAAGTGTTTTCTTTGTCACACTGATCGGTTTTTGGACTTTCACAGGAGACTCAGGTGGACCTGCACTTACATCAGGCTTGATTTCTGCCGACACCAGGGTGGACTTGAGTTGCACACTGAGCTCTGCCACCTTCCACTCAAGATCTTCTGTCACCTCTTTCTTCTGTTTCAGTTTAGAGACCAGTTGAAGATTAGTGCTGGCCTTTTCTTTGAGCTGTTTCTTCAGGTTTTCCAGCTCAGTGAGGGCCAGCTTATGGGCCTCGGCACGTTTGGACTCAGCCTCTTCTTTGAGTCTTTTGGACGACTTCAAATCCTCAATTTTTACTTTGCTTTTCTGCAGCTCATTTTCAAGAGCTTCTCTCACTTTTTGTTGATGTTCTAGAGTCACTTCCACCTCGGACAGCTTCCTCCAGTACATCTCACAATTATCTTCTGCAGCAATTCTTTTATCTTTTCTTTGTTAGAATAAAGTTCTTTTTCTGCAGCTTGTTCGTCATGATGTCCAATGGACTCATGTAGTTGGTCTGCCTGTAATTTATTTTTGCTGGTCTTCTTGGGCCTCCTGCAGATTCCAGGATACTAAAGTCCTCCTGGCTGTTCTCTGAATGGGAGGTTTCAGAAGACTGCGAGGGCATCTGCTCCCTCCTCACATGTCCTTCATGGTGATTGTCATTAGGACTGTTGTGAGGAAAGGTCGATTCCCTTTCAATGCAGTTTGTGGACTGATTTTCATCATTTTGTGTCATTGTGTTTTCTGAACGAGGGGTTTCAGAGGGAGCTGAGTCCAGCGATACTTCGTCTTCCACCTGCTGTTTTTCAGAGCTCTGACTTGCATCTTCTTGGTTGATGGGGGGCTCCTCATCATTTTCCTCACTGAAGTCTACTTCAGAGTAGATCATTGTGTTGTCGAAGTCATCTCCTAACTCTCCTGCTTCGATGGCTTCCTCTACCATGTCGCCCCACAGACTCATTTTGATAGTTTTGGTTTGTTCTGGGTTTGTGAAAGCAAGTGAATAATGTTGTTTTCTCAGGTGGTTTGAAATAGTGTGTTGAGTCGTCCAAGGCTGTCAGAACTCTGAAGAGGTTGTTGGATTTAGAACAAATTAGAACTATGATGTCCTGTGATGTCATAATGTCCTTTGATGTGTCATCATCTGGAAAGTTCCATAAGCAGGACAACACAGTCACATGACCAAAATGGAACACGTGTCACATGACCAAAATGGAACACGTGTCACATGACCAAAATATAAAACATGTGTATTAGGTCTCTCTCTCTTTCTCTCTCTCTCTCTCTCTCTCTCTCTCTCTCTCCTCTCTCCTGCCTCTCTCCTCTCTCTCTCTCTCTCTCTCTCTCTCGCCTCTCTCTCTCTCCTCTCTCTCTCTCTCACTCCCGTCGCTTGTTCTCTCTTTTTATATAATTTTAAATATAGTATAATGTACTCAGTACTTTTCCACTCTTCTGGTCACTTCACCTTGGTACTATCCAATTATGAAGATGTTTAGCAGAAGTAGCCATAAGTAAAGCAGTACAGGGAGAACTGGTCTGGGAGGGAGAAAACGAAACCCTGATAGTGTACAAGGACGTACAGGTGTATAGGATCGGTGTGTGAGGAAAGCAGGGCAGAATCACTCTGCTGACTGTGTTCACCTGTGTGACTCTCAGCTGTACAGCTTAATAAACGTTATTAAACGGAGCTCTCCTGTACCATTTTTATTTAACAGATCATTTCTGCAACAACAATGCAAATAGTGTAGCTTGTAGCTACTGGAAGTGGTCCCCAACCCTGGTCCTCAGGACCCACATGAGACCCCTCAGTCCTGCATGTTTTAGACGCTTCAACACTCCAGGATACAAGTGGCTGTGGAATTAACAGACTTGTCCAGACCTTGATTACATGCTAAAGATGACCATTAATCACAATCAGGTGTGTTGGTGCAAGGCAACATGTAAAACATGCAGGACAGTCCACCCCGAGGACCAGGGTCGGGGACCCCTGATGTAAATAATAACATCATTATGGTGCAACTCATTGTTCGTCAACTCCAGTCCTTGTGTACCCCTGCCCTGCATGTTTTAGACATTTCCCTGTTTCAACACGCCTGATTCTATTTAAAGGTCATCATTGCCTCCTCGTCAAGGTCCCTACAAGTCTGTTAATGACACAGACGTGTGTACTGAGGTTGTGTTGAAGCAGGTAACATCTAAAACACGCTGGGGAGGGGTACATGAGGACCAGAGTTGGGAAACATTGCATCGGAGCCCTGATACAGGAATGCAGGACGTTTGGAGAAACGCTTGTCAGGAAAATGAAATGAGAGCAAAATCAACTTGAAGTTGACAGTAAAACCAAGGAAGAATTTCACATGTGCAGAGTTCATCCCTGTCATAATAGCAGTTGGTGCAACAGCCGATCTGCAGTCCTGCAGCTCATGTAGGAAGTTTGGACCTGGAACTGGGAATGCTGAAGAGTCAGGTGGCAGGAGCAGTCAGCCAGCCTCTTTCTGAAATAACCTCTTTTACCATATTATTTAAATATGTGTCTAATAGTGACATTTTCTCTTCTCTGCTTTGTCACAAACTGCCAGACAAATGAGACTCGTGTCTGAAAGCAGTTTATAGTTTGAATATTGTTTGTTGTCAGCTGGAACTGAAGCTCATGACACTATGGATCTTCAAGTTCTGCTTATTCATTTAGCCTTATTTTAAGTATCTTTGCAGATGCTCCATTAATAAAGTTTTTGCGTATTTTGTTACGTAAAGTCTGACATCAGCGCTCCACCTCCGACCTGACAGCAGATTCGTTCCTGCGATGCAGCCGACGGTGAAGCTGCAGACACTGTTGGGTCCTGAGGAAGTGGTACCAAGGAGCTGCTATATTCCACGTATGGAAACAGTTCCTTTAAAGTTAAATTATTTCTGCATTATTTTTCCCTTAATATGATCTTTTTTTTTTTTTTTTTTTTTTTTTTTTTTTTTTTTTTTTTCAACCCTTGTTTGCATATATATTTATGGTTGATACCATGTTGGTATAACCGGAGTTGTATATATGCATTTTAATCTGGTAACCAAGGGTGTTTTGTATGTGTGGGTGAGTGTGTGCAAGTGTGCTACCTTCACCAGCCCTCATAACAGTCAAACTTATATTTTTATTGATCCCTGGAGAAATCAAACAAGATAAAAGTAAAGGGAGAGTCGGAGAGAGGGGTGTAAATGTTCTGCAGAGGAGGGCTATAGTCACCGGGTGTGGAAAGTGGAGAGAGAGAGAGCAGAAGAAAGAGACAAGACAGTGGTGGTACAGTTTGGTGTCTATGTTGTAATATTTGTCAAGAAGTTTATAATGTGTTGTTTAAGGGGTAAAAGGTGGACACAAGACAATCAGTCGTTATAAGCAAAAAAAAGAGAAAAAAAAAAAATAGAGGAAAATAGAGGAAAAAGGAGGAGGAGTTTCATATTTACAATCACATTTCTGATCGTTTGAGCGTTGGGGGGGGTGCTGGAGGCAGTATTGAGTAGTCATATATAATACCTACATACATACATACACATACATATGTGGACATGTATGCTGTTATCTAGTACATATTCTTTATACATTGTAAACAGAGCAACTCAATTTGTACCTCAATGCACAATGCACACACACACACACACACACCCGTATACATACACCCAGCAATGATCCGTGTGTTGACCTCGAAGCATTATGTATGTAAGATACATGTGCATCAGTAAGTAGTTATTCATACATATTAATATACTCTGATACAATCATGTGCACCTGTGCTTTTTAGTTTCATGTGCATATACATATATCCTGTATTTGTCCATATATATATATATATATATATATATATATACCTATACATTAATTAATACACATATAGAAATGCATCTACATATACACAGCAACATATAAACACCTAGTGCATACTTATATATATCTATATATATGCATACATACAAACACACATACATACACACATATACACATCCGCACATGTACACACACACCCACACACGCACACACACACCTCCACATGTGTACTCCCATGCACACACACACACACACACACACACACACACACACACACACACACACACACACACACACACCTCCACATGTGTTTGCACTCACCCACACCCACGTCCACATGTGTATGTACACACACATGCACACACACACACACGCACGTGCACAGACACATATACCCACACACACACACGTGTACTCTCACGCACACACACACACACACACGTGTACCTGCACACGCACACACACACACGTACATGCACATGCACACGCACACACACACACACGTACATGCACACGCACACCCACCCATACATACACGTGTACGCACCCCCCCCCCCCCACCACACACACACACACACACACACACACCCACATACCCACGTGTACGCACACCCTACCTCCCCCCCCCCCACACACACACACACACACATACACCCACATACACACGTGTACGCACACCCTACCCCCCCCCCCCCCCACACACACACACACACACACACACTCGTGTAAATGCGCACACACGTACACACACACACACACACATGTACATGCACACCGACAACATGGAAACCCATATATATATATGGTAATACCTACATACTCATAATTCTTTGTGCACATAAATACATACATATACAAAAATATGATAATAATCACAATAAAAAATGACAACAACAAATCATTTACATACCTCCTTCCTTTGAATAGTTATTTTTAACTTTACTAAAGTAATTATTCTTACAAAGCCCTTGTTGGTTCCCATCGTCACCGGTCATCGCCCCCCTGCCCCCCCGCCCCCAGGCCAACCCATGCCCCCCCCTCAAGAGGCGGCTGCAGCCAACCCACCCAGCAGAGCAGGACAGAGGAGAAGGCGGCCACCGGTCCCACCTCCCCTTCCATGTCAAATCACCTCCGCAAGGGGCCTGACAAGTCCAGGAAGACAAGGGCGCGGGGCGCCCCCGGATCCCCAGGCAACCCACCATGGCGCGTCCCCGCCAAGCAAGAACGGTGCCGTCACGGTCCGCCAGCGTCGGGGCACCGCCACATGTCCGGCCGCCACAGCGGTGACACCAGACTCCCAGGGCCGAACAGCACTGGGCCGGCAGAGGGGGGGGGCCAGGCGGCGAGAGGGGAGGGAGGCGGCGAGAGGAAACACGGGCAGAGCGAGCAGCCCCGGGGGACCGAGGCAGCCACCACCCGCAGTCGCCAACTTACAGAGCCAAGGCGGAGGGACAGGAACAGGGGGCAGGGGGGGGGGGGACACAGCCGACACCCAGAGGCCACGCCAGGCCAGGGAAAAGGAGCCCGCCAACACATCCGGCGCACCCGGCCGGTGGGCCACCACCGCACTACTTCCAACCAGGGGGCCCCTCCCAGTAGTCAGCCCCGGTACCAGGCGCCGCAGCCAAGGAGCAGCCCCGGCCCCCCCGAGACCCAGGCACCCCCCCGCAGGACAAGATCCAGACAGTAGGAGCGCGGGCCGGACCCCCGGGCACCCAGCGACCTGCAGGGGCCGTCCAGCACATGCTCCCCTGGTAGTCCCTCATGTTGCCCCCCTCCCCCTACCTGGCCTATTGATCTCTCAATTTTTTATATATTTTTTATTTACTTATTTATTTATTTATTTTTTTTATTGTTACATATATCTCTATACATATATATACACACATATATATATATATATATATATACACATATATACACACACTTTTTTTTATTTTTTATTTTTTTTATTATTATTATCCCTCCCTCCCTCCGTTCCTTTGTTAATGTATTTGGGTGCATTAAAAAGAGCAGCTGGTACATGTATGGTGAGCACTCCCTACACATACCAGTGCTCTCTATTGTGTATATATATAATAATTTATATATGGTCATGGTGCATTAAAAACAATAAGAAACTGGCACCTACAGGGTGGATGTCCCCTGTAGGCCCCAGCTCTTCTTGTCATGTTTGTCTCTTTGGGGAGGGGTTTTTTTTTTTTTTTTTTTTTTTTTTTTTTTTTTTTTTTAATAATAATTACTTTGATTATTATTTATTTATTTATTTATTTCATTTTTTTTTTTTTTTTTTTTTTTTTTTTTTTTAAATACGTGTATATACATATATACACACCTGCACATACACATACGTACATACATATAAAACCCCCCCCTTTTTTTTTTTTTTTTTTTTTTTTTTTTTTTTTTTTTTTTTTAAATTAATAAATATACAAATATAAGAGAGGGGGTGGTGGGGAGGTGGGCAACCAGGACCAGGGGCGCATCACCTGCGAGCCCCACACAGTCACAGGAGCCAGGCCGCCAGCCACGCCCCACCGTCAGGGACCTCCCCCACAAAGGGGCACCAGCATCGCGAGAGGGCCGACACACGCCCCCAGCCGCAGGCCGGACACCAGGGCCGACCCCAGCGAGGCCCCCGGCCGGACCCGCACGGGGCCGCACCGACCAGGGATCCACGGCGGCGGCGCACAACCCGATCCCCCCCCCCCCCCCCCCCCCCCAGGAAGCCGACCCGCACGCACCCCCCCCCACCCCCCACCCCCAAACCCAGCCCACCGTCCGTATCTAATGCAATAGCATCAGACGGGAGTAGCAATACCCGGACCCCCAGCGCATGCCACCCCGCCTGCATCCCCCCCACCACCAACCCCCCCCGCCCCCCGCCCGCCAACCCACCCCTCCCCAGCCCGGCCGTGGCCGTCGGAGCGGCACTCACCGCTGCCGCCAGGATCAAGGGGCAGCGCCAACCTACTAGCACACCAAGGGACACCACATGCAACACAGAGACGCCCCAGTCGGAGGAGCCGGGGAAGGGGGGGCACACCGATAACCCCATCTCCCAGGCCCAGCAGGCCCCATCAATCAATACTACTGTCCCTGTGGATATGGGACCCTGAGGCCACCAGCGCCACCCGCACCCACCCCACAGCATGGGCAGCACCGCAACCCCGGAAGGCAGGGCCTGGCCAATGATTAGATAGAAAGATAGAAAGAAAGATTAGAAGAGAAAGAAAGAAGAAAAAAAAAAAAAAAAAAAAAAAAAACCCCTAGACTATCAAGGCAGGAAGACCAGAGCACGACACCAATAACAATAACAATCTCCAAGGGCTCTTTTTTTTTCTTTTTTCTTTCCTTTTTCTCTTTTTTGTGCCACCCCCCCTACTTTTGGTAGTAGTTCAGCGGATTTCCAGGCTAGTGGTCAACCTGCCAATTTCTAGTCAAGGGCAATGAGGAGTAAGCTTGGGAGTTGGGGTGATTATTTATGAATTAGTCCTTTTAGTTGGTCCAAAATCCGATTATTTATCGCGGATCATTTGAGGGAAGATTTGTGTGTCTTGAATTCAAGGATAAAATAAGTTTTTTCCATACTTGGTCAAACTTTATAGTTTGTTTTTTGATTGAGGCTGATAGTTGTTCCATTGAGATAAATTCTGTTAGTAAGTTTTCCCAGAGGATGACATTGATGGAGTTTTTGGTTTTCCAGTTCATGAGGATTGTTTTCTTGGCGATGATTAGGGCAATAGAAAGGATTCTGTTGGAACTATTATCCAGTGATAGAGTAGAAAAATCTCCCAAGAGGCAGAGTGAGGGTAACAGCGGGATGCAGCAATCAAGACGTTGGGAGAGGGTGTCAGTGACACTGTGCCAGAATATTTTGACTGGGTCACAATCCCAGATTGCATGCAAGTATGTGTCCGTCACATTTTGTGTACACTGTGTACAAATTTTTGTATCTTTAAAGCCCATTTTAAACATTCTTTCCCCCGTATAGTGAACTCTGTGAATTACTTTATATTGTATTAGTTGTAGGTTCACGTTAGCGGTAGACATAAATATATTTTTACAGATTTGGGTCCAGAAGTCAGCATTGTAGGTAACCTCTAAATCTTTTTCCCATTTAATTGATGGGATGGACATTGTTGTCTTATTTATTGCAATTAACTTATAAATTTTGGATAAAATTTTCTGTTGACTAGCAATTTGGATTAAATCTAGTACCAGTGGCGGAAGATTAAGGTTAGGTGTTTTGCTATTAAGTTTTGTTTGAACAATAGATTTGATTTGAAGGTATTCTAGAAATTGATTTCCTCCAATGCTATACTTCTGTACGAGGTGAGAGAAAGAAACCAGAGTGTTGTTTTCATAGATATGTTTAAGATGCGTAATGCCCTTAGTGATCCATGATGACAGATTTAATGGTTTCCTGTTCATCAAAAAATCCGGATTATTCCAAATAGGAGTGTATGTACTTAGTGATACCGTGGTATTAGTCATTTGGTGAAAGTCCCACCAGGCCGTCAGAGTTGAGGCAATGATTGGATTTTTGAAGCAGGGATGTCTGGTAATAGTGCGGCTTATAAATGGCAAATCAGAGATATTGATTCCTTTACAAAAAAATTGTTCTAGCCCTATCCAAGAACAATCTGATTCGTTTGGTTTAATCCATTTATAAACATACTGGAGTTTATTTGCGAGATAGTAGTGCTGGAAGTTTGGGGCCTCCAGACCACCATTTAATTTATTTTTTTGTAATGTTGATAGTTTAATTCTGGCCTTTTTATTTTTCCAGTAATAATGTATAATTATTGAATCTAAAGATTTGAACCAGAGGGTTGGAGGCTTGCTAGGAATCATTGAAAAGAGATAATTTACCATGGGAAGTATGGTCATTTTGACTGTAGCAATTATTATTTTATTAAATTATTTCTGCATTATTTGTCCTTCAATATGATCTAATCATTGTCTAAGTTGCAATAATAGACAACTACAACGTGCTTGAACTTAGTGTGTATAAAGTTGTACATTCTTGTGTGAACTGAACACATCATTTATAGTTCATCTGCAGGACGCTGGAAAGAGAACAAGACCTCACAAAGTATTTAGGCTTTTATCAGTCCACAGAAAAGGACTTTCATTTGATTGGTTTTGCAATTTAACTCTAGTACATTTTATAAAAATAATCATTATTTTCAATATTAATACTTTTCATTGATAAAGATCAAAGGTAAACAGCATCAAATGCAACACTGTTTATGATGATTAAAGAGGTTTTTTTCTGTTTTTCACTTTATGTTTCGTTGACACGCTGAAGATGAAAACTCAGGACTGTCACTTCCACGGCATTCTTTACAAACACCAACTTCCTTGCAGCTGGAATACTGTTTGTCAGATGGTGAAATAAAATGAACCTCAACAAAAAATAAAAACTGTTGCAGCTGTCTGGTGGGATCAACATAAAAAATAAATACACTACCTTTTCACACAATTATTTAAAAACTGTCACTAGATTACTGCATCACAGTACCTTTTCTAAAATAATCAAATAGAAACTCCACAAAGTTAGAGCAACAGAACTAATATAATATTTCTGTATTTATACTTGTCGTAGATCAATAAAGTTCAGTTAGTAAAAAGAGAATTTAACCACAGAGGCTGAAATGAACCAGTTTTCCACTCTGTTAAACCCTTGTAAAAGATGAAAACATTAACGTTATAATAATCTAAACATATGTAAATGTTGATATCTGTAATCACAAATAACACTATAATGATCAGAAATTAAATTAAAGATATGTTAAAGTTAAATTGTACCCATCACATCTCAGTTTGAGATCAAACATTAAAAATGTGGACTTCCGGTTGTGACATGTAGGGAGAGGACGCACATGCAGAGGCTCCCGGCTCACTTTTCTCTTAAACTTCCCATAAGCTACATTATTGCTTAAATTTGGATAGAATTTATTCAGACGTTGCTACATTAGCTTTCTTTGGTCAAAATGAGCAACTCTAAATCTGCCAAATCGACCACCAGCGTGCAGACCCCGGCCACGCGTGCAGCCGCTAAGCTAGCATCTTTCACTGCTAGCAGCTCTCCCAGCGCAGAGGGGACCCCCGGGACCCCCGGGACCCCGGCCCCGTCTGGTGCTGCTGCGGCGGGGGTTATGGACCAACTAGCGGCGGAGTTCGCCAAGCAGAGAACCTCGCTGAAGGAGGACATCTCTTCTCTCATACAAGTCGCCATTAAACCAATACAAGCTTCACTGGACTCGCTACAAACGACACTCAACTCCTTCCAGAGCCGCCTTACCTCCGTGGAGGGGGTGGCGGGGGACAACTTCGAGCGGCTCACGGTCGCGGAGTCCGCCATCAGAAAGCTCCAGAGCCAAAACCAGGTGCTTTTGGACCGATGTGATGATTTGGAGAACCGCTCACGGAGATCCAATCTCCGTATCCTGAACATCCCGGAGGGTAGCGAGGACGGCAAAGATCCCGTAAAGTTTATGTCGGACGTGCTGATGCAGCTGATGGGACCCGATGTTTTCCCGACACCGCCTGAACTTGAGAGAGCCCACCGAACCCCGACTTTCAACTCCGGCCGGAGATCGTCTCCTCGGACCTTCCTGGTCTGTTTTTCTAGATTCCAGCAGAAGGAGGCTTCGCTGCGCTGGGCCCGGAGCCACGAGCTCAAGTACCAGGGTGCCACCGTGAGGGTCTACCAGGACGTCAGCGCCGCGCTCGCTAAGAAGCGAGCCGCGTTCAACGGCGTCAAACAGTCCCTGTACCAGAGGAACGTCCGATTCCACCTGCTCTACCCGGCCCGACTGCGAGTCATGTGCGGGAACGACGCCTTCACCTTCGACTCAGCCGACGAAGCGCAGAAGTTTTACGACCAGAGGTTCGGTGAAAAGTAGATCTTCTTATTTGACTTTTTATCATTATTATTTTTTAAATGTCTTTGTCTAAACATTTGGAAGATGGCTGGTTACCCGAACTCCAAATCGTACAAGCTCATGTTTGCATTTCTGAGGTGTGTGTATTTCATACTATTTATGTTAGACTAAATACCATAATCCGACTTAACCACCTGCCTTTGATGCATAGGTATCTGTAGGTTCGTGTATGTTCGGCTGTGCTTGTTCTTCTCTCTGCCCTCCACCCCCCGTTTTTGTTTTGTTCCTTCTCTCCCTTTTTTTTTTTTTTTTTTTTTTTTTTAAACTTACTGTTTGGGTTTTGATGCTGAGACAAGTGGATGAATAGTTTGGTAAAAGAGCTGTTGGGGGGTGGGGTGTATTTATTTTATTTTTTAAAATCTTTCTATTTATTTATTTATTTATTTATTTTATTTATTTATTTATTTATTTTTTTTACAATGAGCCGGGAGCCCTATGTGTAAATATAAGGAGATGTGTAACCAGAAGTTCGTAGGAAAAATAGTGTTTAGCCTGCAGCTTGCCTCAAGGAGAGGGACAGGTATAGGCTTAGTTCTTAGTTTGGGTTTAGACGGGGTTGAGTTTAGGGATGGGGAATGGGACACCACCACGTCTTTGCAGCATAGACTGCGTTTTTGTCTTAGTAAAGTAATTGACAAGTTGTACCCCTTGGCTGTCACTACTGGGTCATTTCCTCCCTTTACTTTTACATGGTGAAGGGTGCTGATACAGGCGGAGCAGATGTACGGCTTATTACTTGGAATGTAAAAGGCTTAAATGGACCTGTCAAAAGAGCTAGGATATTTAATCACCTTAAACAGCTAAAATGTGATATTGCTTTTCTCCAGGAAACTCACTTGATGGTTAAGGACCAAGTCAGACTTAAAAAAAGTTGGGTTGGTAATATATTCCACTCTAATCTTAATTCCAAAACTTGTGGAACAGCCATACTGATCCATAAGAAAATCCAGTTTACTATGACTACTATCATCTCAGACCCTCAAGGGCGATTTGTGATGGTATCTGGGCTCCTCTATCATAAACCTGTGGTTTTGGTAAATATCTACGCCCCAAATTGGGATGATGATAAATTTATAGGTAAGATGATATCATTAATTCCCGATTTGGACTCTCACCAATTAATTTTTGGTGGAGACTTGAACTGTGTAATTAACCCAACACTTGATCGTTCCAATCCTAAACTTACAAACCTTTCTAAGAAGGCCAGACTTCTATCACATTTTATGGGCGAGATAGGAAGTGTCGATCCTTGGCGTTTTTTGTTCCCACAAAGTAAGTCATTTTCCTTTTTTTCTTCTGTACATCAATCTTATAGCAGAATAGACTATTTTTACATTGACCAAAATTTTCTCTCATTTGTTTCAAAAGTTGAATACTTGCCTATGATTGAATCTGACCACGCCCCTGTTCTACTGGATCTCGTGTTCCCTTACTATAGATTGGAACGCCCCCCCCTGGAAATTTGACAGAAATCTTTTGGCGGATGAGAGTTTTTGCAAAATTATATCCCAAAGTATAGATGACTTCATAAGAACTAACAAAAAAGATGACACCTCTCCTTCTATCCTGTGGGAAGCACTAAAGGCTGTCATTAGGGGTGAAATTATCTCATATTCAGCTAAAATAAATAAAATGAAAAGAACCACACAAGACGAGCTTGTTAAATCAATATCCAAAGTGGATGCTCAGTACTCTGCTTCTCCTTCCCCTGAGCTCTATAAAAAGAGGCTGGACCTCCAAACAAAATACAATCTGATGTCAACTGAGAAGACAGAACGCCTCTTGTTGAGATCACGAGGATACGTTTATGATCATGGTGACAAAGCTGGACGTTTTTTAGCGCACCAGCTTAAGTGTCGCTCAGCTGCTCAACTAATCCCCCAAATAACAAAAAACGATGGCACACTGACTATTGATCCAGTAGAAATCAATGAAACTTTTACCTCCTTTTATTCCAAGCTTTATAAATCAGAAACAACAGAAGACTGCTCGGATATGGACACCTTTTTTAATAACTTGCACCCCCCGTTAGTTACAGAAAGGCACAGGACTAATACTGAACTTCCACTGGACCGTAAAGAGATCACCAATGCAATAAACTCAATGCAAAATGGCAAGGCACCTGGCCCAGATGGATACCCCATTGAGTTCTTTAAAAAGTTCTCGAACAAGCTATCAACAATATTGCTTGATATGTTTAATGACTCCTTATCCCGGGGCTCCCTCCCCCAGACATTAACTGAAGCATCAATTACCCTCCTGCTTAAACCAGGCAAAAATGCTAAAAACTGCGGTTCGTATCGACCCATTTCTCTCCTCAACTGTGATGTGAAGATTTTGGCCAAAGCCCTTGCTCTTCGTCTAGAAACCACAATACATGATGTGATCTCTGCCGACCAAACTGGTTTCATTCCAGGGCGTCACTCATTCACAAATATACGCAGACTTTTGAGTGTAATTTACTCTCCTGCCTCCAGCGCAGTGCCAGAAGTGGTTATTGCACTTGACGCGGAGAAAGCATTTGACAGGGTGGAATGGAAATATCTTTTTGCATGTTTAAAGAAATTTGGTTATGGTCCCAATTTCATATCCTGGATTGAGCTTTTGTATAAATCACCCAAAGCCTCTGTAATTAGTAACAATAAGCGGTCGCAATACTTCCAGCTGTCACGGGGCACTCGCCAGGGCTGTCCTCTTAGCCCACTACTATTTGCTCTGGCTATAGAGCCCTTATCCATTACACTTAAAACTCTACCACTAATTAGCGGAATCCACAGGGGGGGTAGGGAGCAAAGAGTCTCTTTGTATGCAGATGATCTACTGTTATATATATCAGACCCTGTCCAGAGCACCCCCCATATACTTCATGTCCTGAGGAAATTTGGGGCCTTTTCTGGATATAAATTAAATATTAGCAAAAGTGAATGTTACCCTATTAACGATCTGGCTCTCCAAATACAGGCCGGTGTCTTGCCATTCCAAATATCTACAGATGGCTTTAAGTACTTGGGTATCAATATTACAAGAGATATGCAGCATCTATATCAAAAAAATTTCTGCCCATTATTTGAAAATACTAAATTAGACCTAAAGAAATGGAGAACCCTTCATCTATCCTTGGCAGGGAAGGTTAGTTGTATTAAAATGACTGTACTTCCTAAATTTCTTTACCTTTTTCAGTGTATCCCACTCTATCTTCCTAAATTGTTTTTCAAAACTCTCGATAAGGTCTTTCTCTCATTCATATGGGATGGTAGGAAACCTAGAATACGGCTTGAATTGTTGCAGAGACCTAAAAATCAAGGTGGCTTAGCCTTTCCCAATGTCTGCCACTACTATTGGGCATCAAACATAAAAAGTATCATACATTGGCTCCATACTCCCGATTTGGAATGGTGCCTTCTGGAAGCTGCATCGTGTTCTTCAACTTCTCTCCGAGCCCTGGTCACGTCTGACCCGCACTTCTCAGTCCTAAAATATACTAATAACCCAGTGGTCATAAACACCTTAAAAATATGGTCTCAGTTTAGACGAAGCTTCAACTGTGGGAATCTCCTTCAACTAAGCCCTATACACAATAATCACCTTTTCCCCCCAGCAAAGCTGGACTCTGGTTTCAATCTCTGGAAAAAGCAAGGCATTAACTATTTTAAAGATATGTACATAAACTCTGTCTTTGCGACCTTTGATGACCTGTCGCATAAGTTTAATCTTCCCCGGTCTAGTCTATTCCGCTACTTCCAAATTCGTCACTTTCTTCAGAGTCAAGACTCAGAATTTCCAAATATGCCATCACTCTCAGGTATAGAAACACTTTTAGAAACCCCAGTACATTTTAGAAGATTCATCTCAAGAATATATGGTCACATAATTTCTTTAAAAAATGTGTGTCTTGCAAAGATCAGAGCAGACTGGGCGGACGAGTTGGGGGAGGAACTGGTGTTGGAGGATGACATCTGGAATGATGCTTTACTAAAAGTAAATAACAGCACCTCCTGTGCAAAATTGGGCATAATCCAATTAAAAATTGTATATCGTGTCCACTACTCCAAAGCCAGATTAGCAAAAATCTACCCTAATATAGATGCCAAATGTGATAGGTGCCATCACACTCCGGCTAACTTAACACACATGTTTTGGCTGTGTCCAGCTCTGTCATCATACTGGTCTGTCATTTTTGAAACACTATCAAAGGCTCTCAAAATTGATCTTCAACCCAATGCAGCCATGGCTTTATTCGGCACTACAGACAGAAGACATTCTACACTGAGGAAACAACATAAACATATCATTGCTTTCACAACTCTACTAGCACGTAGGAGGATCTTATTACACTGGAAGTCTAATAAGCCACCCAAAGTGTCTCTTTGGTTTAATGATTTATTGCAGTTTATGCAACTAGAAAAAATTAAATATGCTCTTAAGGGGTCCAGAAGCAAATTTTTGTCTGTGTGGGGCCCGGTATTGGCATACGTTGATGAACTCAACACTTTACCTGGGAAATAGCATTCAGCAGCTCTGTTATTTTTGTTATTCAGGTTATACATGTTAAGGTCACACAGCCGTAGTGGTACATACTTGCTCATTTCAACTGACAAAATAATTCATTTCATACTTTCTGTGGGATGTCCCGTATGTTCTTAGGGGTGGGAGGGTCATGTTGGGGAGGGGGGAAAAAAAATACAAAAAACTGGAGCATTGTTTGAATAATCTTTTAGCATTAGCCTCTGTTCTTGTACATGTTCTGTTTGTTCTTGTACATGTTCTGTTTGTTCTTGTACATGCCCTTCTTGTACATGTTTTGTGCTCAATAAATATAAATTTAAAAGTAAAAAAAAAAAAAAAAAAAAAAAAAAAAAAAAAAAAAAAAACATTAAAAATGTTTCATGATTAAATTTAGTTTACGATTAAAATCCTGAACAGCCACAAAAAAGTAATCATGAAAAACTGGTCCATGTTTTTTCTTGTCATGGTTTTCAGTTTTAGTGTTTAACCAGATATTCATCGTGTGATTAAACAATTTAAATGTTTCCGATGTTTATAATTTCCAATGTTAGTGCAGATATCCAGAACTTTAACTGCTCCCATCAATCAACAGGATTAAAAATAGAAAGAAGACAAAGTTTACAGATTTTAATGATTAAAATCATTATTTATTGAACTTTGAACACAGGCAAATATATTTTTCACGAGTTAATTTTCTGATTTTGAGTTTTGAGACATGAAATTCTTGTGTCCTGATCCCGGTTCTTCTTCTTGTGTTTCTTTTAGCGTCGTCACCCTGATGTGGTCTACTTCTTCTTCTTTACCATCTTTTTTTTCTTGTTCTGGGTTTGTGTTGGTATTTTCTCAGAACCCCCTTCTGGTACTGATGCCTGTGTTTCTTTCTTATAAAGTTCTCGGTACCTGGTTCTGATGTACTCCTCTGGGTCAGGAAACTCATCGAGGACATCGAGCTGCAGGTTGGATTCTTCTCTTGGTGCAGAGATCTTTTCTGGTGTGACGTCCTCAGTCTGGGTGGAAAGTGTTTTCCTTGTCACACTGATCGGTTTTTGGACTTTTACAGGAGACTCAGGTGCACCTGCACTTACGTCAGGCTTGATTTCTGCCGACACCAGGGTGGACTTGAGTTGCACACTGAGCTCTGCCACCTTCCACTCAAGATCTTCTGTCACCTCTTTCTTCTGTTTCAGTTTAGAGACCAGTTGAAGATTAGTGCTGGCCTTTTCTTTGAGCAGTTTCTTCAGGTTTTCCAGCTCAGTGAGGGCCAGCTTATGGGCCTCGGCATGTCTGGACTCAGCCTCTTCTTTGAGTCTTTTGGACGACTTCAAATCCTCAATTTTCACTTTGCTTTTCTGTAGCTCGTTTTCAAGAGCTTCTCTCACTTTTTGTTGATGTTCTAGGGTCACTTCCACCTCGGACAGCTTCCTCCAGTACATCTCACAATTATCTTCTGCAGCAATTCTTTTATCTTTTTCTTTTGTTAGAATGAAGTTCTTTTTCTGCAGCTTGTTCGTCATGATGTCCAATGGACTCATGTAGTTGGTCTGCCTGTAATTTATTTTTGCTGGTCTTCTTGGGCCTCCTGCAGATTCCAGGATACTAAAGTCCTCCTGGCTGTTCTCTGAATGGGAGGTTTCAGAAGACTGCGAGGGCATCTGCTCCCTCCTCACATGTCCTTCAGGGTGATTGTCATTGGGACTGTTGTGAGGAAAGGTCGATTCCCTTTCAATGCACTTTGTGGACTGATTTGCATCATTTTGTGTTGTTGTGTTTTCTGAACGAGGGGTTTCAGAGGCAGCTGAGTCCAGCGATACTTCGTCTTCCACCTGCTGTTTTTCAGAGCTCTGACTTGCATCTTCTTGGTTGATGGGGGGCTCCTCATCATTTTCCTCACTGAAGTCTACTTCAGAGTAGATCATTGTGTTGTCGAAGTCATCTCCTAACTCTCCTGCTTCGATGGCTTCCTCTACCATGTCGCCCCACAGACTCATTTTGATAGTTTTGGTTTGTTCTGGGTTTGTGAAAGCAAGTGAATAATGTTGTTTTCTCAGGTGGTTTGAAATAGTGTGTTGAGTCGTCCAAGGCTGTCAGAACTCTGAAGAGGTTGTTGGATTTAGAACAAATTAGAACTATGACGTCCTGTGATGTCATAATGTCCTTTGATGTGTCATCATCTGGAAAGTTCCATAAGCAGGACAACACACAGTCACATGACCAAAATGGAACACATGTCACATGACCAAAATATAATACATGTGTATTAGGTCTCTCTCTCTCTGTCTCTCTCTCTCTCTCACTCCCTCGCTCGTTCTCTCTTTTTATATAATTTTAAATATATGTATAATGTACTCAGTACTTTTCCACTCTTTCTGGTCACTCACCTTGGTACTATCCAATTATGAAGATGTTTAGCAGAAGTAGCCATAAGTCAAGCAGTACGGGGAGAACTGGTCTGGGAGGGAGAGAACGAAACCCTGATAGTGTACAAGGACGTACAGGTGTATAGGATCGGTGTGTGAGGAAAGCAAGGCAGAATCACTCTGCTGACTGTGTTCACCTGTGTGACTCTCAGCTGTACAGCTTAATAAATGTTATTAAACGGAGGTCTCCTGTACCATTTTTATTTAACAGATCATTTCTGCAACAACAATGCAAATAGTGTAGCTTGTAGCTACTGGAAGTGGTCCCCAACCCCGGTCCTCAGGACCCACATGAGACCCCTCAGTCCTGCATGTTTTAGATGCTTCAACACTCCAGGATACAAGTTGCTGTGGAATTAACAGACTTGTCCAGACCTTGATTACATGCTAAAGATGACCATTAATCACAATCAGGTGTGTTGGTGCAAGGCAACATGTAAAACATGCAGGACAGTCTAACCCGAGGACCAGGGTCGGGGACCCCTGATGTAAATAATAACATCATTATGGTGCAACTCAGTGTTTGTCAACTCCAGTCCTTGTGTACCCCTGCCCTGCATGTTTTAGACATTTCCCTGTTTCAACACGCCTGATTCTATTTAAAGGTCATCATTGCGTCCTCGTCAAGGTCCCTACAAGTCTGTTAATGAGACAGACGTGTGTACTGAGGTTGTGTTGAAGCAGGAAACATCTAAAACACGCTGGGGAGGGGTACATGAGGACCAGAGTTGGTAAACATTGCATCGGAGCCCTGATACAGGAATGCAGGACGTTTGGAGAAACGCTTGTCAGGAAAATGAAATGAGAGCAAAATCAACTTGAAGTTGACAGTAAAACCAAGGAAGAATTTCACATGTGCAGAGTTCATCCCTGTCATAATAGCAGTTGGTGCAACAGCCGATCTGCAGTCCCGCAGCTCATGTAGGAAGTTTGGACCTGGAACTGGGAATGCTGAAGAGTCAGGTGGCAGGAGCAGTCAGCCAGCCTCTTTCTGAAATAACCTCTTTTACCATATTATTTAAATATGTGTCTAATAGTGACATTTTCTCTTCTCTGTTTGTCACAAACTGCCAGACAAATGAGACTCGTGTCTGAAAGCAGTTTATAGTTTGAATATTGTTTGTTGTCAGCTGGAACTGAAGCTCATGACACTATGGATCTTCAAGTTCTGCTTATTCATTTAGCCTTATTTTAAGTATCTTTGCAGATGCTCCATTAATAAAGTTTTTGCGTATTTTGTTACGTAACGTCTGACATCAGCGCTCCACCTCCGACCTGGCAGCAGATTCGTTCCTGCGATGCAGCCGACGGTGAAGCTGCAGACACTGTTGGGTCCTGAGGAAGTGGTACCAAGGAGCTGCTATATTCCACGTATGGAAACAGTTCCTTTAAAGTTAAATTATTTCTGCATTATTTGTCCTTCAATATGATCCAATCATTGTCTAAGTTGCAATAATAGACAACCACAACGTGCTTGAACTTAGTGTGTATAAAGTTATACATTCTTGTGTGAACTGAACACATCATTTATAGTTCATCTGCAGGACGCTGGAAAGAGAACAAGACCTCACAAAGTATTTAGGCTTTTATCAGTCCACAGAAAAGGACTTTCATTTGATTGGTTTTGCAATTTAACTCTTGTAACTTTTATAAAAATAGTCATTATTTTCAATATTAATACATTTCATTGATAAAGATCAAAGGTAAACAGCATCAAATGCAACACTGTTTATGATGATTAAAGAGGTTTTTTTCTGTTTTTCACTTTATGTTTCGTTGACACGCTGAAGATGAAAACTCAGGACTGTCACTTCCACGGCATTCCTTTCAAACACCAACTTCCTTGCAGCTGGAATACTGTTTGTCAGACGGTGAAATAAAATGAACCTCAACAAAAAATAAAAACTGTTGCAGCTGTCTGGTGGGATCAACATAAAAAATAAATACACTACCTTTTCACACAATTATTTAAAATCTGTCACTAGATTACTGCATCACAGCAGCTTTTCTAAAATAATCAAATAGAAACTCCACAAAGTTAGAGCAAAAGAACTAATATAATATTTCTGTATTTATACTTGTCGTAGATCAATAAAGTTCAGTTAGTAAAAAGAGAATTTAACCACAGAGGCTGAAATGAACCAGTTTTCCACTCTGTTAAACTCTTGTAAAAGATGAAAACATTAACGTTATAATAATCTAAACATATGTAAATGTTGATATCTGTAATCACAAATAACACTATAATGATCAGAAATTAAATTAAAGATATGTTAAAGTTAAATTGTACCCATCACATCTCAGTTTGAGATCAAACATTAAAAATGTTTCATGATTAAATTTAGTTTACAATTAAAATCCTGAACAGCCACAAAAAAGTAATCATGAAAAACTGGTCCATGTTTTTTCTTGTCATAGTTTTCAGTTTTAGTGTTTGACCAGATATTCATCGTGTGATTAAATAATTTAAATGTTTCCGATGTTTATAATTTCCAATGTTAGTGCAGATATCCAGAACTTTAACTGCTCCCATCAATCAACAGGATTAAAAATAGAAAGAAGACAAAGTTTACAGATTTTAATGATTAAAATCATTATTTATTAAACTTTGAACACAGGCAAATATATTTTTTCACGAGTTAATTTTCTGATTTTGAGTTTTGAGACATGAAATTCTTGTGTCCTGATCCCAGTTCTTCTTCTTGTGTTTCTTTTAGCGTCGTCACCCTGATGTGGTCGTCTTCTTCTTTTTTTTTTCCATCTTTTTTTTCTTGTTCTGGGTTTGTGTTGGTATTTTCTCAGAACCCCCTTCTGGTACTGATGCCTGTGGTTCTTCCTTATAAAGTTCTCGGTACCTGGTTCTGATGTACTCCTCTGGGTCAGGAAACTCATCGAGGACATCGAGTTGCAGGTTGGATTCTTCTTTTGGTGCAGAGATCTTTTCTGGTGTGACGTCCTCAGTCTGGGTGGAAAGTGTTTTCTTTGTCACACTGATCGGTTTTTGGACTTTCACAGGAGACTCAGGTGCACCTGCACTTACGTCAGGCTTGATTTCTGCCGACACCAGGGTGGACTTGAGTTGCACACTGAGCTCTGCCACCTTCCACTCAAGATCTTCTGTCACCTCTTTCTTCTGTTTCAGTTTAGAGACCAGTTGAAGATTAGTGCTGGCCTTTTCTTTGAGCAGTTTCTTCAGGTTTTCCAGCTCAGTGAGGGCCAGCTTATGGGCCTCGGCACGTTTGGACTCAGCCTCTTCTTTGAGTCTTTTGGACGACTTCAAATCCTCAATTTTTACTTTGCTTTTCTGCAGCTCATTTTCAAGAGCTTCTCTCACTTTTTGTTGATGTTCTAGAGTCACTTCCACCTCGGACAGCTTCCTCCAGTACATCTCACAATTATCTTCTGCAGCAATTCTTTTATCTTTTTCTTTTGTTAGAATAAAGTTCTTTTTCTGCAGCTTGTTCGTCATGATGTCCAATGGACTCATGTAGTTGGTCTGCCTGTAATTTATTTTTGCTGGTCTTCTTGGGCCTCCTGCAGATTCCAGGATACTAAAGTCCTCCTGGCTGTTCTCTGAATGGGAGGTTTCAGAAGACTGCGAGGGCATCTGCTCCCTCCTCACATGTCCTTCAGGGTGATTGTCATTGGGACTGTTGTGAGGAAAGGTCGATTCCCTTTCAATGCAGTTTGTGGACTGATTTTCATCATTTTGTGTCATTGTGTTTTCTGAACGAGGGGTTTCAGAGGCAGCTGAGTCCAGCGATACTTCGTCTTCCACCTGCTGTTTATCAGAGCTCTGACTTGCATCTTCTTGGTTGATGGGGGGCTCCTCATCATTTTCCTCACTGAAGTCTACTTCAGAGTAGATCATTGTGTTGTCGAAGTCATCTCCTAACTCTCCTGCTTCGATGGCTTCCTCTACCATGTCGCCCCACAGACTCATTTTGATAGTTTTGGTTTTTTCTGGGTTTGTGAAAGCAAGTGAATAATGTTGTTTTCTCAGGTGGTTTGAAATAGTGTGTTGAGTCGTCCAAGGCTGTCAGAACTCTGAAGAGGTTGTTGGATTTAGAACAAATTAGAACTATGACGTCCTGTGATGTCATAATGTCCTTTGATGTGTCATCATCTGGAAAGTTCCATAAGCAGGACAACACACAGTCACATGACCAAAATGGAACACATGTCACATGACCAAAATATAATACATGTGTATTAGGTCTCTCTCTCTCTCTCTCTCTCTCTCTCTCTCTCTCTCTCTCTCTCTCTCTCTCTCTCTCTCTCTCTCTCACTCCCTTGCTTGTTCTCTCTTTTTATATAATTTTAAATATATGTATAATGTACTCAGTACTTTTCCACTCTTTCTGGTCACTCACCTTGGTACTATCCAATTATGAAGATGTTTAGCAGAAGTAGCCATAAGTAAAGCAGTACGGGGAGAACTGGTCTGGGAGGGAGAGAACGAAACCCTGATAGTGTACAAGGACGTACAGGTGTATAGGATCGGTGTGTGAGGAAAGCAGGGCAGAATCACTCTGCTGACTGTGTTCACCTGTGTGACTCTCAGCTGTACAGCTTAATAAATGTTATTAAACGGAGCTCTCCTGTACCATTTTTATTTAACAGATCATTTCTGCAACAACAATGCAAATAGTGTAGCTTGTAGCTACTGGAAGTGGTCCCCAACCCTGGTCCTCAGGACCCACATGAGACCCCTCAGTCCTGCATGTTTTAGACGCTTCAACACTCCAGAATACAAGTGGCTGTGGAATTAACAGACTTGTCCAGACCTTGATTACATGCTAAAGATGACCATTAATCACAATCAGGTGTGTTGGTGCAAGGCAACATGTAAAACATGCAGGACAGTCCACCCCGAGGACCAGGGTCGGGGACCCCTGATGTAAATAATAACATCATTATGGTGCAACTCAGTGTTTGTCAACTCCGGTCCTTGTGTACCCCTGCCCTGCATGTTTTAGACATTTCCCTGTTTCAACACGCCTGATTCTATTTAAAGGTCGTCATTGCCTCCTCGTCAAGGTCCCTACAAGTCTGTTAATGACACAGACGTGTGTACTGAGGTTGTGTTGAAGCAGGAAACATCTAAAACACGCTGGGGAGGGGTACATGAGGACCAGAGTTAGGAAACATTGCATCGGAGCCCTGATACAGGAATGCAGGACGTTTGGAGAAACGCTTGTCAGGAAAATGAAATGAGAGCAAAATCAACTTGAAGTTGACAGTAAAACCAAGGAAGAATTTCACATGTGCAGAGATCATCCCTGTCATAATAGCAGTTGGTGCAACAGCCGATCTGCAGTCCCGCAGCTCATGTAGGAAGTTTGGACCTGGAACTGGGAATGCTGAAGAGTCAGGTGGCAGGAGCAGTCAGCCAGCCTCTTTCTGAAATAACCTCTTTTACCATATTATTTAAATATGTGTCTAATAGTGACATTTTCTCTTCTCTGTTTGTCACAAACTGCCAGACAAATGAGACTCGTGTCTGAAAGCAGTTTATAGTTTGAACATATTGTTTGTTGTCAGCTGGAACTGAAGCTCATGACACTATGGATCTTCAAGTTCTGCTTATTCATTTAGCCTTATTTTAAGTATCTTTGCAGATGCTCCATTAATAAAGTTTTTGCGTATTTTGTTACGTAACGTCTGACATCAGCGCTCCACCTCCGACCTGACAGCAGATTCGTTCCTGCGATGCAGCCGACGGTGAAGCTGCAGACACTGTTGGGTCCTGAGGAAGTGGTACCAAGGAGCTGCTATATTCCACGTATGGAAACAGTTC
The DNA here is from genome assembly GCA_014839995.1 of Xenentodon cancila. NCBI lineage: Eukaryota > Metazoa > Chordata > Actinopteri > Beloniformes > Belonidae > Xenentodon > Xenentodon cancila. The sequence goes on along the minus strand of CM026209.1, from coordinate 14,417,599 downwards.
CTTTAAAGTTAAATTATTTCTGCATTATTTGTCCTTAAATATGATCTAATCATTGTCTAAGTTGCAATAATAGACAACCACAACGTGCTTGAACTTAGTGTGTATAAAGTTATACATTCTTGTGTGAACTGAACACATCATTTATAGTTCATCTGCAGGACGCTGGAAAGAGAACAAGACCTCACAAAGTATTTAGGCTTTTATCAGTCCACAGAAAAGGACTTTCATTTGATTGGTTTTGCAATTTAACTCTTGTAACTTTTATAAAATAGTCATTATTTTCAATATTAATACATTTCATTGATAAAGATCAAAGGTAACAGCCAATGCAACACTGTTATGATATTAAAGAGGTTTTTTTCTGTTTTTCACTTTATGTTTCGTTGACACGCTGAAGATGAAAACTCAGGACTGTCACTTCCACGGCATTCCTTACAAACACCAACTTCCTTCGCAGCTGGAATACTGTTTGTCAGACTGGTGAAATAAAATGAACCTCAACAAAAAATGAAAACTGTTGCAGCTGTCTGGTGGGATCAACATAAAAAATAAATACACTACCTTTTCACACAATTATTTAAAAACTGTCACTAGATTACTGCATCACAGCAGCTTTTCTAAAATAATCAAATAGAAACTCCACAAAGTTAGAGCAACAGAACTAATATAATATTTCTGTATTTATACTTGTCGTAGATCAATAAAGTTCAGTTAGTAAAAAGAGAATTTAACCACAGAGGCTGAAATGAACCAGTTTTCCACTCTGTTAAACTCTTGTAAAAGATGAAATCATTAACGTTATAATAATCTAAACATATGTAAATGTTGATATCTGTAATCACAAATAACACTATAATGATCAGAAATTAAATTAAAGATATGTTAAAGTTAAATTGTACCCATCACATCTCAGTTTGAGATCAAACATTAAAAATGTTTCATGATTAAATTTAGTTTACAATTAAAATCCTGAACAGCCACAAAAAAGTAATCATGAAAAACTGGTCCATGTTTTTTCTTGTCATAGTTTTCAGCTTTAGTGTTTGACCAGATATTCATCGTGTGATTAAATAATTTAAATGTTTCCGATGTTTATAATTTCCAATGTTAGTGCAGATATCCAGAACTTTAACTGCTCCCATCAATCAACAGGATTAAAAATAGAAAGAAGACAAAGTTTACAGATTTTAATGATTAAAATCATTATTTATTAAACTTTTAACACAGGCAAATATATTTTTTCACGGGTTAATTTTCTGATTTTGTGTTAAGACATGAAATTCTTGTGTCCTGATCCCAGTTCTTCTTCTTATGTTTCTTTTAGCGTCGTCACCCTGATGTGGTCGTCTTCTTTTTCTTTTCCATCTTTTTTTTCTTGTTCTGGGTTTGTGTTGGTATTTTCTCAGAACCCCCTTCTGGTACTGATGCCTGTGGTTCTTCCTTATAAAGTTCTCGGTACCTGGTTCTGATGTACTCCTCTGGGTCAGGAAACTCATCAAGGACATCGAGTTGCAGGTTGAATTCTTCTTTTGGTGCAGAGATCTTTTCTGGTGTGACGTCCTCAGTCTGGGTGGAAAGTGTTTTCTTTGTCACACTGATCGGTTTTTGGACTTTCACAGGAGACTCAGGTGCACCTGCACTTACGTCAGGCTTGATTTCTGCCGACACCAGGGTGGACTTGAGTTGCACACTGAGCTCTGCCACCTTCCACTCAAGATCTTCTGTCACCTCTTTCTTCTGTTTCAGTTTAGAGACCAGTTGAAGATTAGTGCTGGCCTTTTCTTTGAGCTGTTTCTTCAGGTTTTCCAGCTCAGTGAGGGCCAGCTTATGGGCCTCGGCCTGTCTGGACTCAGCCTCTTCTTTGAGTCTTTTGGACGACTGCAAATCCTCAATTTTTACTTTGCTTTTCTGCAGCTCATTTTCAAGAGCTTCTCTCACTTTTTGTTGATGTTCTAGAGTCACTTCCACCTCGGACAGCTTCCTCCAGTACATCTCACAATTATCTTCTGCAGCAATTCTTTTATCTTTTTCTTTTGTTAGAATAAAGTTCTTTTTCTGCAGCTTGTTCGTCATGATGTCCAATGGACTCATGTAGTTGGTCTGCCTGTAATTTATTTTTGCTGGTCTTCTTGGGCCTCCTGCAGATTCCAGGATACTAAAGTCCTCCTGGCTGTTCTCTGAATGGGAGGTTTCAGAAGACTGCGAGGGCATCTGCTCCCTCCTCACATGTCCTTCATGGTGATTGTCATTAGGACTGTTGTGAGGAAAGGTCGATTCCCTTTCAATGCAGTTTGTGGACTGATTTTCATCATTTTGTGTCATTGTGTTTTCTGAACGAGGGGTTTCAGAGGCAGCTGAGTCCAGCGATTCGTCGTCTTCCACCTGCTGTTTATCAGAGCTCTGACTTGCATCTTCTTGGTTGATGGGGGGCTCCTCATCATTTTCCTCACTGAAGTCTACTTCAGAGTAGATCATTGTGTTGTCGAAGTCATCTCCTAACTCTCCTGCTTCGATGGCTTCCTCTACCATGTCGCCCCACAGACTCATTTTGATAGTTTTGGTTTGTTCGGGGTTTGTGAAAGCAAGTGAATAATGTTGTTTTCTCAGGTGGTTTGAAATAGTGTGTTGAGTCGTCCAAGGCTGTCAGAACTCTGAAGAGGTTGTTGGATTTAGAACAAATTAGAACTATGATGTCCTGTGATGTCATAATGTCCTTTGATGTGTCATCATCTGGAAAGTTCCATAAGCAGGACAACACATGTCACATGACCAAAATATAAAACATGTGTATTAGGTCTCTCTCTCTCTCTCTCTCTCTCGCTCTCTCTCTCTCTCTCACTCCGTCTCTTGTTCTCTCTTTTTATATAATTTTAAATATATGTATAATGTACTCAGTACTTTTCCACTCTTTCTGGTCACTCACCTTGGTACTATCCAATTATGAAGATGTTTAGCAGAAGTAGCCATAAGTCAAGCAATATGGGGAGAACTGGTCTGGGAGGGAGAGAACGAAACCCTGATAGTGTACAAGGACGTACAGGTGTATAGGATCGGTGTGTGAGGAAAGCAGGGCAGAATCACTCTGCTGACTGTGTTCACCTGTGTGACTCTCAGCTGTACAGCTTAATAAATGTTATTAAACGGAGCTCTCCTGTACCATTTTTATTTAACAGATCATTTCTGCAACAACAATGCAAATAGTGTAGCTTGTAGCTACTGGAAGTGGTCCCCAACCCCGGTCCTCAGGACCCACATGAGACCCCTCAGTCCTGCATGTTTTAGACGCTTCAACACTCCAGGATACAAGTGGCTGTGGAATTAACAGACTTGTCCAGACTTTGATTACATGCTAAAGATGACCATTAATCACAATCAGGTGTGTTGGTGCAAGGCAACATGTAAAACATGCAGGACAGTCTAACCCAAGGACCAGGGTCGGGGACCCCTGATGTAAATTATAACATCATTATGGTGCAACTCAGTGTTTGTCAACTCCAGTCCTTGTGTACCCCTGCCCTGCATGTTTTAGACGTTTCCCTGTTTCAACACGCCTGATTCTAATTAAAGGTCATCATTGCCTCCTCGTCAAGGTCCCTACAAGTCTGTTAATGACACAGACGTGTGTACTGAGGTTGTGTTGAAGCAGGAAACATCTAAAACACGCTGGGGAGGGGTACATGAGGACCAGAGTCAGTAAACATTGCATCGGAGCCCTGATACAGGAATGCAGGACGTTTGGAGAAACGCTTGTCAGGAAAATTAAATGAGAGCAAAATCAACTTGAAGTTGACAGTAAAACCAAGGAAGAATTTCACATGTGCAGAGTTCATCCCTGTCATAATTGCAGTTGGTGCAACAGCCGATCTGCAGTCCTGCAGCTCATGTAGGAAGTTTGGACCTGGAACTGGGAATGCTGAAGAGTCAGGTGGCAGGAGCAGTCAGCCAGCCTGTTTCTGAAATAACCTCTTTTACCATATTATTTAAATATGTGTCTAATAATGACATTTTCTCTTCTCTGCTTTGTCACAAACTGCCAGACAAATGAGACTCGTGTCTGAAAGCAGTTTATAGTTTGAATATTGTTTGTTGTCAGCTGGAACTGAAGCTCATGACACTATGGATCTTCAAGTTCTGCTTATTCATTTAGCCTTATTTTAAGTATCTTTGCAGATGCTCCATTAATAAAGTTTTTGCGTATTTTGTTACGTAACGTCTGACATCAGCGCTCCACCTCCGACCTGGCAGCAGATTCATTCCCGCGATGCAGCCGACAGTGAAGCTGCAGACACTGTTGGGTCCTGAGGAAGTGGCACCAAGGAGCTGCTATATTCCACGTATGGAAACAGTTCCTTTAAAGTTAAATTATTTCTGCATTATTTGTCCTTCAATATGATCCAATCATTGTCTAAGTTGCAATAATAGACAACCACAACGTGCTTGAACTTAGTGTGTATAAAGTTATACATTCTTGTGTGAACTGAACACATCATTTATAGTTCATCTGCAGGACGCTGGAAAGAGAACAAGACCTCACAAAGTATTTAGGCTTTTATCAGTCCACAGAAAAGGACTTTCATTTGATTGGTTTTGCAATTTAACTCTTGTACATTTTATAAAAATAGTCATTATTTTCAATATTAATACATTTCATTGATAAAGATCAAAGGTAAACAGCCTCAAATGCAACACTGTTTATGATGATTAAAGAGGTTTTTTTCTGTTTTTCACTTTATGTTTCGTTGACACGCTGAAGATGAAAACTCAGGACTGTCACTTCCACGGCATTCCTTTCAAACACCAACTTCCTTGCAGCTGGAATACTGTTTGTCAGACGGTGAAATAAAATGAACCTCAACAAAAAATAAAAACTGTTGCAGCTGTCTGGTGGGATCAACATAAAAAATAAATACACTACCTTTTCACACAATTATTTAAAATCTGTCACTAGATTACTGCATCACAGCAGCTTTTCTAAAATAATCAAATAGAAACTCCACAAAGTTAGAGCAAAAGAACCAATATAATATTTCTGTATTTTTACTTGTCGTAGATCAATAAAGTTCAGTTAGTATAAAGAGAATTTAACCACAGAGGCTGAAATGAACCAGTTTTCCACTCTGTTAAACTCTTGTAAAAGATGAAAACATTAACGTTATAATAATCTAAACATATGTAAATGTTGATATCTGTAATCACAAATAACACTATAATGATCAGAAATTAAATTAAAGATATGTTAAAGTTAAATTGTACCCATCACATCTCAGTTTGAGATCAAACATTAAAAATGTTTCATGATTAAATTTAGTTTACGATTAAAATCCTGAACAGCCACAAAAAAGTAATCATGAAAAACTGGTCCATGTTTTTTCTTGTCATAGTTTTCAGCTTTAGTGTTTGACCAGATATTCATCGTGTGATTAAACAATTTAAATGTTTCCGATGTTTATAATTTCCAATGTTAGTGCAGATATCCAGAACTTTAACTGCTCCCATCAATCAACAGGATTAAAAATAGAAAGAAGACAAAGTTTACAGATTTTAATGATTAAAATCATTATTTATTAAACTTTGAACACAGGCATATATTTCTTTTCACGGGTTAATTTTCTGATTTTGTGTTAAGACATGAAATTCTTGTGTCCTGATCCCAGTTCTTCTTCTTGTGTTTCTTTTAGCGTCGTCACCCTGATGTGGTCGTCTTCTTTTTCTTTTCCATCTTTTTTTTCTTGTTCTGGGTTTGTGTTGGTATTTTCTCAGAACCCCCTTCTGGTACTGATGCCTGTGGTTCTTCCTTATAAAGTTCTCGGTACCTGGTCCTGATGTACTCCTCTGGGTCAGGAAACTCATCGAGGACATCGAGTTGCAGGTTGGATTCTTCTTTTGGTGCAGAGATCTTTTCTGGTGTGACGTCCTCAGTCTGGGTGGAAAGTGTTTTCTTTGTCACACTGATCTGTTTTTGGACTTTTACAGGAGACTCAGGTTCACCTGCACTTACGTCAGGCTTGATTTCTGCCGACACCAGGGTGGACTTGAGTTGCACACTGAGCTCTGCCACCTTCCACTCAAGATCTTCTGTCACCTCTTTCTTCTGTTTCAGTTTAGAGACCAGTTGGAGATTAGTGCTGGCCTTTTCTTTGAGCAGTTTCTTCAGGTTTTCCAGCTCAGTGAGGGCCAGCTTATGGGCCTCGGCACGTTTGGACTCAGCCTCTTCTTTGAGTCTTTTGGACGACTTCAAATCCTCAATTTTCACTTTGCTTTTCTGCAGCTCATTTTCAAGAGCTTCTCTGACTTTTTGTTGATGTTCTAGAGTCACTTCCACCTCGGACAGCTTCCTCCAGTACATCTCACAATTATCTTCTGCAGCAATTCTTTTATCTTTTTCTTTTGTTAGAATAAAGTTCTTTTTCTGCAGCTTGTTCGTCATGATGTCCAATGGACTCATGTAGTTGGTCTGCCTGTAATTTATTTTTGCTGGTCTTCTTGGACCTCCTGCAGATTCCATGATACTAAAGTCCTCCTGTCTGTTCTCTGAATGGGAGGTTTCAGAAGACTGCGAGGGCATCTGCTCCCTCCTCACATGTCCTTCAGGGTGATTGTCATTGGGACTGTTGTGAGGAAAGGTCGATTCCCTTTCAATGTAGTTTGTGGACTGATTTTCATCATTTTGTGTTGTTGTGTTTTGTGAACGAGGGGTTTCAGAGGCAGCTGAGTCCAGCGATACTTCGTCTTCCACCTGCTGTTTATCAGAGCTCTGACTTGCATCTTCGTGGTTGATGGGAGGCTCCTCATCATTTTCCTCACTGAAGTCTACTTCAGAGTAGATCATTGTGTTGTCGAAGTCATCTCCTAACTCTCCTGCTTCGATGGCTTCCTCTACCATGTCGCCCCACAGACTCATTTTGATAGTTTTGGTTTGTTCGGGTTTGTGAAAGCGAGTGAAAAATGTTGTTTTCTCAGGTGGTTTGAAATAGTGTGTTGAGTCGTCCAAGGCTGTCAGAACTCTGAAGAGGTTGTTGGATTTAGAACAAATTAGAACTATGATGTCCTGTGATGTCATAATGTCCTTTGATGTGTCATCATCTGGAAAGTTCCATAAGCAGGACAACACAGTCACATGACCAAAATATAAAACACGTGTATTAGGTCTCTCTCTCTCTCTCTCTCTCTCTCTCTCTCCCTCTCTCTCTCTCTCTCTCTCTCACTCCGTCGCTTGTTCTCTTTTTTTTTATATAATTTTAAATATATGTATAATGTACTCAGTACTTTTCCACTCTTTCTGGTCATTCACCTTGGTACTATCCAATTATGAAGATGTTTAGCAGAAGTAGCCATAAGTCAAGCAATACGGGGAGAACTGGTCTGGGAGGGAGAGAACGAAACCCTGATAGTGTACAAGGACGTACAGGTGTATAGGATCGGTGTGTGAGGAAAGCAGGGCAGAATCACTCTGCTGACTGTGTTCACCTGTGTGACTCTCAGCTGTACAGCTTAATAAATGTTATTAAACGGAGCTCTCCTGTACCATTTTTATTTAACAGATCATTTCTGCAACAACAATGCAAATAGTGTAGCTTGTAGCTACTGGAAGTGGTCCCCAACCCTGGTCCTCAGGACCCACATGAGACCCCTCAGTCCTGCATGTTTTAGACGCTTCAACACTCCAGAATACAAGTGGCTGTGGAATTAACAGACTTGTCCAGACCTTGATTACATGCTAAAGATGACCATTAATCACAATCAGGTGTGTTGGTGCAAGGCAACATGTAAAACATGCAGGACAGTCCACCCCGAGGACCAGGGTCGGGGACCCCTGATGTAAATAATAACATCATTATGGTGCAACTCAGTGTTTGTCAACTCCAGTCCTTGTGTACCCCTGCCCTGCATGTTTTAGACATTTCCCTGTTTCAACACGCCTGATTCTATGTAAAGGTCGTCATTGCCTCCTCGTCAAGGTCCCTACAAGTCTGTTAATGACACAGACGTGTGTACTGAGGTTGTGTTGAAGCAGGAAACATCTAAAACACACTGGGGAGGGGTACATGAGGACCAGAGTTAGGAAACATTGCATCGGAGCCCTGATACAGGAATGCAGGACGTTTGGAGAAACGCTTGTCAGGAAAATGAAATGAGAGCAAAATCAACTTGAAGTTGACAGTAAAACCAAGGAAGAATTTCACATGTGCAGAGATCATCCCTGTCATAATAGCAGTTGGTGCAACAGCCGATCTGCAGTCCCGCAGCTCATGTAGGAAGTTTGGACCTGGAACTGGGAATGCTGAAGAGTCAGGTGGCAGGAGCAGTCAGCCAGCCTCTTTCTGAAATAACCTCTTTTACCATATTATTTAAATATGTGTCTAATAGTGACATTTTCTCTTCTCTGCTTTGTCACAAACTGCCAGACAAATGGGACTTGTGTCTGAAAGCAGTTTATAGTTTGAACATATTGTTTGTTGTCAGCTGGAACTGAAGCTCATGACACTATGGATCTTCAAGTTCTGCTAATTCATTTAGCCTTATTTTAAGTATCTTTGCAGATGCTCCATTAATAAAGTTTTTGCGTATTTTGTTACGTAACGTCTGACATCAGCGCTCCACCTCCGACCTGACAGCAGATTCGTTCCTGCGATGCAGCCGACGGTGAAGCTGCAGACACTGTTGGGTCCTGAGGAAGTGGTACCAAGGAGCTGCTATATTCCACGTATGGAAACAGTTCCTTTAAAGTTAAATTATTTCTGCATTATTTGTCCTTCAATATGATCTAATCATTGTCTAAGTTGCAATAATAGACAACCACAACGTGCTTGAACTTAGTGTGTATAAAGTTATACATTCTTGTGTGAACTGAACACATCATTTATAGTTCATCTGCAGGACGCTGGAAAGAGAACAAGACCTCACAAAGTATTTAGGCTTTTATCAGTCCACAGAAAAGGACTTTCATTTGATTGGTTTTGCAATTTAACTCTTGTAACTTTTATAAAAATAGTCATTATTTTCAATATTAATACATTTCATTGATAAAGATCAAAGGTAAACAGCCTCAAATGCAACACTGTTTATGATGATTAAAGAGGTTTTTTTCTGTTTTTCACTTTATGTTTCGTTGACACGCTGAAGATGAAAACTCAGGACTGTCACTTCCACGGCATTCCTTACAAACACCAACTTCCTTGCAGCTGGAATACTGTTTGTCAGATGGTGAAATAAAATGAACCTCAACAAAAAATAAAAACTGTTGCAGCTGTCTGGTGGGATCAACATAAAAAATAAATACACTACCTTTTCACACAATTATTTAAAAACTGTCACTAGATTACTGCATCACAGCAGCTTTTCTAAAATAATCAAATAGAAACTCCTCAAATTAAGAGCAAAAGAACTAATATAATATTTCTGTATTTATACTTGTCGTAGATCAATAAAGTTCAGTTAGTAAAAAGAGAATTTAACCACAGAGGCTGAAATGAACCAGTTTTCCACTCTGTTAAACTCTTGTAAAAGATGAAAACATTAACGTTATAATAATCTAAACATATGTAAATGTTGATATCTGTAATCATAAATAACACTATAATGATCAGAAATTAAATTAAAGATATGTTAAAGTTAAATTGTACCCATCACATCTCAGTTTGAGATCAAACATTAAAAATGTTTCATGATTAAATTTAGTTTACAATTAAAATCCTGAACAGCCACAAAAAAGTAATCATGAAAAACTGGTCCATGTTTTTTCTTGTCATAGTTTTCAGTTTTAATGTTTGACCAGATATTCATCGTGTGATTAAACAATTTAAATGTTTCCGATGTTTATAATTTCCAATGTTAGTGCAGATATCCAGAACTTTAACTGCTCCCATCAATCAACAGGATTAAAAATAGAAAGAAGACAAAGTTTACAGATTTTAATGATTAAAATCATTATTTATTCAACTTTTAACACAGGCATATATTTCTTTTCACGGGTTAATTTTCTGATTTTGTGTTAAGACATGAAATTCTTGTGTCCTGATCCCAGTTCTTCTTCTTGTGTTTCTTTTAGCGTCGTCACCCTGATGTGGTCGTCTTCTTCTTCTTTTCCATCTTTTTTCTCTTGTTCTGGGTTTGTGTTGGTATTTTCTCAGAACCCCCTTCTGGTACTGATGCCTGTGGTTCTTCCTTATAAAGTTCTCGGTACCTGGTTCTGATGTACTCCTCTGGGTCAGGAAACTCATCGAGGACATCGAGTTGCAGGTTGAATTCTTCTTTTGGTGCAGAGATCTTTTCTGGTGTGACGTCCTCAGTCTGGGTGGAAAGTGTTTTCTTTGTCACACTGATCTGTTTTTGGACTTTCACAGGAGACTCAGGTGCACCTGCACTTACGTCAGGCTTGATTTCTGCCGACACCAGGGTGGACTTGAGTTGCACACTGAGCTCTGCCACCTTCCACTCAAGATCTTCTGTCACCTCTTTCTTCTGTTTCAGTTTAGAGACCAGTTGAAGATTAGTGCTGGCCTTTTCTTTGAGCTGCTTCTTCAGGTTTTCCAGCTCAGTGAGGGCCAGCTTATGGGCCTCGGCATGTCTGGACTCAGCCTCCTGTTTGAGTCTTTTGGACGACTTCAAATCCTCAATTTTAACTTTGCTTTGCTGCAGCTCATTTTCAAGAGCTTCTCTGACTTTTTGTTGATGTTCAAGAGTCACTTCCACCTCGGACAGCTTCCTCCAGTACATCTCACAATTATCTTCTGCAGCAATTCTTTTATCTTTTTCTTTTGTTAGAAAAAAGTTCTTTTTCTGCAGCTTGTTCGTCATGATGTCCAATGGACTCATGTAGTTGGTCTGCCTGTAATTTATTTTTGCTGGTCTTCTTGGGCCTCCTGCAGATTCCAGGATACTAAAGTCCTCCTGGCTGTTCTCTGAATGGGAGGTTTCAGAAGACTGCGAGGGCATCTGCTCCCTCCTCACATGTCCTTCATGGTGATTGTCATTGGGACTGTTGTGAGGAAAGGTCGATTCCCTTTCAATGTAGTTTGTGGACTGATTTTCATCATTTTGTGTTGTTGTGTTTTGTGAACGAGGGGTTTCAGAGGCAGCTGAGTCCAGCGATACTTCGTCTTCCACCTGCTGTTTTTCAGAGCTCTGACTTGCATCTTCGTGGTTGATGGGGGGCTCCTCATCATTTTCCTCACTGAAGTCTACTTCAGAGTAGATCATTGTGTTGTCGAAGTCATCTCCTAACTCTCCTGCTTCGATGGCTTCCTCTACCATGTCGCCCCACAGACTCATTTTGATGGTTTTGGTTTGTTCGGGGTTTGTGAAAGCAAGTGAATAATGTTGTTTTCTCAGGTGGTTTGAAATAGTGTGTTGAGTCGTCCAAGGCTGTCAGAACTCTGAAGAGGTTGTTGGATTTAGAACAAATTAGAACTATGATGTCCTGTGATGTCATAATGTCCTTTGATGTGTCATCATCTGGAAAGTTCCATAAGCAGGACAACACACAGTCACATGACCAAAATGGAACACATGTCACATGACCAAAATGGAACACGTGTCACATGACCAAGATAGAATACATGTGACATAGGTCTCTCTCTCTCTCTCTCTCGCTCATCCTCTTATATATATATGAGGATGAGCGAGGGAATGAGAGAGACATGGAGATCTATCATAAAATAAGGTTTCAGGCTACAGCACCATAAAAAAAGAAAGAAAACACACATCATACAGAGAGGGAATAAAAAAAGCATAGTGTAGCACAGTGTAACTGTAGCACCTATGCAATGATGAAATAAATTCCAGATTAGTAGTTAAAATGAGGTAGCAGCTGTTGTGAGTATTGAGTGATACATTACCATTAAATAATGAATCATCATAAATAATGAGTCTGTATGATTTGCATGGCTTTTTTAGTCTTTTACAGTTTTACAGTCTAATTACACAGGACAAAAGAGTTGCTCAGTCTGGTGGTGTTATTCCTCGGGAGCAGCAGCCTGATACTGAACCAGCTTCTCTGGTTGCTGGTGACAGAGTGAAGAAGGTACCTGGCATTGTCCACAATGGCCAACAGTTTTTTTTCCCGCGTTCCCATCTTTGCCATTTTCGCCAATGACTCTAGCCTCGTGCGGATTCCAGAGCCTGCACCCCTGATCAGCTCATCCAGCTTGGTGGATTCCTACTTCATGGTGCTGCATCTCAGCACACCACGGCGTAGAAGAAGAAGACGGTGACCACTGACAAACAGAACATCCATGGACCCAAGCATGGGTCCACTTGCATCCAGGCCAGCTTGTCTTATAGTTTAAGGCACTTCAAAAACCCACGAATAAAATCCTGACTTTGCCACCCTCCTTAAACAGGTGTAGAAGGTGCAGGATACCATCATCAATACCAACTTCTGTCTGGTGGATAAACTGTTGGGGGTTCTGTCCAAGCAGCATCTGTGGTCTGAGGAGACTGAGAAAAAGATGATCCAGTGTCTTCATCAGATATGACGTAAGTGCCACCAGTCTGCAGTTGTTCATCTCGCTGGGCCGGTAACTTTTTCAGAACTGGAACAATGTAGGATGTTTTCCACACAGTGGCCAGTCTTCTTCTCTGTAGGCTGAAGATGTACCGTTGAGGCTCTCCCAGTTTGGGGAGAAGTCTCTCGCATTTATTTCTAGAGAGTTGTTTTGAAGCCAGTTGTTGGCCAGATCTAACTCCACCCATTACCAGATGATCAAAAAATGGACTTCGCTTAGTCACCACGAGTTACTCTCCTTCCTTTGATGCTAACAGAGTCAACTTGCATTCATTCTGAATTAATCTGTCCATGCACCAGTTATCACGGCTCTAACAACGCCTGAAATGAGGACTGCCAGATCCAAAATGAGGACCTACAGTGAACATCTGATGGAGGCAAGAGGAGCCTCAGCAAACTATCGTTCTACCTGACTTGTGTTGTGGGGCGTTGTGACGCCTTCGATTCAATGGAGAACCATAAATTAGGTTTAGGGCTGCCTCCTCACCTCTCATTCAGAGGCCTTCAGCCCCAGATGCTTCAAAGCAGGCCCAGGGATGACTATGACAGTCTGTCAGTACAATTAACAGCACGACAAGCTGCGTCATCTTTAAAATAAGAGCAAATGTGCTCTCTTAGCTCATTAGTCAAAGTCAGATATCAAATTCTCTGAAAATGCACTGAGCGGCTTCGTGATGACAGATAGATGTTCACATAATAGACTGCAATGCAGCTACCACAAAAAGAAAAAAAATTATTATACATAAACTTGTGGCTTTATATTGTTGATGAGATACATAAAAATGAGCCCCCTTCTTATAATGAAATTTAAATTACTGCGACCAATATCATAATTTAATATAAAGCCGTAAATGTGTTTATCCCTGCTGTAAAGTTGGACTTTTGAAGCATGGAGGTCAGTGGAGACTGACTCGCTTTTGGAGTCAGCGCCTAGTGGTCGGAAGAGGAACTGCGCCTTTCCATAGTTCCAGGATCAAGTCGGTCTAGGAAGCCGGATGTAGCTCCTTGGTGGTGATCTTCAGACTTTCAAGTTACACCTTCATAACAAAAAAAAAAAAAAAAAAAAACACGTACAGCATGTAGCTTGTAAAACCGCAGTGTATTCTGTTTATCTGAAGGCTAATTTATAGATTCTTTCTCTGCATTTACAATAAATGGGAACTGACAAAAGCACAATGTAAAATAATATGGATTGAGCAATACGTTAATCCACTAAGTGCTTCACAACTGTTAAGGTTGTTGCTGCACTTAGTCTATAAACTGCCCACAGTGGAGAAAGTACAACCATGCCATTTATGATTTATTTTAACATGCTTCATTTCCTTGACTGTCTTCAAATACAGCCATCTGAACTTTAAACTCAATAACAAGTCAACTGCCTTTGTTCATTATAGACGCCTGGAGAGAAATGATTTCCTTTTTCTTTTTCTTTTTCTTTTTTTTAACCTTGCCTTTGTAGTGCAGCAGCTCGTCCAAGTGGAAATCACAAACAGGGACAAGCGATCGATACTTTGACGAACAGAAAAAGGGTTACCGGTTAATGAATGTTTGCATTTTTACTGCATGTCACCTTATAAATTAATCATTTCTACTTAAATTTCAGTCATTAAAGCAGAACTGTGGCATCAGGCATCCTTCATGCAGCAAGACAGGACATAAATAAATCTTTAAAAAAAACCTGAAAAACCTCATCTGAACAAGTACGTGACGCAGCTTTGCTTTCATGTCCACAATGTGACAGCTCCTAAACCTACCCAAAAGAAGATATTACCACCATCTGCTTCCCTGAGACACATCTTTTCTCTGAGAAACATGTGGTCAGTCTCTTCCATCAGAATCAAATATATTTGATTAGTTTATGCAACTATTTTTATTTCTTGCTTTCAAGATGCATGTATGGTTGTTCATGCAGGCTGCATCACATCAGTTAACTCGCAGATCTATAACACCATTTTTAAACATCAAACAGAGCCGTTGTCATTCTAGCCTCTTGCATCTGGCGAACACCCGGTTTGAACTTCCAGTGAGCAGACGAATCGATAAAAGACATTACGTTGAAAAACATTAACATCATGGTCTCCTACATGCATCATTGCAGTTTTTCCAAGCAGAAAATGGCTTTCAAACCTCTGAGCAAAGTTCAGGTAATTCCCCTTAGATTCCTATGTTTTAGTGACACTGTATATTTCACTAGTAGAAAATGACAAAAAACTTTGCTGCCAGGATATTTCTCTGTAAACTGCAGGAGGAAGACAGTCCGAGAAGCCGAGACCAGTGATGAAGCGCTCCGCCCTGAGAGCCACGGAGTGACTTGCTGTCATAAAAGGAGGGTTGATGGGTTGTTAAAAGGCAGGAATCTCATTTTGCCGGCCCATTTTCATTATCGTACACCTCGATGTCCTGGAGGCTGGAGGCATCTGTATTGTCTCCTGTGCTGCTCTCACTGTTCCTGAAGTTGATGCTTCCTATAAAGGGATACACACTGCCTGTGAACAAGTCTCTGATGTTATAAGAAGGCAGTTCTGGATCTTTTCTTGCAGGTTTGACGATACACCGACCCTCCATGGCTTTGTTTCTTTGATAGTACTTGGAAAACTTATTAAAGATAATAGAGATGGGAAGAGCCACCACTAATAGACCACAGATGATACATAAGGTGGCCACTAACTTCCCCGCCAGAGTCACTGGACACATGTCGCCGTAACCGACAGTAGTCATCGTGATTGTGGCCCACCACCAACCTGAGGGGATGGTCCCCAAATCTGTGTGCTCCTCTTCCTTCTCTGCGAAGTAGACGAGAGCGGAAAAGATAGAGATTCCTACTGCGAGGAAGAGAATAAGCAGGCCCACCTCGTGGTAACTGTGGCGGACGGTGGCACCCAGAGCTCGCAGTCCAATCGAGTGGCGAGCCAGTTTGAGGATTCTGAGGACCCTCATTAGGCGAAGGATCTGCACCACCCTCCCCACGTTCTCTAAGTCCTCATTCTCCTCTGCAGTCTCCTCGTCAGCCGTCTCCAGGGCTAAAGTGGCGTAAAATGGTAAAATGGAAGCAACGTCGATGATATTCAAGGGGTTTCCGAGGAACTTTCTGCAGGAGGGCGCAACAATCAGCCTGATGATGAACTCTGCAGAGAAACAGGCGATGCATATCTCCTCCAGGACGGTGAGGACAGGATCCTCGATGGGCCGATCGTTGTCGTCCACACGCTGAAACTCCGGCATGCTGTGGACGCACATGGCAACAATGGAGGTCAACACCACGCTGAGGGACGCCACAGCAATGATCTTTGATCCTCTGGAGTGACCAGGATCTTCGAGTCTAAGCCAAATGTAGCTCCTCACTGCTTCACACCAGGTACCTTTGAACTTCTCAAGGTCTTTATCAAGAGCGGAGAGCTCCTCAAAGGAGGAGTCAAAGCTCGGCTCCTGCTGGTCATCGCTCCTGATATCCCAGTCTCTGTCCTCGATGTACTCCTTCCTCTCATGGTAAAAGGTGCTGCAGCAGGAGCTGAGGTGCAGTTCCTGGATGCCCCAGTACTCGATTTCCTGGCTGAAGGAAAAAACGCAGAACTCCTCCATCACGTGGATGCGTCCCGTGTGGTAGAAGTTGAGCACGCACAGGAAAACTCTGGGATTCCTATCAAAGTAGTACTCCTTCTCAGCCGGGCTGTAGTCATCACACAGCTCCAGGATCGCTGCCTCGCTCTGACAGTGCAGCAGGCGAGCCAGGCGTGTGTGAGGGAAGCGGAGCACCATATCTGGATCCACATCATGTCGTATCCCTCCCACATTGAGATGGACCTGGTCCTTCTTACTGGCACACTGGTGGAGGACTTTCCCATAACCCATGGTCCTGATGACACATTTAAAAACATTATGACAAAAATAAATGCCTGATCATCTTTTATAATAGTTTTTTTTTGTAAGAAAATATATAAATGTCTATGCTGACATATTTGACTGCACTGTTTGTAAAAACCATTAATTCTCAGATCAATACAGCACACAGGAAACGGATTGTTCTGGTGGATGAAGAGGCTGGAGGTACCGTCACTTATTGGAGAGCTTAAGTACAGAATTATCACAAGAGGAATCAAATTAAAGAGCGATCTAGACCAAGGAAGAGGAAATACGAGGCAACAAGTTGAAACTAAACCTACACGGCATTTCACACATTTATCCAAGAGCTGCAGCCACTCATTCCCAGCACGTGCAGTTCTCTATTATGTTTCTATGGGGATAAAAGCATTTCGCGCTGCTGCTTATGGGCCAATACTTTTATTGCAACGAAAACTGGACGGAAAATAATGTAAAGCTTAAACGTACCTGCCTTCGCCTCCTTGCTTTCCATTAAACTAACTTTTATCCTGCAGGTTTTATTCCCATATTGTTGTGAAATTGAGCTGGTCGGCGGAGGGAGTGCGGCGCCGCAGTCTCACGGACGGGACAAGATTAGTCGGAGGCGGGACAGAAGGGAGGAGCGACAGGAGTGGAGGAGAGGAAAGGAGAGGAGAGGAGGAGAGGAGGAGAGGAGAGGAGAAGACGGAGGCTGCAGATATCATCTGCAAGAAATAGCTACCCCACACTTCTTTAAATCGTCCAAGTAGTATTAGGCACGGGGCCGACTCTAGTTTTTTGAGAGTTTGCGCAAAAAAACTCTGTTTGAGCTTTGTAGTACAAGCTGAGATGGGGATCAAACCTTCTCGATGACCCGGAGGAGCTGTGGCTCAGACGTTTGAGCAGTTGGCCAGTTGAGGCAGAGACGTTAAACCCCAGCACTGCCTCTGATGTAGTCCTTGGTGTGTGACTGAAATTTAAAGCGAAAGACAGAAAAATAGAAAATATTCTGTGCAGACCTCTATGGACTAAAATAAATGCGTGTGAAGGTGGCCTGTACTGTAAAAGTGTTTTGAGTCATCAACAACACCTTGTAAAAACAGTCAATTTGTTTCTGATTTGTTTTTTGGGAAGAAAAAAATGTTGATTTGTTCATCTAAAGTTTAAATTCAAGCTGAGCTAGTAAAATAAAACTGGCCTATGCTGACATAAAGAAAGCAATACATTTGAGTCATTTGGGAGTAATAGAAAAAAAAAATCCATGGTGGGGGGTTTCTGACTTCACCAATTTGCAAACATAAGAGGAAAATATTCAGGAATTCTGACTTTATAAACTTACAGATACAAAAAATAACAAAAGAAAAAGCAACTTGGGTAACAACACAGACTGTGCATATCCAAGACACCATGATGTGATCAAATTATGCTTTACTGTTGGATTTATCAACATTGAAATACCATTGGCCCAAAATCACAATATCATTGTTTGAAAGACACCGCTGTGAATTATGTTTCAAGCTGTTTTAGGTCTTCTTGCCTGTGTGCATGTAAAGGCTCTTCAAAACACATGACAGATTCTTTCTGATTTGTTTTTTTTTTTACCAATTTCTGAAATTAAATTTTCGAAGCATTAAAGATCTTTTATTCCTTCAGTAATACACCTAAATGGATTTACTATGTGTGATTAAAGAAGCCCTCATTGTGTATACAATGCCCCTACATATAGTGTGGCTCCATTGCAGGATTTACCTGCTTATTTATTTCCAGTGACACATGACGTCTTCTGTAAAGGGTGCAGCTGCAACCACTTGAACTGCACCGTCTAAGAAAATTGTTCTGGCCTGAGTGAAAAAAACTGCGGCTAAAAGTGGCTGAAATCATCCTGTCAGCAAACTGGAGAAAATAAAGGAGTGAGATCAGACCCTGACATTTTAATCCTCGCTGGGACGGCACTGCTGGAAGGCTAACTGCCAAACCGTGCTCAGGCACCGTTTGGCAGCAAAGGAGAAAGACAAAACAAGGTTTAAGAAGTTGAGTCGAATTACAACCAGTTTCCTGTGATTAATATCAAACAAAATAAGCAATGTAATCATTATTTGACAAAGTAAGCAGCTTTCGCCTTTACCAACAGTGTTTCCCTTCAGTACAGATATATTTGACAGCTTAAAAATGTAGAAATCTCTACGTGAGACCACAAGTCATTGGATTAAATTGTGTACCAGTTTCATGTTTCATGTTCAAAAAGTATTGCTTAATTTGTCCAAATCATTAGTCAAGATTTAAAACCGTCTGTGTGTAAAACATTTTTAATTGTATGTTTTGTTGATTTTAGAATTTAATTTTTACTATCAGTTTTTGTGTTTTTTTTCCAAATATATAAACCCTGAGAGTGGTTATATTTACACAACAAAATAAAGAAAGAAAAAGATTTTAATTAAATTGTATTTGTTTTTATTTACTGTTTACAACATTTTTTATTTTTGTTAATAAAATGGTAAAAGATTCAGCCTGGTTTACTTTTTTCTTCACTATCTTATGCATTAAATGCTTTTCCAATTACAGCACATAAATGTAAATATCTTTCAATTCCTATCAGACTGTTAACGTTCAGTCTCTGCTGCATTCAGGGCTCCTTGAAGTCAGTGATGACCTGTGAACACCTCTTGCACAAAGTAGAATAATTTTGATAAATGCCTGTTCCCTCGTTTCAACTTTCCCCACGTCTGTTCCTCACCTCTTTTTGCAGCAAAGAACAAAAAGGAAATCAAAGAAAGAGAGTTACGGAGTTTGAATTTTACAAGTGGACATTGAATGCTCCATCATTTCAGACAATTACATCCATCACACCTTAACTGGAATCACCTGTGCGTGGCAGTATTTGTAGAGCAGGAACTGCTCTGGTTGTAGCTGAAGTGTAGACCTGCAAAGCTCATTTCATTGCTGGCTTTGAGAAGAACCGGCAAGTACCAAATCTCTGAGGTTGTCAGGCTACTGCCTGCTTTGCCATGGGTCCATTGCTTGGTGCAGGGTGGGTAATGGGGTTTTCCCCCTCTTTCCTGACTTTTTGTTGCTGGTTATCTCTGTTTTAAAGGGACTGTTAAACTGTTGTCTTCCAGGTGGTTTTTCATCTTAATAGCAATAACAAACATAGAGGCTCAGAAGAAGTCTCCTCTCAGTAAGAAATATTTTAAAAGAAACATTCTTTTTATAGAATGCATGGCTGTATGATTTTTGTAATGTCTATAAATGTGAAATGCAGGCATCAGCTCAGAATGCCTGGGAAATGTTATGCGTTTTGATGTTGGTCCTCTTGGTGGAAATCTTTTGGAAGTGGCAGCTGTTGTGAGTAAGTAGCCTTTTTTTGTGGGGGGGGGGGGTGACTTTATTGAAAATCTAACGCTCTATAATCTGCTTTCATCAGATAACTCTGCCATTGTATTGACACCAAACTTGGCAGCTCAGTGTGGCTTCAGCATAAAGAGGGATCATCTGGGAAACGTTGCAATTTATGCCTCCCTTCAAAACAGTTTTGCACAAAATGTGGTAACAGAACAGAACCTCTTTTACTTTTGTACCAAATGTACAGCGAATGTGTAAATGCTTCAAGATGTAACTGTTTTGCTTCTAGGATGATAAAATGTTCACAACAGCATTGCATCTTCGGTTGTATGGGAGCCTTCTTGAAGAGGATGAACTCTATCAGGTAGCTGAAACATGCCACTACTCCGCCTGGGCCTCAAGAGAAGTAATTTGTGCCACGGACTACATGGAGGTCTGTACAGTGTACATGATCTACATCCTCTGAGCTGGATGTCTGGTGTCCTGAGGCTCCCCCTCTTGAACATTTGTAATGTTCATCTTTCCTAGGTGTCTGTGAAAAGGGCAGCTCCTGATGACTATGTTCTGCCTGAACATCCCATGCAGCAGACCAGCTCAAAGTCTATTAACTCTCGACGAAGTGCAGAGGTTAACTTGATCAGACTCTATTCTTGCACCCTTGTTATGGCATGTAAAGGTTAACACTGCTGTCTTTTACAGGGGGTCCCTATAGATGCTGGCTTCAGAATCTCAACAGTCGTGTTCTTCACTCCTGAAGGGGAGAGGGTTATGAGTGTCTCTGATGCCCAGAGAAGTGGTTACGGGATTGGAAACACTCCTACAAGACTTGTTCTGAGAAGTCCAATGACTGCTCCAGAAACATACACTCATAATGTGAGTCAAAGACTTAGGATATGCAGCTTCATCTTGACCTCTAATGGGTCCTGATGTTATAAATATCTTTAAAATGTGTACAGGCCAAATGGCTTTAATGTAATTGCTCTGCAGGTTGCTGGGGTTTCCATGAGGGTCCTTAAAACTTCCACAATCTTTGAGAAGACATGGCTGGCCACTCAAATTGATGCAGCAGTTGCTTGTCCAATGCAGGAAGGTAATTAGCATCTGTGTTGCCCCCCCCCCCCCCCCCAAAGCAATGGTGGGTAGCTTCAACTCTAGTTTTCAACTGGTTTGAGTGGGCTAGTCCAAATTTTGTACTGTGCAAAATCATCACATGTAGTTGCAAACATCAGTTTGACTGTCTCCTGTACATCTGCATGCACAGGTAGTGTCTTCTTCACCTCAAACATGATCACCTGGTACCTGCCTAGGCAGATGGTGCCAATGATTTCCTCCCAACACTTCAATCTGCTGGAAGTGCACTTTGGACTCAATGGTCAAAGGCTTGACCCTGCAGAAATGCAGGCCCACCAGTACTCTGTATCTGTCAATGAGAACTACGTAATTGCTCAGATTCCATTTGGTGCGGCTGGTGGCTACTTTAGGGTGAGTAGACACGACACTGCAGCTGGGCACGATATGTTTTGTGTGCTTGACATTTTGACTAGAGTTAATGCTTGTCTTTTCCTTCTTGCAGAGCCATGTTGATGTTCAGACCAACCAGTACTACATCTCTTATGTGATTGACCCAATGCTTGAGTTGCTCTGGACAGAGGATGCCACGCTTGAGCACACAAGATACAAAGTCTTTTTCCACATTGCATCTAACCTAATTCACCAACCAATACAACTTATTGACAGTAAGCCCTGTAATTTGTAGGTCATTGCATTTGCCTGAACTACAGGGTTAAAATTTACGTTTTGTCTTTTGTAGATACAGTTCCTGCAGAGCAACTGTTTAAGCTGGTGCTTGGCCATTTTGCCCTTGATGTCGCTCTAGTAAACATCACCTTTGCCTCTGAGGTTTTGTCTGTAACTGACTGCAACGCTAGAGGTATTAACATCCTGGAGCACACGTCGTCCAATGGCAGCATGAAGGTCTTCGCTATTAAAGTGCCCTTCACAGATCCTGTTGTGTCTCATATGGTAAGACGCTACTTGCTGTACCACCACCCTCTTGGTCTGGCTTTTGTCTAACTTGTGTCTTTTACTAGAAAAAGGAAGGTGCTGCCATTTACTCCCTTCACATGACCTTTGGCTTGCTTGTGTTGGGTACATTTCTTCCATTTTCTCACACTGCATTCCTGCAAACTAACCGAGAAGACATGGGTCAGTATGCTTGGCTAGTGTAGCTGATGCAGCAGGGTCCCTCCACATCTGGAATAACTAAACTCGTCGTCTCCAAATTTTCAGCCTCTCCCTCAATCACAGGTGGCTGTGATCACCGCAACTTCTACATTCTTGTGAAATATGAAACGCCAGGCTTCAACTTTCAGACAATTGTAGGAAATCGCTTGATGACCCCCAGTTTGGCTCAACATTACAACTACATGGAGAATGGAACGCACTTCAGCCTTGTAATACCATTTTCAGCACCTGATGTTGTGGCAATGGTAAGACATGGTATCCTGTAGACTTCTTGGAAGGTAATTGCAGTACTTGTAACCACTCTCCTCTACCCTCCAGGCTATTGCCTCATCTTCCATTAAGAGCAAACTCCGTGTGGGTTTGCGTACCCCAGAAACCAACACAGAAATAACAGATTTTGTTCTCACTTGTGACTTTCCCTCAACATTGACAGGTTTGTTTGGCTGCTTTTTTTTTTTTTTTTTTTTTTTTTTTTTTTTTTCTTCTTCCTCCTCCTCTTAGTAGTTCACGCATCTCTTTAGTAAATGCTTGACTGCCGTGTCTTGTCATCCAGAGTGTTTCCCAAATGGCACAATGACTGCTCTGGCTGTAAAACTGGAGTCTGTTCCCCAGCTGAATCCCAGTCAACTCAGGCTCAAAGACCCGACTTGTGGCCCCACTTATGCAAATGACCACGTTGCCTATTTTGTCTTCACTGTGAATTCCTGTGGAACTACTAGGAAGGTAAGTAGTTATGGCTAAAGTCACATCATGACCATCTGCATTAGTAATGACTGACTTTGTCTGTTCAGTTTTTGCCCAATGCCATGCTGTATGAAAATGAGATCTCACTGCCAGAAGGACCTGAAATAAAAATTGATGCTGACCACCCAGAATATGAGTAAGTTCCTTGCAGAACTTGCTGTCTGGAGAAATTACATGTTTAGCTCATTTAAAAATTGTGCCATTTTTGTCAATTTCTTTAAGATTGAGGGTTTCATGTTTCTATGACATCAACACAAGCCATGCTGTGGGTTTCCACACAAGACCTCGCAGAAGTGAACCATATGCTGAAAACTCAAAAGGCCAACTGCATGTTGTGATGAGACTTGCCTTGGGTAAGGGTGTGCGCCCCCAAGAAACTAACCATGCCACTTAGCCTCTTCCCCATTATATTTGATGATTTAAAGGCAAACTGGAAAGTCATGACAGAGTTCAAGACATCTTGAGTCTTTATATCTCTCCTTAGATGACTCCTACAACAAGTTCACACAGGCTGAGGACTACCCCATTGCAAAATATCTGCAACAGCCATTGTATTTTGAGGTGGAGTTGATGAGGTCCACAAACCCTCAAGTGTCACTGGAGCTGGAAAACTGCTGGGCAACACAAGATGAGGATAGGATGTCACAGCCCAAATGGAATCTAATCATCAATGGGTAATTTTCACACGGGTTTAACTGTAAACTCCAGCTTGCCATGTTTGCCAGTTAACTTTCCCTTGATTTCACCAGCTGTCCAAACCCAGTTGACCCATATCAGGTGGTTTTCCACCCAGTCTGGTCTAATGCCAGAGTCCGGTATCCCCCTCACTTCAAGCGCTTTGAAATCCAGACATTTGCATTTGCTGAAGGCCAAGATGACATGAGTAACCAGGTAACTTGAAGATGAGTGCATCTAATGTGACCTTTGAGGTTTTGTTCTCCCAACCTGATTCAATTTCTTTTGTAGCTCTTTGTCCACTGTGACGTTGTGATCTGTGATGCCAAAAATCCACTTGGTGGTGTCTGTACTGGACAGTGCCCAGAAAAAGAGAGCCAAGGTGACTTTCTATCCTGAGATTCATCTGCACTTGCCACCTGTGGGTACTTAAACTTTTCTTTCTCTCCACAGATCAAAGATGGGATGTTTCAGATGTCAACCGTTTTGAACATGTATCTGTGGGACCCATAGGCATAAGTCAATAAAGCCTTTTAAAACTCACTTTGTCCTTGTATTGAGTGTGGGGACATGGCAGGCAATGGGTTTAAAGGTAACTGTATACAACTTGGTTGTATCTGGGGAATCTGATCCAGGATAAACTGGCTAAAGGAAGCTGCAATGCCTTGGTGACAATGTTAACTGTTGGGCTAAACTTTATTCAAAAGTTGTTTTGGTTGGGCCCCCTGGTAGGGTGCATTTATGACCTGGACTCCAAAAACCTTAAGACTTCAATTCAGGGCCAGGCCAGTCTCATCCCTTGAAATTAAGTCTAAGTTTCTTTTTTTTTTTTTTTTTTTTAAATAAAATGAATTCCTGTGTTTAAGTCTTTGCATGTAAACCTGTCCATGCTTTGTCAATTCCACCATGGTCTGCAACGACTCTGCCAAATTTAGACTAAATCCAAAATGGACAAGCAGCTGGTACATCAACTGCAGGTTCAGGTTGTGTTAAACTGGTTTAAACCTGCATCAACTGGGCTCCTTGCAGTTATGCCAAAAGGTTTTTCTGAAGTCTGATTTTTAGAGACGGACCGGTTTTTAATCTCGGGTGTAAATACAACGGCTGTAATTAAACCAGGACAAGCTTGAAAAGACCCAAATGGACAACTATAGACTGATATAAAATCCCATTAAGAGTTTTTCCAACTGCTAATAACTTCTATGCTTCAGTCTGGTTTTAGATGGGACCAAAGCAGGCTGCTCTGACCAAAGTGACATTTGTTTGAATACAGACTGGCAAACTGTCTTTTGTTGGATCCTAGTGCTGCATTTGATAGTGTCCACAATATAAAACTAGAGAAATGGGCAGGTCTTTACAAAACTAAACCAGTTCAAAACATACTTGGAGAACATGAAATTGTCAATATGTAACTTAACATCTGAGCAGACAATCACATGAGTTCCCCAAGATTCCATCCTGGTACCTCTTCTGTTTAACAGCTAAATGCTCCCATTGGCACAGATTGTAAAGAAAATAATCTGCCACAGCTATGCACATGACATTACATTGTCACCAGGAAACCTAGGCCCTGTACAGGCTCCTGGTAAATGCATTGAGGGAGATTGACTGGATGTGCCACAATTTTCTTCAGCTAAACAAAACTGAGGTAATTATCTTTGGAGCCAAAGAAAAACCACGGGTTACCAAAGGGCTTCAATCTATACACCTAAAAACCACCAACCAGGCCACAAATCTGGATGTAGTGACACTCAGACCTACATTTGGAAAAACATGGCAATTACAAAGTCGGGCTACTATTACCTCAAGAAGATATCAAGGTTATAAGATCTGTCTCAGCAGGACCTGGAAAAACTAGTCCATGCATTAATCTTTAGTAGGCTCGATTACCGCAACATCTTTAGAGGTCTAACTAAAAAAATCAGACAACTGCAGCTCATTCAGAACTTTGCTGCTTGAGTTCTCACTAAGACCAAAAACGTGGACCACATCAGTCCAGCTCTGAGATCTTTAACTGACTGCCTGTCTGTCAGAGAAAATATTTCAAAGTTCTGATGCCAGTCTATATAGCTCTCAATGGTCTAGAACCAAAATACATCAGTGACCAAAAGTATTCAAATCATCGGAATCCGGTGTTCCAATCACTTCCATGGTATAAAATAAAGCATCTAGGCATACACACTGTTTTTACAACTATCTGTGAAAAAAGGGTGATAGGATGCCACCTGTGCAACAAATCCAGTCATGACATTTCCTCGCTCCTAAATATTCCAGTCAACTGTCAGCTGTATCGTAAGAACATGTAGCCCAAGAACAGTGCGCAGAGAGCTTCATGGAGTTTTCATGGCCGAGCTGTTGGATCCAAGCCATACATCACCAAGTGCAATGCAAAGTCCATCCATCCATTATCTATACCCGCTTACTCCTTCTCAGGGTCACGGGGGTTTGTCAGAGACTATTCCGACACATTGCAGGCGAAAGGCAGGGGTACAGGTCGCAAGTCTATCACAGGGCCACATACAAAGACAGACAACCAAGCACGCTCACATTCACACCTATGGGCAATTCAGAATGATCAATTAACCTAGTATGCATGGACTGTGGGAGGAAGCTGCAGTACCCAGAGGGAACCCATGGGGAGAACATGCAAACTCCACACAGGAATCCACACGGGAATTAAACCAGGAACCTTCTTGCTGTGAGGCAACAGTGCTAACTACTAAGCCACCATGCTGCCCTGCAATCCAAAGTGTCTGATATAAAGTTTGGTGGAGGGGGGATTATGGTGTGGGGTTGTTTTTCAGGAGCTGGGCTTGGCCCCTTAGCTCCAGTGAAAGGAACTCTGAATGTTTCAACATACCAAGATATTTTGGACAATTCTACGCTCCCAACTATGTGGGAACAGTTTGGAGCTGGCCCCTTCCTCTTCCAACATGACTATACACCAGTGCAAAAAGCAGGTCCATAAAGACCTGGATGATAGAGTCTGCTGTGGATAAACCTGACTGGCCTGTGCAGAGTCCTGACCTCAACCAGATAGAACACCTTTAGGATGAATTAGAGCGGAGACTGAGAGCCAGACCTTCTCGTCCAACATCAGTGTGTGACCTCACTAATGTGCTTCTAGAAGTATGGTCAAAAATTCCCATAAACACACTCCTAAACCTTGTGGACAGCCTTCCTGGAAGAGTTGAAGCTGTTATAGTTGCAAAGGGCGGACCGACGTCATATTGAACCCTGTGGATTAGGAATGGGATGTCAAGATGTTAAGTTCATATGCGAGTCAAGACAGGTGAGCCAATACTTTTGGCCATATATATATAATATATATATATATATAATATATATATATATATATATATATGAAGCTGTGGTGGTGTGTCTTGAACCTGTTGAAGGTGCAGTGTCTGATTTGTCCACAAGAACTGGCTTTTAATGATAACACATCCTCCATGATATAACACCTTCAGTCCATCCATCATATTGAAACCCATCAAACGACACACCGAATCTTCAATCCTACTCCTGCAAAGTTTATGACATCCATCATCATGTACGCTCATGCTCTGCTGCTGAATAACAATGGGCTAATAATTACTTTCCAGATACGTAAAGGAATTCCACATTCCAAGAACAAAGGACCCACTGATATACAGGGTCACCCACAAGGTGTTGTACCTGCTGGTGTACAAGCTGGTGATGAACTTTCTTGTGCACACTAGCTTTCTCTGTGCAGCGAGAGGATTAAAGGGTGGTGAAGTCATCAGCCAAAGACGAAAGACTGAAACTCAGCACAGTTGAGAAAATCCTGTCTTTACATTTAAAAAAATGTGCGAAAGGTATCCTATGCAGTCATTTTGACAAGCACACGTCCCTCTCACGTTATACTTATTCACAATGTTACACAAGCACTGCTCACATAAATCTTTTGTTTCACGCTTTTTATTATGTACATATTGAAGTATATCAAGGACAAGGCGGCTGGTTGAAGCACATACTTGCAATGCACCACCAGATGTCACTGTTCGGTGTGTTTCAAAGTCCCGGAACTTTGGTTCATTTTCCGGCACAACTAGCTGAACCCTGTGGAAGCTTCATCTTCCCATCACTAGTACCCTTGCCTTTTGCCCATAAACTGGGCAGATATGGCAGATCCCTGTGAAGGATTTAAAATGCTAGAGGAAAAAAAAACAAAAAAAAAAAACTCCTTTCAGAGGAAACATTGAGCAGGACCTGGCTCATAAAGTAGCTCTTTCCTGGCAAAGGCCCGCCAGGTAGAACAGGAAAATTGAGATCAAAAAGAGATAATTGGCATGTGAGGATCTTAAGAGTTTCCCTTTAAACTGATTTTAAAAATTGTCCAAAAGCCATCTTCAACAGGGTTTTTAGATTTGTAACATCCTACTTTAAGAGCAGACTGATTTTATTTGGGGACCATTTTTCCAAAGTTGTCTACAGTGCGTTCTTGAGGCAGGTACAGCTACAAGATTTAACATCCTCAATCCTAACATTCCTGGGACAGGGGGAAGAAAAAAAAAAAAAAAAAAAAAAAAAAAAAAAAAAAAAAAAAAAAAAAAAAAAAAAAAAAAAAAAAAAAAAAAGTTCAAGAACCAAATATGTACAATTGGCTCTGCAGTAGACATTTTACATGAGCAAAGTAGTTGGGGGGGCCCTTTGCTAAAAACCTGTAGAAGCACAAGCTGCAGCATTGAACTTGTTTTTTTTTTTTTTAAAGTCAGTCAAGTGACATGCTCAGCATTGACATGTTAAAGACCAGCTGGTGTTCAGAAAAGACATCATAGAAGGAATGTATTTAAGAATGTTTATTTGAACAGTTTGCTGTTAAACATAACAGGACCAGATGAGATCTTTTGGTAGGTTGAGCCTGGACTTCTTAATCCTGCAGAAGACAACCAAAATGATTAAATGAATTCAACTTGTCCCATGAAAGTGTTTAGGAACCTAAACTCACCCCTTTTTGCTCCTTGATGGTTGGAGTGCCTTACAGTGGGCTGGACACATTGGCCTTGGCAGACACCTTCTGCAGGGCTAGTGGTGTCACAGATGACCACATCACAGTGGACATAAATCTGGCAACAGATTAAGATTTAGTACAGTTTTGTAACATGTCAATGAGTCATTGTTGCAAGTCCTTACCTCATCCTTTAGAACCTTTTCCTCTTGAATGAAAGTGAACATCTTCATGGAAAAGCGCTTGTAGTGAGATGGGACTGAGACTCTTGTGTCAATCACAACAGGATGGAAGAGTGTTGCATAGCTGTCGTCAGGGTTCTCGCAACTGTGAAGAGAGAGCGATTAAGCCGAGTGCTACAAGTTTGCTTTTTTTTTTTTTAACTTGCCATCAGTCATTACCCATCAACAATTATGTCCCAGCTTGGAAGAGAAGTCCTATCTTCTTGGTTAGTAGCCCAACAGTTCTCCAAGATAACCTCCAAGTGGAGGTCACTTGAAAGAAGTTCCACTTCAAAGTAGAGAGGTTCCCTCAGATACTTTTCTACTGGGTAGTCTTCAGTGGCATAGAAGTATTCATATGATGAACCTGCAGGGGAGAGTTGGTGTTAATGTCATTTTTATGCATGCAACTACAGCTGGATTGAAGCAGATCTTACCCTGGGCCAGTCTCATTTGCACCATGAGCATTCCTGATCCAGTCTCAGCCCTGGGATCATAGCGTCTTGATTTAGGACTGAAGGCGAGGGTCTGAGTGTCATTGACCACATAATAGCAAGACACGGTTTGCCTGCAGAAACGTAGAGTTTAACAGTTGCTCACATCCAGTGTTAGGTGTAGTAGAGTTACCACACTTACCTGTACTCAGGATCAAGTGGTGATGTGTAGGCTACTCCTTTCTCACTGCCAATTTGAAGGCTGATTTCATTTTCGTACAGCATGTAGTTGCTGAAGAACTAGTGGGGCAAGAAGCATGTTGTTCAGGGGAGAAGAGAAAGAATTAAAAAACAAAATAAAACCCACTTACGGTTCTAGTGGTTCCACAAGAGTCAGCATTGAAAGTGAAATGAGCAAAGCGGTCATCACTGAAGACTGGTGTGCAAGACTTGTCCATCAGAGTCAGCCAACTTGGGTTGAGGTTGGGTACAGATTCCACCTTCACAGCCAGGGCAGTAATTGTTCCATTGGGGTAGCACTCTGAAGGAAAGACATGTCAGAGACCTGTCTTACATGAAGATTAGATACCATTACTCACTCAACCTACTAGTCATCAGCAAGGGAAAGCTGCAGGCCAGGTAAAGGTCACCAAGCGCCCATTCATTATTGGGGTCCCACAGCAGCATGTCCAGTCTGGCCCTCACGGAGTCAGTGGTAATTGCCTGCAAGAGAATTGAGTCATGCAGTGCAGCTTACTAGTGGGAATTGTACAGTCGAGACTTACCTGAAACACTGTGTCTGGTGCAGTGTATGGCACTTCAATGGTGAAGTGTGTGCCGTTTTCATGAAAGTTGTAAGCTGTCATCAGCTCAGGTGTCAAGTAACTATAGCCAACCATTGTCTGGAAGTTTTGTCCTTGGCTGCCATATTTCACAGTGATGAGAAAGTGATCCTGGTCACAGGTGCCAGTAAATGTGGGTAGCACTACAAGACAAAACCAGTTAAGCACCTGAGGGGGATAAAGCAAAAGACCTTTGTAGTGGCAGTTGACTCACCAACATCCTGCAGAGATGCCTGCAACTCTACTGCGTGAGCAAAAGGAGCATCTTCAGGCAGAACAATGAAGCCAAAATCCAGTGGAAGGAAGTAGTTGGTCACAAGTGGCTCAGGGTTCTTAAGAATGAAAACCGGGTTAGTAGGCAGTCCAGAAGCATTTATCATTTCCAGTTGTGGGGGGCTTACATGTTTCAGGACAACATCAGCATCAAAGGGCACTTGCAGAGAGAAGACAATTGTTCCATTGGGCAGGATGTGCTCCTGGACAGCAAAACCTTTGGCATTGCTCTCGTCAACTGTCATAACTCCAGTGGGAAAGGTTATGTTCTTCAGTGACACATCACGAAGGAAGGACCCCACATGGACAGTGAAGATGCGGTCATCTGGGACAGTACCTGAAGAGAAGAAGGTATTTATACTGCCAACTCCCAAAAACATTCTGTACTAGCAATACTTACGATCTTCAGTAGAGGGAGGATAGGGCATTGGTGGGGTCGTTATTGGGAACAGGACCTTGTATCTAGTTTCATCATGCACCTCCTCTGCCCTCCACAGCACTTCAAGCATGGGTTCAACAGTGTAGGTGATGTGGTACTGGTAGTCTGGGGCATGACTCTGCAAGTGAAAGCATTTTAGACAAGTGGACCCTGGATGTGGCATCTTCAGATTCTCCCCAAACTACCTTGTAATAGCCATCAGGTGAGCCCACGGGGATCTCCACAATGATGTGGAAGTCTGTGGTAGAGAGCAAGTAGCCTCGTGCAGCCATCTGAGATTTATCCAGCCTCTGCCCATTGATTCCCATGTACACTTCAATGATTTTAACTCTGCTGTCAGTAAGTGGTGTCACACGGCGGGGTACGTGCCAGGAGATTAGATCCTCAGTGAAGAGAACGCCACCTGAAATCAAGGACAGAAGTTAACAAAGTCCCATTGATTTAAAAGGCTATTTTAAGTGTACTCACCAGTTGGGCAAGCAGCCACCAAGTTGACGACATTCAGCCCCTGTTGGTCTTTGTGGTAAACGCTCACCCTGAGGACTTCCATGGGGACTCCAGCCACCTGAGAGCATTAATGTCATTAGTAACAGCAAAACACCAGTAACACCTGGAGAGGTGCAAGTAACACTTACATCTTCAGAGTAAGTTTCAGCTGTGTTATAGGGACCACGAACAACAAGACGGGATGATGTAGGCTTGGCACTGTAGCCAGCTTGTTCAGCCTCTTTAAGCACCATTGCCAGAGGCTCAGGAGTGTAAAACGTCATCTTCCAGATTCCATGTGCCTCACTTGACTCCTGTGAGTGACAAGGCAACTTTATACCCCAGTTACAAAGTGAGAAGTACAGATAAAGGACGTACGACAGCTTACACTAGGGATGGTGTTGATTTGGGAGTCATCTTCAGCCAGACCCTTAACTTCAGCCTGGTCGTGCTTGGCCAAGTAGGTAGACACCTAGAAGGCAAAGATGCAGTCTTTAGTTTGCAGATTGGACACTGTACAGCCAGTGCAATCATGATGCATGGCAACCCACTTCCATGTAGTTCCTGTCACAGAGGATCTCTTTGGGGGCCCAGCGAGTGTAGCTGCATGTCTGGGTGACATCATGGCTAACCACATCAGAGGGACCATGCTTGTACATGTGAAGTCTCAAACCAGCACTGAATGTTGTGTCATCCTACAAAGTAAGAGTAAGTATGTAAGTGTAGATGGCATTATACACTGGGGTAAATCAGGTCTTGTGCACCAGGGGCCAAATATTTTAGTGTGAAGCCACAGCAGATGACCTTGTTATCCATGTAGCAGCCCAACAGAGACATGTAGATTCTAGTGTTTCCCCAGGGGTCAGACTCCATGCTGTATCCACACTGCGCAGCCAGACTGGGTGTCACCAGAATATGTTGAGTGCCATCTGTAGAAATATGGTAGGTTCAGTTCCCAATAGTATAAGCTTCACCAGAAGGGTGTTTTTTTTTTTTTTTTTTTTTTTTTTTTAAAAAGAGACTCACTGATTGCTTCTACTTCAAGCTGGTTTCCTACAGCAAGAGCCTCATCCAGTGAAAGCCTCATGAGATTGCCTGCACAGTCTGACCTTAAGCCACCACCTGTTTATAATAAAATAAACCTTGTTACAATGGGGCATTCATATGTTAATGCTGCAATTTTTCCTCAGTAGCCTTACTTGACTGCAAACCAAGCTTCACATTTGTCCATGTCCTGCCCAAGACAAAGACTGCAGCCAGGAGATGCCATAATAAACTAGAACAAGCAAATATAACACTTTAGAAGCTAAGCCAATTGCCTTGAAAAGGAAAGCAAAAATAAACCCCATGAGTACTTACAGTTTCGCAGGCTTCTGCATGTTGCAGTAGCAAATCAAAAGGAGCCGAACTCAACCACCAACAAGAGCTTAGCTTTGAATTACTCAGCAAGCCCAAAAGACAAAGCAGCTCTAGAGGGAAGGAGCTGATTCTGATGTTTGGGAGGCCATCGGGTGCTTTTATGTGCCTGTGAACCACAGATGCACAGGTGAAGCAAATCAGTAATCAGCCTGACTCACCTTGAGTCAATTATGTTACTCAGAGAGAATGATGGAAAACGCCACAGACAAATCAACACACATAGACCAGTGGTGTGTGATTTAATCTTTTAAATGTATATTTCAATACTGACTCACAGTTTAGGGATTCTATACTACTATACTACTACAGTTAGAGGATTTTATACTACTAGATTGCTTTCTTTAAAACTACATTGAGCTGACTTTGAGTATTGATTTAGGCCAGAGTTATCCCTCGACACTGAGGGATTCCTCATTATTACTGAATGTCAGCTTCTGATTACAATTTGTTTTCAGACACTGACCGCCGTCCTAAGTTATCAATATGACGCAGCAGCATTTATCAGGCTGCTTGTTTTGGCTTCTGCACCAGCATTGATTAGATTGCCTTGTCCACTCAGAGACAATGATGCCCTTTCATTTATGAGCCCATTAGATGTTTTCACTGAGCTTTAAGGATCTTGAGTGAGTGCGAAAATTGAGCATGAATCATCTGATTAAAAAAAATCCATATGAGAGCTGCAGCTGATCATCTGTGATGACTGGTTGCTTTCTGTTATACGTTGGAAAAAAGCAACCTAGTTCGGATCGTGTGACTACGATCTCATTTACAGCCCCGTCTCGGTTTACTCAGAAGGGAAGTTTCCAGAATTCAACTTTTATTCTGAATTATGTCAGTGACACACACTGTGAGAGTAAGGAGTTGCAAACAGTTATTAGCTGCTCTGATTGGACTCATTGATCATAATGAAGGTCATATTAACCTCAGTCTGTGTGAATGTGAAACACAGCGCCGAACTTGGAAAAACTGGTCATCAGCAGAAGCAACAAACAGAAGATCAGCGGTTTCATCCTCAGCTCATTTACACACATAAACCTTTTAAAACAAAGAGAGTGAAACCCCCCACTGCACCTGATGTGTGTTCATGGAGTAAATGTACATTGTGATGTATATATACTGCATATATGTAAAGAAGTGCTATATGAGTGTTTGAATGAATAATAGACACAATGTAAAATGCTGTGATGAATATAGGCTTTGTTTAAAGTGTGAACCTTTTACGATTTAGTCCTTGGCTGATATAAACTTTGTAACCTGAGAGCAGCATATAACATAATTTGCTTTAAGTTTATTTGTATAAGGAAAAGTTACATTGAACTGAGTTTTAAACGTCTGCTGCGTTTATACGGGAAACTTGAGGATTTCAACGCGTAAACTGGAGGTCCGTAAGAGGAGACTCCAATAACACTCAAGATCAGTGATTTAAAGGGGAAAAGGTCCATAGGTATTTGGATGATGACAGTCTTTATTTTTTCTTTATACACCACCAAAATGGATATGAAACAAAATAATCAAGATGTGATTCAAGTATATCAGCTTTTATTTGAGAGTTTTCACAAAAAATACGGCATTTATTATTTAGGAATTATAGCCATTTTAAACAAAATACCTCAGTTTTCAAAGGCTCAAAAGCAGGGCTGGACTGGGACAAAAGAACCAGCTCGGGGACCTTGAGCTGAGACCGGCCCACCAGGTATTGATTGACGATGACAACAAACTTTTAACAGTGCTTTGCGTTCCTCCCTGGAGATGCTTTGCTTGGACGTCACTGCAGCCACCTGCAGTTGCTGCTTGCTTGTGGGACTTTATGGAGTACCTGTAGAGTACCATGTGAGCTACTCCAACACAAAATCAGACATCAGCATTGATGTTGAGGTAGAAAAAAAGCATGACACTAACCTAAAGCTTCATGTCTGCTCGATTCGTTGATCTGTTACAGCAGCGTCATTATGGATTTATAGATCCCATGTGTTTATAACCCCAAATGGTAAACATGCTGTACTACCTATACTGAACACAAAACTGTTAACTGTTGGTATCACAGAGGTCCTGAGGGGCCAACCTATATTCAGCGTGGACAGATGTTTGAGACCCTCAGTATCCCCTGTTTATCTTCTGCTGCTGGTCGAGAAGTGTCTGTTGCAAGCTCACTTTGGCATCTTCAAAATCTGGATTGAGCTTCAGTACTTGCTGGAAGTCCATCTTGGCATCATCAAATAAGCCTGCAAAATAACATAAACATCATAAGAACACAATGGACCAAATGCACAGTCAATAAGCACGTGGCTAAGTTAGACCTGGTTTAACATGGTACCACTTAAACCAAAACATCTGGAGTTTCACCCAGAGATCAACTCAAAGTTCAACGTGACCGCAGGGTCGAAACAAGAACAGGTTCAGCGAATCCACATTTAATCTAAACACGAACCCTACAGAGTCAGTACAGCCATGGGAAGAAAAGTGTTTTATGAAGTGGAAAAAAAATAATGTTCATTCCCTTCAATAGGCAAACAAGTAAATTACATCAATTAAATCCTGTCATCATTCAAATGTTCGAAAAGGAAAGGATGTGATCATTTCATCTCAACCATCAAATCAAGCGCATCTGGACTGCACTTTGACCACACTTATTGACCTGAACCATTACTTTATGGGCCAATCTAAATTGCAAAGCCTGACAAGATATGAAAGGACTTCCTAACAGCCTCAACTTGTGACTAAAATCTATGCACGATGTTGGAATTTAACAAAAAGACAAGAGACACAAGACCAAACGCTCGAAAGGCTCGAAAGGCTCGAAAGGCTCGAAAGGCTCGAAAGGCTCATAAGCAGCACACAATATAATATCCAAGCCAGTAACATCAGACAATCTTCCAAGTGGTCATCTGTAATTAAAGACTTCAGTTGTAAGAGCTGCTGGATACGATGAGGTGCAGATTAATGGACTAACGCACGTATTGATCTTGGAAAAAGACCTTGAGAATTATTACCGGAGGGGGATTGAGTAGCAGTAGGTGGCCTACAAGCAACCTTTTTTTTTTTTTTCATTGCATCCGACAGGTTAATTTAACAGCAGGCTCCCAAAGAAAGAAATCCAGTTGCACCAAGAATTTAAAGACCACAGAAGAACAATGCAGTTGATGAGAATCAACTGCACACTGCTCTGGACCTGGAAACAGTAAACCAGAAAACGTCACCGCAGGTACTAAATCTTCTAATAGCAATATAAGACAGTCAATGATAGTGTTCTCCCAGCAGGACCAGTCCAGTCTGGTATTATTGTTAACATAATAATTTTTCTGTGTGTGTGCATGCATGTTTGTAGACTAGTCATTCCCCTGATTACATAGGTTTAATACAATACAAATATGAATTTTTCAGTTGGTCGTCAACTCTAAAGCTCACAGACGTCACAGGACTAGAACCCCACTCAGAAGTTAAACACGACGTTAAACCTTAAACCTCAGTTGAGCTACAGTGACACTACAATTGGCCCAATATGTTTAAAGCCAAGTTGTGCCAGACTTATTAATAGACTGTAGCTTTCATTTTTTGGGGCATGATTACAAAATAAAGCATGTTGTTTAAAAGGACACAGCTCCATCTAGGGTCACCCAAAAGCACACACACACCAAACTAACACCAAACCAAAATATTATGGCCAGAAAAAAGACCTAAGGCATACTGTAACATAATAAATAAATGTATTTTTATAGCCACTATTTAAGTTTCTTTAGATTGTCATCAAACCACTGAAAAATCTGTTGAGCTTGTATAGATGCACCTGTACTCTCTTGATTTGATAATTCAACTAATGCATAAGGTTCACTTTTATTTAATGAGTTTTTAATCAGAACGAGCAAAATAAAAATAATAGAAAATAAAAAATTAGTCAGACATTTATTTTGAAGGGCATGGGCGGAAGTGGGTTATGTAGTTCTGTACTGTTTGTTAATCAGAGTCACGGGTTTAACAGCTTATTATTTGTGGAAGATAGGTTAGTTTTTACCTAATCTGTAGTGGATAAGTCCTCTGTTGTAGAATGGGACTTCAAAGTGACTGTCGGCCTGTATTGCGGAGGTGAAGTCCTCTAAAGCTTCACGAAAATCCACCCGGAGGTACTTTATCTGTCCGCGGTTGTTGTAAGCAGTGGCCAGCGAGCCAGCTTCACATGCCCTGCGACGACAGATCATACTTACAACACTTTCTAATACGAGCTTCAATAATAAGACTAAACAAAAAAAAAACGAGTCCTAAATAAACTAACGTTAGCAAACAGGTCACTAAATTTGACGGGTGACAAAATCTGACGTAACACCAGTTTAGCTTGCTACGGTTAGTCGGTTTAACCTCCACAGTAAGACAAAACACTACCTTGACTGTACACAAGAAGAAATAAACTTTGTATACAGCTCTTCTGCCTGTTTGAAATTGAGCTTGTTGAATTCAGCGTGAGCATTTTCAAGTATCATTTGGGAATTTTCTTCTTCCATGCGCCCAAAAGTCAAAGCTTCCACCGTTCCTCTGACGTCTAAAAAACAGACAGTCCAATCACATCTTACCACGTCACCGATAGGGTGGGCTTAACGTACCTCGTGACCGGCAACTATATTATAACGTTAATACCTAAACAGTCAACTTTACGAGACTTTAGTAGAAAAGTCTCATTTAAACTCTCACTGTCACTCGCTCTTGTTTGATAGTTCACAATTATCCTATTCAGACATGGTAATCTTACACGTTTCCACAAATCTTAACAAGCAACATTTTGTTTTTCCGACATAAATATTTTTTTTAAAACATAGTAACTCAGTTTTTTCATACAGTTAAGCCTATGTTATAAAACTAGTTATCTTTTTCATTTATCAGTTTTCCCTGAGGAATAATTATGTTTCTGAAGAAGATAATGGTTTTGATTTCAAAATGCATTCTGAGGATCTTTGCCACGTTTTCTTTGAAATGTATCAAGTCCTGATGTGTACTTAATTATTTATACGTTACAATCTATACCTATATGTTTAAGTTTTTCTAAAACAGAGTTTTAACTGATTTAATCTTGAAGAAAGAAAGAAAGAAAGAAAGAAAGAAAGAAAGAAAGAAAGAAAGAAAGAAAGAAAGAAAGAAAGAAAGAAAGAAAGAAAGAAAGAAAGAAAGAAAGAAAGAAAGACCAAAGTATAATGACAAGTATTGTGACAAAATATAATGCGTGGTTTAAATCCATACTGTAATTGCACAACAAGACTGTTGTTTAAAAATAAACATCACATTTTAACAGCAGGTGGCAGACTTGATTCATTTTTTATTATAACAAGGAAGTTCATAATTTACAGCATCATTATTGCAGTGTTGGAATTATATTCAAATGATGGATAACGCTGTAAAATATGAAATTAAATTAGAACAATAATGTGTAGACGGAAATGTGTTGAGAGGGGGGGGACAAGACAAACCGTAACGACACAGTTTTATACATCTACCACAGCAGTCCTGGAATAAAGCGGATGCTTGCTGTTGTAATTGCACAACAAGAAGGCCATAAACAAACTGGGGAGAAATTCTCAGACAATCTCCCAGGTGAAGAAGGGAACTGTCCCAGGGGAAACATGACACCTTAGGAGGTCACCCCGCAGCTGTAAACTTCCCTTTAGCAGCTCATTCATCTCCCCAGACGAGTTGGCACAGTTTAAACAGAGACAGGAACAAGTGAGAGGGGAAGCCTGCAGACTACTGCCTGCTGTTGAGAGAAAGAAAAAAATAAACAAAATAATGTAGTGCACAGCTTTTCATAGAGGAAATGTGCTAAAGCATTTTTATAGACATAACTTCACGTGAACTGATGGGCTTCTGCATTCGGAAGGTGAAGGAATAAACATTGCAATAAATGTAACAATGACCTATTTCCAAAACGTTTATCTTTTAATTCTTTTAATGAATTAAATTCATATTATTTGACACTACTGAGGGCAACTACAACTTTTTAAAGAAAATGTAATAGGTTTATTTTTCAACTTGAAGCAAGAGTCCGGCTGTCTCGCAGCATAAATGTTGCTGTTTGCCGAGAGAATTGACACAAAGCATCCAGGGCTGGGACAGACATCCATCCATCTCCGACGTTGTCTTGGTGAGGTGGCGTCCTCCTCAACGACAGACCCACATCACTGTGCCTACACTACTGCTCACATTTCACTGGAGTCAGACGTCTCAGTGCAACAAATCATTTTTCGCTTTGACAATAAACTGTTGGGTAAGATCGTCTTTAGAGTGGTGGTGTACATTTTCACACTGTCATATGGCATTTTAAGATGATAAGGTTTTTCTTTTTTGTTAGGAATTTTATCCAAAATACTGTAAGAGAATATTATCCCATGTAAATGTTGACTTGACATCCACTGAACACATTTTTTTTCTGGGGCTTTTAAGAGTCTTTTAATGTGTTCAGAGGAGT
The DNA here is from genome assembly GCA_014839995.1 of Xenentodon cancila. Taxonomy (NCBI): domain Eukaryota; kingdom Metazoa; phylum Chordata; class Actinopteri; order Beloniformes; family Belonidae; genus Xenentodon; species Xenentodon cancila. The sequence continues at coordinate 14,378,724 of CM026209.1, read as the reverse complement.
TCATTTATAAGGTGAGTAATGGAAAAGTTATACAGAGGAAGGGCTTTGTAGGCTACAGACGCATTGTTGACCTTCCAGAAGAGGTTTGCTCTGATGGGCATTCCCGGGAATTCAGTGGAACTACAGGAACTCTATTGATGGTCAGTAAGAGGGTTAAAGGTGCTGACCTTGCTGAAGTTAACCTTTTTTCTGTCTTTCTTTCTATAAGCTTCTTCTTCATACACGGCAGCGTGGTGGTGTGGTGCTTCGCTCTGTTACCTTACAGAGTCTTAAATCCCAGCCGGGAACTTCCTGTGAGTTTGTGTCTTTTCCCCCCATGTTGCCATGGGTTTTGGGTACTGTAGCTTCCCCTACAGTCCAACAACGTGGATGTAAGATGCAAGAAAGTCACAGGTCGGGATGGTGAATGTCCAAACGGCACAGACCTGAGCAAGCACATTTGATAGGCTCCAGCGGGCTCCAGTGGGCTCCAGCGGGCTCCAGGGGGTTTCAGTGGGCTCCAGCGGGCTCCAGTGGGCTCCAGCGGGCTCCAGGGGGTTTCAGTGGGCTCCAGCGGGCTCCAGTGGGCTCCAGCGGGCTCCAGGGGGTTTCAGTGGGCTCCAGTGTGCTTCAGTGGGTTTCAGTGGACTCCAGTGGACTCCAGTGGACTCCAGTGGGCTCCAGCGGGCTCCAGCGGGCTCCAGCGGGCTTCAGTGTGCTCCAGTGTGCTCCAGCGGGCTCCAGCGGGCTCCAGCGTGCTCCAGCGGGCTCCAGTGTGCTCCAGTGTGCTCCAGCGGACTCCAGGGGGTTTCAGTGGGCTCCAGCGGGCTCCAGTGGGCTCCAGCGGGCTCCAGGGGGTTTCAGTGGGCTCCAGTGTGCTTCAGTGGGTTTCAGTGGACTCCAGTGGACTCCAGTGGGCTCCAGCGGGCTCCAGCGGGCTCCAGTGGGCTTCAGTGTGCTCCAGTGTGCTCCAGCGGGCTCCAGCGGGCTCCAGCAGCGGACTCCAGCGGGCTCCAGCGGGCTCCAGTGGGTTTCAGTGGGCTCCAGCGGACTCCAGCGGACTCCAGTGGGCTCCAGCGGGCTCCAGCGGGCTCCAGGGGGTTTCAGTGGGCTCCAGCGGACTCCAGCGGGCTCCAGCGGGCTCCAGGGGGTTTCAGTGGGCTCCAGTGTGCTTCAGTGGGTTTCAGTGGACTCCAGTGGACTCCAGCGGGCTCCAGCGGGCTCCAGCGTGCTCCAGCGGGCTCCAGTGTGCTCCAGTGTGCTCCAGCGGACTCCAGGGGGTTTCAGTGGGCTCCAGCGGGCTCCAGTGGGCTCCAGCGGGCTCCAGGGGGTTTCAGTGGGCTCCAGTGTGCTTCAGTGGGTTTCAGTGGACTCCAGTGGACTCCAGTGGGCTCCAGCGGGCTCCAGCGGGCTCCAGTGGGCTTCAGTGTGCTCCAGTGTGCTCCAGCGGGCTCCAGCGGGCTCCAGCAGCGGACTCCAGCGGGCTCCAGTGGGTTTCAGTGGGCTCCAGCGGACTCCAGCGGGCTCCAGCGGACTCCAGTGGGCTCCAGCGGGCTCCAGCAGGCTCCAGGGGGTTTCAGTGGGCTCCAGCGGGCTCCAGTGGGCTCCAGCGGGCTCCAGCGGGCTCCAGGGGGTTTCAGTGGGCTCCAGTGTGCTTCAGTGGGTTTCAGTGGACTCCAGTGGACTCCAGTGGGCTCCAGCGGGCTCCAGCGGGCTCCAGCGGGCTCCAGCGGGCTTCAGTGTGCTCCAGTGTGCTCCAGCGGGCTCCAGCGGGCTCCAGCGGGCTCCAGCGGGCTCCAGCGGGCTCCAGCGGGCTTCAGTGTGCTCCAGTGTGCTCCAGCGGGCTCCAGCGGGCTCCAGCGGGCTCCAGCGGGCTTCAGTGTGCTCCAGTGTGCTCCAGCGGGCTCCAGCAGCGGACTCCAGCGGGCTCCAGCGGGCTCCAGCGGGCTCCAGTGGGTTTCAGTGGGCTCCAGCGGACTCCAGCGGGCTCCAGCGGACTCCAGCGGGCTCCAGCGGACTCCAGTGGGTTTCAGTGGGCTCCAGCGGGCTCCAGCGGACTCCAGTGGGCTCCAGCGGACTCCAGTGGGTTTCAGTGGGCTCCAGCGGGCTCCAGCGGACTCCAGTGGGCTCCAGCGGACTCCAGTGGGTTTCAGTGGGTTTCAGTGGGCTCCAGCGGACTCCAGTGGGTTTCAGTGGGCTCCAGCGGACTCCAGTGGGTTTCAGTGGGCTCCAGCGGACTCCAGTGGGCTCCTGTGATGAAACCTGATGCCTATTTTGCCAACCAATACTGACTGTGGTCTCTTATAGAGAAAGTCTAACAATCCCAGATATTATGTTCAGGCCCCTCAGCTCTGGAAGAATGATTATAATAAATGCCAAACTAAGATCAGTGAACAGCTTTCTCACATATGAGCTCTTAATGATTTGTGAGGGTGTTGTGAAGGAAATTGTTGATTTTTGGGGAAAAAAAGATGTTATTGTTCAAGTGAATTGAAGGCAAACCTTTATGGACTAAAAAAAATCTTTTGTGTGTGTATGACTGCCTTCATAAAATGTGTATAAGAAATGTAAAAATTATTCAAGTCATACTTATTTCTAAGGAGAATACACTTTTTTCGTAAGGAGTTATAGTAAATGAAGTCCATAAAACCAAGCACTAACACCTGCTGAAGCTTCAAGCGCATCCTAAGCTTCTGTTAGACGTCCTGAACAGGGAAACATTGTGCCATACCCCATATGTCTTTTCCACTTCTCAGTGAAGTGCGAGTCCCATTTATCTTTTCCCCATTGAAAGGAAGTTGGGCTCACCTTTCTGACTGTCTCTGTGTGTGTGGTAACCTTGAACTGAAACGGCAAACAAGCAAAAAACAGCTGTCCAGTTAAAGGAAAGATGGACCGTTTCAAAGCAGACCAGAGGTAAACGCTGGGCTGTTGACTCTGCCTCGCTGACATCGCAGACAGAGACGCTCTGTTGGCAGGCCTCTTTCAGGCAAATGGACCAACACATTCCCGGGGCTACATGGTGACCCCTGACTGGGTTTTTTTGGTTTCTTTTTTTCCTTTCTTGATAACTGCAAGTCTTAAAACCTAGAGCAGTTAGATCAACGCCTCAGTGATGAAGAAGCTTGTGAGTTTAATTCACATTTAATTCTCTTAAAAGTCCTTTTCTACTGACTTCAGATATCAGAGTATTTTAAGCTGTAGTGCATTTTTAACTTTACTTCCTCTTACTACCACTACTATCATATTTATGTTTCTGTACTGACATTGAGACGCATTTCTTTCAAGTAACTTACAGCGCCTTACGTTTTTTTATTAATGGCTTCTGCAGCGGGACAGGCTCCAGCAGATCCCCGTGAGCCTGTACAGGACTAACTGGGTATAGAAAATGGATTGATGGATGGTTTCTGCAGCTGATATTGATTTGAGGTTTTAAAAACATGTGTGATCCTGTGTACATGATATATGTCAATCACAGTCTGTCATTTTAGCTGGGCTTACTTAGTGTATGAAGCTATAAAAACATGCAGTAGCAGAGATCTACTGGGACCACAACCACCACCACCACCACCACCAGCTTCAACCACCGTCAGATACACTGTCAGCAGACTTACGCTTGGAAGGGTCCTGACATCATCCACCAGGGCTTTGGGTTCCTTCAGTCGATTCACACTGGTGGAGCTGCAAAACTGCTGGCAAACATTTGCAAAAAGACCTCCAGGTAGAGAAATCAGAAATGACCCCTGCTAAGCTTCTTCCTCAAACCTTTCCGAACTCCGATTGGTCAGTTGGTTGAGCAGGTGCTCCATACATAGAGGCCACTGCCCTCGTGCAGGCAGTCCCAGTTGAAATCCCAGTTTGTGACTCTTTGCTGCATGTCTTCCCCTTCTTTCTACCCCAAGTTTCCTCTTTAGCCACTTTCAAATAAAGGTCAGTAGAGCCACGAAAACAAAACCTTTTCTAGGCCACACCCAGCCTGTTAGTGAATTGAACAGTACAGCAAATTATATTCTGTTTAAAATACAAGTGTCTGTTTATTGAGTTATATAATTGAAGCTGATACAGTACAAAAAATAAAATAAAATTAAAAAAAAATCACACACCTCAATGTTGTCATGGATGTGAAGTCTAATTATGGAGAATAAAACTGTTTTCTGAACCAGTCTGTAATCATGATTATTCCTGTTGTAAGTTGGACATTTTTCAGGGTTTTGGAGCCCGCGCCCCTAGTGGTCAGCTGAGAAATTGCAGTTTTTTCCTACTTTGCCTGGACTGAACCTAGATGTTGAAATCCCGGGCACTTGTTCACTCTTCAGGGATTTATACGTGACATCACAGAGGGGTTTGTCCGGTTCTCTTTATACAGTCATTGGCACATTCGTTTACAGCTACGCTGCTCCAAGAACTGTCTTCATTGTTGTGATAAATAAACCTTCTTTGAAGATCATTCCCTCTTACTTTTATTAGTTTTGATCTCTGGCCTGTAATTATTATTTAATTCAGTTCCGTTCAACATATCTCAGACTAAGATATCAACAAGACAAAAACATCCATCATTTAATTTTATTGTTTATTTTTCTTTTTACATTCATAGACATTACTGATCATGTTGTCTCCCAACATTCAAAGATACAAAAGATAAACATTTATGATATTTAAGTGAAATAACAAACTTGTATAATCTCACAGGCTACTATAGAGAATATAAGCATAAGTAATTAATATAAAAACATTTACTAGGTGGATGAACTATAACATGACATCTTATAAACACGTTCCCACTTTTGTAAAAAATGGAGGCAAAAGTAACCAAATCCTTGGTTATTGTACGTCACACAATGTTCAAACAGCATACGTGTTTAGTGTTAGTTGCGTTTTGAACATGTGTCAATCATAACAGTTTAATTACAGGTGTTTTTTTTCGCTTAATACTCGGTTTAGGAATCTCTGCTCACTCTGTGCCTGAAATCCGTACAGTAGTTACGGGAGCACATGTGCACGAAGCAGTAGTCCATGGAAGTCAGCCGGCTCTGCAGGGAAATAAATAAACAGGAGGTGGAATTGCGCACAGTGGGTGGGAAGATTTTACTGCCTTTCACTGAAGGGGAGAAGGAAAACTGTTAACACTCACCGCTGTGTGAAGCTTCAAGCTCGAGCCAACATGCTCTCCAGATGCTCTATTCTCCCAGATATGTCAGATAGTTCGATCGGTTCAGGAAACTAGTTTGACAATTGGAAAACAGCAAAGAGATATAAGAGTAGTCACTGCTGCTGTGCCGGAATGACGACACAAGCAGGAATAAACAGCAGTCAGCTCAGTCACATGTGCTGCTGAGACAGTTTACAATAAACCGTCTGCCATCTGAAAATACAGGAAGGATATGTTTGGCGGTGAGTTGCTGGATAGTCGCCTGCGTCTGCCTCTGGAAAGCCAGCCTGGCCTCACATTTGCACGGATCCTCCAACACCTCCACCTTCACCTCTTCACCGAGAGAGAGCGAATTTCACATCAGCGTAACAGCTCATGCCGAGAGTGAAAAAAGCCCACAGTACACCACCCAAGCTACTGTTTCCAACTAGGCGAGAGCACGTCAAGGCCCAAAATGAAGAAATCAGGCTAAAAAGTGCAAAAAAATCTTCAAATAAAATATTCATTTAGCATGTCGCCACAACACGAATTCTACTAAATTACCTGTTTATTGTCCAACAAAAGCTACAGAGAATAACAGAGTAAAGAGCTATGCAGCGGTTGGTCGTGATGTTGTGAATCTGCGCTCAGAAGCCGAACATGTTCTGCATTATTTATGTTTTCAGTAATATTAGTATCACAACCGAAACCCGCAGGAATCCATACAGCGTGCTCTTACGTTTCAGGGAACATGTTTTCTTGTCCGCGTTCAAGCTATAATTGTCCCGGCACTTGCAGTAATAGGAGGCGTTGCTGTTGATGCAAAAGTGTTGGCAGTCGTGTCCCATGGCACAGGGGTCCACACCTAGAATCAGCCGGGATTAATGCTGGGAGTTACAATACACTGCAGGACGTACTGAAGGTGGCTCGCGATAGGTCAAGTTGTACCTCCAAAGTTTCCTCGTGTACGTTTAACATGGAGTTTGGCTGTCGGATGTTATTTTGTGATCGATTTGAATCCGATAATTATATAATCACAATTCCACAAAGGTCAGAGTTCTGTGTAAAATGTAGATTAAATCAAAGTGCAATGACTTGCAGGTGTCATCATCCCATATCTTATTTAGAGCAGAGCATTGAAACATATGTGGATATACTTTATATACCTATCAGCACTGATGCTGCCTTTCCAGATCTGGATCCACAGATCCACATCTGTCTGGGAAGTCCACAGGCACCGATGTAGCTCCACACACATGAGAGATGGAGGCGTTTGAACTCAGAGCTGCTAACAATCCAAACGAGTCCGTTCCTCTTTAATCAAGATGACGAGGTGTTTATGATTTCCATCAGCAAATTCCAAATTGTTTTCCTTTCGCCTCAAACCAACTTTGGCCCAGAGAAGAGGGCAGTGTCTCTGGATCACGTGCCAGTATTTGTGGATAGAAGAACAAAGTGTGATTTCTGGAAGCGTTTGTGAACCCCTGCAGTGATTTCATTACAGAATCCCGTCGGTTTTTAAATGCACTGCAGCTCGAGGACCGGAAGATCGCAGGCGTCCCACTGATTTTAGTTTTCTTCTCAGGTGCACAAAAATTTCTCCAGATACACCAAATTGTCTTATGTGTTTATGTACTATAGATAATGAGATTTTATACCGAGGACCGTTTGTTTTGGATTTTTTCGCAGCTTATTGCTTTTTTCAGACTGGTCAACCTCTGCCTCTAAAACATATTGTTTTTACTTTTTCTGTCACTGACTTGCTAATAATGAATATAATTGGTTTTAAGACATTGCTTCAACTCTTTTCATTGTCCAAGTCCCACCTTTTTTGAGATGCAGTGCTGCCATCAAATTCAAAATGCGAAATGGGATCAAGGTCATTTTCAACATGCATACTATGTTCTATTGTGAATATAAATATGGGTTTATGAGATCTGCAAATCACTGCATACTGTTTGTATTTACAGTTCACACAACTGGTTCTCTGGAACTGGGGTTGCATTTACTGTACTTGACCACGCAAGTGGAGAGAAACTCTGTCACCTTCACCACATCTCAGCCAAGATTAGTCGCTACATGCTGGACAACACAGGTAAAATCAGAGAATCGTAAAGCACACGCACACACACACACACACACACACACACACACACACACACACACACACACACACACATAAACACACACACACGCACACAAACACACACACACACACACACACACACACACACACAACTTAACAAACGCGAAACAGTAACACTGACATACCACTTGTCAAATTTACAGAAGAACCTCAGTCATCTCAACTTGGCATATTGAAATCATTAAAATAAGGAAATTGCTTTTAATTTTTGGAAGTCTCTTCCTAACGCAACAAAGGATGAACTTAATGTGCATATACTAATTTTAAATGCAGCATGTCCATATTTAGATGCACAATTTAAGAAGTAAGGTTCTTTTTTTTTACTGCGCATTTGACTGAAACGATGTCATTTCAAAGCATGAAGATGCTTTGATTATAAAGCAAAACACAAATAAACCACCTTGTAAATGTATGCTTTAAAAGGAGAATCTGAAAGTTTAGGACTGCATGGACCCAAAACTTTACTTATTTTGGTTTTAGTGTTGACATCTGCAGTCCATGTGGGGGTTGAGAACATCTGCTCGCCTCATCCTTTCAGAGGTTATAGTTCACCACCAACAGTTTAAATTGTCCACATTCTCCAACAACCCCACCTCTGCAGACTGCAGGTGTCCTAATATAGGAACTACAACTAAGGTTAATGGCAGAAAAATGTCTCGCAGGCCATTCTTAGTCCTACCACATAGAGTCTCCCTGAACTTGGAGGTGAGCTTCTCGATAACGCCGTAGGTCTCCACGTAGAAGACGTGATCATCCAGAGGGATGCTGGCCATCAGCCGCAGGGAGCGCATGTCTGCACGGTCCACCCCGACAGCGTAGATCTCGATGCCCGAGGCCCGAGCTGCAGCAGACACTTCTTCTACCTGGTCCTGAGGTCTCCCATCTGTCACGATGATGGCCACTTTGGAGATGTTCCTGGAGCGAGGCCGAGCTCCAGACTGCTCGGTAAAGGCTTTGTTCACTGCAGTCTGGATGGCGAGGCCAGTCATGGTTCCCGCTGCCAGGGGCTCAATGCGGGAGATGGCTTTCTTCAAGTTGAATTTGCTGAAGTGGTCTTTGAGCAGGAACTCGATCTTGACCGTGCTGGCGTAGTTGACCACAGCCACTCTGGTGGCATCCGAGCCTATGTCCAGGGTGTCCACCATGTCGGCCAGGAATATTTTGACCTTCTCAAACTCAGCAGGACGCACGCTCCGAGAGCTGTCGATGATGAAGACCAGGTCCAGGGGTCGGCTCCTGCACTGAGAGTCTGTCTCTGGTAATCAATCAAACCACGGCATGAGTAAGTCCATTTAAAACTGAACAGGCAGGAACATACTGTAGGAGCCGGGAGTTTGAACCTTCACACACACTGACAATGACACAGTAAATCAGTCAAAACAGTCAGAAACTCTTTGAGATGCAAAACACACGTTTCCATAGGAACAAAGTGAAACTGTTGTGCATCTCTGCTGGTTGTGGTTGCACTAAAATGATGCCGTATGCTGGACAGCATACTGGGCATCATTTCAGGGTTCATCTCGTATTCCTTAATGGAAAGGATGCACGATGGAGACAGTTAGGACCCCTCCCTGTCTGATCACATGCACATATATCAAACTCATCTCTGGAGTTTATCCTCAGCTGCAACCTGTTTTCATAAAACTTGAGATCAGTTTCATTTGTGTAGCAGGGTAGGGTTGGAAAGAAAACCTGACTGGTGCAGTGATATTCTACCTGTCTCCACAGGACTGACGGTGGTGGCGAAGCCGCTTTGGGTACTGACCGGTAGCCGCACAGGAGCAGGGGTCTCCGCAGTGGTCACGATGGTTGACACTGGCGCCACTGGCGTTGCTGCCAGAGTCGGCAGCATTGTTGGCTCAGGTAGGCTGGGAAACACAACGGGGGGGTGGAGTACGGTAGGTGTTGCTGGGACTGCCGGGCCCGACCTTGTCGGGCATGGAGGTTTGAATTTGTAATGGAATGGGACTCTTACACCGTGATGGGGATGAACAACAGGTGGAGAGAGACCTTTGTATATGTGATGCATGTGCGGTGCCGCCGGCCCACTGAACCTGGGGTGATAGGGTGGCACGGGGACCGGGGGTCTATGGTAAGTCACTGGTGGAGATAGCGGTCGGTACACTATCGGCGGAGGGATCCTTGGTGGCTGGTAGCGGTAGTGATACCCTCCTCTATACGTGTAATCACTTCTGTGATCTACAGGCCCACCAGAAAGGAGAAGTGACAGAAAACATTAATAAGTCGAAAGAAGGTAAACAGGGAAGCGTGTGACTTTACATTGTGTAGTGAGCACCAGTGAATTTCAGCCTGGCCAGCCATACTATGTCCACTTCGCAAATATGAAATGGGTCTGATGCTCCTCCGATACAGAGCCATTTCCTCCGGTACAGAACGTACCAAACCAATCCCAACGGTGCTTTAAGCCGCAACACATACAGAAGCTGCAGAATTGCTAAAAGCACCTTGGATAAACACGTTTTTGCTGCGTCAGCTGGTACCACCATCCTGGAGTCAAAGTTAAATCCAGAGGAGAAAAATCATTCTTTGTATCAAACAGGAAAAAAAAAAAAAAAAAAAAACACATTAGGATGGCCGGCCAGGCTAATTGAAATATACAATAATCCGTTTCAATTTTCTCACAGGAGCATAGACAAAAGATTAGTGGAAGGATGAGTGTTTAGTCAACCAAGTCGGTGCTTCCAACAAGCTGGAATTATGATATAATGCGCTTGTGAAAACCGCCACAGTCAACATCTTAGCTGTCATGCATGTTGTGTTTGAGAAAAGTGTAAAATCATGTTAGAATAATTAATTTACAGCTGAAATGCCAGTTACCTAAAGCCAACAACTTACATGAAACACAACGTGCATTTCGGTAAACAAAGAAAACTGCTCCCAGAAAGTGAAGGGATTGTGACGGTTCTTTATACTTTTTTCTTTACTGCATTTGAGAGGAAATATATTATATTTCTCACTGAAATATATTGTAAAAATCAGAAAGCCACATCTGTTTTATGCTATTCTATTTAAATATGACACATTATTGGACATTAAATTACCATATAAAATTTTTAAAAACTTAATCTTAATAAACATGTGGGCGGTATCTAAAAGCACCAATAAAATAGCCCAATAATTGAACTCAGGTCTATTTTTGTTTTCCACATGATGTGTACTTGCAGTTTTGTTCATTGGCCACTTTTTTTGTTGTCTTTTATTTTTTGCCTCTTTTGTATTGTTTTTAATCGGTGGAAGGACAATGTTAAATAAGTAACAAATACTGTTAAGAACACACAATTATAATAAAAGAGAGCTCTTAATATCATATACGAATCCCAATGATTGTGCCGGGTAAACTCTAAAGGGTCAAGATGGAACGTTTTTGTCCATATTTGTTTTATTTTTCTGTGGAAATATTACTTGGTGAAAGTTTTTCTTAACTGCAGTTAATGTGTTTAAACAGGAAATCTTTGAGTAAGAAGCATCAACCACCAATAAGTAATTTTCTCTCTGCAATGCAGTAAAAAAAAATTTATATATATATATATATATATATATATACATATATATAACACTTCAAGTAAAGGAAAAATACTTCTCTGCTGTATATGTTGCAGTACACCAACTTCAACTACATTTCACATAAGGAACGGGTCTTGAAGAGGACTTACTCATTGGAGTCAGGGTCCTGAGTGGTGGTCGACCATTATGTCTGGCCTGAGCGTGACTCTGTGCGGGTACCAGCTGAGGGTCCCCCGTCCTGAGGTGGTAGGTGGCCTGAACTACATTAGCCAGCATCAGCGCAGCGCAGTACAGGAGGCTGCACAGAAAAGGCTCCATCTTCCTGTCAGTGTGGGTGTCCCGGTCTGGTCTGACCTCTCTGTCTGCTGTCTGCGACTGAGGACTCGGAGGACCCCCCGCCCAAAAGGTGGGGCATGACCTGCAGGACACGGTGAGCTCCAGTATGTGGAGCAGTGGGTAGGAAAAAAAAAAAAAAAAGTGCTTCATGTACATTTCTTTTTTTCTATTTAAACAAAGCTTTTCTTGTCTTGTTTTGAAATAAACTACATTTTAGGGGTCTTAGATTTTATCAGTCATTAAAAATTTACATGAGTTCCTTGCCTTTAAGGGAAAAGATTTTAATTAAAAAAAACAAAAAAAAATGTAGATCAGATGTAGGTGCAGCAGTAATACTGCAGAAATGCACTGTTCTCCCCATAATGAAAGAGGAGGAAAATATGATGCCCGAACAGAAACTTAAATAAAAATGTGACCTTAAGTGAATAACATTTGAAGCAAAACCCAGGTTCTGAACAAATCTTCATGTGCAAGTAAATCAGACACATTAATAAACAAACAAACACTCACAAAACAGAATTGTTCTGAGATGTTTATTGAAGTCAAACATATTTCCACTTGGATAAAATGATATTACCGATAAAGAAATGGGAGGAGCGGGATTAGTAAGCATGCAACAACTAATGTTCACTAGACCAGCTGTTTGCTGCAGATGTCAGGTGAGGAAAAACAAACCGAGAGAACCATCCAATATCAGAACCCTCTGCTCTCCCTCGGTTCCAGCTGGAAAATGACTCACTAGCTTTGCTCAAAAGTCAGGGCAGCAGAACATTGATGGCGAACCAAACCACAGCAAAGCTAAATAAATAACAGGCAAGAAAGTGCTACAGACTCGATTCAAGACTGAGGTGGAATAATCTTGGTCTTAACGACTGGGGAGAAATCCTAACACAAACAATAAGTGCTCTAACAAATGGATTGTCATAGCCTTTTTTTCTTAATACTTCATATATTCATCTATGGATAGGAGGCTGCTGGATTTATGAAAGCATTTCAAGCAATTTTATTTTCACGTATCCCTTTTACTAAGACATAAAAAAGTCTAAGAGGGTTTTGGGTTCCTTCTGTTGCTTTTTAAACACTGCATTCATTCATTCATTCATTTGCACACAGACTGAAGTCTCCCATTGTTTTCCTCTCACATTTCCAGGACGTTCTGAACACACGAAATAAGTACAACAGAGAGGTTGGAGGGGAAAAAAAAGAAAAAAAAAAACCAGAGGCCTTACACAGACACGGTGGGTCAGAGGGGGGGTAAGGACATAATGGTGTTCAGAAAGGGTCAGTGAAGTAGTAGAGGAATGCATATGACGGGTGTGTGTGTGTGTGTGTGTGTGTGTGTGTGCATGTCTGTTGTTATGGTAGCAGGGCTGGTGCTTAGGCTGGCATGTAAGGGGGAGGAGGGTCCTTCTCTGGCATCTTCATGGCCATCTCATAAGTGGGCAGGATGTACTAGAAGAGATAAGCAAAACAACTAGTTAAACAGGGAAGAATCACCATTAATCAAAGAACTAATCCCGAGTTTGAAGTTTGAAACTTGACTCAAGATGTGTTCAACAAACATCAGTTCAACATGCTGCTTCTATGGCCCCCAAAGATAGAAATGTATCTATTCATTTATTTTAAACAAACACTTCTGGGAACAAATGTTTCACTGCTGACATGATTTAGTATTAGAAACAAATACCCTGAGGTTTCACAATGTCACATTCGAGTATGTGGGCAGGGTGCCACCTGCTGGTCGGATTCAAGCATTACATGCTTTGCATTTTGTGTTACCACAGACTTCAAATGATCAGATCCTCCACATAAATATGTGAGATTGTTTGCAAAGAAAACAAAAAGCCGGCTTAAAAAAAAAAAAAGTACAGTTGTGTGTCAAGCCAATAGTTGGATTATTGATTTGATTATTTAGACTTTAATATCTATTCAAGTATTTAAAATGACTGGTCATCCGTTGTGAATACCTGAGGGGGGGTCTCAAAGGCAGGGTACACCGCAATCTCTGGCATGTTCCTGTTGTTGATGTACTTGTAACAGTTCCACACACAATTGATCAAGTAAGCCTGGAAAACAGAAAAAGGCGGATTTACAGTAGACGAGCTACTAGAAGTACAGCACCCCCTTCCTCTGCTTAGATTAGTTTAATACCAACGAGTAACTGATTGAACCAGTGAACTGAGTTAGTGCTCTGTAGTAAACGTTTTTGTGTAACAGCTGATAATTTCACCTTGAGGATGATGAGGAAGGCAAAGAAGACCAGCACGAAGAGCAGCAGACAGCTGGAGTTCAGAGAAAGGAGGTTATCCTTGTACGGGAAATCCGGCTAAGAAAAAATTAATAAGCCAGTGTCAGTGAGAAAGTAAAAGTCCTTAAAAGAAATTTTTCATTCACATCGCAACCAAAGCTCACCCAATCAGGAGAGAGAGAACATCATGGATGTGACGGTGAAAAGAATTGGCAGTAAAGTGGCCTTATTGCACTTTTAGATGTATGGCCTACAGTATTATGAGGAATTAGACGTGACCTGAGGCTCAAAATATGTACGATGTTTTAGTATTCGTATGCATAAAATACTGATTCTGAATCTCAGCATTCATATAAGGATTTGAAGTGTTGAAGATGTTTACATGAATCAATCAGAAAACACCTCAAATCTGCTTGCTGTCAGGAAACGTCTGTCCTTGTGATAAGTTGTTGTTCAGAAATAACTACAGGCTTTTTCAGTTATGTTGCAACGCTACTGTACAAGTACTGGAAATTACAGGAATTATATGTCTGCAAACAGGCATAATATGACCACTTTGAGTCACATACTGATGAGAGGATCAGATACTCGGCAGTGGGGACTGACCAGCTGGTCCAAGTAGTCCCTGATCCTGGGTAGGTAGGTGAGAGAACTGATAGCCACCAGGCAGCTCAGAGCAAAGTCAAACAACTGGTAGCAGAAGAACGGGATGAGCCACCCGTCACGGTGCTGAGGAAAGCGGAGACAGAGGAAGGAAAATTATGGACTTGGAATGGTCATTTTCCATCCTGGAAGGACCACGATGACTATTTCAACCACCTGCTGTTGAATAACATCAACAAAAAACTAGAACTAAGAGAAAACATTGGGGGGGGTTAGAAGAAGCTTTCTTGGCTTTAAAACTTTTAATATTTTTAATTTTCCCCAAGTTTTGATGAGGTTTGACACCATAACATATCCAAACTAAAATGCTTACATTTGTATATAAGGATACAGAGAAGGATTAAAATAATCAGGGTGGTCCTTTCATTGGGTAACTCATCAGGGATCCTGAAGGTTTCTTCTAATTAAAAACACAGTTGTCTCTGACTATGAGAAAAATCTACTTCACTCCTAAAGCACGTGGAAAATATATACATATTCACTATGGTCACATCACCTTCTACATGTGTCTGGAAGGATGTTGCACAGCTAAAGCTCAACTCTTTCAGACCAGCTGCATGTCAGGTGTCTGCAGAGTCATAACTAGCAGCCTAATGCAGGTCCACATCAAAACACTATCAAACCTGTCAGTCTGGATGCCGTCAGGCAGGCCTGCGAGGTAAAGACGACACGCAGTGAGAACAGCATCGTGTTTAGTGCAACTCTACCACTACATCGACAGTTCCCAACAGCCAGCTACACATGTGCAAAAAATAAATAAATAAAAAGGAGGATACAAGTGCTTTTAGTGTTTTGTTTTGGGGTTGTTTTTTTTTTATGTCTTGCCTTTCACCTCTGTTTCTATTATTACACAAGTTTTGAAATTTGACTTCTTTTATCTGTGTTTATTTTGGGATCACATATTTGTATTAATAAAAAAATAATAATAATAATAATAATAATAAAATTCCTTTACTGGTATCATGTCCACAGTAGACACTTACAGTAATGGCTCCATACACCATCATGGCACTGATGGTGAGCATCAGGAGAGAGATGGCAAAACCAACACAGGCATTTTCTGTATGAAGGAGAGAAAAAAAAAAAAGGCACAGCCAACAAAATAATTTTAATACACTTGCACCTTGTGCAAACTGCACAACGAGAGTGGATGAACTGATATTTTCCCGCGCTCGTAAAGACAGCTGTTATTTGGATGCTCTGTTAAGTAGACGGTCTCCAGGGCTGCTCTGTTTTAAAGGGCAGCTCTGGGGAGCATTAAGCGGCTCCCTCGCAGCTGCACATGGTCAGTTAAAAATACAAATCAGACTCAGCCTGGGATAATTAAATGGTCTGCCTTTCATATCCTCTTTTCTCTCCATCACGCACTCTCTGTTTCTCAACTCTTCTGCTTGTTTTGTTGGAGAAGTTACTGCAGCAATGCAGTCCAAACAAATCCTTTTGTTATTCAGTAGCTCAGGAGTAACAATGTGCATATCAATATGAACCTGTTCGGGAACCATTTGCAGCTCCAGGCAAAAAAAGAAAAGAAAAAAAGAAAAAGCATGTTTTCTATAGCTGTTGACAATGCCACATTTGATGTGTTTAAACTGCACTTCACCATGCCTAATAATTGAGCTCTAATGTCAAATTTTGACTAATAATAGTGTACACTTGGGTATGTGGTGACATGATTCTGATTGGCATAGTCAAAGAATATGATCTTATTCCGAATACCAGCAGAAGGTCAGTAGTGTGGAAGGAGTTAATACTGTCCAAACCACTTTTACCGTCAAATACCTCATCTGATCACTTTTGAAAGTGCTTAACCTTTACCATGCTTTACATAAATACAGTTCTGTGATATCTTCATACTGTTGTGAAAGTGAAAAAGGAACTTTTCTCTTTACATGTGTAAAACCGAGCAGGAAGATTTCTGATCAACAAGTTTAGAAGACTTTCTGATCCATAACTACATGGATGCAAACGATTACTTCGAGATGAGGTGTGTTTTTTTCTGACCTACTTTGGGCAGAATCTTTATGGACAACATCAGTTTAATCCACACTAAATGCCATGGACCATTTTTAAATGTTCTTTCCATCAGTTATGTAACATTTAAACACTGTCTGGATTGGCGGATGAAATGACTGCTGACTAATGGAGCTGCAACACTGCTTAGGAGTAATGACAAAGAAGGCCGTCTGAATGTTAACATTGTTCCCACAGACTGGACAACCTCTGCTGCCATGTCATGCATGCTGGCATAAACACTCTATGGGAGGGTCAACTCACAGCAGTAATTTCCCCTTCTTTCCCACTGAGTCACCGTTTAAAAGAAGAAGAAAAAAATGAAGATGCCTCAACCAAGCAAAGCAACTAAACAGCCATCAGCCAGTGAGAAAACGCTCTGAAGTACTTCTTCCAGCCACTCACAGATACAAACGCCTACGCAGGTTGAACATAAACCCTTAAAGAGCAGGATTTAGATTCAAAACAACATTCAAACCAAACCCTGAACTACATTTGATGCCAATAACTAAAGAGCTGTGTTTCGCTGCCTAGTGGGTTTAGTTGTGCAGTTAGGAGGGAGTTCGGCTCCCTCCTAACTGCAAAACAACCATCAGTGGCTGAAAAACTGCTGTTTGAGGATAAGTGAATGTGT
Source organism: Xenentodon cancila (assembly GCA_014839995.1). Taxonomy (NCBI): domain Eukaryota; kingdom Metazoa; phylum Chordata; class Actinopteri; order Beloniformes; family Belonidae; genus Xenentodon; species Xenentodon cancila. The sequence goes on along the minus strand of CM026209.1, from coordinate 14,362,055 downwards.
CCTAATGGAGAAGACAGAAACAAAATGTCCTGATCCAACTGGAGTGAATGTTTATTTACTGATGTTTTAGCTGTGAAGCCCTTATCATCATAGGACACAGTGAAATTAAACCCTACATGCATAGTTTTGAAGTATAAATACCTGATAAACTAAACAGAGTTCAGTGCAGTTCAGTGTTCATTGTAAAATGACTCATCAACAGATTATCCCACTTACCAGACATCCTGTCAGAGGCAAAGTAATGGTCAATGACTTCATACTGCAAGTCAATAGTGGGTACGTTCTCTGGGTGGGTCACAGCCACAGTCAGCAGGATGCCCATCAACAGATTGACCACCTGCATTCAGAAACGAGGGGGGGGGGGGGGGGGGGGGGGGTGGGTTACATATATAAGACATAACTACTGGGTGCAGTTTAAGTCATTCCTGAAGTATGATAAATTCAAGGCCTGTGTAGTATTCATTATATAGCCGCACTGTACAAAGTTCAACTTATAGATACGGATTTACAAACAATAAGGAGTTGAATTTATCACTTTTCATCCTGACGGGGTTACTTTATCGCAGTATGCAAATGAAGCTGTGAGGAGAAAAAAAAAGTAAAAAATTCTCAAATGTCCAAGAGACAAGAGGCAACAGTATGGTGTTGGAGAAAATACATTTGCAATATAAAAAGATAATTATAAAGAATTAAAGTGAAATCACTAGTTACATGAATTCAAATTAAAATGTGTATGTTTTGGTTCACAAATGACAAGGCTGCAAATTCTGATGCAGAATGAAGTTTATACAAAACTTAACAAGAATGGGTCTTTAAAAAGAAAATATGGGGAAATTAAAAACTTAGATACAAAAAACAAAAAAAAAGCAAAAAAAAAAAAAAAAAAAAAAAAAAAAAAAAAAAAAAAAAAAAACTTAGATACCGGCTCTAGGAGAAGCAACATGCCACGGGTCCGGTTCTAAAACAGGGTCAGGATTTCCTCTGAAGCTCATCTACCTCCTAACAGTGGAAAAGTACAACTGCATAAACAAATATCTGTGTGACCCAATTACTGGATTTTTTTCCAACATAAAGAAATAATTACTATGTAAATATGAAGATAAAATGTTTTCCACTCATGAATATTAAAATACAGTAAACATAAATGTCACAGAAAAAGATGTGCTCACAGGCCAACGTATGGCTCAGAATTTATCTAGACAATTAGGCTTGTTTAAAACTCCCCACTGTTTACCCAACTATTGGTGTTTCTGAGTTTTGGCAACACGGCCCTCTCCACTTTGATTTAGTATAAACACTCGGCATGCGTGTCATTCAAATCACCCATAAGCAAGCACCGGCAGTACTCTTTACCTGTGTGACTATCACTTACCACGAAGCATTTGTGCTGTCTTAACACCTGCCAAATAAGAGCTAAAAGGATTGGTTGTGAGTTTCATTGTAGACTGAAGCTTTTTGAGATTGATTCTTAATATGGTGTTAAAAGAAGAAGAGAGATCTTGGGTTTTCAGAGGTTTTCTTGGCTGAAATTGGACTCTCATGTTCACAATAGCACCAACACTAATACCAGCATAAGATGACATAAATACTTATTTCCTACTAAGTGAATGTGAGTCTGTTTTTGGCAGGAAGATGTCGACATGTTAAATTTAATTAGCTTGTCTGCTTTGTTCTGCTTTTTTATTTTTAAATCCAATGAACTTCTTTGCATATTGTCTTGGAAATTTTCCTTATACTACAACAATATATCTTTTTTTTTTTATCCATATTGTCTCTTTGGAAGGGAAATAAATGTGAACACAAAGTAAAACCATGAAAATTACAGAAAAAACAAAGATTATGTCAGAGGAGAACTGTGAGCTGACTAGAAACGTGATGATGAACTTGAGATACAAAATGACCATGAAGAGATAAAAGAAAATACATAAAAAGAAAATACATCAAATAAACAATTCCTTGATGAATTAAATTACAAAATAAATTACATAAAACACAAAGCAATCATATATATATATATATATATATATATATATATATATATATATATATAGCAATTATGGTTAACAGTTGGCAGAGAAAAACAACGTGTCTAACTTTTTTCTTCACTGTTTGGGTTTTTGTTGTTTATTTTTAATTATTCTTAGAGTGCTTTTTCCTATGATTTATATCAAAACCTAACCCTAACCTACACCTCAGTGACATCTAATCTAACTGTTATGTTAATGCAAAAAGCGCAACTTCCCACTTCCCAGGCAGATTTAAGAGCACGTAATTGCCGTATCTGGCTCTAAACTGTGTAACGTGGCTTTTGTGTTCAATAAAACAGATATTGTCGAGAAAAGTCCAGTACAGGAGGCTGTTGTTTACAAACGCAACCCAACACTGGAAGGACGCTAAAAACATCTGCTGTGCGGGATTGATTCAAAATAAGATAACGGCCATAACACGCAGCCAGCCACGTCTATCCATTTCATTCATTAGAAAAGACTAGATTAATAATCTTATATCAGTGACTTTAAACGGCGCCAGTGATGCGATGACTTCTTGACACTGCGGAATCTTTCACCTGGACGATTTTACAAGTTATGACACACAAGCCTCGTCCTGCAGACATCATATATATATATATATATATATATATATATATATATATATATATATATATATATATATATATATATATATATATATATATATATATATATATATATATATATATCACAGTCGCGTTGCTTGTAACGATGGAAACGCTTAAGCCCGTTAGCCTACCGTTAGACTGCGCGGCTAACCTTAGCGTCCCGTTAGCATTTCATCGAAAACGAACGGCCATTTTAAGAGTCAAAATTTAAAGCTCAGATAATATATGTCGATACGACGACTTCCAAAAAATCCCCCCAAAGGCAACTACCCCTGTGAGGACGGAAGAATTATGTAAGCGCCCACCTAGGCGGACTTAACAACTCTCAAACAGCGGCTACCTTTAGCGTGTTGACCGCTAACATGAACCATCTTACGCACCATGTACCAGGTTCCCAGGATGATGGTCCCCGTTCGGACATGGCAACATCCGCAACAGCGAGTGGTGTACAGCCTGTCTCGACTTGGCTTAAAGTGATGCATGTCCTCCACGAGCGTAGGAAGAAACATCTGGAGAACTGGTCGAGAAGCAAAAAAATATTCTCAGCATCAACAGTCTGCAAACGACCGCCGAGGAACGCCCACCACGTCCCTGACGACCGGCACGACCCGCGAATCAAAACAAACCCTCTGACAGGCATGAAAGGGCGGGGACAACACATATGATTGACAGGAGTTCGGAACCAAAAAGCACGAAGAGAGACTGCAAAACGCATTTAATTTACCTTACTCAACATATAGTTATTGGCTAATGATAATTCTAATAATAATAATATAATAATATATAATACATTAACAAACGTTATTATAACAATCATAATAAGCCCCCCTGAGACAAATTACTCGCAATTCCCACTATCACTCTGCTAAGAACATTAGAGAGCAGAATCATCATCACTAAACCGATCTTAAGGCCTCCCCTTTAAAGGTGAGGCAAAGGCAAGTTTAGCCTAACTCATTTCACAGACAAAGGTGCTTTACAAAAGAATAGGACTAATACAGAAAATAAGAAATTTAAATGCAAAGGATGAATGTATTATTGAGAAATCTTGCAGTGTTACTACAGTCCAGTCATGTGAGACAAGCACATAAAAATCCTCACAGGATGGACACTGAGAGTTTAAAAGGGAAGAAAAACGTGTGTCTGGCTGTAGGTTAATATTGACTATGTTTAAATTCCTTTGACGTGTGTTGGAGTAATTGAAATCTTACCAGTTCTTCAAAAACACATATATTTAAAGATGTAGTAGTATCTATTTCCGAGTTGTAATGATATGAATTATGAATGGTTTTATGGGGCAGAGTAACTCCACTTCAGCCTTCTCTTCTGCAAGGTGTGTTTTATCTGAGACATGTCCTGTAACTTCCATGTAAAAATAATATAGGACGCAAACTGCACTCAACTTTCTGCCATATTATTACCATATGACACACTAAATTGCTAGTGAGACACTTTACTGACAGTTTCATTCTTAGATACTGACATTTCCCAGATCTGCAGTTCAGTCACGGACAGATCACTGTCCCTCTTCATGGTACAATTTCATGTAAGTCATGAGCTGAAGTAGTCCATGTTGTTAAGACACAGCAGATAGGAATGCTGAATATCAAGAGTCAGCAGGATATTCGCCAGTTAAGCAATGTTCTAGTGTCTGTCTTATATCAGCTCAACAAACCCTGGACTTGCCTGTTGATTAAACTGCATTATTTTTTTATGTTTAAGGTAACAGATGGGGGGAAAAAAAACTGTAGTGAATGCAGCATGATTATAATGGTGCCATCACCACAGCTGCAGGTTACGTGCACGGAGGCGGGATCCTGCTTCTGAGCCGGTTTGTTGACATATTATCCTGTAAATGTGAGCAGCTCACTAGATGGCATATTTTCAAAGCTAGGTGGCCCCATACAGAACAATCAGGTTTTGAGTTGGTAGCGACTTCACTCCTACAACTATGACCTCGAGCACAGAGAAAGTCATCATTATTATAATACATCACTTTTTTAGCAGTTTTATGCTTGCATAGAGGCAAATCATAAATTAAATCTCTAACAATACACCCACCTCGTATTAAGTTAAAACAACCATATGCAAAAAAGTTGCACACAGTTCCAATGTTTGCCCACAAAGGAAAACACTTATCTTTGAATAAAGATAATTTATTACCAAAAATGAAAAAACAAAAATATATGTATATTACAATATGGCAGCCAGTTTTCTAACCCTTTTCTTTATTAACATAATATACATTTGCACCTTAATGTGGCTTCAAAACTACATTAATGCACGTTAAAGCTGATACACTTGTTAACGTGCAACATTTGGGATAAATGACACAATTCACACTATAACATCAAAATGTTGCAGGAAAACAAATATATCAAACTCTTCCTGTTGAGCCCTGAGAGTCCTGAAAGTAGGTCAATGCAGCCAGAAAACCAGAAATGACTTAAGTTGTGAGTTCGGTGGATGAGCATGATTTTCCTCAATTTGTTAAACAAAAACACAACAAACTTAATTAAATCACATGCTACACAAATGCCTGCATGGAAACAACAGAAACTGGGACCTCTTCATGGTTAATCATTGCATTGTACACCTTTCTCCTAGTTTCAATCAAAAACACTTCAATTAAATAGGATCACATACAGCAGCACAGGTTGCATGTCATTTAACTTCAATAAAGAAAAAAAAAAAAACCTTCAGGAAATATAAGGCGAAAAACACATTTACAGCTGCTCTTTATGGAAAATAAAGTGTCCCAGTGGGATCAGTTTTTAAAGCCACCTTAATGTGGTTTCAAACCCTGAATCCTTTTTTAAACACTCTTCTTCATCCTTTTTCTTCCATTTATAGATCAGTAGAGCTGATAGTGTAGCTCCGAGTATTGCTCCTGTTACTCCCCCTGCAATGATGCCTGTTGGCGTAAATGCAATTAACTGATTACTGTGCATTTTCACAGCTTACACTTTAGTCAAAATACACGCAGAAATACGTCAAAGCACCTGACAGGACTTCCTCGCTCTCCATGAAACTCTTGCTGTTTGAGAAAACTACTAAGTCAGATGTGGCGTCGCTGGTAGACAAGTGTGTGCTGTCAAAGGTCAGACTCGGCGAACCCTAAATCAAAGACAAAGAAACAGATGATTCTCTGTTCTGCCATCCATGGTTTAGGTCATGAGCGTGCGAGACTTGTGAAAAAAAAGACATACTTTGAGAGCATTCTTGCTTCTGTTTCCTGCTTTGGCAACAAAAACTGTGCCATTTTTACTGATGAACTCCTCTTTGATGCTTTTGGTTTCACTAAGAGCGACTGTGGTTTGGCACAGAGGAAGAGAATATTGAGAGAATATTAAAAACATTGCGACAACAAAAACATGCTGCACGCAGCAGCAGATATATAAATATAAATATAATGTGTGTGCATTGTATTGCGTTACCCAGTTCTGACCCGTCTCCTGAACCAGAACCGTCCTCGTCATAGCCTGATCCCTCCAGGTCCACTGGAAGCGCAGGGAGCTAGTTTCATGAGGGGGGGGGGGGGGGCCACAAGTATGTTTAAGGATACAGTTCACAGGGCAGTTTCCTGTCAGTCATATCAGCAAACACGAGGCAAATTTAAAGCGACAATCAAGTGGCTCAGTGCTAAAGATCATTAGACTATAAAAGTGGCAAACAGTACTCCACCCAACCTGTGACTAAACATCCATTTTCTATGTCCTCGATGAGTTAAGCAACTCTAAAAACATGCAGCTCAGGCCAAAAATAAAAAGAGAATGAAAAAAGCAGTCAGGATCATTGGAGGATGTTCTTTTAGAAGATATGATTATTATTTATTCACAATTGAAGGTTCCACCTCTCTCATATCTGAGATGACAGATCAGCTTCACGGGATGGAGCCTTACAGTGGACCATATATATATATATATATATATATATATATATATATATATATATATATATATATATATATATATATATATATATATTTTGTAGATTTCCACTATAATTTTATTTAGATAGAGTTTTTTGGTCACATCTTAGAGTTGATACGCTGTCCCTGATAAAAAGTTTTTAACACTGTGACAACATGCATTATCCTCTTTTAAATAACACAAATATATTGTTCACTTTGTCTTTCAAGGTAAACACTACCATCTACTCCAAACAAAAGGCTCTGGCATCACCTGCTATCCCAGAACAGATTTGTAATTGCAGAATATCACTTTCATCTCATGATCTGCAGTCCATCAAAGCTTTTCTTTAAGCGACTCTCACCTTCCTGTCTGAAGTTTTACATTAGGTCTTTATGGCCGTAAATCCTATTTACCTCAGCAAGCTTCTTACACTCCATCACAAACGCTAACGTTTATTATGCATTTCATTGTTTCAAGGCATATAAGCATTATGCTTTCCTTATAAAACATTGCCATTTTTCTTTGTAGTCTACTTGATCCATATTTTATGCAGTTGTCTGAAAACATATTGTGCCATAGTCCATTCTGAAATACCTTGTTGATGGACTTTTATAATCCCCCTAAATCATTCCAACTGACAGCTGAGATGCCCGGTTCATGTTTAAAGTTGCAGTCCATCCACTTTGTTAATTAAAAAGATGGACATTTTACTTTAATGGATCCGTCTTCTCCCACAAATAGTAGCCAGTTCCCAAATAATAATAATAATAAACAACAGCAATAAATAATTCGTTTAACAAGATTGGAGGCAATTACATGCGTTTTGTCTGAACTAAAATAAAACAACTTACAAAATAGTTCCAATACAAATGAAATTCATTTTCACCGTTCACACAATGACGTGAATGTGAATTGTTGTTTGACATGAGGAAACGAGAAAGGTGAGAGCGAGACGACGGAGAGGGAAGCCTCCTCGGTTTAAAACGCTTTTTTAACACTGACTCAATATAACTTACCGACACACTGACAGGACATATAAATCCCAGAGTTAAAAACACTGAGGCTGTAATAACCAGCCACATGTTCCCCTGCTGTCTCCTGGTTGTTTTCCTCTTGATCTGCTCATGAAGCGTCTTGATTGAAGGTTGAGTTACAGGCTTCACCGGCGGCCAGATTCCGAACAAGCCCCGCCCACCACAAGATCCACCACCTGGCGGGAGGCGTCAGCGTCAGACTGCTGGGATCGTTTAACCGGTGAGTTACCTTTTTTTTTTTGGTCATGAATGACTTGTACCAAATTCTTTTTTCCTTTTAACATTTTGACTTAAAAGTATACGTTTAAAAGTATTCACTCCCTTCCTCAGACGGGAAGTCCAATTTCATTTAAGGTGAAACTTTTCTGCAAACTCTTTAACTTTAAAAGTGTCTAAAGAAAAAAAAAATTTGAATAAAAAATGGAGTGCTTAGACACACGTGTGGTGATTAGAATAGATACAGGTGAAGGAAGTGTAGATAGGAGCTGAACACAAATGACAACCAAAAACACAGATTCTGACAGGGAAAAGCCTTCTGGAAGTTTCTTTCTTTTGCAAGTTAATATTGAGTAGTTTAGACTTAATAAGCAGAGGTATTCTTGATATACGAGGCTTTGCCCACCTCCAACTATCCCAACCATGAAGCCTGGCCGCCCTGTGATCTGAGAATGTCATTTCCGGTTGGTGGCATAAAGTGAATTAAATGATGAAGACAAGGCACATCATCTGAATGGATCAGGAAAAACGCCATACCCACTGCTGTACAGTTGCTAGATTGACACGGGTGCTCCAAAAGTACGTCAAACTGGACTGTGGTTGAAAGTGGCATCAGACAGAGGACGCCAACACATAAGTAGGCTTTCACCATTTCAAACATCCAACCACAATTCTGACATTCTGTTGACGCCTACTGCAATGATTTGGTCAATATCCAGCTTTCTGGAGGTATTTTGCTTTTATACCCAGTAAAAACTGTAACTGCTTCCAGTCTTTAGAAATGCAGGACATTACACATTAAAATGATTTTGTCAGTCTCTAGCCTTTGCAAGAATACTCTGTTCTTTGGGGGTAGACCTCTACTTTCATTCAAAACTGACTTATTATTTTTAAGTTAGGGTAGATTGAAGCACCATTTTCAATTAAAAAAAAAAAAAAAAAAAAGTTCACAAAGAAAAACTACATAATGCAGATAAAATGTTAGAAGAACAGTTTAATCATACATAGTCACAATTCTGCTTCCAAAAATGAGTTTGTTTTCTTCATCTAACATCTGGAAATGTACATAAGGCCACCTGAAAATGTACATGACTTTGACAGTGTGACAAAACTCATATGTTCATATTTATATAATTGACAATATTTTACATTGCTTTTGCTTACAAGGTAGTAGCTGTTTCAAAATACAGCACTCTTCTGTACAAAAATAATTCATCATATTGTGTGAAGTTTCCATGGTAGCAGAGAGGACCAAAATGCAGCCTCAAGATTTAGTACAGAGTGTTTTTTTCTTTTTTTCCTTTTTAAATTGTCACAAATCAGAGACTATCAACATTGGATGTTACAGCTTCAGTACAAATAAAGGCTGGCCTTTCCATAAGAGATTAAAAACAAAAAAAAAGCCAGATCGTGAAGCCATAAAGGTTTTTTTCTTTTAAAATAACACTTGAGCAAATAAAACTGTATACATTATGTTCAAGGGGAAAGGAGTGATGAATATACACACATCTAAATGCACAATTTTGCCTTTTTATCCCCAAAAAAGTGTAAAAGACATCCCATTTACAGCATGAACGTTTACAAATGTACAACTGTACAGACGAAATAAAAGCATCACTACAAATTTAGAGCAAGGCCTGTCAAACACCACGACTAGACATATTTTCAGTTTAACTAATAATCTTACACTTATTACCTGCACATATACTACATGTAATCTACAATCCATAAGAAGCGAATAAGCCATCACTACGAGCATTACACGTGAACTGTATAGCTTTCGATGGCCCCACCAACCTCCACCGCTCCACTTGCATACCCAATCAAATGGGGAAAAAAAAAAAAAACAAAAACAAAAAACAGAACCACTGAGAGGGTTCTTTCAATATCTCTTCTACTTCTAGTTCATCTCACCTCAGTCACAATGCTGGGATAGACTCTACCTCACCATTTTTATCTTTTGGACTACTCTGACCTTCAGGCGGCGGGGGTTCCATCATTGCTGCAAACCCTCCAAACCCAAAAGCAACAATTTTACTCGTACATAAAAATGCTATACATTACTAAACTACTTCTAAGCAAGAGGTGATTATTCAGTACATAAAGATAGTTTTCTAGGGCAGTGTTCATTTCAAACTACAAGACATAAGATGTTACACAAAACATGTTAAAGAAGAAAAAAAAAAAATCATTCCACGGTTTTAAAACCTGTCACAGCATGCCAACGCATACCCCACTCCCACCCCACTATCCCCACAAAAAGCCCCCCCAACTATGGTCATTTTATATTAAGATTAAATCAGGTTACACACCCGCTGTACAACCAAACCACATGCTCTGCTTCTGTTAAGTTAATGGTAGCTATTTTTTTTTCTTTTTTTTAATTCTTGCAAAACCCCCTCGAGTGATAACTTGGATGAGGGAAAGTACAATGGCTAGAAATGGGGCTCAAGAAAGCAGCAGCTCTGGCTCGCCGGTCTGCGATAGTACCGAAACATGAGGCAGACTGAGAGCTGCTGGAGTAAACACAAGTACCCAACCAAGTCTGGAAAAGGAGGCAAGAAAAAGCCACAACTGGAGCGCCACCCTAGATGAAAGCACCAGTCCTCGAAACCAAGCTTGCAAAAAAAAAAAAAAAAAAAAAAAAAAAAAAAAAAAGCTGGGTAAAAGTGGCACGTAGGACTTGCCTGTGGAAACGAGGGTTTTTATACCCGTCTGTACGATGTAGTGCTATTTGAAAACTAATCCATTAGCTGCTTTGGCATGGAAAACACTTCTACTTTGCATGGGATAATATACACAATCGTAATATTCAATTGCCTAGCTTTAATTAGAACAGCTGACACGCATCTGGTTAGAAAAAGAAATGATCACTTGTTTTACCTCTATAAAGTCACTTGCTGGTGTTAATTGTAGGAATTGTGAATTTCAGCAAATGTGTAATAATTGTTTGTTTTCCTCTACAGAGAATGTACAAGGTAAAAAACTAAATGTACAATACGAAAACTAGTCAAATACATCAGTTACATCATTGACAATGAGCTTGTGCTTTACCCAGGGAAAAAAAAAGAAAAAAAAAAAAAGAAACAAAACAAAACAACAGCCTGCTGACTGCATCCCCTGGGGGCCATGTTGGGCATTTGCCCCAAGGGTGGCGGAGTGGCAGGGGTCAGTTGTCACAGCGTTCTTAGGTGAAGTTGACTTGTCAATTTCTTTTTTTTTTTTCTTTTCTCTTTTTGGTAAATGCCGCCCCCTCCCCCCTCCCCCTCAAAACAGGGATGACAGCGTGGGTCGAAGGCTATCCCCTATGGCTAAAGGAGCATCTCTCACAAAACAAGGGGTTGGAGTTCCTACTTGTCCACTTCTTCAGGGCATCCAGGATGTCAGCGTGACTACATAAGGCCGTTTGTGGGGCCACCAATAGGACCCAGTTCAGAGCCGCTTTTCATGTAGTACTTTTCTAGCTTGGCCAAAATGTGCTTCCCATACGTGTACTTCCGCAGAGTGGCAATGTGAGGCCGGATCTGCGGAAGAAGAGCAAAGAAAAGCTTGGGATACCATTACATCCGAATGAGAAGGCTATACTTCTTTAATTCTGAGGCAAAATATGATACACTGATAGAAACTAACTATTGGGGGCTATTTGTAGTCTGGTTTGTGTGTCTACTTGGTGAATATTTTCTGTAGATGGTAAAAGTTTAAAAAAAAAACAGTGGTACACCTTTATCAAAAAGTTGCTTTAAACTTTTAAGACAAATTACAACTTCATTTTTGTAACAAAATTAAAGCCTGCTGTGAGTGAACAGAGAATTAACAGTTTAAGACAAAATGTTAAACCCAGTCCAACATTTTCCACTTTTTTATTCGATGCATTCTCTAAAAATAAGTCAACATGCAATATGTGAACTTAAGCAATTCACCGTTGACTCACCTTGTGCATGATGATTTTACGCTGAGCAGGTTCTGCCATGTCAATCATTCTTTGGACAACATAGTTGGCGTACTGGTCCTTCATCATGGTGTACAAGGCGCTGTGGGGCCCGTCTTTCTGGCAGCACACTTCGTCTATCAGCAGAGCTCTCTCTGCACGTGAGGAGTGGATCACACACTTCTCCACGACATTACTGAGGAAATAAAACACTGACTTTAGTTTTTTTCTTTCACAACATGAGGTGTGAGTAAACTCAAAATATAATGCACACTGGATGAAACTGTTTGGAAAAGGTAGAAATCATCTTTTGTTATTGTAGCTTGACTGTATTCCTCTGTTGTAAGCTGCTTAGGATAAGCTGAGAGTATCTCACTAAAGTAGAAATTCATACGACAGAACAAAAAAAAAAAAAAAACAAAAAAAAAAAAAAAAAAAAAAAAACAGCATCCAAATGAATCAAACGACTGCAGGGTGCCTACAAACTGTATGCTTGACTAATAAAAACACAGATTAACCAAAATAAAAAACAACAGAGGTCTTAGTGGGTTACTTTTCTTTGACTGACAGAACAAGAAAGATTAAACAATAAAGATAAAATCATTACTCGATTTAAAGTGTGATACATACTGCATTATTTCCTTCACACAGAAACTCAAGCTGCACTGACTCATAGCACAGCTCAACAGCAGGTTATCTGCATCTGGTTTGAGCTTGTGATAAACAGATTATGTCATGATACCATTGAACCTGTGGCAATAAAATAAGGCATTCGTAATGGATTATAAGACGTATGCATAACAGCAGGACCTCCATAAGTATGTAGCGCATCATTTATTAATACACCGATGTCTAAATTTGTACCATGTGTGCGACACTCCAATTCACAGAATGCTTTAAAAAATTTTTTTTTCTTTTTTAACTTCACAGGAGTGATAAAACACACTCGGTTGTGGATCTAAAGATGTGGCAGAACTGAACATGTCAAGTATGGAGACTCCTAAAAACCCTTTGCTTGCACAATAATTAAACTGGCAACACCAGGTGCAGAAATGGTTCATATCCAAAAGGTAAACATCCGATTTTACTAGTATCAGACAGTGTTTTCCTAGCTACTTTTATTTCTAACATTATCTACTCATGGCATGTAGACGTCGCTGTACAAACTCAAAAAAGAAAAACAAAAACCCAACAGAGAAAAGTGACCCATCTTGTTTGGCCAGTGACTCAAATGTACTACCCATGCATGCCCTGCAGGTCTTGCTAGTAAAAGCTTTCCTCTGCGACACATCCACTCCCAACAGCCTATGTAAATTCTGTTCAATGTAGACAAATGAGATATGTGGCTCCATGTTGAACGTCCTGATCCTGATGAGCACAACAGAGCTCATCATCTCATCAATATGAGTGTTGTACAAGCATTTAAGTGGCTTGTAACTTTTTGATATTCTGATATATCAGATGAAAGTGACAGGTCAGTGAGGTCAGCACTTTAGACAGCAGAATTGGACATGGGATGTTACAAAAATCAATATCCGATTTGCGATTTTTAATCATGTTTTGTCATTAGTTTTAAATATAGTGACTAAAGCACTGTTTTGCTCAAGGAGGTAATTAAACTGTTTTCCAACCAAACATGATTGCTATCGAACACACATTTTTACAAAGCAGCCAAGTTTCCATGATTTGGCAAAATAGTTGCTGTCCAAGCTTGAGAAGGCAAGTAAGCCTTCATTCGACTGTTAATTTCTCAAAGACTGTATGCTCGAAGCGGTAAACGGTGCTCATGTTTTAATTATTTTCTGATTTGTGGGCCTTTGACTAATTCAACTATATCAACAAGACCATATATGGGGAACGGGAAATACACCCACTTCTGCATTAATGCCATACATGTGAGGTTTCCATTCAAAACACTGCTTCAAGTCAAGTGATCGACTCAGTATGAAAGACCCCCGTGGGCTTGCAGTAGTGATGACTGGCACTTAGCTATGGCCAGAGCCGACAGAGTTTAGAAGACACCAGTTTTTATTGATTTGTTGGCCTTACTTTACCCACAGAACAGATGTGTTCACATATGTGTTTATTGCTTACATTTTTTCCAGGTAAAAATGTAAAAAAAATCTGCAGAAATATGAGATCATTTGCATGACTAAACAACCAATGTTTGTATTTTAACTCGAACCAAAAGACCTCAGATTAGTTTATTCCACTAACTAATAATCATCACAGTTTGTTGGATTACTTTTTCTATTTTTTAAATGATCAAACTCAACTTTCATATCCCTTCAAGACATTATTAATCTGGTACCGATCACTGATCACATTTCATAAACGGTCTCCATGTTTTCCTCTCTGAAGACCATTACACCCAGCTTCCTTCCCAGCACAATCAGGCACCTACCTTGCAAATTTATGCTGGCTCAGAACAAGGACCTTTCCGCGAACCTCTGCCACTATCTTGCTCTTATCCTCTGGTCTGCCGTGCTCCAAAACATGCTGAATGACGTAATTACCATACTGATCCTGCAAAAGACAGTGGAGGTTTAAGTGCAAAGTAATACAGTTTAAAATACAGGATTTATCACAAAGAATCAGTGAGACACTAATTACATTGACACTCATGCAGTAATTTTCATCCCGGCTCTGAAATGATGAGAGATAATCATGCATCTCTACAATGAGAAGCTGACGAATGTGCGACACCCCCCCCACCCCATTTGTAGTAGTGCAAGTACCCTCACGTCATCACTGCGGAAGGTCAGACAAAACAGATGCTGCTGGTTCAAACTGTTGCCGACCAGACAACAAAACCAGCAGCATCTTTGCCCCTTCAGAAATGGGTGATAGACAGTTGCGGGTGTGATTTTAGTGTGACAAGATGGAGACAAAAACTCACCTGATCTACTGACAAATAACAGCACTCTCAATAAGAAATCTTGTTATACTGGCAATTTGCCACGTAGATAAATGATCTCCACCTTTAATTTGAAAGCATTTGCCTTCAAACTAATTTCCTTTCAATCTGTTTCACCAAAAAAAAAAAAAAAAAAAAAAAAAAACTTTGAAGTGTTGCTTTTGGCACTTTTAAGTGAGGTTGCAAGTAAATTACGCTTATGGATACTTTGGCTGAATGATTCAGACTCTCAAAAGCTATAATAATATTTCTGCAAAATCCAAATGAAAAGAGAAAAACAGATTGATCAGAAAATGCTGTTGGCAAAAAGAAGGACTGGGCAGCAGATAAGCATGTGTGCCTTGTGGATCCTGGGTGGCATAAAGCAAGAAGGGGAAAAGGAAAGAAAAAGGTGGTTCAGGACGTTAGGTGAGGTCTGTAGAAGTTGGGAATTGGGCAGCTAAATGTTAAATTAGTCTGTACAGAAGAAGAGATGAAAGGGGAAAAAGAGATGGGGAGAAAAGGGACATCCGCGAGAGAGAGGCAAATTGCTCTGACCTTGAACAGTGCATCACGGGACACTGTATAATATGTTTTGGGTGTCATCTCCAATGATACGCCTTGATATTTCTAGATGAAATAAGTGAGGGGGCAGGGTGGATGTTTAAATAATCACAAGTCAGATGTAATGACAGCTAACAATACAATTACATTCATCCTTACACTTTACACTTAGCAGACCATAACTAGACAGTAACAATGAGAGGCTAAAATATATGAAATGCTCAAACATGAAGGGGGCATGCAGATACACAAGGCACATCTGAAAAGTGATCAGTCGCCTCTAGCAAAACACAAACGTTACATCTGCTGTGGGTTTTGAATTGGGATGTACTGGAAACAGATGTGCTCACCTGGCCCAGCTGTTCAGAGTGCTGATGCAGCTCTTCCAGGATCGGCAGAGTTTGTTCCTGAGTGCAGTGCTCCAAAATCCTCTGGATGACTCTGCAGCCATAGGGATGTGTGGAAAGCACAAACACCTACAAAACATGGAAAAACCAAGACATGATCAACACAAAAATGCCATTTCACAAATAAACTATAATATCGGCTCATTAAAGTACAATTTGAAAATGTATCTTGTTTTCTTTTCAGCCAGTTAAAAAAAAAAAAAAAAGCCTATCAAAAAACAGACAGTGGAGCAAGTTCAATGTACGTAAGCTGGTCTATGATTGGAAAAACATAACAAAAAAGTAAAATTTAGATAAAACCACAGTGAGTCCCATATTAACTCAACCAAAACAGTGTTGTTAATCCAGCAGTACCTTTGAAAATGTACCAATGTTAATTTCTTTTCCTTGTATCCTCATTTGATTGAATAAATCTGTGATATATGACATGTAAAATTTATCTTTGTGTCAAATGGTATTAACAAATGTATTTAACATGCTTTTCAAATTAGGTTACTTTTTCCAGTATGTGTGATATTCAATCAAAATTGGATTTCTTAGAAGAAAAAATGGTTTGGTTTTTCAAATAGGAGTACACAATAATGACTGTAATAATATATGTAAATGTTCTTCCTATTCCAGAGTCTCAGCGGTCTTTTGAGTCTCATCTCTTAACCATATTTACATAAACAAAAACAGCACGTGCTTATGTTTTTGTAGTAACAACAGTTTTTACCTGTCCCTGGAAGGCATCAATAATGAACTGCAGGGCTTGAGGCTGGACACACTCGATGCACTTCTGCACCACATGGTTCCCATTCTGGTCCTTCACACACTTCAACACATGACCGTCCAACTCGCGTACAATGTCACCCTAGAGGAAAGGCGGCACTCAATGTTTAAATTGAAATATGAAATATTCAACATTTCAGATATATGAAAAGGTGCTAAAAATAAAAACAGCAATTACTAAAAAAATTGAAAGAAACTCTCACTTACAATTACCTGCTGGTCCGAGGAGATGGACTCCAAGGCTTTTTGAATGACTCTGCAACCGTACATCTGCAAAGCCAGGGGCAGGACATGTCCGCGAATGCGTGTTGCCAAAGCCAGCTTCTGGTCGGCGCTTCCAAACTACATGATATAGATTATATTACACACAGCTCTAGGGGAACACGTTTCTGTTGTGGTTAATATTGATTAATTACAGAAAGGATCAAAACAAAAAGTACAAACCTCAAAGAACTTTTGGATGACATAATTCCCAAATACATCAGTCATCAGTTGATATGCTGCTTGCAGAATTTCTCCAAACACCATCTGCCTCTCAGCAGGAGTGGCCCTCTCTAGTTTCTGTTGAATAAATCTAGAAGAATAAGATAATAAAGAGATTTAAAAAATAAGCCTGATTCCTTTTCTCAAAAGGGCTTTTTTTTTTTTTTTTTTTTTAATATTTAACAAGCCTAAATTTGGGTTATATCTTAAACCTGAAAGCATATTTCAGTCACCTGGATCCATGCTGGTCCTGGGAGAACTCCACCATGTGTCCTGGCAGGTCACGGAGTTGGAGGTTTGGGAAGCGGTTGTTCCTAAAGTCCTCCAGTAGGCGGCTGCGTCCAGAAGGCATGACATCAGAGCGACTGTAGCGAGGCCGAGCGGGAGGGAACAGCTGGCTGCTAGAATTGAACAGACTGGACGTGCTGCCGGTATTGCGGTATTTTGCTTCAGCTCCAGGAGCGGCAGAAATGTAACGCCCGCTGCCATTTGTTAAGCCACCTAAAATTACATGATAACTATAACACAGCACCGTCTTCATTTTGAATATAGCACACTATGCAAAGCGATATTTTACTTTCGGGACAGTACAGTTAGTGCCAATCTAACGTGTGCACATTTGCTTTGAAGGAGTTAAAACAAAACAAAACAAAAAAAAACCGTATAGGCATCATCTATTCTATAAATTATGGGGGTCAAAATTTGACCCGTTTATTCCTTATTTATAATTTCCCTGTGACTAGTAGTAAGTGGGCATGATGTCTGATTAAAATCCAGAAGCAGAACTGATTCACTATTCTGACAGATATCAGGATATTTCCCTGCTTCACACAAAAACACTCTCTCAGCTAACATGGTAAAGCTGTTGTTAAAAACAGTCCCTAAATTAATTGAGACAGTATACTATACAACTAAGATGAGTAATCAGGAATAAAATCTACATATTTGAAATAAAGAAGCTGCCTTCATTTTAATATAAAAGATGGAGGAACATTTAAAGTGTACACCTAAATCTTAAGTTTGGCATAACCATGAGTGGGACATAACTGTGCAAACCTAACTGTGATTAAAGATGCAGTTTAAACAAAAGTAGTTAACTCTTTACCTTCTTTACCTCTAAGACTGGTGCTGCTGCAAACACATTCATTTTACATTGAAAGCAAAGGTATGCAAGTACCTATGTGAAGGCTGGAGGAAGATCCATGAGACGAGGGCAGAGAAGGCGGAGGGGTGAGTGGGGAGTGGCCCGGTGTCAACCCAATGGGACTGGGTGAAGACGAATAACCCAGGCTATTGTAAAACGGCTGGCCAATGGGGGTTAAACTGCTGCCACCTCGTTTGTACAGGTCAGAACTTGCCAGTAGAGAGTCTCTGCGAGATACACTGCTACTAGTAGAGCTGGATACTGCAAAGAGGTAAAAAAGATAACCAGTTTGAGGAGGAGACTTCTCCTCTGTCTTCAAACAGGAATGTTTAATTATATAGCTGATTGAAGAGGATAAGGGAGAAATGTTGTCAAACAATGTCAATGATAAATTCTAGCTAAATGCAAATTTTTTTTAAGTATTTTGTAGTCCAACCACTTACCTGAAGAGCCAAAGCCTCCAAGAGCAGAGCCCAGGCCCACACCAAGAGAGCCACCCGTGCTGCTGAAGCCTAGGGAGGAACTCGGTGGAGCGGCAGAGTTGTGTGAGAAAAGGGAGCTGCTCTGAGAGGTATTGGGGACTGATCCGGATCCGTAGAATGAGCTTGATGGCAGGCCACTGCTCGGTGGGGGAGCCTGCTGCTGCTGTGGCTGAGGCTGAGGTTGAGGCATGGAGCGGTACAACCCGTTGGCTGGCGGGCCAGACATGTTATTACCAGAGCCAGATGCAGACACAGCTGCTGCTGAAGGAGAAATTGGTTTGCAGCATTGGAACTTCATTTAACACCAAATTATAGTATTCACTATATTATAGATAAAGCAATCCGGTTACTTCTTACCAGCCTGTGCTGCAGCAGGGTTGATGAGGAGGGGGGTCTGGACAAGACGAACAGGCCCACCTAGACCAGTTCGGGCACCAGGACCCATCACCAGGGCTCCCGTCTGGTCATAATAGGCAGCAGGGGCCAACACCTGATAACCTGCACAGATGCCACAAAAGGAGTCATAGTTACTTCACAACTTCCTGTTGTGCAGCATGTAAAAATAACCACTTAAAATGTTTTAACAACCCCCCATATCTTGCAAGCTGAAATTGAAGGAATAAAAATATGCATTCAGTTGTTAATGTCTTTAATTAAAATGTGGTATAGTGGCTATGTAAAGTCATCGACCTACCAGGCATTCCTGTGTAAGCCAGCGCAGGGTTCGCGGCAGCTAAAGAGTCCTGCTGACTCTGTTGGCCCTGCCCAGGTGTAAGAGGCCGTTGGCTGGTTCCTGTGCGCATCACCTGGAAATATTAAAAAGAAAATGGTATTGATACCCTCACAATAACACATCTATGTTCTGCAACAACTGGACTGATTTCATAACCCTTCTTGACTTTGATACATTCCCTAAATGTCTGAGTTTACATATTAAGACATTCTGAATCCCCCTCCTGTACTTGTATTGTAAAGTATAACTAAAAGAAACTAAAGGTTAGAATACAAAGGCAACTCCTACCTGTGGCTGGCCTGGCCCTGGCCCCTGATTGGATGCTTGCTGATTAGCAGAGTGATTGGCAGTAGATGCGGCCTGTTGTTGGAAAAGATTGGCTGGGTACACACCCCATGGAACACCATAGTACTGTGGTGGAACGACGGTTGGGCCTGAGGACAACATTATAAAATTATACGTGAAAAAAAAAAATTAAAAAAAAAACCTTTATTAAACAGGAACCTGGTAAATGAGCATCAAATAATAAAAAGGGAAAAAAAAAAAGAAAAAAAAAGCCAGGCACGTTTCAACGAAAGCTTTCTTTGATAGAAACAAAAAGGATTGATGTGCTGATCACCTGCAAGTGTGGCTGCTGCTGCCAGCCCAGCGGCAGTGTAGGGATCAGCTCCAGGTGGGGCAGCATTAATGATGTAAGGGTTTGGCACAAATGCAGGAGCAAGGCCAGCTGGTCATAAGGAACAGTGATGTCATTCATGTTCACTTTTAAAATTGTATTAAATGATAGAATATACTAGACACTGAGTGGGACCAGAAGTCTGGCTTACCAAGATGCTGCTGTTGAGCTGCAGCCAGGGCATATTGTTGTTGCTGAGCTGCAGTGAGCTGTTGAACAGTCAGATTGGACCTCTGGAACAACTGAGAAAACAAAATAAAGATCACAATCTGTTGCTTGCACACACAGTTGGATTTTATTAATATGTTTTGTGCTTAAACAGACCTGTGGCTGAGAGCTGTAATCAAACAATCCTACTGGAGTTCCTGAGGGGTCCACCTGGATCTGGTTTCCAGCGTAGTCAAACTGTAACGACTCCACGCTGGCTGGTTGCTCCATACCACCCATATTCTGGGCTTCTTGGTTCTGGAAATCGTCGCCTGGGATTTTGTTTGTGTGGGCAACGTTCTGTTGTTGAAGGACATGGGCGTGGTGCTGCCCCATCATTTCCAAACCTGTTTGACTGGGACCCATCCTCTCCACAGCCTCAGTGGGGGAGGCCTGACGGCTTCCTGGGGTCGGACTGCAAAGGCACGGTGGTTTAGTAGCACTCTTTTTGCTTGATTTGTTCAAACATTTAAATATCAAACCCTTCCTTTTAAACATCAACACCTTTAATTATTTTTTATAAACCAAAATTAGGTAGTGGCATGGCATAATTAATTCTTGCTGACTGAACCACTTGTGTAAAATTATTTTATTTTTAATCTGTTAAAATTGCTCCATGATAAAAGACAAATATAGAAATTCTTCATATTAAATGCACAGTTACTGGCAAAGTGTTTACTTACAGAAAGCGGCCCTACAGGTTATCTGGGTGTGACATGGTTATTATGGGAAATGAAGTAGTAATCTGCAGAGGGATGCAGTGAATGCATGCCAACTGAGGTGATGACATAACTCACAATCAGCCTTCAAGTGTCTACATGGGTTCAGCAGAATAACTTATGTAAATGTTGCACATTATGTTCAGAGTCTAAGAAATGGAAAGAATGACCTGGTTAGATGAAAAGCTACAACCCACTTGTCCATACACAATTCTTTTTTTGTTTAAGCATGTAAACCAACTTATTAACTAGGCTTTAGTGAAAATGTCAGTTAGAAATTAGCTTGCAGTTTTTAAACCGACTTAAAGCTATTTAATTACTGTAATACTGATGCTACATCCACACTGGTGCAATTTCAACTCTCCGTCAAAAAGGATTTCCGGCCACATGACACCGCCATAAACGACCATTGTTGTACGCAATAGGCTCGGTGAATCAGGGAAGCATCAAATGTTACTCAGAAGAGCAAATCAGACAGCAAATATTTCCACTTAAGTCACTGTTTCTAAGACTTTGATTTTGTCCACAACCCCACCTTTAAAAAAAAAGAAGGAAACAGGGCAGATCAAAGAAACCCTCTCCTCCTCTATAGGTCAAACTCACCGGATTAGTGTGGACACAAAGCACAACCATTAAAAAGTTTCATGTTTTACAATGAACCTGCACGTGTGTTCATGTAGCCTGTAACTGAAAAACTGAATTGTGTGAAGTGTTAATCGGCTTCACATTACAAGAGTTTATGGGTTTATAGTTTTGTGCACATTTAAAAATTTAGGTTGAATTCACTTTGCTGAAAACAAAATATTTGATTTCATCTCACTCAT
This sequence comes from Xenentodon cancila, assembly GCA_014839995.1. Taxonomy (NCBI): domain Eukaryota; kingdom Metazoa; phylum Chordata; class Actinopteri; order Beloniformes; family Belonidae; genus Xenentodon; species Xenentodon cancila. The sequence goes on along the minus strand of CM026209.1, from coordinate 14,340,419 downwards.
TTGTTAAGCAAAATAAGTGGTAGTGCATACCCATTGCCGGCTGGAACAGAATATGGATTATGAATCTACCATGCATTCATTTGCATCACTGGTTTCATCTGTTTATATTAGGATACTGAAAACTGAACACCTACTTGAAGTCTTTGCAGTCTCTATCCATGCCATTTAACAGAACTCTTCCGTTGGCCTTAGTAGGATCACAGTCTTCTCCCACCTTCATGTCTGGACTTTTGTCTTCTTCAAAAGGTGACACCTTCTCTTGTGCATCACCCTTCTCTCTCCCATCTTGGTCAACATCTCCTCCACCCTGTAGTCATAAAAAGTCAAAGTTAGTAAGCTTGAGAAATAAAAAAATGTTACAAAATGACCTCTGCTTTTGCAGTTACAAAGTACGAAGACCTCTGACTTACAAAGCCACCGTTCCTGTAACGACTGTCCATCTTGTCACCGGGAGAGGAGCTTAGGACATATTCCACCATGCTGACCCCCAAGCCTCCACCTTCTGAGCGAGGGGAGAGTACAGAATTGGCATCACCATTCCCATGGAAACCCTGGCCTGGCCGCCGCTGTACCATGATTGGCTGAGACACTGAATGATCTGAATGAAAAGGCTTGATCAATCACTGAATCTTAGGGAAATCGACAGTTTTCAAATCAAATAAAAGCTCTTGACCTCAAACCACAAAGCTACCATCTTCTGTGCATTTATGGAGGAACTCCATTCAATATCAACAGAGCTGGTAGGATATGGTAAACAACCCCATCAATTTAATAAACAGCTAAACCTCCTTTGGCAGCAACGGTGTTAAATTTTGTCATATGCAGAGCTGCTTCAGAAGAGCCACGTGATTTGGATATATGAAGAGAAAATCTCTGGGCTGTTTCACATCTTTTCTATTCACCTAATAAGAGGGCTTTGACTAAAACAAAGCAATATGTGCTCATTGTTTAAAGTCATTCTATAGGACACTGAATTCAACATTTCACGTCACTCTCTTGTGTCAGTTGGCCTTTTGGCATGCCATCTTCTGGAGAGCAGAGGCTTTCTCCTTGATGTGATTTGATAATGGACATCATGCTCAATTATTTGCTTGTAGAAGACACAAACAGAGAAGCTATTCAGCTGCTTTAATTTATTTAATACATACCTTGTTTAACCTAAAATAAAAGAGAATGTATAAAAGAAGCTTCAGTATTTGAGAGTTATAAACAGGCTTGTTTATATCTAAAATGCAAATCAGAGCTTAACATGAATATTTGTGTGCATCAGCAAGCTCTGGAACACAAAGAGGCAACTCTGTAAACTTTGGTCAGAAAATGTGATACTATTTTAAATCCCATAATTTGAAAAATAATATAAAGACAAAAAGGAGCCACTCACGAGATGATCCCCATGCATTGCCCCTCCACTCCTCTCCAAGAAGCATCCCTTTCCGTCCATCCTTAGCCAGCTCATCAGAATCCCAGAGCTTTTTAGCAGGCAATAGCTTTATAAAAGAAGAAGAAGAAGAAGAACAACAACTATAAAACCACTATACATATAAATATATTTGAGTAATTTTAATACCACTGCATCAATTTGTACATAAACCATTCATAATGGAGCTAAGAGCGCAGGAATGGTTAAAACTCTAAGGCACAAGTTCCATCAATAATATTTCAGCAGCAAGTAATTTCATTTCAGGTAGCATCAAGTGAACAGTCTTGTTTTAAACTTGCTCATATAACAGCAACATTTTACCTTTGCAGCAAATAGAAAATTACTTAATAGAGGTTCAAAATAAAGGAGTAAATAAATAAAATGACACTAGTTGTCCTTGAAGATATACTTGTGCAACTCCTGTACCAACTCAAAGACTCACATAACACAATACTGTCAATACTTTTGGGCACATCCAGTTATGAAAATGTTCAACAATTTAATGAGTCATTTAGATTTAACGGGTACCATTACATCACAGAACCAGCTGGGTGTAGGACTAAAACAGGCTTCCCATGTTCAGCTCCAACCATGATCAGTATCCATCATTTAGATTCATGCCGATTTCATTGTTCTTCAATAATGAGCAGTCAAAATGTGATGCAGTTTCTCTTGTGTATTACAATACTTAAGCATTTCCACCTGCAGTATATTAAAAGCCTAGGTCAGTTCAACACCTGAATTGCGAGAAGATGGACCCTAAAAAAGGGACATGTACCAACTGTTGTGGTAGAGTGCATCTGAAGCAAATTATAGCAATTGAATAAAACCACAACTCAAGTATTTTTCTAACAGATTGGTGTACGTTGGTGTGATTAGTAGTACAAGCTCTCAGGTTTGGTGCTGGATGCCCTCTTAACGGTTTTTGGATGCAATTTTGTGTCAAAATTTATGTTTACATAGAAGCACAATGCACTCAACCAATCCGAAAGAAAAATGCACCCTACAGAAAACGGAGAAGCTCACTCCTAAAAACAGCTGCTATGAACAGACAAAGCCATGGCTGAAAACCACAGGACCTGTGTTAGTGAACTGTGTTACTGCGACCAAAGAATACTGAAAAAAGTTTAATAAGACATCCAGAAATTATGTCAACTTGTGAAATGTTGCCTTTAAAATACAGTTAAAGGTTGCAGTTTTGCATTTAAATGACAGGGAGCCACTAGATTCTTATTTAACAAATCAGCTGGAGTTGATTTAATATAGTGATGATAATAAGAAAAGATTTCAAAAAGTGGAGTTAGAAATCAATTCAGATCCTAAATGCGCCATAAGTCTTCGTACAAAAATACCCCATACTGCTAAAAAATGAGTACATACACTAGTTTTTAGCATTACACTGGGGACTCGCTGTTCTGTGAGAAAAACATTTGTCTTTATCTTTAGCTGACAACAACATAGATCATTTTTGTACGTGCAAATAAGCTTCCAATAAAAGTACACAGATCAGGACATGTCGTTTATCACGCTGTTTATAACTTGTTGATGGGAAGAACAGAGCCTTCCAGAGATGTGATCTTTTCACTCTTGTGTATCATGTTTTGCTCACTTCACAGCCACTTTCACGTTGTTTGCTGCTTGTTAAAAGACTTTATTGATCATACACAATCCAAGTTTCAATAATTCACTAAGCAAGTGAACATCAACTATGAATATTTGGCATAGCCGATGTCTGAAATGTATTACTGAGCATAATAATACTTTATTAATCCATAAAGAAAAATAATAATGTTGAACTATGAATGAATGAATGAATGAATGAATGTGTTTAGCAGAGATGGAGAAAGATGTGACAGAAAATCAACAAAGACTGTCATTAAAGGATTGAGGCGTCTCTGTAGCTTGGCAACAACTCAGCTTAAGACTTCAAATGCAGTGTCAGCAGGTAACATGATTCGCTTTCAGAACATTAAAAAAAAAATAACTCACACCCAACTAGATTATTTGTGAAGAGAAATCAAAAGACCTAAAAATCATAACATTCCTCTTTACCTACTTACCCCCCAGGTAAGTAAGTAAAGAGGAATACAATTATGATATACTATGCTTTACAATATAAGCAGGAATGCAAATACTTGGCACATACCTACATGCAAGATGTAAGAAATAAGACGTCTTACCTCTCCCATCCCCCTCGACTCCAGAGCAAGAGCTTGAAAGTCATAATTCATTTCATCAACAGCTCTGACCTAGGACACAGATGTGATATAAAACAATATTCAAAGAAACAGGTTCATGAACCAGTCTTTACAATTATCAAATAAACAATAGACTTATAAAAATGCTGTCTCTACCCAACACATGTCATACTAAAGGAAATCTAAATATAAAAAAGGTAAGACTTAAGATACACTCACACTTGCAATTGAGTAATTTTGGTAACGACTGAAGCAGAAAATTGCTTGCTGCACTATTGTATGACATTCACACGTGTTCACATGAACCACATGACCAAAGCAACTTTAAAACAAAACAAACATGATAGATCTGAGCACACCATTAAATGATTATTTAGCTTAGTGTTTTAGCACTGTGGTACTGCTGCCACAAGCCCCAACCTTCAGCTTTACCAGTTTGAAATCTTTTTGTCAAGAAGTCACAGGCTGTGAGGGTTACATGCAGTTTATTGCCACAGCCATTAATAAGATAAAATCTAATATAAGACATCTACTCTAAAAAAAAAAAAAAAAAAAAATCCTTATGTTTGAGGGGGTTGTGCAATGCCAAAATAAAAGCACAGCAGCTTGTAAAATACTATCAGACAGGATATTACTACTCTGGTTCAGCTATCATGGTGAGGCTCCCGACCCTGCTGTGCTGACACAATGACCAAAGGCCTCCTCTCATTGATTTGTGCCCTTGGAATGAATAAGATGCCTCATTTTAACACAATAACTTTCATACATTGAATAAATGTATTTAGATGGAGCCAGAAATCTGATGTTTTTTGTCATCAAGGACTTCTTTTACAATGTCTTTTTTCATTCACATACATCTCTCTCTCATTATATATATATATATATATATATATATATATATATATATATATATATATATATATATATATATATAATAAAAATAAAACAAAAGACCAACCTCAGTCTGGATATCCAATCAGTAAGAGGCATATTTAAACATGGAGTGATTGCCATAAATGGCATGCAATTTAAAGCCAAAACACTGATGTCTCTCCATGCAGCCTGTACTGAACTGAACGTCATTGCAGTAATTGGTACCCCTGTAAAGTGCTTTTACCTGATCAACATGATTGGCATCTCCAGTAGGCCAACGATGCTTGCTGGGTGTGCATCCTACAAGCTGCTCTCCAGGCTGTCTCTGAAAGAAGTACCCGACTGTGGCATCATCCTGAGATCTTCCACTAAGTGGAGGCTGTGGCGTACCCGGGGTGGGGTTAGAACTCCTGTCCATGCCCTGTAAATGTGGTCCTCCAGGAACTGGCCCACCCCCCCCAACTGTGGCTAGGGGCCCTCCAGCATGAACTCGGACACCCCCAGCCTCTGGAGCACCATTTGCATGCAGCATCCCACCTCGTGTCTCCTGCCAGGCCACGTCATTCATACCTAGGATGCTGCATGGAACGCTCATTCCACGGGAAAGCCTAAACAAACCACATTGAAAAGTCACACTATTATGACTATTTACATCTTCCTGCAATGTTTGCACCACCTTCTTCGGATGTTGTGTTTTTATCCTGAGGTGCTTTATCTCTAATATTTGACTGACTATTTTGATTTGCATCTTCTGCTACTAACATGAATTTGATTGCAAAATATTGCTCCATTGTTAACTGGACATCTTTATTCTTACACAAATGGGAAAAAAGAATGTCAAATCAATAGGAAAAATAGGGACAGTTAAAAGTGTCACCACTGACAATTTTTAATAGGTATTGACATAAAATGTATGAAGATATAATTAAAATATGACTTTTAATTATGCAGGTGAACGGACCTGCGAAGTTTAGAGATTCAAATACTGTGGTGTAATGTTGACATATCAATGCAATCCTATTAAAAAGGAAAAGTACAGCACTTTTGTTCTACACTCAAAGAAATTAATTATATCTTCCTTTATCTTAAAATATTTTGGCCATTTCGTCGGCTTTCTAGCATTCAACGTAGAACAAGACGGTTACTGTGTCCTGTCCTCTTTCTTAATGAAAATGCAATTTACTACATGTGACCACCGTTTAAAAAAAGAAGAGGAAAAAAAGTCTTGTGTGGGCCCATCGACAACTCAACTTTTGAAGTAAGCCCCTTAAAAAACTCCCATAAATTTAAAAAACAAAGCCAACCCCTTAAAATACAACAACAACAACAACAAAAACAACTTAATGGGGAAGCAATTTGCCCTCGCCAAAATGACTCCGTCCGGTTAACTAGACCCCACGGCCGTTCAAATTTAATTTGTTTAGACTGCCTTTTCTACAAATATTGGAATTACGTGGGGAAAGTCCACTATATCGCCTAATGACTTGAGAAAGACGACGGCAAAACACGCATCTGTTAACGACGTTGACTGAACACATGATCGACAATTACATCCAACGTTAGCAAAATGCTAATTAGTTACAACACAGCTACAATTACGGGGCCGTTAATTTGGCTTCAAAAAGACAGACGACTCCGCTGGCGAAACAACGCCGATTTCAATCCCCAACGCAACTATGGCAAAATGGGAGAAAAAAAATTTAGTAAATTATAACGTTGGGTACAATTTCAACCGACAAATCAAAAGTGCAAAACCTTTAGCGAGCTAGCCAGCGGTCCGTTGCTAAGACGCAAGCTAAGTTAGGAGCTTTGTCTGGGGTTTTACACAAAAGCTCGTTTTACATCGTCGGGGAGCCCGTTGTTGGCGACACTGGTGTCCGGCATTGTTTTATAATACCCGCATTAACACGAGGGAACAGCATAAACCCAAACTCACGTTACTCGCCAAGGGTCAGGATTCGCAGCCTCCGTGGCTAACCAGCTACAGCTAACGGCAGCGGGCCTTCTGTGTTTATTATTGCTTTATCACACCGGACACCAAAGTTATAGTAAAGGATCCGGTACCGTTTCACAGCGGGACTGACGCCTTTATAAAACACACCTGAACGAAGCCGGCTTTCTCGACTCGATATCGCAACACTTATTGTGTGCAACAAGCCGAAGAAACCATGACAACTAGTGTGAGAGCTAATTGGAAACTTGCTGTTGTAGAGACGCGAAACGGCAGCCAAACACTCGGCGGCTGAACAACATGGCCCCCCTCATGCTCCAAACACAGGGGCCTTAACCGCTAAACAAAAGGGGAAATATTCCCACCGCCGAGGCCGACGTGGACGCCGCCGCTTCGCCGGGCGGGCGGTTCAGTCGCGAACAAAGAGAAGGAGATACTCACGCCTTGTCTTGTCGAGAGAGGGTCTGCGCTTGTTGCACGCCGTCAACCCTTTTCTATTTTGTTTTGTTTCCTCGAAGAAACGGTGATTTAGCGAGGCTCGCTGATCAGAGCTAAGAGTTTGCTTACGCTGGTGCCCCCTCCCTGTAACTAGCGTGAACTACGTAGACATCCGTGCAGCGTTGTCGACCCAAGCGCTCCTTCCGCGGTGTGTATCTGCTACACAAATCAGGTTCAAGTAGTATTTCGTGTGTTTAGCATTTTGCAACCCAGTTGCTCAGATAGCCTAACTACTCTCCCCACCCCCTCCAAAAAAAAAAATGCACTCACATTATGGTGGCATGACCTATTAATTAGTAGGGCTGCACAATGTTTTGTAGATATATCTTGATTCCAATCACAATGGGGAACAATGCACTGGATGTCAATAATATCTATCATATAACCAAAATGAGATCAAAAAGAAAGAAAGAATAAAAAAAAGCAATTTGGGCAATCTTAAGTACCCCCATGATTCAATAGTTGTAGTTGTTTGTAACCCGGAGCCGCAGTTGTTCAGTTTTTAGTCAGAAATTTAAAATTTAATGAATTCTGAAGTCGGGTTTCTAACTTGGAAAATCACAGGTACCTTGCATGTTGACTTTAGAAACTAAAATAACTGCTTTGCATCAACAAAGTAAACAGTTCATTTTACAACAGTTTTTTTTTAACAGTTTTGTGTCATTTTATTTATATTAAGTCAGGCATTCACATAGTACTGTTCACCTATTATCAGTGGATATGTTGTTACCGAGTCCCAGCAATCTAACGTCTGGGTTGAAGTCAACCCTGAATTAACAAAAAAGTGCACTTTATTGACTAGGCGCTGGCTCCGACACGAATCAATCACCAATAACTCATATGTTAACATGTCCAACTTACAACAGAAGTAAATATATTTACAGCCTGGTTCAAAGTAAGTTTTGGTCTCCATAGTTGGGGTGGATAAGGTGAATTTGTAAGCAATACATTTATTTCCAGCATGGATTGACTGAAGGAGCTGGTAGCCACAGCTATCTTTGATTTAGATAAGGTGGACACAAGCAAAAAGTGACTTTCTTTAGAAAACCTTTAGGTGACATCATGGATGATTTGTCCAGTAATATTTACAGTCTCTGGTTGCTACGTTGTCTGAATGTGCTCAATACTGTGCACAGCATTGTTATGAATTAATGTTTCTAACAACAACTAGCAGCAGGAACAGCGTTACCAACATTTGAAAAGGTTAATCGTCCGGGACAGAGGTTCACCTGGATGCGACATCAGTCCTGAGCCAAATTGGAAAGGCTAATAACCTGAGTTAATTATTTAGGAAAGGAGGTACAAACTTTTTACTGTAACGCAACTGTAACAGTTGTTGACAGGTGCAAGTAGAAGTGTCACATTTTATTTTTTTTCATCGTGGGGGAGGCATGTTCACAGCAAAGTAGAAAGACATTAACACCAAATATTTGTTTATATATCGCAAGTCATATAAGTTGCAATTTCCTATTAATTAGTTATATTATGTTTATTGAATTGTGGCTTATTCAGTTCTGTAGCCAGTTCAGTAATATATGAAATCGTGTAAAAGACTAAGATTCATTTTTGTGTGTGTGACATTTTAAATGTGAATAACACCAAATCTGACCGTGACACACCATCATGCAGGACGATTTTTATTTTTTGTGTGTGATCCTGAGCCGGAAGGTTCCTCTCTGTCACTGGACCCACCTCTTCTGAGGGAAAACTGAAGAGATCCAATCAACTCTTCCTCTATAAACAGTGAGGTCACCTCCCTATTTCCGATTGGGTTGCTATATTTAGGAAACCACCCTGCGCTTTATAAAGAGATCGCCGTTGTTACTGGTAAAGGTTGTGAAGTTTTGGGCCGGGAACTTCCTGCGGGAGAGGTCTGCGCGGTGTGAGAAAGAGTTTTAAAGCAGAAGGGCGCGGGTGGCCAACAGCAAACAAGCCACGTCTGTGTTTGTGGAAGACGAGGAGCGATCGGGAGCTGAGGATGGCTGACATAAGAAAGAAACTCGTGGTGGTGGGGGACGGCGCATGTGGGAAAACGTGCCTCCTGATCGTATTCAGCAAAGACGAGTTTCCAGAGGTGTACGTCCCGACCGTGTTTGAGACGTACGTGGCGGACATAGAAGTGGAAAACAAGCAAGTCCAGCTGGCGTTGTGGGACACGGCCGGACAAGAGGACTACGACCGGCTGCGCCCACTCTCCTACCCGGACACTGATGTCATCCTCATGTGCTTCTCCGTGGACAGCCCGGACTCGTTAGAAAACATCCCCGAAAAGTGGGTCCCCGAGGTGAAACACTTTTGCCCAAATGTACCAATCATATTAGTGGCCAACAAGAAGGACCTGCGCAACGACGAGAACGTCAAGAACGAGCTGTCTCGGTTGAAGCTGGAGCCCGTGAAAGCGGAGGATGGCCGGGCGATGGCCATGCGCATTGGCGCATATGACTATCTGGAGTGCTCCGCCAAGACCAAGGAGGGGATCTGGGAGGTGTTCGAGACTGCAACGCGGGCAGCCCTGCAGAAACGAACCACATCCTCGGAGGGTTGCCTCAATTGCTGTGTTTTGATGTGATTCCACCTTGTCTCGGAGGACTGTGACGCGCAGGAAAGACGTTTCCTTCCGCCGGGATCAGTGTCTGGACATGTGCAGGGGACCGTGACGGTGGTTTTGGGCTCTTCCTTTTGAAATCAGACATCCATGGCTGAACCAAAATCAATGACTGCACGCAAATCGCTCTAAGCACAGCCAAATATCATCCGATATAAGTGTGCTTTTGTGTGAAAATGCATGTTCTTTGTGGATCACATGATCCCAGTCTGACTGTTGGAGGAGTAAAAAGAACAAACCACAGCTTGTCTTGATCCCCTTCTTGTTTGGACATGTGCTTACCAAAGGCCTGCTTTCAAGCCAAGATTTAAATTGCTCTTTGTGCTTAAATGTGTTTTGACAGGCCACCACCTTTTTTTTATTTAAAGGCTTTACTTTTGAAATAATGAGCAAAGCAGAAAGAAATGCACCATTTTGTGTTTATACCAAGCATGCGTTAAGTTTGTGACAATGCACAACATTATGGACACTTAAATAATTCATGAAAGTCAGTATTTTTGTTGTTCTGTGCAGTTGCTGGTGACATTTTGTACCACTTTTGACTCAACAATAGAAGCAACTTAAGTTTACAGTCCTTGAAGTCTGCTTTCTAAACGATGTCCTGAAAGTATTTGATCCCACAATGTCATGATAAGTATTTCTTTTCTTTTTTTTTTCCTTTCAAGTCATTATGAAACAACCCAGATTTCATATTTCTCAGTCACAAAAAGGGCTAACGCCATGGTGGTTTTGAGCCAAATCTTTTGAAGTATACAGTAAGTTTGTCCAGCTGCTTCAGAGACTGCGGTGACTTGGAGGATCTACCCGATATTTTCTACGTGGTTACAACTTCCTTTACAGTTAATCCTGGTGACATCTTTAAAGGAAGATGGTGTGACTTGGGAGTGCTTTGACCAGTGAAGTGAGTTTTCAAAAAACAAAGTGTAACGAAACAGGTTTGGGTTTAAGCCATCTGATGGCAACTTAACACTTGTGTTTGATTATTTCTAAAAATAGTTGAACTAATTTAACCAAAAGGTTTTCCCAAACTATGAAGAAATGAATATTTCTGAAGCTCTAGAGGGTTGTTAACTTGATTTAGTATTAGTTAGAAATCCTCTTCATATAAATCTTGTCTTCCATTACGACGGTGAATGTATCTTATTGGGACAGAGATTAATGTATTTGAATTAATGTGTGATAGTCGTGAAATAAGCCCAGCTCGTCCACGGCTGCACACGGTTGTATAACTGTCCTCTCGTGTGGTGGTGGCAGTGCTCGTTCAGATGACAGCTACGAACTTCAGTTACAGACGTTGTTGCTACACTGGTGATCCAGGGTAAAAGCCCAGTGGATTTACTGTTCTTTATGTTTGTTTTTAATGGTACCCTGATACAAAAAATCATTTTGTTTTTTTTCTGTTATGCAGTGAACCACAGTGAAGAAACTTTTAAAACAGTGCATGTTTTGTAAATCCACCCAGAGTTACGATGGTGTAAAAGTCACATTCCCCTCCTGATTTCTGTTGCCGGGCTTTTCACTGACTTTGGGGACAGGAATGCATTGTGCCGGACTGGTTAATTTTCCCACATGTACCCCCCTCATGTGCCTCTGATTTACAGTGTTGTTGGACGGATCAGCTGGTGCAGTTTTCGTCTTCTTTTTTTTTTTTTTTTTTTTTTTTTTGTTGTTTTAAACTAAAACACGGAGAGGAAAAACACATTTGTGCCAAATGTTTCTGTTTTTAAGAGTCTGTCTGTGGTAGAACGGTACTTTGTAACAGTGGAAATGTTGCAAGGAACAAAGGAAACTGTAAGGGAAGAAGTGGTACTGTTCCGGAGAAGTTAATAAAAACCATTTCACCACTTTTCCATTTCTTTGCTTGATTTTCCTTACATACACAAGACTCATAGTGAGGATTTATTTTCTGTGGTCAGGAATGGGGAGCATTGTAAGTGATGGTGCTTCCTACAGACTCGAGTATTTTTAATTTTGAAAGTGTACTAGACACAGGGATCTCCTTTTGGTTTCTTCTACCTATAAGTACATAAAAGTCAACCGCAAATGTTGTGAAAGCTGTCAACAGACGCAAAAGGAGATATCATGGCCTCTGCTTCAGCACTTTTTTGTTTTGTGTCGTAAAAGTAGTGATCCAATTCCGTTGAAGCAGAGGTCATGAATGAGCTCTCCTCCTTTTGCATCTGTTGACAATAGTCGACTAGTTTATACTTAAAACAAGTTAGCCGTGACTGGAGGGAGGTGCCTGTACAAACAAACCCTTTTTTATAGACCTCATGCACACTTGCAAAGTCGAAATAACTTCGGTTTCTCTGCAGGGACCCTATTCACAATAAGTGTAACAGCATTTCTGAGCCCTGTCAGAGACTTAATACAGCTATTTATGGCCATGTCGCTCTGTTTGTCGTTTTGCTCCAAACACATATTTGAGTCTCGTTCAAAATTGCTAAAATTGACATCTTTTTGTAAACTAAAATTTACACTCCTTACTATGCAATAATAGGTCTGGGTTTGTCTGCAATCTTCCTTTAAAATTTGTACATTTCACTCCAGAAATATGAATTTAACCATGTCTGTTTAATATTTATATTTCGTTGTTTTAAAGATCCTCGTGACCCTGTACAGGCTTCAGCAGGCAAGAAAATGGATGGATGGAAGTATTAAAGATTACATCTCAATACTATACATTATATAGTATGATAGGTATGATAAAGAGATTAGTGTTTAAACTCTGACAATCAACCTTTTCTGACATTTCAAATTGCCAAATTGCATATGCACGATTTTAAATTGTAATGGTATCTTTGTCATATAATATTCCATCACTGCCAGACTGATGATGGAGCTTTTGGTTTTACTGTCGTTCACAACCCCCAGCAGTCCATGATTTTTTTTTTTTTTTTTATATGATAAGAAAGTATGAGTGTCACAGACACTATTTTTATGTAATCTAAATATAGACTTGAGAACACAAAGTGGTGGGACATGTGATGGGTGTACACTGCAGATTGTGCTGAGTACGTTTTAATAAGAAATCTTTTTGAATCGCTTTGGGATTTATAGTGAAACCACAAGAGTGCATCAATCATAACGTAGCACTTTGCTGGCAGAAAAGAGGCTTTTTAAGAAATGCTCAAAGATGTATGCAGTACAAAGTGTATTTATTGATATCCACATAGGTTTTAAATAACATGACACAAAGAAAACACAACCAGATCAGAACAATTGTTGGTCTACTGTGAAACAGTAAACAAAATTAGGTGGATGAATGCTAACAGAGACAAAAAAAAAAGAGTTACATTACTGTCAGCATACAATTTAGGCTTTGATAGAACAAAACATTATAATGTCGTTGGTTAAAAAAAGAGATGGTCAAGTTAAACACTGTTTTATGCTATATATTTGGTAGTCATTTACATGAATCTGTCAACACATGGTAATGGAATGTCAACATCTATCTGCCTGTCTCCAACTCTCAAATACGGTCCAACATCCTTGCTTTTCTCTTTGAGTGTTCTAATGACATTGTTTTGGAAAGTGTTAATGCGTTTTACAGATGAATCAATCCAGGACTGGATGTCAGATTTAAGCTGTTCAGATGACACGCCATTGGCAATACTGTAAAGTTTGTCGGTCACGCCTCTTAGATATTCCATAATAATTCTGCGGACCTCTTCACACTGCTCAACAACATCGCCCAGGACACGAGAGTTCTTGGCATCGTTGTACACGTCAGTCACAAAGGTGGAGAGGCTCTCTATGTTCTGCGATTTTAGAGTTTCAAGAACCTTCTCACATTGTTCAACTGTAAACTGCATGAATACTGAGAATTTCATGAAGATATCTTCCAGCTGAATGTCTCCGAGTTTCCTCACAGTCATGATCGCCCAGTCCTGGACTTTCCTCAAAGCTACCAACAAGTCATTAAGAAATTCTTTGCTAGTCACAATGCGGTCAGATCCAGGAAGTCTGAACTCAAGGTCTTGCAAGTGATCAAAGACACTTGCAAACATGGAGGCAAAATACTCTGGAAACTTTTGAACAGCCTCTTCCGACACATCAGCAACAAAAGCACTACATTTCTGGTAGACCTCGAGGCCAGATAGTTTCTCTTCATAGCCAGGAACCTGGAATTTGGTCTCTCTCAGGAATTTAACCACAGCATCAAGAACATGTTGAACTTTCCTTTTGTACTCATTCAGAATAAAACTGGTCTTGTCTGTGAAAGCTGCCAAAAGATCAGGACGATTTAATGCAGCTAGGTTTTTAACAGCCCTGTTAAGTACTTCTTTACCCTGCTTCCTAGCCTTTTCAAATAAGTCTTTAAGGCCTCTAACGTTCCTCTTGATGTTTCTGGATGCCCTGACAGCAGAATCAGACACCATTTCCATGGCCATAGGGACCTGTTTCTTCAGTCCCAGCATCATCTCATACGGCATCTCCATGTTCCAGGTTGTCTGAATGTTCAGCTTTTCAGAGCCGATTACCGACATCCGGAGACCAAGGATATCAATGTCTGTTGTTGGTTCAGTCTGTTATATATATAAAAAAAAGAAGTAACAATATAAATTAGGAAATGTAAATACACAAGATCAAAGTCAGTCACTGTTGTAAAGCAAATCAGCATTAAAAGAATCTCTTACCGGGTAGCGACCGTAAACTCTTGCTCTCACTTGTGCTGGAGACTTGGTCTTAACTTGGAAAGCAATCAGTCCTGTAGATGGAGTGGACATGGAGACGAGAAAGCCTTCCATTGGATTTCTAGAAATCACTTGATAGATTTCTATAGACTGAGAAGGTAGATTGAGCTTTGCTGAATTGGCTATGAAGGCATTAACCTTTATAGAGCTTAAGTTGATGGTGCTCTCATGGCTTCCCTCAAGGGCTGAATGTTTTAAAGATAGGACAGAGACCATTTCAAATTCCCCCACAGTATTCACATTGGTGCTGCCCTCAATTTTTCCATTTAGAATCTCAAACTCAGAGGTTGAGGAAGCATCGAATTTGATCTTGAGGCCATCGTTGTTGAGGATGCTGGCATCAGTTTTTAGCAGGATTATAGCAGTCTTCATTTGAAACTCATAAGTCAAATCGCCCATTGCTGAAATCTTGATGCTCTGAAATCTGGGAAGAGTGATTTTTGGAATTGTCAGCTTGTTGAGGACATCTGGAACATCCAGGGCAGGCATTGTGGTAAGAGTGGTTCCAGGGAGGGGAATTGTAAATGAAGACATTTCAAAATTAATCACTGGAACTTTATAGGCGGGGACTGTGATCGTCTTAGGTAACTCACTGCTGTATATCTCGTACTTTGCCTTTGCTTTATCATAAGATAAAGCGAGGATGGCAGCAGCCTTATCTTTGCTGATCAGTGCTATGTTGTGCAGTGCTTTCATGTTGGTATTAATGGCATCAATCAATGGCTCCACATTAATTTCAATGGCAATTTTATCAGGGTTCTTCATGTACTTCAGCTTAGAGTTCATGTCAAATGTCTGCTGAGTTGTGATCAGGAGGTAGCCAAGGCCAGTGTCTTCCCACAGTGAGTAGTCTTCCACTCTAGGTGTTTTCATACCAACAAAGGGCAGAGTTATTTCAGGAATGGTGATACGTTCCTTCAGCACATCAAGATCTGCTTCTCCCTTGATTTGGGACTCAACATTTATTTCTCGATCACCATTGTCCATGGAGAAGTAATGGGAGTACTTGTACTGATTGAATCTCGCCAGACCTGTCCAGCTTGCTTGGTGCACTTCAGAGTTTAAGGTAAAGGCAATGTCATTCTGCAGATCTATTTTTCCTTTCAGCCTGAATGGAAGAACAACTTTGGCATTTCCCTTATTCTTGGTATCAAAGGTGAGCTCTGAAGGTGTGATCAGGGTGAGAGCAGAGCTTGAGAGAGTTCCTTCAACTGGACCCGCCAGCTCTGCATTATGAGAGGCGGTGAAATCAATTTTCATATCCTCAACTTTAGCCTGAAACTTGACCTCTGCGACACTACTCTTCATGAAGGGTGTTTCCGTCTCAGCCTTGGCCTCAATGATGACATGGCGGAAAATGCAAATATCAGCGACGACATTTTGATTCATCTTTAGGTGATTGCTGCCTGTTTCACCAGTGAAGGTAACTTTGGTTGTGTGGAGATCCATGACCACTTCCATGTCACTCTTGTGGGTTGCCTCATCTTTAACGTCCAGAATTGTATACTTTTCATTCGCCATATTGTTAAAGGTCAAACGGATGGTGGCATCTTCAAGTCCGAAGAAAGTCTTTTGACTTATTACTGCTTCACTGATCATGTTCAGGAGTGGCATGTTGAGGTCATGTTTGTAGTCAGTCTTCATTTTGCCGGACATCCCATTTTCCATGGCAAAGGATGCACTATTGACAAGCTCTGCTGCGTAAAGCTTTGTTGCTGCTTTTGCAGTAGTTTCAGCAGAAGCTTGAGCTGACAGCCCATAAAGATTCATTGTTCCTTTGTGGTCAAGTGTGAAACATGACTGATCGACCTTGATGCTCTCAGAGATGGACAAACGGCTCATCTTGGGCACAGCAAAATGTGCAGTGGCATCCACGGTGAAGTCAAGGATTTTCAAAGTAGACTCAGCCTGTGAATTTAGGTTAATTTTGAACTCTGGTGTGACTGATGTAGTTGTGGTGTTCTCCAGGTCAGCAGTGGTGGTGAGTCTGTAGTGAGGTGAGGTAACTTTGAACTCACCGTAAACTTTTCCAAAACATGGGATCTTACTCATCTCAGCCACGCTTTCTTTTAGCTGTAAAGCGAAGGTCTCATAATCAAAAGATCTGATGTTCTGGATCATTCTCATGAAATAGTCGGTCATGTCATCGATCAGCAGCTTGAAGTCAAAGGCATACAGCTCATTCACAAGTTCTTCAATAGGGACCATCATTTTTCTCAGCAGAGGCTGGATGTCGATTGACTTGAGAGTGTCAAATATATACTGAATCTTCTCTCTGACCTGATACTGCTTCATGAGTATAACAACCTCATCCATAAAGGCTCCAATCATTTTTTCAATCTCATAGTTGGAGATAAACTCTTCCACTTTGGTATAAACTGCACTGAACCTGTTGGGAATGTTGTATTTCTTAATTGTATCCTGGACATTGTCCCTCATGGATTTCAGCATATTCATGACTTTGTCAGATGGTAACCTGGCTGTTAGGTCGGCAATGAAATTCTCCACATAGCTGATGAATTGTCTCAGGTCTTGGACAAAGAGGTTGTAGTCAAAATTGTCAATGACCTCTTTCAGCTCTGCAATTTTGGTTTGAAATGTTACACTGATCTCATACCTGGTGTTGATGTC
Organism: Xenentodon cancila; assembly: GCA_014839995.1. Taxonomy (NCBI): domain Eukaryota; kingdom Metazoa; phylum Chordata; class Actinopteri; order Beloniformes; family Belonidae; genus Xenentodon; species Xenentodon cancila. The sequence continues at coordinate 14,323,546 of CM026209.1, read as the reverse complement.
TTTCACCATCTCAATTCCCTGGTCCACCAGTTTGATCATTGTGGTCTTCACGTTTTCAATGACTGCAGGGAGATGCTCAATGAATGGGATCTGGATGAATTGGCTCTCACTGTTTTTATCATATTTCACAAATCCAGAGATAGCATAATCTTGGCTGGTCTCACTGAAGAGAGGAGTTGAGACTGCTCCTTTCAACTCAATACCTATCTTCTCTGCATTGTTATAGGCACTCATCTCTTGGTCAAAAGTGTGATCATTTACTGTGGATGTCATCTTAAGTGTGACACTTTGCTCTTGGAGGCTCAGCAGGCTGTTGAACTTGTTGTCCATGTTAGTTTTGATGGTTGGTCTGCCTTCCATTTCATGGCTGGTTGAACCTCTGCACTCAAATGACTGCGTGAACAATGTGGGTTCCGCTTTCAAGAGTAATTTGCTGTATAGTTCACCACTCTGCCTGCCATACAGATACACTGCACCATTGGAATTGAAAATGGCATCAATGTTCAGATTGAAGGGTTCTGCAGAGGTTTTGAGAGTGCTGTCCAGATGAAGGGATGGGGAGTTAAAGGTAGCCACGTTGTTGAACCTCACAGTGAGACCAGCAACCTCCAAGTCAGAAGCATGTGTCATGTGGGATCCCAGCAGCTTTCCGTTGGTGTTGCACTTTGCAGACAGGATCATGTCAATGAACTTGAATTCATAGGTGTGCTTGAGCTCTTCCTCTGAGAAGATTCCCATCAGGGTTCCAGACAGCTCCATGTTGTAGGGCTCAACCTTGAACAGAGCGTCATTCATAAAGTTAACTGCCAACACCTTCAGGTCATTTTTCACAATAACTGAGGCAGTGAAATGTTTCACGTTGACTGTGATGTCATGCATGTAAGAGTTACTCGTGTCAAGGAAGTTGTCTGTCTTGGAGTGGAGGGTAAATGATTTTAGAGTAAGAGACAGTGAATTGGTATTTTCGGTCCTCATCTCACTGAAAGATCCAACCATGTTGTTAGAAATGATTAAGCCATCTTCATTCAGTCTGAGGTTAACTCTGTTTCTGGTGTTGAGGTCAAAGATATTTCCCTTAAACATACTGTTGAGATAGACTTCTGCGCTTGCCAGCTTTCCCTCAACATTGAGTTCCGCTTTGTTGTCTTTAATCGCTCCCTTTGTTGTAAGAGACAACGTGGCACCAGACCTCTCAACTCCACCGTGGAAAATATTCTCGAATGTCACTGGGCTGTGCTGGGCTGTTGTCGTACAACTAGTGGTCAGGCCATTTGTGTTCAGTGCCAAGGTTGCTTTGTGGGAAGCAAGGCTTGAGAAGATGTTTATGGAGGCATCAGCATTGATTTCCAAGCCAGATGGGTTCATGACACCGGTAAGCAAAGAGTAGGCACGGTTCTCTGTATCATCAGCTTGGTTTTCTATCCTAAGGCTGGCTTGTTCTTGAGAGGCAGACAACTCTATGTGGCTACGAAGCATCTTCTTATCAGCTTTGGTCGTAGAAACAGACTGGATGGTGAGCTTGACATCCTTGTAGCCAAGACTTGTTTTGGTGGTGTGTTTGATGGGCTCACTGTCCATGTTGGTGTTTAACTCAAATAGATATTCATTATTTTCATATGATGCCTTAATCTTGTTTGAAAGTCGGAGCATGTCAGAGATCACACTCAGTGCACTCTCCATTTTTGCTTCTTTCTTGGCCGGCTCAACTGAGAAGGTGTGGAGGTAGGTCGTGGTGGCAAACATGGGACCAATAGTTGCAGTTCCATCTGAGTTAATGTCTCCAATGAGCATGTTGGAGTCCAGGGAGCACTGGGTGGTAATGGTCATAGATGTTTCTAGACCCACAGGTGCATTCGCATATATTTGGTAGCGACCTGTTGTCAGAACGTTATCTGTGACAGAAAAGCTTTCTAGCACACTAAAACCTGTATTCAAGAACATGTGTTTCAGGGCTCCATCGAGTGTTACTTCAATAGTTTTCTCTGCTGTGTCAGTGATTTTGGTGGCTCCTGTCAACCAGAAAAAAAAAAAATTAAGTACGGGTTAGTTTAAACTTTTATGATGCTTATGTAATCTTAAATAACAAGCGACTTCAGTTTATATTACCTTCGGCTGAGAAGGAGAGAAGTTTGATTGGACTGTCAGCAGTGATGTTGATCTTTGCCACGTAGTTAGGAGACTCTGCAGTGTCGTTGCCAGCAATAATCTTTCCCTCCCAGAGATAATAGTTGCTGTTGACCTTGGCAGACACCTCCATCATTCCCATTAGGGGCAGAGTGACATCATATTCAGAGGGGATTGTAAAAGGTGGGATTGGGATCTCGCGTTGGGCAAGCTCAAAGCCCAGCTGAGGCAAGGAAATCCGTGGGGAGGTGACAACAGGAGGTATCCTTAAGTCCTTAGATGATTTTCCTCCATAAGGGAGAGGGACACTCACTGCAAGGTGGTTTTGGTTGAACTGGTATTTGAATGTGCTTTCACTGGTAAAATAATGAAAAAAGAACACATGTTAGATTTAAAGATGCACACATGATATCCAGTTTATGATGTATTAGGGATAAAGCTGATCATTTCGTATGTGCTTATTTAGGTGTACTTACAGATTCATGAACAGGTTTTCAGGTACTGTTGGCATTTCCATTCTTGCAATGCTCTCTCTCAGGTTTTTAATGTGAGGAACATCAGTTGAGATCTTGTCAATCCAGTTGTTGCTTGCCTAAAATGAAAAAATAATCTTATGAGGTAAACTGGAGAACAACCGAGCCTGTGTCTGCAAAAATAGTTGCTCTGATTATATTATTTACCTCAATTCCTTTGTTAAGGATGTGTCCTAGTTTCATATCTGTTTTAATGACCCGCTGGCTCATGAGATCTTCTGCAAGCTGCCTGAGCCAGACCTGGAGATCTTCAGTGTACTGCACTGCCATCTTAGTATCAGCATTCATGTTGGACATCAGATGAACCTCAGCCTGCTCTTTGCCTAAGATTGATAAAAGGTTTTACATTATAATATTACACAAAAGTATGAGATTGTCAGTCTTTGATGGCAATTGGTGCGGCATTCTAACAAACATACCGTATTTGAAAGTGACTGCCTGAACAGAGGAGATCTCTGGAAGACTGACATCACTTTTGATCTGCATGGTGAGTCCCTCAGCTTTGCTAAAAATAGTGCTGACAGTGGCATCGGTTTTGAGAGCAGGGACCAACAGCTGAACCTCCAGCATGCCATCGGTCATGGCCTGAAGCCTGTTACAAATAAAAAAAAAGAAAAGCAGTCATTCTCTTCGTGTTCAAACAACTGTTGACAGCTGACAGTAGTGGAATTACTGTGTCTAGTTTTAAGTAAGATAGATTTTCATTAGTGTTGAATAGGTTTACTGACTTGGCACGGCCAATCAGAGAGAGCTGCGGCACGTTCTTGTTGGAGAGCTCAAAGATGACGGATTTTCCCTTTGCACTGTTTTCTGCCATGCCAATTCTAGCACCCATCTCAACATCAAAGTCGGGTATCTGGACTTGAGTGGTGAAGACGTTCATGTTTCTATTGTATTTCATGGTGGCTGTAGCTTCTGAGGCCTGAGCACCTGAAATCAGAAAGTAAAAAATAAAATAAGATACTATCTTCTTTATAATCACTGTAATTCACCAAATTAAAACAAACATTATTGACTGTATTAAGATGTTATTCCCCAATATGGTGATCATACCCTCAGCTCTCAGGGAAATCTTCAAGGAATCAACTTTCTGACTGCTGTCACTTCCTTCATTGAGGAGATTATAGGCAACTGTGGCTGTGTACTCTGACACTTCTTTAGTAGGCTGGATGTCAATAGCAAACCTACAGAAACAAAAAGTTTGATGATTTTTCATATAAAATGTAATAATACTCCACAGTCTAGTTGTGAAGAGCATGGACTCCTCAATGTACAACCTACTTTGTTTCTCCATTCAGGGGGAAATAAGGAGCAGCAGTCTGGTCCCGTGGTTCAGCATGAACTTTTTTAGTGCAGTATCTGACTCCAGAGAACAGAGGATTGCAGCTTGTTTCTCCCTCATGGGATGGGATCATTGCGGCTAGTCCATTGCCCACGATAAACACTTTATTGCTGTTTTCACAAAAGAAAAGCAGAACAACAAAATCAGTTTTATTTTATCCTTTGATATGACTGTAGAACATGCTGTGTACAAGAACTCGTACAATCCAATCAGGCTCTAGACATCATAATAACACAGTCACTATAAAACAGTGACATTTACTATTCACTGAAATTGAGTTATGTTAATTAAATTAACATGATTTTTGTTACCTGATTCTGAAAAATTTTGTGGTTCCTGTTGGAGCGGGGATGGAGAGCTTGACTTGGTTCTGCTCCATGGTGATCTTGGCATTCAGAGCGCTCTCATGGTATAAGCTGGTATGCATCTCAACGCTGGAGACAACGAATTCTGGCATGTGGACTCCCATCTGAGTGATGAACTCAACGCCAACAGAGGGACTGAACACCAGCTCCTTCTGTAAATAATAAAAGATCACATGAAATTTAAGAGATTGCAACAATGAAAAAACATCCACTATTTTCAATTGCAATAGCTATATATACATAAACCAATCACAGAGGTTAGGTTTTATGAGCAGAAAGATGGGCAAAGGTACCATGCTTGGAGCCATGTTAAGGCCTCCTTTTGCCCCGGGAGCAAATGTACCAGACAGAGCAAACGTCAGAGGCAAGCCAGATGCTGTTGACATGGTGAATTTGTTGTCCATAAAGATGTAGTGGGCAAACATCTCGTTGTCAGTGCGTGACATCAGATTACCTATGACCTGATAGGGAGAAACAACATGATCATACTTGTTGCATATATATATATATATATATATATATATATATTGACAGCAATGAAGAAAGGTGAGAATGGAACTATACCTCTGTAGGAATGATCTTCCTGAAAATCTGTGCATACATTATTGCATTTTCAGCAATGAACTTCAAATCGTTGCCCTTGATGTAGCCAAGCTCAGCTCCCATGATCCTCAGGTAGGCCGTCGCCTCTGGGGACTCTTGACTCTGGAGATCACTCACCAGCTTGTTGAAGTTGCGAACAATTTCTCTGACAAGGTTTTCAGGGACCTTACACCAGAGTGACATCTTGTTATTATGGTGGGCGCAGTGGAAATCATGAAATGATTCACGCTTAACATAAATAATGATATACCTTTTGGCCTTCTGATTTCAGGGGAGCAATCCATTTCTCCAGAACCTCTCTGACCTTTGGTGGCATTTTGTCTTCAGCCCAGTACAGAGCCTTGGACACAGTGTCAGGGAAGAAACCATTCTGTCCAAACAAAGCCTCGATGGTTGGCTCAAAACCCTTTCCCTCCATTCCAACCTACAGGAAAATGACACAACAAATAGAAATAAACAAAGACTTGTAAATGTGTCTTATTATAAGGGTTATGTTGATATCACTGGCCAAACTGAGTTCAACAAAACAAAATGTCACAACTTATTGTGTCACACAAACCTCCCAGATATCCATGCTGTAGCCAAAGGCTTCCAGGGTAGTTTCCAGCAAGACTTCCCTTGGCAACTGGTTGCTGGGATCAAAAATGACATTGCCCTGCATTCTCCCATATTCCATGTCCAGCTTGTAGTTGCCAGACTTTGTTGTGTAGTCACTGTGGGTGGCAACATCAGTGTCCTGCAGTGCAGCCGTTATCCTCTCACGGAGGCTGAAGTAAAGGCAAAAGTAGAGCAATTACATTTATGCAAATAGGTGGTTCCGAAAAATCAGCACAGCACTTTAATAAGATAATTGTTATTCTCACTCTTTGGTCTCTGAATTAGTCGAGGAGATGATGTTGTAGATATGGGAAGACACAAAAGCCTTGATCTGCATGTTTTGCTCCTGCGTGAGCAGCTTCTTCAGCATGTCCATGTCACTGTCCTGGAGAGTCTTCATGAGAATCAAATAAGCTGCCAGACGCTTCTGCACAGCACCCTTGGGGTACTGGCTGACCCTCTGGAGGTTGGAGCGAACCTGGACAGGATAACAACAGCAAATTTATTTCCATAGTCACAATTTGTTACCATATGATTGGAAACCTTACACGAATGGAAAACCCTTTGCCCTACCTCATCAGTCACTGACATGCGCCTAAAAGCCTGGATGGCAGCCAGCTGCACAGACAAAGTGGTTTGTGGCTGTCTCATGCACTTCAGCAGGGTGGTCTTAATAGCAGGGTTAGCAGCCTCCATTGCATCTCCCATGTTACCAACAACCTGGATAGAGTAGCACAGAAAATCAGGAATTTTGTGGAAATGGAAGCATTTACATGAATATTTCATCCAAGAAGCAGTAACTTACACGTAGAGTCAGGAAAGTCAGCTCTTTATCCCCTGCACAGTCTGCACCCAGAATTGAAGCCATAAACTCGTAGACAGCGGCGATCTCTGGGGTGACTCCTTCAGAGTGGTACAGTCTAGAGACAAATGCAAACATTAGTGATAAGCAACCAATTTACAGCAGAAACTCCAGTGCCGAGGATTTATTTTCCTGAGATTTTCTTCTCCTACCTCCTGGTTACATGACTCAACGCATACATGATGGGTTTGCTCTGTTTGTACTGAGCCATTGACAGCAAATCTTTCACCATCAGGGGGGAGGGTTTATGCAGCAGCCCCAGAGCATATACAACGGCATCAACCTCCACAGCAGCACTGTCAAAGGTCCTGAGGATGGTCAGCATGGCACTGGTGCATTCTGGGGTGCCGCACTGAGCCAGAGCTTGCCATGTCAGGGAGCTGGAGATGCCCATCATCTCTTCAGTGATGGAGGTCAGCATGTCAGCTTTCAGGCCCCGAAGCTCAGAGACAAGTTTATGGAAGAGGCCGGCGCGCTCCCCACCCTCAGTCGTCTGTGACAGCGTTTGCAGCTTCTGCATTGTGGCAATAACAGCATCCTTGCTTTGCACCAGAAACCTGTCTTCAGCAACCTCCATGGCCAGGAACCTGATGTTGGCCTCATCTGTAACGAATCATAGCACAAACAATAGTTGTAGGAGTATCTGGATGTTTGACACAGTATGAAGAGTTTTCATGTCATAGTCCAAACACTGAAGCACTCACTGAGGTCAAAGATTCTGTCATTGATCTTGGCAGCTTCTCTCAGAGTCACAGTCTGTTTCACCACTGTAGAAATCCCATATTCATTCCTGTTTACAAAGGATGTTATAACAATTAAGTGTTAAAATCTGACACAGAAATGAAAAATAAGGACTAATGGTTCCAAAGGCGTGTTTTAAGAGAAACGTATTCCTAAATGTGGACTTTCAAAACCTACTTGTACGAGAAGGGCAGGTAGATGTGTTTCTCTGTGCAGGATCCGCTGGTCATGTGCTCCTTTTGGTTGTCAAACTGGTAGTTACAGGTCTGAGTGCTGCTGATCATCTTGGAAAGCGGGTAGTTCTGCCAGTAGTAAGACCATTGTACATTTTTGTGAGATGAGGAGAAGAGTTTTGGTGTATTTGACAAGCTTGACGCAGTAGCTTATTTCTGTCTTATATCAAGAAAATGTTAGACTAAACTAAGTGTGTGTTCTTCTTAAATGTAATTAACTTCTGTTGTCTTGAAATGAGGAATGAGGGATGATGTTTTGATTTTGTGATGGTGACAGTATCAGGTGGTTGCTGGAGCTCTCACCATCCCTGAGATGAGGGCCAGAGGACTGGTGTTTTCGTTGCGAGGGACAAACAAGTCACATTTGGTCAGATCCCTGTTGATGGTCACATCAGTGGCAATGTCCTCTCTGGAATTGACTGTGAAGTCGGTGGGGCACGTTCCATGCGTGGTTTCCTGAAAGCGACGAGAGGCTTCATCAATGCTCAGGATGTTTGAAACATCTCAAAAAAAAAAAACAAAGCTAGAAGAGTCGGAGCTGTGAACGTTTCTTCTGTCCTTCGTTATCACCATATAACAGATAATCAATGAGCAGGAAAAGATTGGATTTCATTATGGGAGCAGGTGATGCCGCTAGCGAGATAAACTTATCTAGAACTTTGACCGGCACCTGAAGATTGTCACTGTGAGATCATGATGCTTCAAAAGTGGATTTTGGCACATGTGACCAGGGCAGCTTATCTGCTCATTGTGCAACTAGTATATCTGTGCATGACAGCGCCACAAACAGAATCCAGCTCCAAATGCCGTAAAATAGCTGATACCTTTAAACTAGTAAAAAAAAAAAAAAAAAAAAAAAAAAGACAAAAAAAAAGAAGAGTAGTTACCATTTCTTTGATCTTCATCTCATCTATTTTAGGGGCCATGAGAGCAGAGACAATTCCCCTCTTGATGTTGAGGATATTGACGGGCTCATCCTCCTCAGGGTAGAGTCTGACACCCATCTGTTCATCCACTGACACCTTCAAAGGGTTCCTGTTGACATGTGCAGATAGTAACTTACAACCGTAGGCATCTCTTGGCATCTCCTCATTATAATCTCTCAGTTACTGTGCCTAGTTCTCCGAACAGAAGGGGACAGTAACAAACATTTTCCTGGAATCATAACATGACGGCTTACTTGGCCATCGCAGCTTTGAACGCTTCGGCTCCAGCAGCAGGACGGTACACAAGGTTTCTGTCACCGCTCACATCGGTGATCTCACTCAGGGAGCACTCTGTCATGCGGAGGATGAAGCCACATGTTTGGGGTACATCAACCTCAACCTGTGCAGGACATTGGACACATTTGTTGGCACATCTGTTTCATATCTATAATAACAGCTGTCCACGGCGACGAGACTTACTGTGCAGGAGATCTTGGGGCCACTCTTAAGATCCGTAGCTCCATTTACACCGTTGAAAGTCTCGGCTTCGTAGTTGTACACGTACCGTCTGAAGATTCTGTAGCTTTTGGCCACTATATGAATTCAAATTGTCACTTAGAACTTTATCATTTTAATTTGGATATTATTGTATAACATTTTAGAAACTAGGGAAACAAATATAATTCATATTTCTAATTGTAAGTAAAGACTACATTCAAAATTAATAATTATTTTGAATCAACATATTTTAAAATCAATTTAAACTCAAAATGAATTGTTTTTACAGCTGAAATTGTTCATATCTTAGTCATAGGAATAAAACTACTTTAATAAAATAATGGTTAAAAGCGACTTTTTCCTGACTGTTGAGGATGATAGAATAAAATTTGGGGATAAATTGAACATAAACTTCAACCTAACCTTCTTACAGGGAAATATAGCAATTTGTTGCAAAACGTCATCTAATAAACAATCATCTATACTATAATACTTCCAAGTATTTAAAAGTGCATCAAGAAGTACTGCATTTCCCCTCATTTTGATAAACCAGTCGAATCGCATCATGTAAAATGTTCAAAGCAATGACAGATGAAGATTAAAAATAAAAAGAGAAAAACTCACAAAAGCAAACTGGTGATTGTTCCTCAACACTTCCCACATCTTGCTCTGTGAAGATGACAAGTTTGTTTTGTTTTTGTTGAAGAAACATAATCCTCTATTCAATCTAAAACTGAAGTATATAAATAATATAATAATGTAATATTTGCTACAACTTTAAGGCATTATTGGTATATAAATGGTTTAGGACCAATTACTGTTGCCATGAAACTTTCACATCAAATAATCCAGAAAGAAATTGTACATATTTTTCCCTGCTAAGACATACTCATCCACATTTCCTTGAAGACATGTTCTTCTAAAATACGAAACGACCTCTTCAAATTCTTTCGCCTTTAAAATAAAAGCGTGGTACTTACGGGCGAGTGTGTACGTGCCCAGAAGCAGCAAAAGGCAGAGCCTGGCACCCCACATGATGGGCTGAGCTCCTGCAAGTTTAAGAGAGTCTCCCTCTTTCTCTGAAGACTAATCCTTAAGCTTGTGTCTCGGGGCTTTTATAGACCAACAGTTTTACAGTTGTAGGTGATTTCTGAGACCTGTGGTTATGTCGTCTTGGTTCCAAAGAGCAGTCCTTGTGGCAGGCCAAAGGTTTAAAGATTGTCAGCTCTGGGTGGGGGTGGTCAGGAATTGTGCTTAATAAATCCTGCTTTTTTTTATTTTTTATTTCCGCATTTGGAATATTTTGTGATCAAAAGCAAAGAATGTAAAATGACTTGATATGAACCTTAATTGTGAACGAAAAATAACACGATTATGTACCTTTATATTAAAAAGTAAGAAACCCCAGCATTTTATAATCAGATAAATGTCAATCACTAACTTTTATTGCTTGTTTGTTGTGCAAACTGGAGCACACAAACACATTTATCAGATCTTATTTTAACTGTAAATGTTTCTTTTTTCAAATGTATTTTTCCATTCTCAATGTTAAAAACCTATTGCCATCAAGTGGAGTGAACAGATACTATTTTAACAGTTTAAAAGTTATGATTTAATCTTAAAACATGCTTTTCAGCCCGTAGCAAAACAAAAAAAAGAAAAAAAGAAAAACAAATGGCACTGTACTGTTCCAGTTTACTGAATATTTCTAGGGCAACGGTTATGTTATTGAGGCGATACAAAAGAATACTAAAGACAGGCATTTTACAGAAAGTTAAATCAACCTTTGCCCCGTCACTGCCAAAGACCGAGGCTGAATCGAAACCTGAGTCATCAGCTGCTGCTGAAGTGTTATTGACACTTATTAGAGCATGATGCAAAGCGCTGGATTTCTCATGACTTGTGAAAACATTGAGCGAAATTTCATTTTAGATTACAAAAAAAAAAAAAAGGATAACTATTTAAATAATAGCAGCATATAAACATGTCACACGGCCACGGCTTTTCCCAGTCGCTACAAATGGTCCAGAATGCAGCGGCGTATCTGGTCTTTGATCAGCCCAGATGTGCACAGGTCGCACCTCTGGTCGCTGAGCTTCGCAGGGCTCCTGTGGCTGCTTGAATAAAACACAAGGTGATCTCACGGTCAACACTTGCCTAATATGAACTTGATCATAAAAGCTGACACCCCTCCTCGAGCACGATGCTCTTCACAGGAACTCAGACTGGCCTTGCTCCTGCTCACACGAACCGATCGCAGTCAAAACTCTTCGATCATGTTGCTGCTCAGTGGTGGAACAAGTAGAAAACTTTCCTTGTCCTAGAACACCTTCTGTTGTGAACTGTGCTCCCCTTTAATCTCCAGAACTGTACTTGAATGTCATTATAAATCCACTTATTTAAATACTGATTATCTACGTTATGATCTACTAAGTTACTGTGCATACCCATTTCAATTATTATATTATATGTGAGAGGGATATGCCAGGCAGTGTTGCAAACATAGCAACTATTTGGCGAGTTTTAAGTTTTAGGACACCTCAAGTGACTTTTTTTTCTTTATTAATAAAAAAAAAAAAAAACAACCAACTAGGGATTGGCAACTGTTATTACTGACAACGTTTGGTGAGTCCAACATGAAAGCTCTTATTGTTCTCAGTGTTCTGAGCGGGCAGCCGGTGGTGGCGTGGGCCCCTCCCCTGTACCAAAACGCTCTTAGTACTCGGCTCCCACAGCAGTCGCTCTCGGCTGCAGTCACTGCAAGAGACCTTCACACCCTCTTGTCCAGACTGCAAGTGAATCATGTATCCGTGGCTGATCCTGCACTGGCCAACAGTCATCAAAATCATTCTTATTTATTTAATTATTATGATAATTTTTTTTAATGGCTCTCCACTGGCCCACAGTCAGAATATCAGAGGAGGGATGGAACTGTGACACTGAAAAAAAAGTGTAGCTCCAAATATATTTAAGGTACTTTTTACTCCCTTTTTCTATCCCTCCCACAACTTTATTCCTCTTACCTACATTCAAATTGTAAATTTAGTGACTTTTAGGACAGCCAAAAGCTACTTTCCTTACTGAGGAGTTGGCAACGCTGTTACCAGGTAAACGTGTGAATCCATCCAGCCTGTTTCTCCAAAAAAAACGTTCCACCTGATCGATAAGAGAATATTCATACCATTGAAAGTTGACTCCCGGTTTTCCTGGTTATGTACAACAATTCACTGCACGCAAGCATAAACAAAGATAGTTTAGAACCTGGTTTACACCTGAAGTGAACCGTGAGTTCAGACTGCTGGAAACGGGACTTCACAGACTTCATGAAAGCTTATACTGTGTTAAATTCACAATCTAGAATATACTTAAACTGAAATGTATTATATTTGAAATAGATTAGTCATGACAGTAGGCTTAAAAACAGGCTGATGTGTATATGGACTAGTTGAATTAGGACTTGTTGTTAAATCTGTCTCTGAAATAGTCTTTGAATCGAGTGTTTCTGACGAGTAAAATGGGAAAATAAGTGCCTTGTGAAATCACAACAAACATAATAGGGGTTAAGGATGCCTTCAAACCTCACATTTCCAGCTGTAACAACTCAGGAAATCTCATTATCTTGCATCCATCCTTCCTCATGTTGCTTTCTTCCTTTTCTAATATTTTTAACCCGACAAAGCCTTACTCAACAGCTGATCTAGATGATCAAGGAGTAACTCTACTGGGTCTCTACTGGCTTCATTGTGTAGGATCTACTACATGGGACAGATACATGAAGTCCCTGTGGAACTCTGAGCCATATTTATGCTTACGTTTAAAAAAAGAAAGAAAAAAAGGAATGAGTATTAACTACCAAACCTTCCTAATAGAAATGAAAGTAAATCTCAGTGGTGGAGTCTTAGCGGTGCAACCTTTAACCTAGTAAGAGAAGTTGGTGAACACTGCTTGATCAGGTTTACAACAGAAGGGAAGATAAGACATTCTGGCACAAAAGGCTGATGTTGCACAAGACTGACATCAGGTCGGAGAGACTGATTACAGTATGTACAGTGTATATCACAGACACTGGGACATGAAAGCATTTTCCCTACAGCCACATTATACAACTTTTGCCTTTGTCTATTTGTCTATTTGTCAGGTGACATGAATCAGAATATACTCAGCGCTCGGGAGGCAAATGAGCGTGTTTTTGCTTCTATATAAATCGTAACAACGCGTGAGGCTTAAAGATAGAATGAGCAATTTCTAACATCACGACTGTTGATATTTGAACAAAACATCAACAAAACACAGAGAACTAGCTCCTCCCCTTCCCTTTAGTGCTCCCCAAGAAAAAACACGCCCCATCATGAATGTGCATTTCCAAAAGAAATCCAATGCACAAGCACGAATCATCCTTCTATCTGTGATTGGCAGGAACATTTTTATTTTTTTTTAAGGTTTAGCTGAAAACATCTGGGACACACAAGCCCGTATGCTGAATCACAAAGCCTTCTATAGAGGCACAGATGTTACATATGGACCACGGTGACTGTTTTTAACAAAGATCTTGGAAACATGGAGCGAGAACCAACTTTCATCTAAGAAAATGCCAGAAAATCAGAACAGCCTCTAAATAATTGTTCTCTTTTTTAAATGTCCAATGATGCCGAGCAGTTATCTTTGCACACGAACGTTACACGAGTACTAATGTATAACAACAACACTGTCTGACAAAACAGACCACAGTGCCTGAAGGCTTGTAGTGTCCGACCAGGTTATCAGTAGCACAGGAGTGCCACAGGGGACTGTACTCTCACCATTTACAGTGCATCACCTCAGACTTCCAGTACAAGCCAGAGTCCAGTCTGAGTATTTCTGCAGATAATTCTGCAGTTGTGGGGCGTGTCAGTGGTGGACAAGAAACTGGTGGACTGCTTTGTGACCTTGTGTGAGAACAGTCATCTCAGCTTGAATCATCAGAGGAGTAAGAATAAGATGATCACAGGATTCTTTCTCCACACTTTCCCACTTTTATAGCCAATCTTTGAATAAACTTGAATATTGGTAATTACTGCAACATATAAGTTCCCCTCAGGATTAATAAAGTATTATTAATTATAGTGGAAGCCAGTCCTAACAATCATGAACCCAGAATTCTGTTTCGTCATGGGACAATTTTATTTTAATTAGGCGTAATACTTAATACAGCTGTCCACACTAACAGTATGCAGTGCATTTGCACACTGAGTTGTATGCATAGTAAAGTTAATCACTCATCCTGCTAAAACTGGCTGCTGTGAACAGAAGTGTAAAGATGTGATGCAAAAATAAACTTTTGTACTGCATACTGTGGTACTCTTGTTGGTCTGACCGTAATCAGACTCATTTCCAGTTTTTCAGTCATGCCCAGTGGACAGGTCTTTCGTAAAAAGGAAAGAAACAAAAGGGAAGGAAAATGGAAAGGAAAAAACTGGAGAAAAAAAAGACACTTAAATTCATATACGTCTGTATGTATATGCACACAAATAGATATATGGTGATGTATGTATAATTGAGTATATTTGAGTGCATGAAAATGACTACATATTGGTACATTTACATGTGTATGAGCATTGAAAGGTAGATGTACATACAAGCCTATACATAGATATATGTAACTTTAATCGATACGTGTCATCCCCAAACCCCCACCCCACCCCCCTCCAGCCTAGACACAGCCATTTAAATATACTCACAGGCCTACAGGCATCCCACACACATCCCACACGCACTACACACAAATTATACAACTGAACTGGGAATGCTCCTCCTCTTCTCTGTCTGTCCTTTTCTATCTGTATATATCTGTTTTGCCTGAGTTAAAGTGTCTGTCCTTTTATTCCAACACTATTCACTACACACACACACACTACAACACACCACTCATCCATCCTGCACTCATCATCGTGTTGTCTTCTCTTTTCTGTTGTTAAGTTCATATATATATACATATATATAGCAATGTATATATATATATATATATATATATATATATATATATATATATATATATATATATATATATATATATATATATATATATATATATATATATATATATATATATATATATATATATATATATATATATGGATTTTATGTCTTCCTGTGACCAGTGTACTATACCAGCTTGGTAGCTCTCCTGAGCTTTGGAAATGTTGTCCTCTGGTAGCCCCAGTTTGAATTCCGCCTCTGGCGGGTGTTTGTATCCAGGTCAGGGTGCGGCTACAATCAAACACCCCAGCTACAAAGTCATGAGCGAGAGAATAAAAAAGATATACCATAACGACTCGGACACCGACTGGATTAACAAGATCTGTGGTACCAGGACACACAGATATATATATCTATATATATCTATATATATCTATATCTATCTACCTATCTATCTATCTATCTATCTATCTATCTATCTATCTATCTATCTATCTATCTATCTATCTATCTATCTATCTATCTATCTATCTATCTATCTATCTATCTATCTATCTATCTATCTATCTATCTATCTATCTATCTATCTATCTATCTATCTATCTATCTATCTATCTATCTATCTATCTATCTATCTATATATATATATATATATATATATATATATATATATATATATATACCTCAAACACCTCATATTTAACTTCATCTTAACCTCTAACACTACAAACAATTTGAGTGTAGGTCATGTACTCCACCTGTACATATAATAAAACTATGAAATAACTCATACAACTGTTTAGTTCATTATTCTGCACGACTCTATTTATTATTTTTTAATATTATTGGATTACATTGTTTACCAAGTTTTAGAAGTACATGACATTACTTTGTAAATAAAAGTATAGATGGCACAAATGCACCCTGTTGAAACTGCTTTGGCACAAAATACGTGGCGATAAAACTGATTCTGATAACAAGATTTTTCTTTAAGAAATCAAAGATTTCATATATTTGACAGAAATAAATATATATAACACAAACACATAATAACCTTTGGTGTGTATAAAGTTTTGATCCAGTTGTGTAAAGATTATAGAAACTGTCCTTATAAAATGTATAAATAGACAAGAAAATTGTTTTATTTGTACTGGGGAGAATGAAATGTGGAAGATTTTGGTTTGTTGTGTTATTTATTGGATTGTATTTATGTGTGAGCAAATGTTAAAAGTACAATTATTAGAAGTTAAAGCATAATTCAATTGATAATTTGTATAATTAATAAGTCGTTAATAAGTCATATGAAGAAAGGTACCTATGTACACACATCACATAGTTGTATGAGAACATGGGATACTGTTTTCCAGATGTTTCCATGGAGGCTACAAATGCAGGGGAGCCTCCTGGTGGACACGTCTGAATCTGCAGCTGAATAATAAGCGGAATGCTTTTGGTGGAAAATACTTCCTGGCAAAGAAGGTTCAAAAATAGGGTTTTACAGAGTTTAGACTCCATATTCTCCAAGTGGAGATGCATTGTTCAGAAAGCTGCTAAAAGTTTCACTAATAAATATGTGTGTACCGTCGATTTGGAGATATCCCTGCATTATTTTTAAAATACTACTCATTAAAAAGCTGATTTGCCATTCCGACTCATCAGAAGTCAGATCATATCAGATTTCATTTGCATTCATTTAACATTACAATATTAACATTTTCATCGTCTGAAAGTGCTAAAAAGTTACGATAGAATCACTGTCATGTGATGTGTTAGATTGTAGGGAAAAGTTATTTATAGTATTTTTGGTTATCCCAACAGCTCATGCAACAGCAATTCCAGATGTGCAGCAGCTGGATCCAGTCGGAGAAGTACATTGCTGTACAATGAAAAATAACTGCAGCCGTTTAACCCACTGGTTTGGGTTGATGTCTTTAAGTTTTTACTAGTTCCACCTCTCTCTTAATATTATAGAATGACATAGGATATAACTATTACATTTAACATCTAAGATATAACTACATTACGTATAACTGTTATGCAGCTGCATCACCATCACAAATAAAGGATTTTTAATTTAAAAGAGATTTTACTAGGATTAATCAAAAGAAATCAACACAAGAAAACACATCCTGAGACCTTCCTCTGTCTTTACTAATGCGGAGGAGCGTTGAGAAGGACCGGATTAAGGAAAGTCAGCATTTGCCTACAAATGTCTTGAACTGTGCTGTTAGTATACACAAAATAACTGATACTAAAGCATTACCCAGCAACAGAAATTAGACAGATTATGACTTTTCTGTACTTGAGTTCACATTTCCACTGAAATTCAGTTTTTGTTCGTGTTCTTGTGCATTATTCAGAGTGAAAGCTTTGCCATCACTGTTTTTCCTCTTTTTACTGCTTCAAGAGAAACCATCTGGGTTAAACCAGGTTAACACCTACCGCTGTGTAATAATATGCCTCTACTAATGACGCATTATTACAAAGTTCATCAGTCTGTACTTGCTTACAGACACTGCTCTGAATATGTTTTGCTGCCGCTCACGTACCAGACCGACTTGATAACATGTTCCTGCACTGTTCAGGAACGGCAGTCGTGGGTCAAAGGTTTCAGTTTCTGATGCTAGGCCATAAAAACCTTCACACTGGTTCCAATCCCTGTCTTCATAAAAATATTTGTGTACCTAATCTGTGTTGATGAGCTGAATATGTACTCCTGGATGGACACGTACATGTACTGCATCTGTGTTAGGCTGTATAGATGTTCTGCATGGCTGGATGGTGATGTGCCCGGTTGGACGAATGGAATGATGAGGCCTCATTATGTCAGTTCTAACGAACATTTAACTGGAGCTGTATTTTCTGCAAAACGAATGTTCAGTGACCTCCTCTGGATACCTATATGCACTGCTTTCATGCATCTGTGGACTCATCTACAACAGTAAAACTGCTGAGGGGTTAATGTGCCAACTTTGGAGTTTTACTACTTAAAATCTAAAAGAATTTTCGACAAATACAACAAAATCAAGAAGAAAAACAATGCTTAAAATTGTATAATTGCTTTTTATTTATTACGAGTCAGCATAAAGCCGAAGTATTTTATATTGCTTTTTTCTTTCTTTTTTTTTTTAAGTTTTATTTACAAAAAACAGTTGTTGGGAGAGAACTTAGTGCCTGTCTTCTCCTTTTCCTTTTCCTCCAACCGTCGTTTAAATTGCTACTTTCCCAGACTGCTCACTTGTTACTTCTGCATTTACTCATTCTAATAAGTCAATAAATCTATTAAGAAAGTATTGATTACAATTATAAATGTGTTCTATGTGGTCTTGTGATGGCCTGATGACAGGGAATACCCTGCTGTTCCCGGAGTGATTCCTGGGACAAGCTAAAACTTCCCTGCAACCCTAAGCAAGATGAAGGTGGTATAGAGAATGGATTTATGGATCTTCTCCATGTGCTTCATGAAAACTCTGTTTTTAATATCAATCAACTTTCCAGTGTAGTTACAGTAACTCACTTTTTTATGTATGTTGAAGGAAAATAAAATGCATAAAGCAATAAATCAGACACTCAGAGAATCTAATAACAGATTTTATTTCTTGCGTCTCACACTCGGTCGGAAAGTATCAATAAAACATTTCATGTTCAGTTTTTAAACAGAACATCACAATTAAAGTGATACAACAGTTGTTTCTGTGAAAGTCATTGTCATAAATATCGCCAAGATGTCCATGCTCTTTCTAGGCACGTGTCCTGAACAGGTGATAGTTGGTCATGTGGGCTTCGCCCTCTGTCTTTGAGGGTCAATTAAAACTGGAGATAAAATGGAATATTAATCTCAACCTTTCCATCTGTAACTGTCACGTAGGTTTGCACTTCCTCTGAAGCTTGCTGCACAGAGTCATAAAATGCATTATTGAACTGGTCTGTTGCTCTGATGGCGTCATCCATGATCAACTCACACGTTTTGTTGAACTGGTCCATACTGAAAATATAGCCATAGTTAGCCGTGATCTTCATAAGTGTCACCAGTTCACGATACAGCCTGTTGATACCAATGAACATTTCATCTAAAGCGTCCGAATCGAAAGAGTCAACAAACTCCTGGGTTTTCTCAACAGCAGCCTTCAGGGTCTCACCTATCCTTTCTAGAACTGTGTCCAGCCTCTCCACCTTTCTCAGAAGGGCCACCCCTTCATCAAAGATGTCTCTGACAGCTGTTTTGACCTGAGTCATGATCTGCTCACCAGTAATTATATCATGATCTGACATCCGTATTTTAGCATTGCTTAATATCTGTCCAAAGTATCTGTAATACACCTCCATGTTCTCATGGATAGTCTGGATGGTTACATCCAGCATGTCAGCAATGCTGCCGGTCATCCTCTCCAGGTGTTCAGGGAGGGTGGACATCTCATCGGACCCAGGGAGTTTGAAGCGGGTCTCCCTCAGAACCTTGATGAGAGCATCAAGGACGGCCTGGACCATTTTCTGATACCTGACAATCGTGTTCCTAAAGAAAATCTCCAGCTGGCTCAGTTTAACATCAAAGTTGTAGTCAAAGTCATAGGCTTCATTGATCTGACGAACGACTAAGTCCTTCAGCATCTCCATACTGCTTGTGATGTGGTACTTGTCAGCAAATGCTGTGATTTTAGAGACAATAAAGGGGAGCCTTTCTTTAAACTCAGTGAGTATTGCTTCAGGCGTCTCCATGTTGTAAACGATCTGCAGGTTAGCCTTCTCAGCGTCCTTAGATGTTCTGATGACCAAAATGTCAACATCTACATCTGGGGTAGACTAAATAAAGGACAAACATATGTTATATTAGATATATTTTTATTTTAGAATTTCATTTACCATGCTACTAAAAAGGTTCGTGATACTTACAGGATAACGACCAAAGACTCTTGTATTCATCTGGAATGGGACTTTACCACTGAGTTGATAGCCAAGGAAGCCAGCTGAAGGAGAAGACACGGAAGCGCTGATACCATCTCTGAGTGAAGCATAACGAAGGTTCATATCAGTGAAAAGTGGACTGGTGACATCCACGTTCAGGGTGTGGCGAGAGACACTAGAGGAGAATGAGAGAATTTCAAGTTAAAACCAGCCAGGTGAGAAGATGAGAAGTCCATGTGAAGCTCCAACAGTTTTGCTGGGACCTCACATGGGTGAGGTCCCCGCAAAACTGTTGGAGCAGTGTAAATGTGCAAGTGAAATATAAGAGAATATTTACCTTTCATCAGCCTGGCGCTTTCTCCTGAAGTTTCAGAGGAAAAACTGTTAATTACGTGAAACTTACATAGGACTTACCTAAATTATATTAAAATGTGGATTGAATATTACCTCAAAGCTTGAGCAATGATGTGGTTGACATCCATGGTCACTACAGCCTGCGTCAGAACAAGCTTGCTGACCATGTTCAGATACTCATTCTCAAAGTTTGCAGTGGTAGAAGCTATTGGAGGAAAAAAACAAACTGAAGTTTAACAGTTTGCAGGATGGGAAGACACTAAATATGTTCATTTTTCATCTACTCACCATCTAGGTCGTACTCCAAGACCACAACCGGAGAGGTGGCCGAGGACTTGAAAACAACCTTGATAACTGGAGCATTGCCTTCCACTTCATATTCCATATTTGTGGTGTACAGTGGGCTAAAGAACTTGGTGTTAATAGAGATCTTCTGCTTGGAGGTGGTCACTTCAGCAACAGTCTTCTCAAAGAAACGTAAGTCACCCAAGTTGCTTGGCTGGTTCATGTCAATTTCAATGTCAGCGGCCAATGATGAGAATGGTGTAAAGTCAACTAGAGCACTGGCACGATGTTTCCCCTTGGTGTTGAAGGTGAATATGTTTGCCTCGTTGTTGACAGTATGCTTCATCTCTGCATACACACGGCCCATGGAGGCTTCAGAAGCCACATTGCTGTTCACATCAAAGTTAAAGACTTTGGTTGTTCCATGTTGAAACTTAGTATCAGCAATAAGCTTGGAAGTAGCACGGAGGCCGTCTTTATTTAGGTACAGGTTAGCCTCATTGTCCAAGACTCCCAAAACCAGATTCTTTTCAAACACTCTGCCATCCATGTTTGACTTGATAGATGACTCCATGGAAATGTAGTCAAAGGTTCCTTCCAGCTTCAGACTGTGTTCTGCTTCTGCCTTTCCAGCAGCATTAATCATAGGGATGCTGACGTCACCCTTCATCTTCATTGTGGAGAGAACATTTGCTTTGGAGTTTATATCTGCAACCAGATTTTGGCTTGCATCCAAGTTGAGGATAGGCAGGGTAATTTTTGCGGTTGTTTCCACAGAGACTGCAGTTTCAAAAGTCTCAGCGCTCATGCTCATGGTGCTGTCATGATTGCCCTCAATGTGATGATTTTCAAGGGACAGTGAGGTGGCTATCTTAATTCCTCTCTTGGTGGTCATTCTGGTGGTGGCATCGAGTTTGGCTTTCAGACTCTCAAACACGGATGCAGAGGTGGCAGCCAGACGGAACACAAGATCATCTTCGGCTGATAGTTCAGTGTTGGCATTCAGATTAATGATGGCAGACTTGAAAGACAGGTCTGTGACCAGGTTACCCAAGGAGGGAATGCGAATTAGACCCATTGCATCAATAAGTGGGGGAGCCATGCTTTTCTTGTAAACCATCTTGGCATTGACACCAACAGCCTGCTCAGTGGTTGTCAAAATGTTCTGGAGTCTAGTTGCCTCATACAAGTTCAGATCAGTGATAGCTGGACTATGGAAGACGATAAAAGGCAAGTCGATTTCAGGAATGCTGATGGGGTACTTCAGGAAGTCTAGATTGGCTTCACCATCCATGGCAACGGAGATCCCAGCTTCTTTTGCATTATTGTCTAGAGTAAGGCTTGAGAATATTTTGTACTGATTGAGGCGAGCCAGGAAGACTGTGTTAATTGTTTGGCTGTTACGATTGAGGTTGACCAAGTAATCATTTTGCAGGTTTACCTTAGCGGTTAGAGATCTAAAAATGTTGACCCTGGCATTTCCTTTGTTTTGGAATTCAAAGACAAACTCAACAGGACGGATTACGAAGTTGAGGGCATTGGAAACTATGCTGCTGTCGCCACCATGAAGTTCTGTCTCATGTTTTGCTTTCAGATCAATCTTCATTTCACTAAGGCTGGCAAGTCCAGATGCTTCAAAGACATTGTTCTTGATGATTGGGGCCTCTGCCTTATTGCTGACATTGAACTTGAAGTAGCCTGGGATGTCAAATTCAGCTGCTATGAGATGCTTCATTTTTAAGATACTGGAATCCGTGTCACCAGAGAAAGACAGGGTAGAGGTGCTTGGACTAATTGACAATTGAAGGTTGCTGTTGTGTTTTCCATTATGATCATTGAAATTTCCAGTGCCAGAATTGTCTCCTGTTACAGAGAGGGTGAAGCCATTTTGTTGAACAAGGGATTTCAGGTTTACAGTAACATCGCTTTGGATATCAGCCATGGGAATGTTCACCACATGATTGTAATTTGTCTCAATAGTGCCAGTCATCCCCTGTTCTACAGCGATAAAGGCTGTGTTAAGTAAAGTGGCTTTGTAAGGTGCAGTAGTAGCCTTGACTGTGGTCTTTGCTTGGGCCTGAGCTGATGGGCCATAAAGAGTCACAGATGCCTGATGATCAATTCCAAGAGCAACATGGCTGAACTTTACACTCTCTGCAAGGAGAACGCGTTTCATTTTTGGGATTGCAAAGCGAGCGTTGGTGTCAAGCTTGTAATTCAGCATTTCCAAACTTTGGGAGCTGCCCTGGGAAGTGAAGAATCCAGTGAACAGGGGTGTTGATTTAGTCTCAGTGGAGTTTTGGATCTCAGCAGATGTCTTGATGCTGTAGATGGGAGTCTGGAATTTGATTTCGCCATGAAGTTTACCAAAGCATGGGAACATAATCTCACTTGGAATGGCTGGTAGCTTGATCTCAGGAACCTCAAGAGACTGGACAAGTTTTTCTATGGGCACTTTAGGGATGGTAGGGATAGTAATCTCTGAGAGAGTGATTTGTGGTAAGGTGATGTCAGGCAGGCTAGGAAGGAAGTTCAAAGTAAGGTCTCCAAAGAATGCATCCACATCTAGCATTTTGACTTCAAAGTTTACAATAAAATCAAAGAGTCCAATTATTATCTGTTTGATATCCTCACAAGAAACTGTGGTAGCTCTCACAGTGTAGATACCCATGATTGTGAACTCAGGGATGTCAAGCTGTTCTGGGATTTCCAACTGCTTCAGCATTTTCATGCTAAACTTTGTGGAAGGCACAACAAGATCAGTCAGAGGAATGGTGAACGATGGAAAATTGATTTCAGCTTTCTTCAGTTCAGAAAGGAACACGTTAATGATCTGCTCAATCTCGCCGATGATCTTCTGGTCACGTAACACAGTCTTAATCATCTCGAACATCTCAGTGACCGAGTCAGTTAAGGTGGTAATAAAGTCTGTGTATAATTCACTTATCATGCGCAGAATAACAGAAAGTTCTAATTTGACATTCAGATTTCTGACTTCATTTTTGATGTATTCCGCATACGTCTTTAGGGGATCACACACAAACTGTTCTGTGAATTCCTTTGCTGATTTAATCATTTCTGCAACTTTGATTTCTCTCACGCGTTCCACAAAGCCTTGAATAGAGGACAAGACCACGTTGGCGAATTTTCGCATTGCCTCAAGTTTCTGGGGAATTTCAAAAGTCCTGATCATCTCATTCACATAGGTTGTGTACTCAGCAATAATTTGATTGGCATGATCCACAAAAGTATTGTAATTCAGAGACCTCAGTTTTTGCACAGTAATTTCAATATCTTCTTTCAGCTTTTCAATGATTTGTTCAGCCTCCATTGTGTTCAAGTAGTTGATGGCATCCTGGAAGATTTGTATACATTTGGTAAGAATGTCTGCATCCTTTACCACTTTAACTACAGCCTTGATAGTTTCCTCGATTCTGAGTTGTTTAATGAGTTCCACAGTTTTTTCCAAAAAATCCTGTACCTTTAACTGTACAAACAACTCTCTCATCTTTGCACTAAGTGTGTTAATCTTGTCGATGATGTCATAGTCCTGAATTATTTCCTGTACGGTATGTGCTATATAATGGATCATTTCTGTTGGAATCTCTTTCACTATCACTTCAATCAACCAGTTAAAGTCAGTGGATGAAAAGTAAGTCTTCAGCTCAGCAAAAACTTCGGCGGGGTCAAATCTCTCAACGGCTTCTCTGACTTCAGTGAGAAGTGTGTTTACTTTATCCTTGATCTCATACCTGCTGTCAATATCACGCAGAAATGCAATGCTGCTGTCCTTTAGCTCTTCCAGGTTGATCTCATCGATAATTTCTCTTATGGCGTCAATCACATACACAAGGATAGCCTTGATTTCATACGTTTCATCAATGGTATTGAACCATTCCTTGATCTCCAGAATAAAGGTTTCAGGCAAAGTTCCGCTTACAATAGAGTCCTTGACTGTATCAGCAACATTTTGGATGTATGTAGCGAGGTTGGTCACCAGTTTCTCCACAGTGATCTTCAGGGTTCTCAATGATGCTTCCACATCATCCATGGAGATGACAAATTTTTGGGTAAAATCATTGAAATACTGCATGAGTTGATTTACCTTGCCTTCTATGTCCATTTGGTCAACAAAGTCAATTATATGCTGGGGAAGAGCCTCAAGTCTAGCCCTCACCTCCTTGTTGTTGAGGATACCTTGAAGTCCGTCTGCTACTTGGAGTGTAAATTCCTGGATGTGTGCCAAAAAGACACGTAGATCATTAATTATAGGGAGCTGAATTATATGGCTGTCTGTGTTCTTGTCATACTTGAGGAAGCCTGAAATGGTGAACTCCTGGTTGTCATCGGAGGCTGTGTTAATGACGTTTGTGAGAATGGTGCCAAATACCTCTGCTCCAATTCTATCAGCAGTGTTGTAAACTTCTATGCCCTGATCAAAAACATGCTTGTTCACTTCAGACTTCATTTTAAAGCTGGTCTTCTGCTCTTGCGGTGACAGAACAGTGTCCATCTTGTTGCCATATGTAGTGTCAAAGGACAAGCCGTTATCCAGCATCTGGTTCAAGGAAGCCCTGCATTCATGTGAGCTGGCAAAAGCCAGGGGTTGTGCTCTGAGGAGGAACTTGCCATAAAGCTGTGCAGTGTGCTTTCCATACAACGTCATGTCTCCATCAGCATTGAACATGGAATCAAGATTGAAATCAAAAGGAACAATGCTGCAACGGATGGTGTGGTCAAAGCGCATTGAGCGTGAGTTGAAGCGGGCATCATTGTTGAACCTGGCAGCCAGGCCAATAATCTCGAGCTCTGTATTTTGGCTCATGTGAGAACCAAAGAGTTTTCCAGTGATGCCACACTTTGCATTTGCACTTAACTCGGCATAATTAATCTGGTAGGTGTGCTTAATCTCTTCATTTGCATAGACAGCTTTCAGGCTTCCAGTGAGGTCTATCTTGTAAAGGTCTGCCTGGAGCTGTGCCTCATTAATAAAGTTGGCAGCCAACAGTTTCAGGTCGTTGTTCACAGTAGCAGAAGCACTGTATGGTTTTAGGTTGAAGGTGATATCGTGAGTGTAAGCGGCATACTCACTGGCACTGGCTTCAGCCTTTGAGTTGAAGTCAAGGCTAGAGAGGGTTATCATTAGAGAGTTGTCATTATCAACTTTGAGATCTTGCATTGCAGCCTTGTTGATGATTGATAGAGTAGCACTTGATGCATCAAGACCAGCTCTAAAGGTGTTTTCCATAGACAGGGGGCTGTGGATGGTAGTTGTTCCACTTGTGGTCAAACCGCCCTTGTTGACTGTCAGAGCAGCCTTGTGCAGTGCCTCATTCTCAAGAAGCTTAACATTGGCATCATAGTTCACAGCCACACCAGCAGAGTCAAGAGATGCAGTGAGAAGAGAGTAAACACGGTTTTCAGCGTAGTCTCCATTTGTCTCCAACCTGACGGTGAATTCACCAGCATCAGCGGAGGCTTCAGCTTGGTTGCGGATCGTAATACCACGAGCATTGTCACTTGCATCACATTTCATCGTCAGCTTGTTGTCTTTGAAGGAAAGCTCAGCGTCATGGGTGAAGATGCCGTCAAAAGCATTGGAGCTAGACACAACTGAGAATTTGCCATTGGAAATTTTTACTGTAATTGTGTTCTGGCCCTTGACAGCTGTGGGGTCAAACTTAATATATGTATCAATCTTTGCTTCTGGCCTGAATGGGAAGATGGTAAAAGACTGGCCTGAAGTGGTCTTGCCATAGATGGGTCCAGCTTTGAATGTTCCTTCAAAGTTGTGGTCACCAGATATTTCTTCAGTAGTGACTTCAGTCATGCCAATGTGCTCTAGCACAATTTTGAGACCAAGTGGACTTGTGACGTCTACCTTGCTTACTGATTTTAAACTGAAACTGTCTGTGAGGATTCCATCCTCTGTAATTAAAATGCTGGCATCAACAAATTTATGGGTCAAAGAGCTTCTTAAATGGGCCTTGATGAAATCTGTGGTGGACACCATTCCAGAGCCTAAATTCCAAACACAAGAGAGAAAAAATATATAATTGAGGATTTATAACTCAACATAGTGACTAGTTTACAGAAACATGTTGAGACCTATATACAGATGAAATACACTGCTGATCACGCAAGTGAAAACTGTATTTAAAAATGTCTTAACACAAGAAAGCAACACAATTTTAAATTAGTTAATGCTCAAATATAAGAAATGTAGTTTATCTTTAACAACCTTTACTATGTCATACCTTCAACTGCTACTGAGAAGATGTCAATTGGAGAAGTTCCTTTCACATCAAACCTAGCTGAGTAACTTGGGGGTTCTACGACGTCTTTGCCGACAGCCATTGAACCCTCCACATCGTATAGGTTGCTTGTCATCATAGTTGAAACCTCAGCCTTGCCGAAGAGAGGAATAGAGAGAGTCAGCCTCTCAGGAATAAAAAGCTCTGGGATGGGGATCTCCATAGAGGTGAGTTCAAATCCAAACTGGGGTAGAGACACTCTGGGAGTGGTCAGAACTGGTGGGAAGTTAAGCTCCTCTGTTGACTTTCCTCCAAGAGGCAGGGGTATAGCAAATGTGAAGCGATCATCGTTGAAATAGTAGGCAGCCTTTGTATTGCTGTTAAAAATACAGAGATAACATGTAAATGTGAAGAAATCATATGAATTCAGCTAATTTCACCATGTTCACACTTACGTATTCAGGAACAGTTTCTCCGGCAGAGAAATCTCAGGGATATCAGGTAGTCTGAAGTTCTGCATGTATGGAAGCACTTCAGCACCATACTTGTCCATGTAAGTGTTCGCTGCCTAAAAATGTTGAAAAATAAATAATTAAAAACAACAACAACAATATATATATATATATATATATATATATATATATATATAGACAGGGTTTATGTTTGTTGTTTCACATTTGTTTTATAGTTAAACTAAAGGAAATCTCAATGAAGAAAATGCATACCTCCACAAACTTCTTGAAGATGTGACGGACTCTCATGTCGGTCTGCCCCACTTGCATGTCAAGAATCTCGTTGCCGTACTTCTCAATGAATTCACCATTAGGCAGGGAGGTGGTCTTGGTTTCCACATCAGATTTGATCACTACCTCAATTTTGCTGGCATCTGAAACAAGTGACAATATAAGAAAGAAACTTATATTTAGGGATTTCCTCTCAGGTTTGATAATTGCATAATCTTGCATTTGTCCCTGTTTGTTTATTACACAGAACAAAGCTGCTGGTGTTGACTGTAACACCTAAAACCCACCCACAAATGCTAGTATTGAACTTTGAATTGTCTGAACCCCTGCGCTTTTGCCGCAAGCACATAACAGTTTTCTCAATTTCTTTAAATGTCAAGCAATTGCTTAATATGCAGAAAAATAAACTAGAATTTTTACAATGGCATATTTTCTGTGCTAAGCATGCTGATCAGATTTAAATGGGGAAAAAAATGAGAATTGGGAAAAGACTTTACCATATTTCATTGAAATTTTCTGCTCGGAGGTGGCATCCATGACTTTGATTTCACTTTCCAGTTCAAGTTCTAGTTCTTCACCATAGTTCATGTTAGCTGTGACAGTAGCGTCAGTGTCAATTGAGGGCACCAGAAGCTGAACTTGCAGCATACCTTCCTTCATGGCCTTGAGACTGAAAGATTTACACGTTAGTCAGCTTACTGTTGGATCACAAGGGCAACATTATTGCCATTTCTACAGGGGGTTTATGATTGATTTCTTACTTGGCACGGCCAATCAGGGAGAGCTGTGGGATATTCTTGTTCAGGAAGTCAAGAGAGATGGAGTGAGTTCCTTTGCCCCTGGTTTTTCCATCAACAATACCCAGCCTGAGCCCAGCTTCCACATCATAGTCAGGGATCTGGATATCTGCTGTGATGACATTCTTCCTTCTGTTGTATTTCAAGACCGCTCTGGCTTCAGTGGGCTCTGCACCTGTAGGTCACCAAATATGGGAATAACTTTACACTGTGTCGGAAAAACCCTTTGATATTATAATGCAAAAATGTCTATATCTCATATTACCTTCAGCCTTCAGGATGAAGTTCAGTGTGTCAACTTTCTGCCGGCCCTCGTCTCCCTCCTTGAGAAGCTCATAGGCAGCAGTGACCGTGTACTCTGTGACTTCACCAGTGGGGTGGAGCTCCACCGCAAATCTGAGTTGTTAATTAAACACATAGTTTATTGTTCAATAATTATATTGGAGTACCAGCTATTTATTTGTGGTTTAGAAAATCTTACTGACTTGCTGTAACCAGTGAAGGGGAAGTAAGGAGCTGTATCGTGAGAGGAAGCATCCACGTATTGCAGAGCAGTGCAGAACTTCATTCCAGCAAAGGCTGGGGTACACTTGTTGACGTCAACTTTGTCCATCACGACGGGAGGGATAGTCATCGCTTTTGATCCTGTTACCGCCACCAGGGTGTTTCTGCATTACAAGTGTAGAAAAAAACCTTTATATGTTTGAAAATTGATTTTAGAGCAAAAGTTTTAAAAAGAAATGTTACTGTGACTTACGTAATTTTGATGAGCTTGGTAGGGTTTGTTGGTGCAGGGATGGTCAGCTTAACATATTCCTGTCCCATAGAGATCTTAGCACTGATCCCACTCTCATGGTAAATGTTTGTGTGCATTTCCAGTCCAGAGTTGACATATTCTGGGATGTGAGAGCCAACCTGAGTGATAAACTCAACTCCAGCGAATGGCATGAAGGCCATTGTGCTCTGTGTGGCAAGATAAGAAAACAATGAACAAATTATTTGATTGAGTAACAGAAGCTTAAGGTGATGTTTTAATGCACTTATGAACAAATACCATGTCACGAGCAATCTGAAGTCCGCCTTTGAAACCTGGGGTGAAAGTGCCAGACAGTGCAATCCTCAGAGGCACACCAGTGACGGTAGGCAGGAAGAATTCATTGTCCATGAAGATGTAGTGGGTAAAGATTGTGGTATCAGGGTTAGTCATCAGTGACTTCATTATCTGTGGCAAATAACATCATAAACAGGACATTTAAAGTATGAATAATTAATTTCTTCATAAATATTTGGTTTTGCTATTTAAGTATTTTAAAAACTTCAACCTACATCTCGTGGGAACATCTTGAACAGATTATTAATCATCATAGCGGCAGAGTAGGTCATCTTTTCAATGTCATCGGTCCTTAGATATCCCAGCTCATTTCCCAAGAGTCTCAGATAAACCATGGCCTCAGGAGACTCTGCAACCTTCAGCTCCCTCACTAGTTTGTTGAGGTTGTGTCCAATCTCCTTCATCAGGTTCTGGGAAGCCTAAATACACAGTGCACAATCACTGGATAATTCTTACCTTTCAGAAATATTGACAAGGCAATTACATATTTTCATGTTGTAATTAATGCATGCAATGCAATGTCCTGTAAGTACCTCTCTCTTCATCCTGTTCCTCTTCAGAGCAGGTACAATGTTCTGCAGGATCTCACTGACTGCATTTGGCATGTTGTCAGAGACAAAGTACATCGCCTTAAGAGTAGTATCGGGGAAGAATCCGTTCTCTCCAAACAGAGCATCGACTGTTGGCTCAAATCCTTTGCCCTCCATTCCAACCTACAAACATTTTCCCACAGTTAAACATTGCTGCTTGCAAAGAAAAAAAAATCCTTAAAGCACAGTTTTGTTAGATAGCTCAAAATGTTTACCTCCAACATGTCAATCTCAAAGCCAAATGCCTTTAGTGTCATTTCAAGCATGACCTCCTTGGGGAGGTAGCTTACACCCTCAAAGATCATGTTGCCCTGCAAAGAGCCGAGCTTGTAGTTGCGAGAATAAGAGATGGGCTCCATGTTGGGCCCAATTTCATTATTCTGCAGGGCATCCTTAACCTTCTGTCTCAGTCTGCGTGAAATAAAAAAAAATAAAGGACAGTTAAATCTACCGTGGTTATTCGGGCATCCATAAATCATCAAATCATAATTTTTCTTACTCCTGGGTCTCAGGCTCAGTAGATGACAAAATGTTAATGATGTGCGAGTTGACAAAGCTCTTGACTTGTTGGTCTTCTTCACTGAGCAAAACATTAGAAAGTTGGGTGAGCTCATTTGGCTGGGGGTCTTTCATAAGTACTAGGTATGCAGCGATGCGCTCTTGAACGGGCTTGCTGTTGTCCAAAAGCACCTGCATAAACACCTCTCTGTCCTGTAACCACGAGAATATGATAATAACACAATGAAATAAAGCATACAGTTGATACACTGACAACAGAATCCAACAATCTCTCAGACTAATCGTTTTAACCCACCTCTGCTGAGACTGGGATCTGCCTGTACACCTGGATGGCGGCCTGTTGCACGGTTTGGGAGGCAGCAGGTTGGTTCACACACTGGATTACAGCCTTTCTGAGTGCTGGACTAGCAGGAACCACAGCTGGAGCCATGTTTCCAATCACCTAAGATGAAAAGAAAACCACTACTGTTGCAAATGTGTAAAACAAGCAAAATACAACAAAAACAAAATCCCAACCATAAACCGTTCACCAATCACTAGTGTTGCTGAAATGTCTATTTGAAATTGACAGATTTTGGGAATTACCAGTGTTAGAGGGAATCAGATTTTGCGCCACTCAGATGTTCATAACTCTGTACGAAATAAAATTCTCACTGTTTTTGCTTTTATTTCCATTTTGTGCTGTGAAGTGAGATGCTTACCCTCAGGGTCATGAATGTTTGATCCCTGTCTTCAGTACAGTCACCCAAATGAGCAGCCATGAATTCAGCAACAGAGTGAATTTCAGGAATCAGTTTTCCTTCAGCTTTGTAAAACCTGGTGGAAAAAAAAGACATAAATAAAACCAAACTCTTTATAGCTTATTTTACACAAATACCAAGAACAAAACGGATCAACTTCACCTACCTCTTGACAACATTGCTCAGAGCATACATGATGGGCTTGCTGGGCTTGTACTTGGCCATCTCAAGCATGTCATTGATCAGGAGGGCAGAAGGGTTGGACATGAGTCCCAGGGCAAAAACAGTGGCGTCAACCTCGAGGGAGGAGGTGTCAAAGGTCCTGAGGATCTCCATGATAGCACTGCTGCACTCAGGGGTTCCACACTGGGCCAGAACCTGGTAGGTCACGAAGCGGCACAAGCCAACAGCTTCAGGGAGGACGCGGCTCAGAGTTTCGGTCTTCATTCCACGGGCCATGGAGACAAGTTTGTGGAACAGGTGAGCCCTCTTCTCACCCTCGGTCTCTGGCAGAGTGTGCAGTTCTCTCATGAGCGTCAGAGCTGCTTCTTTATCCTGCACTGCACTTTTGTCCTCAACAGTGTCCATGTGAAGGTCCTTTGCGTTGTCATCTTTATACACAAAGAACATAATTGTGATGAGAAAGCATCACTGTTTGTAACTATTGAAAATATCAAAATAGTACAAAGACAAAGTGTCAAACATTTCAGAGTATATACAAATACGTCTGCACTATATGCTCCTGTTGGCTTCTTTTGGAGAATATCTTGCTTATTTCATCAGATTTTTCAAAGCAGATTTTTGTTAAATGATGTTGGTATTGCAACAAAATATGCCCGCCTCAACCTCCGAAAACCAAAAACAGTTACGAAAGTACAATATCCTATCTGTTTACAGAAATGTTGTTACATAGATTGAGATAATGAAAATTCAGCAATGTGCTTACTGTGGTCAAAGACTCTGTCATTGTGAGGAGAAACCTCAACCAGGGTCAGTGCCTGCTTTCCAACATTGGTAACTCCGTATTTCCCTCTGTAGGATGAGCACAGGGTTAACAAAAATATATAACGACAGAGAGAAGTTGTGCAATATTAGTGTGTACAGTACACTTATATAACAGGTGCTCTGCAAAGTCTGACGCAAAGATAAACTTACTTGTGGGAGAAGGGGATGAGGATGTGGTCTTCTGTGCAGGAACTAGAGGTCATATGTTTTTTCTCATTGTCAAACTTGTAGTTGCAAGTTTGGGAGCTTCTGATTAATTTAGAAAGAGGGTAGTTCTGAAAACAGACAGATATGTTAACCTTGAAGACTACTGGAAGTTATTTAGGGACATTTTTTTATGCGCATTTCCACCATAAAGTAGGCTGTTGCTTTTTAAATATTGCTTCTGCATAAGCTCAAAGTGAAACACAACACAACTGCCATTAAGATTGTTTTTCAAATTTGAGTTTATAGATTTTACCTTGAACTATAAAGTTTCTTGCAAACATCTTACCATGCCAGTGATAAGTGCCAGGGGACTGGTGTGATCTCTCATTGGCACAAATTTGTTGCATGTGGACAGATCCCTGCTGAGATTGATGTCAGTTGCAATGTCCTCTCTAGCATTGACGGTGTATGAGGTCCTGCACTTGCCGTGGATGGTGGGCTAAAAATAAAAACCATTGGGAGAAACAAAGAACGCAATTACACATTTATGTAAATATAAAGTAAGGATTCCCCACGGACTTTATTTGGTATGCACTTTCATCGTACCATGTTTTGGATCTTGTCTTCCTCCAGCAGAGGCACAGCCAGGGCAGAGATGATACCCCTCTTGAAGTTCAGGATAGTTGTTGACTCTCCTTCCTCGGGGTACAGTTTCACATCATACTCGCCTTCAACCACAACCTTCAGGGGATACCTGAAAGTAAATGTACAATATGTGCATTAGTTTTCACGCTCTCATCAAAGAAGTTGTTATATTTCTAACATCGTGGAGATGTCATGCAGTACAGTACCTTTCCATTTCAGCAGCAAAGGCATCGGAGCTGGGTGCAGGATCGAACACAGGGTTGCCCTCTGCGTCCATGTCCACCACCTCAGTCAGACTGCAGTCAGTGGTGCGGATGATGAAACTGCACGTCTGAGGCACTTCAATTTCAACCTGTGTTAGAGGGTAAATGTTTATTTTTTTCCTGCATATGTATTCTACAAAAATACATATGATAGTAGAAGAAAAGCTAAAGATCGTTGTGAATTTTCATGTCAAACCTTGCAGGTGGCCTTGGGTCCATTCTTAAGCTGTGAGGCTCCGTTGATGGCATTTAAAGATTCAGCTTCGTACAGGTATTCATACTTGTGCAGGGTCTTGTACCTTTGAGCCACTAGGAGTTAGAGGAAAATCAGCATTTAATAATCGTTTAATCAGGTCTGTAAAATGAGCATTGGCCAACACAAATATGAAACTTGTAAAGATGAGCGTTGTAAAGGCAACTTACGCAAACAGGTTGGATGGTCGTCATTTTGAGCAGCTATTCAAAAAGAATCAGGTGGTTTAGTCTTTTTTTTGGATAATAATTCAAACTGTGTCTCTTGAGTAAAATAAAATGTACTTAAAGCAACTCAAATATATGTATAGAACATTGTGATCAATGTTCAAATCTATTTAGTCTTTGGTAATATATTATACGATTTTATTGCCATAGTTTTAAAATCATGTAATAAGAAAAAGGTAAAGTTTAGTGTTAAAAATTATAGGATTACTGTTTAAATATGGCTACACATAGTCAAAATGCACACACTAAATACATCAATGAAATAATGAAACATTTAAAGAGTTTTTAAAAATCACAATGTTGTTGAAAACTTTCATGTAAATGCTGTTAAGTTCTACTCACAAGCCAATGCAGATGTGCAGAGAAGCAGCAGAAGGCAGAGCTTTGAGTCCCCCATGACGGGCTCCTTGAAGCTCTCTCCCTTGAGGTTGGCGAGTACTCAGATAAGACTGATGCCTCGGCCTGAGCGTGACTATTTTATACTGTCAGTTGGACTCTGTAAGAGTACTGGGAGGCACAGACAGTGCTTTGCAAGCTCAAAGTCCACTGCTCCCTCCTGTGTGGAGGGACAAAGGCAAAAGGTTTTGGAAAGATACTTACAAATCAAAGCTTAGGGTGCAAAACTGATAAATGGTCCTGAAATTGTTTTTTGTTTAAACCGGATTGCGGGTATATGTTTTATTTACTCAAATCTGCACAGGAATTTGGATTTGGAAGATAATTATTTAAATAATAAGAGTTTTAAAAGGTTACCATTATCAGGTTACCCTGTTTTATGATGCATCATACTTCTAGATATCTAATAGACACAGATGCCTAGTCAGCATTAATGCATGCATTGATTTGACCCTTTTACAGTTAAATCTATGAAAGCTCAAGCTCATTAAAGCATTTATTTGCAATTACATATGTACTTATATTAATTGGTTAGTTATGTGACTAAGAGCCTCAATAAAGCTGTTTGGTTTGAGTTTAAAATCAGGGTATATGGATATTTTGCACAACGAACAAGCGGGACACTAAATAAATTGCGCCTAGATCAAAAGACGAAGAAACAGAGTTGAATTTTCATTGCAAAAGCAAGTTCAGCCAGTGAAGCCAACAGTTTCAGTGTGAATTGGGTCGCAGACAGTCATTAAAACTGAGTGATCAGTGTGTGATCCCAACACAAAGTCCCTCTACTGTAAATGCAAAAATGATAAACTTATCAGACACTTTATCTCTTGATAATACTGGCTTAAAGACAAACCAGACAAACCAGCAAAGACAAATCCTTACAGCAGCATTTCCTCAGTTATCTAATGTGCGACTGGTCCTTTAGTATTTGTTTGGTCATTTTATTTTATTCACTTTTACTCTAATCAGTACTTTATAAATGCGCCATTGTTAACCCTAAGACTGTTTTTTTGTTTTTTGTCTTTGTTATCATTTTAACATCCTAATCACATTCAAAAACATTTATAAACGATAGAATCATAAACGCTCTGCAATTATAATGTATTTTAAAAAATATGATGTTCGTCATCTGCATAACAAAAGTAATCAGAGTTGTAGTACTCACACGGTTGCACCTGGAATTAGAGTTGTTGTGCTTCCACTGCCCCAAATGAAGATTGAAAACATTCGTCAAAGTTTTTTTTTGGGGGGTAAGGAGATGAACTTTGATCAACAAAGATTCAAAGGTCAATACAAAGTTTGATTTGCTGTTTGAATTGGAACTCTGGTTCAGTTTGTGGCAGGAACAACACATGCTGAATAAACACGATAACCTTGGATCACTCAAAGTCGCCTATTTGTTAGATTTTTCTTAATAAATATTTTTATTTGCAATACGAAATTTGAGAGATGATATCGTTCATTAGATATATTTTTCTTTTCTTCTTTTAACAAAATGATGTATTTGAATAGTTGTGTAATGGTCTGTTGCGTTCATGTTGATGTTGTGAAAGTGTTCTTTGTACCAAAAGTGTTTACACTGTCAGGGTCTTAAAATAACATTTTTAAACATTTAGTTGACACTGTCAAATGTTAGTATAAGTTGCTAGACACAGGTTTCTTGTTTTTTATTTTAATTTATTTATCTGTTTTTTAAACGAGATCATCTTTATAGGTAAATTATTGTGTAGGTGCATCACACATATTTGTCAAGAGCAATTGACAAATTGTCAAGAGCAAGCCATAAAGGCAAAGGATGCATTATGAGCAAAGAAAAAGAAAATCTTTACTTAGGGGCATATATCTGTCAGAAATGATGCTGAAAATAAAAGTCTGATTGCTTGTGTTATGGTTTTTTGGTTTCTTGAATTCCCTTTGCTGATGACCTGCTTTATCACGTTACTTGATTGCTTTCCTTCCTGTTTAAGTCTTGTTCCTTGCGTCTCAAGTTCAAGTTAGATTTCCTTACTTCTCACTTCTCCTGATTGTTGACACCTGTCTGTCAGCCGAGGCGTAGGCTATATATTGTCTTTTTTTGCCAGTTTTTGTTTAGGTGTTCTGCTTCCCTGTGTGGCTCTTAGTCCCTGAAGTAGCTCCTCTTTGTTTTTGTTTGTCTTTTGGATAACCTACAGTACACCAAACCAGACAAAGTGCAGCGCTTTTTCTGTGAAGATAAAAAAGACTTTTGTTTGCCGTCCCTTGAATCAAAACTGACCAAGTCACTTTCTCAGCCCTGGTTAAATGACAGGACCCACGCGCTCAGACAGAAGTGCTGACATGGTAAGACAAAGGGGAAGAAAGAGAAGCTCCATGTCGTCCTGGACACTCTTCACCATTGTTTATCCGAATACCAGAAAACTGTTAAATCTGCTGAGACTGTCTATCTGTCCAACATAGTTCCCTTGAATAGCCATAGGCCTCATGCTCTGTTCCATAGGTTAACTCTATTGCAAATCCCTGTGCTGGTGATCTTGTTGTGGCTTCTTCTGCCCTTTGTCAGAATTTTCTGAAATTTTAATTGAAAAAAAAAAAAAAAATGTCTTCTCTGAGGCTCTTTGTCAAATTGAGAGTGGTTCTGGCCCTTCTTTGCCTCCATCATGCTCTGATGTTTTTGAGCAGTTTGAGCCTGTGACTTTTTTAGTTTTACAGGAGGTGTTTTAGAGATGTTTTTCAGACACTGAGTTCATGTATTCTTGCTTTGATTAATAAGTCCTTAAGATCAGGTTGTGTTTCAGCTGCTTTTAAAAATGCTGTTGTGCAGCCTCTCATAAAAAAGAGAAATCTTGAAAACTGTTCTTTCCAATTATAGTCTAGTTTCGAAGTTGCCTTTACTATTGAAAGCTCTAGACAAACTTGCTTTTAATGAGCTCTGGGCATTTTTAAACAATAATAAAATTTGTTAAAAGTTTCAGATTAGTTTTACATTATTATTAATAGTTTATAATATTATTACATTATTGCACAGAAACTGCTCTTTTAAGAGTTGTCAATGACCTTCTTTTAACTGTCAACTCAGGTAACCCTGCAGTTTTGGTGCTTTTGGACCTGTCTGCAGAGTTTGATACAGTTGATCACAATTTTTTGATGTCAAGACTTAATAAATGGGTTGGTATCAAATGGATTATGTCACAACTATTAGGGAGAACCTCTTCGGTTCACATTGGTGAATGCTTTTCTTCTTCAGCTCCCTTAATTTATGGGGTTCCTCAAGGCTCTATTTTGGGCCCCATGTTGTTCTCATTGTATATGTTGCCTTTGGGGTCTATATTTAGAAAGGACAATATTGCTTTTAATTACTTTGCTGATAATATCCAGGTTTATATACCCATTAGATCAAACAGTAACTTTTCACTACAGCTTTTGTTAGACTGTCTTAAAAATCTTAAAACTTAGATGAAAATTAACTTTCTAAACCATAATGAAAAGAAGACATAAGGTCATCTGGTTTGCTAAACCAGGTCTGCGGTTTGGCTGACATTCGTGACCCTTTGGTCTTTATGTTGATCTAGATCAATCGTCTCTGCGACGTCTGCAATTAGTTCAGAACACAGGAGCTCGACTTTTAACTGACAACTGGCACCAAGAAAAGTGATCACATAACTCCAGTCTTGGTATCCCTCCACTGGCTCCCCATCTGATTCCAAATTGATTTTAAGATTTTATTGTTGACTTTTAAAGTTTCAAATGGAATGGCACCCTCTTATCTGTCTGAAGTCCTACACATCCATACACCAGTAAGATCACTGCGGTCAACCAACCAGTTGCTTCTACATGCTCCACGATCAGAATTAAAGCATAGAGGGGTTCAAGCTTTTGCAGTGGCAGCCCCAAAGCTGTGGAATGGCTTGCCTTTCCATATTTGCACTGCTCAGACTTTACATATTTTCAAGTCAATGTTAAAAACATATTTCTTCTTTTTGGCTTTCAATTCTGAGTAGAGTATGACACAAACAGATAGTGCACTATAATTATATTGCTATTTTGATTTTATTGTTTCCTAAATTATTTAATTAAATCTTCCTGACATTTATTATTTTTGTTAGATTTGTTATATTTTGTTGAATCTACGACGATGGCATCAGACAGTTAGCTGTCACTTTAGCTACTTTGCACATTCAGAGAACTTGACTTCTGAACTGTGAATAAAGACCAAACAGTTTATAATCATTCTGATTTTAAGTATAACATAGGTAGATCTGGAAGGTAGATCTGAAGACCGTTTCTCCCCTTTCAAACGTGGGTAGTTAGGGCTAACTGGAGGATGCCAGCTAGACTTCCTCCAGCTCATCAGCTTCATCCTCTTACACCAGCCAGGTCTTTCAGTTGAGCAAACTTCACCTTCACCTTCACCTTCCTGAAATGGTCATCAAGGCTGCTAGGCTTGGGGCACGACATGTCTAAGTTGGTTGGTTGCTTAGTCAACTACCAGCCGCTAGTGACTAAGGTGGTCGTGTTCCAGACAGCTCCAAGGCCTACTTGTCTTGCCTGTAGGGGTCACTTCCTGCCAGTAGGGCACCAATGAAGAGAAATAAAAGAGAGGCTTCAAAAGCACATTTCAGGAAATCTGTGGATGACATCACAGAGGGTTTATCAAGACAAAGAAGAGATCAAATGACAAAAGCTTTATTGCAGCCATTCTTACTTCATATCAAATTACTTATCACCTAAGATGACAGTCTAAGTTTAGCTATTAAGCGTTACTTGAATCTGTCCCAGAATAATTGTATCTTCAGTCTACATAGATGATATTTTAAGAGCCAATGTGACTAAATCATAGTTAGAAAGCTTTTCATAACATATTTGCATTTTGTATTTGATGTTTTGTATTAAGCTTACTAAAATTTATGCTATAAGTGTATTTTGTAATATTGTGTAGTTGAACAGGTGAATTATGGGAAATACTTAGTATAAGAATGGTTGAAAATTGTTACTCTAGGGTGCATGTGCAATACGTTGAGCCTCTAGTAGCGAGAGCTTTAAGGTGTGCTTCTTCTCTTTTTACCTGGCCAGATCACAATGACAGCATACAACCAACATCCAGGCTACATTGGAGCAGTTTATGTGCAGAGGTTTGGATTGTAATTGCCAGTATTTACAGATTCCTTTCATGTCGATATCCTTGGTAGCAAAATCAGACTGAAACATCTAAATGTTATCAGGCATAAACATCCATTCAATTTTTCTGAGTCCAGAACCAGCTGTAAAGTGCTTGTCTGATGTAGACTAGCCTTCAGATTAAAGTGACTTAACTGGCAGAAAATCAATGAGTCAGTCGTCATCTTAAATGTCAGTCCATGCATTTAGATGGTGATGAAATATTTTACTCCATGTTAATAGTATTTTTCCAGTGATAGAGGAAAAAAAGGAAATGTGACTACAGTTTTTGGTCTTTGTGTGTGCGTTTTGTGTTTTGTAGGTGCTAGTTGCTTTTAAAAGCCTTTGTTCTTAATGTTTAGGGTCAAGGTACGCACGTTTCTGCTCTTCTCAGCTGGTGTTTCAATGTAATTTAGCAGAACTTTACCTGGAACCTTAAGGCAAGAAGGGAATTTGTCGTTGTGTGTTGCACCGCAAATACAGACCATGAATGTATAACAGGAATTAAAGGCTCTGTTTATTTTCAGTAGACTTGGTTTTTCCAACTTTTCTAAGTTTAGACCAAACAACTTCTGAGCTGAAAAGCTTAAGTTTGTGTTTTTTTTCCAGTCACTATCTCATCAGTAGACATATTGATGTCCCGTGTTGTCCCACAGTTGAGCATGTGATGTTGTCTACATGATTCTTTTCATGTTGTATTAGAAACTTAGATCTAAATATTATCACTCTATATCAGTGTACTGATGGATATTAATATCAGATGCATATTGATCAAATATACGAGGTCTGTGATTGTACCAAATGGCTTAAGTAGACAATGAGTCCATAAAAATTTTTTGCAACAAGTGATAACAATTGTATTCTTGCAAAAGATGTTTGTAAAACACTACAAAAGAATGGAGATTCAAACAAGTGTAGTAAAAAAGGCCGCTGCATTGCTAAAGCCAAGCTCATAATCTCAATAATTTTACAGTTCAGCTCATGGGTCCTTCACACATGGACAGAACACATGCAGACTGAAGCACGTTATTAATGAGTGGGTTGCTAACGGTCACGTGTGCAGCATGAGACTCAGGGTTTGATTTTTTTCCCCCCATTCTCACACTCAAGATTGATTTTCTAAGACAGTTCCCAGTTGAAAACACGTCTTTAACTGATTATAACACATGTGAATCGAGAAGCATTGCACCAAGTAAGGTTGTTTGATTCGGCTGGCATTGTAGTCAGCTGCATAAATCACTGAGGTTGAAAAACTTTTATTTAAACGTTTTAAATGACTATTACATAAAACTGCAGAATTTCTGCAGGTGGGTGAGGTGGCATGGGGGGTGTTTTTTTTCTTGTTTGTCCTTGTTCATGTTGCTCATATTACTGATGATTTAATATGTTAAAACGTAACCCTCTCTTGAGCAGGGATCCAGCATAAGTTGCCATGGTGATATATCTTGTTCAGGAGCACAGGTTCTTGATTGGATGTAGCTTTAGGCATTCAGGCATTTTATAATCAACAATTTTATTTGTTCATCTTTGTCGCAAACATCCTAGCAAAGGCTGCAGTTGAAAACAAAGAAAAGTAGGAAAATCACGAGATTAAGTAACTGAAGAGGAAAAAGAGGACTTCGTTAAATACTGATGATCAGGTCACATCATACCCACACCTAGGAAAAGCCATGAAACAGATGTGTTTTCTCTTTGACACACATGGAGACAGACATGCAGGAACCCGGCAGAGCAGCTAGAAGGACTCTTGCCCAATCGATCAATAAGTTTAAAGGTCAATGGTTTAATCTGCTGATAGCATTGGTGTTTCTTTTTCTAAGATCAGATGTCCTTTTATTTGCATACTCTCATTTGTCAAATGGATTTGGAAAACTAAAAGGTCTCTCGAAGGTGATCTAACATCATGGTAACATGCACATGAGACATCTTTCTGAGATGCAGTTGTTCAGATATCATCAACAGTGCACTGCGCGCTGTATAAATGTTGCTTATCTGAAGACTTTTTTCAACTCTCATAACCACAGACTAGGGTTTGTGGTTCTGAGAAATCAAAAAGAAAAAAAAAGACAACTTTGACAGCAGCTGCTTCAAATAGGGGGTTGAGAATGATTAAGTTCCAGAATAAGCACAACATTTGCTGCTTATTTTTTATGGCATAGCAGTTTTAGGTCTTAAAGTTACAATCAGAATTGGTTAAAATCTTAATAAGCTGGATAACGTGATGCTCTGATTTCCAGTATGCATTTAGCTTCAAAACTAACTCATAGTCCCCAAATCAAGCCATTATGTTTTGGTGGTCAGTGTTTTGAAATTCTGGGGTCATATCGGTTATATATGGCCAAACGTATTCACTCACCTGCCTTGACTCGCATATGAACTTAATATGACATCCCATTCCTAATCCAATGGGGGTTAATATGACGCCGGTCCAGCCTTTGCAGCTATAACAGCTTCAACTCTTCTGGGAAGGCTGTCATGAAGGTTTAGGAGTGTGTTAATGGGAATTTTTGACCATTCTCCAGAAGTGCATTTGTGAGGTCACACTGATGTTGGGCCAGAAGGTCTGGCTCTCAGTCTTCCCTCAGTTCATCCTAAAGGTGTTCTATGGGGTTGAGGTCAGGACTCTGACCTCTGTGCAGGCCAGTCAAGTTCATCCACAGCAGACTCTATCATCCAGGTCTTTATGGATCTGCTTTGAGCACTGGTGCACAGTTATGTTGGAAGAGGAAGGGGTCTGCTCCAAACTGTTCCCACAAAGTTGGGAGCATGGAATTTTCCAAAATGTCTTGGTATGTTGAAGCATTCAGAGTTCCTTCCTTCCTTCCATCCATCCATCCATCCATCCATCCATCCATCCATCCATCCATCCATCCATCCATCCATCCATCCATCCATCCATCCATCCATCCATCCATCCATCCATCCATCCATCCATCCATCCATCAACTGCCCCTCATCCAGGCTTGGGTCATTGGAGCAGCAGTTTACACAGAGAAGCCCAGCCATCCCACTTCACAGCCAGCTCTTCCTGCTCCTCTGAGAGATTCCAAGGTGTTCCCAGGCAAGCTAAAAAATATAATCGTTAAGGTGGAAATTTAAGGAGGAGCAGAATTAAGATTTTTTTCTAAAATGAAAACGTTTCTCTCACTTTTATAGATCTGCACTTAATTCTGTACAATACATGCAAAACTTGAATTCACAATAATCTTGCAAGAGTTCATGAAATTGCACAACATAATTGCTAAAATTACAAAACAAAAATCAGTATCTCGGTTGCTGTTCATTTTCGCATTCGTCAGTAGTGCAACAGCATATAGACCATGATATATTGTAGCAGTATATGTCATGTGTAACTGGTAATGAGTTTTGTAATCCACGCTAGAATAAATAATAAAAGATGATTTTGTTGTACTGCAAAAAGAAAAAAAAGGATAAAATGAAAACTAATCTGTATCAGTCCTAAATGCATCATCTATTCTCCTACAGTTTATTGATTTTATTAGTCAATCTGAATGAGCCAACTCTGGCTGAAAGTCCAGACAC
This sequence comes from Xenentodon cancila, assembly GCA_014839995.1. Lineage (NCBI taxonomy): Eukaryota > Metazoa > Chordata > Actinopteri > Beloniformes > Belonidae > Xenentodon > Xenentodon cancila. Next base: position 14,280,860 of record CM026209.1, on the reverse strand, counting down.
AATGAAGTCATGCATTGGGCATCGCTGTGTCATAAAATGTTGGCTGAAAGTCATTTTGTTTTCCAGCTTTATCGGGAACTGATAGCAACAGACAAAACTAGCTGTGCTGATAGAACTGTTCCTTACAGGCAGGTCAAAGTTTGGGCATAACAGGTTCACATGTGCAGAAATCACTTTTCGCATAATTAGCATGAAAAACCTCATAGTTACAAATTACAAAGAATTGTTGTTGGGTTTATCATCACTTAAAGTGCGAGGGTGCACGGCTGTTTGGCAGCTTGAGCACACCAGGAAATTCTCCAGCTCCCCTGTTTTATTGCAAACACTTCAAGACTTTGCTTTTTTCTTGTCAGCTTGATTTAATTTGCTGTTATACACCCACACCATGTTCAACAATTAATGATAAAATGTTTGCATGATATGGTAAAAAAAAAAAAAAAAAGAAAAACAATGTCCCTGCATTTACTTTGCCTATTATGGCTCCGCGAAAATGTAATAAATTGAACTTCCTAAAGTATTAGTTTTATGCATTTCCGGCCCTCAACACATTCCAAAAATGTAGGTAGGACAATAAGCAAACTACAGTGGGTCCTGAGTGCTGCAGAATCGTCTGACTATTTCTGAAGGGGGCAGGACTCCAACTTGTACTGGAACTCTGAGGTGTACAACCTGAAGAGGAAGGGTAAGAGTACAGTCCCCTGTGGTGCTCCTGTGCTGCTGACCCCCTGGTCAGAAACATAACGACAAGCACACTGGAGTGGGTCCTGGAAGGTGCTTGTTTGCTTATTTAGGTGGGCAAATAAAAGTTGAGGAAAGTTGGAGGAGAGCCCAGCATCTCCTGGTCCTCGAATAGCCCTGTCCTGCATCTTTTAGATGTTTCCCTTCTTCAGCACACCCTGATAGACATGTTTGTGTCATTAACAGACTTGTGCAAACCTTGATTGCAAGCTGATGACAACTGTTAATTAGAATCAGGCGAGTTGAAGCAGGGAAACATCTAAAACATGCAGGGCAGGAGTACTTGAGGACCAGGGTTGGGAAACTCTGGTCTAGCGAGACCAGTTTTTTTTTTCAGGTAAGCGAAGGAACAAGTGTGTTTTTTGATTTGCAACACTTTATGGGACAACTGTTTAATGAATGAGGTCCAGACACCGCTGGGTTTGCAGAAACTCCAAAAGATAAATCAGTGGACTGTTGGTGGTGCCGAGTCAGTACGAGGAAGTCAATGAGAGGGTTGACAGACGGTAGAAGTAAGACTCAGGTTTTGTTTTAAACCAAGATCTGCATTTTTGCTTTTCTTTAAACATAATTGTTATTTCAAGAATTTTTTGGCATTTGAAAAATACAAATCCATATTTCCTGCTTAAGCTGACACGTATACAACTGGATATATATGCGCTAAAAGACATGCTGAACAGATGTTCGACTTTTGCGTCTTGTAAGACACAAAATCTTTTTTCCATGTTGAACAATGTGTTCAACATGGTTAGCAGATAAAAATGTGTAATATTATGAATAATAATACACTGAATCTTTAAGATAAGAACATATATTGTCCAGCAATCCCACTGTTTCTCAATAATTTGTGCTATTCTATTCTATTCTATTCTATTCTATTCTATTCTATTCTATTCTATTCTATTCTATTCTATTCTATTCTATTCTATTCTATTCTATTCTATTCTAGAGAAGATGGCAGACTATAAATGCTGTGTAGTGAAAAAGCAGCATATTTACACAAAGACAAATATCAGAGTCAAAAATCTTGGCACTTATTAGGCAGCTAAAGTCTGGCAGGCGTTGGATCATGCACCAACACCCTGATCCAAAGCACGCCAGCAAATCTATAACAAAATTGCTGAAAAAGAAAATTAAGGTGTTGCAATGGTGCAGTCAAAGTCCAGAGTTCAGTCTGATCGAAATGTTTTGGTAGAACCTTAACAGAGCTATATAAGTAAAAGCCTGCAAAGCTTAATGAACTTAAACCACTGTGTCAAGAGGACTGGGCCAAAATTCACCCACTATGATGTCAGTGATAACATCTTACATAAAATGATTACCTCACTTTATTGATGTTAACCAATAATATGCATTTTGGCTTAATTTCATTAATTTGTTAATTTTAGGCTGTTTTTTTTATCATCTTACTACCTGGTAAGGACCAGAAGTTATGTTATTCTTGCACAACCATGTTAAACCTCAAATTCAGTGGCAATTGTTCCTTAAATTTTGTCAGAGTACTAATGACAGGAGCAATGTCCCTCATCCTGCTGAATTGAAAATCCCCCCGATCAATATCTGATAGGAGCTTGGCACAAATTATACAGAGGGTTAAGTGTACATGAGTGCCTCAGAGGAAGGACAGAAGGTCAGTAATGGAAATGCAACACAATCACACGTGAGAAATAGATCTCTAGTTAGTGTAGGGTCCTAAATGAGAACCACACAAAACCCTATTACAAAAGGAAGATGATATGCAGGGAATTAAAATTAAAGTATGGAAAATAGATTATTGTAATTCTCTCTCTCTTTGCAAATATCTTCTACCCCATTTAAGACAAACTGATAGATTAACTTTGTGTGGGCCTGTCATGTCCCAACATGATGGTCTAATGCATTTTCATTCAGTGTTTAATGAGCACAAACATAAATGAAGAGTAAAAATCACGTAAAGTAAACTTGAGAAAAAAATTATGAAATTGGCATCAGGTCAAACTTTGTTTAATCAATAACATTTTGTCACCCTTATAGCTTTATATCCGTCCAGATTGAGAAATACTTTCGCAGCAGCTGCACGATGCATTAACCAGACAATCAACAAGGACACTGCATGGCACCACTGCATCCTAATACCGAATACTGTTTGATAATTGGCTGGAAGGGGACATTGACCGTGGACACCCCTGCCACAAATAAGCAGAACTCCCTGCTGCTCCCACGAGCCCTCCTATCAGGTCAGTTTAAGGTGCAAGAGAGACCAACCTACTAGAAAGAATACGGAGGGCTGTTGGTGGCCTCTAGTGGATCATTGCATCTCTGTGAGGTTGCCTTCATCTCTCTCCGTGTTAGTACTTTACAAGCACTGCTGTAATGTTCTAAAAATAATAAAATAATAAATAAATAATATATAAAAATACGTAACGATTTTAACCTAGACAACAAAGAAAAGTAACTGTTTTTGCATACTTCTTTGTTATAGCTGAGTATTAAAGTCTAATGATTTTCATTCCAAAAAAAAAGAAAAAGTATTTGGGTTAATAATTTTATTTTTTTTGTTTTTTTGTTTTAAACAACGCAAATGGTCTGGAGAGTTCCATATTCACTTTTATCCTCATATTTCACCCATAAATCCCCAGAAGCCCTGTTGCAGTCATGTGACATTGTGTAAACTTGTAATTTGATCACATCGTTTCCAAAGAATGACTGTGTGCTTGGCCAGAAACTGTGACCCAAATACCTCAATTTTGAAAGCTTATTTATTTACGTATTTATTTAATTTTAAACAACTTTAACAATTTTATCAAACTAACAATGTATAGCCAAAAGTATATAAATCAAGATAAGAAAATATCAAAGGACACATTAGGCTATTGACTTAAAAACAGTCATTAAAAATCTCACATGAGAGACAAATTGACAAAAAAGACAAAACAATGCAAGTTGTTGCATTAATAATGTGGCTGATTTCATTGTTTTTCATGTGTTTTTATTTTGTTTAGGTAAATTCACAGCAAAATTAAAAAAATGTGAACTTAATAATTTGTCAGGCTGATTAAGTTAAAAGTAAATTGTATGAATGTATGAATGCCTTTCAGGTTCACTCCGACACATTTTTTAAAGTAAAAGAGATTGAATTATCCAATGTTGCTCTGGCGCTGCTGAATAAAAGTAACTTAAGGTCTGTTGTGCAAACCATCACACCAGGCCTTGTCAATGCACGGTTGCTCTGCCGCTGTGCAGGTACACACTTGCTGTCCAAGAGCTGCTAAAATTTCAAAGCTTGCAAGAAGAAATTGCCAAAAGCCTGATTCTTTTGCATTCACAAACGCTTCAACCACCTGTCAGTGCTACATCTCCACCACCATGAGTCAAGAGGGTTCATGTTAGGACTACAGATGTTTGCACTGAACACTGACCTGTGAAAAGTGTGGCCACTGTAAATGCAACCACCACCATTCATGAGAAATATGATCTTTGTCTATACACACGCACAGACTCACACCTATTTAGAATAACCACTCAACTCAGTATGCATGTTTTTGGACTGTGGGAGGAAGCTTGAGTACCTGGAGAGATTTTGGAAGCACGGGAAGAACATGCAAACTCCATACAGAAATCAAACCAGGAACCTTCTTGCTGTGAGGCAACAGTGCTCACCACTAAGCCACACATAAAAATCTGTTTTATTTTATTTTTGTCCTCTACAGTTGTGGCTCAAAGCATGCCAACAATAATAATAATTTAAAAAAAATCCCCATTTGAATCCATTACTTCAGCAGCTACTGTCTTCTTCTGTCTGTATGAGGTTTCAAACAGGCAACAGACACAAAAGCAACCTCAAACCACTTCATCACTGCCACCAATCCCCTCATCCATCTGTATTGTACTCATTGAGGTCTAGATAAACACTCCATGTGCTTACAGAAACAGGTGTCAGGCTTCAGGAAGACAGAGCCACACATACACACTCAACTATACCCACTCATGGTTAATTATTTATCCACGCGCTGAAATGCTGACATGCACACCATCCTGACTACAGTGTCACTTAGCATAACAGAAGTTACAATCATAGGAACCAATGGAACAAAATGCGTTGGGTGAAAAAAAAGAGATAAATGAGGAAATACACAAATAAATGTCACATATATTGTGCAGGACAACCCAAAACAATAGAGGGACTTGGATTGGATGGAATAGACCACACAGGTAATTGCTGTAACCATGCAGGTGTATAGTCTGTAATTAAAAGGGCTACAATAATGTTTTGCACTCATTCAACAAGAGGGAAAATTTCACTATGGTTTCCAGAGGATAACATCTTTGCATTGTTAAATCCAAATAAAATCCCATGCTTGATCGTAAACTGAATTATGCTTTAAATGGCATAGAAAAAGAGATTATTTTCATATTATGTAATGCGTGTTTGATGCTCTTGTGTTACTCAAGACTTTCCCTCAAATGAGGAGCGTTTATTTTAGATTTTGCTCTAATAATAGTCTTTGTGATAATTTTCCACAGGACGCTGCTGCGACTGTTTCTGCAACGACTGAAGCAGCGAGTGTGGACGGAACCACTCAGCGTAGGGGGGAGACTTGATGTCCCTCCCATAATCTATAATCAGGAAGTCTCGATAAAGTGAGTTATAATTCATACATCCAGTCGTGTTGTTCGTAAATAACAATGGTGTATAATGCTAACCGATATCAAGGGTTCAGAACAGTTTCCGTCGTCTTCACATAGAAAAGAAACTCCCTTTGCCATAATGTGGTCGAGTCGGAGGAAAACCGAGCGCTGTGCCACATCGTCCAGTAAAAGATAAAGTCGCTTTAGAGACCAAGGAGCGCGTTAAAGCCGAACTTCAAAATTGACATTTTGACACTGGTCAAACCTGATTTCATTTGTTATTTTTTTTCTTAAAAAAAAAAAACCCAACACGCGTTAGACTCACTCGAGTATTTTGTTTTTCCGTGTTCTGGTTTCATCAGTTGGAGGCTAGAGTACCTTAAGTTAACGGTTAAGTTACAGGCAACCGGTGGCGCCATAAAGTGAGAACCCGGACCTGGAAACCCACAAACAAGCCCTTAAAAAGGTAAGGCTGGATTTCATTTATTTATTTATTTTATCATAAAATGATTTGCTTCCGTAAAGCCCAGTGTCCTGGAAAGCTGAACAGTTTTCCCCGACAGACTGAGGAGGGTGTTTGCCGGACTACACCCATCCCATCACCCACATCTCACCTAACTGCACGCTGGAAAGGAGATTTAAAGCAGTCTGAAAATACTTCTCAGCCGCTGGCAGTCTCAATTTTGTTTTTTGTTTTTTTTTTACATTTTTAGGCAATGCAGTGTTTTGGCTTTTTGCTATGTAACCCTTTACACAAAAGTTTGAACATCAGATCAGACACTCTAATTGCAGAATAGAAGATAAAGTGGGAATGTGGGACGGTTCCTTCCTCATCTGCAGGCTTCATGTCACATATGCAGTTATGCAAATTCAGGTGAAAGGGATAAAAATGTTTAGAAAAATGATTTGTTCCACACTTGAAACCCTTTTGTGACGACCTAACAGTGATAAATAACTAAACGTATGTGCACATTGTGTGAAATTTTGGATTTGTGAGAATTAATTTGTAATAACCACTCGGGGCAGCAGGATGGCTTAGTGGTCAGCACTGTTGCCTCACAGCAAGAAGGTTCCTGGTTTGGTTCCTGGCCCGGTGGGTCCCTCTGTGTGGAGTTTGCATGTTCTCCCCGTGCTTGCGTGGGTTTCCTCCGGGTACTCTGGCTTCCTCCCACAGTCCAAAAACATGCATACTAGGTTGATTGATCATACTAAAATTGCCCGTAGGTGTGAATGTGAGTGTGCATGTTTGTCTGTCTTTCTATGTGGCCCTGCGATGGACTGGCGACCTGTCCAGGGTGTACCCCTGCCTTTCGCCTACTATGTGTCGGGATAGGCGCCGACAGACCCCCGTGAGCCAGAGATGGATTAAGCGGGTATAGATAATGGATGGAAAACACGTCACGAAACATTAATATGTAGTAATCCATATTTTAAAGTAAATGTTTGTTTACAGCAAGTTGTAATAGAAGAAACATGTGCACACACCTATGTAGAGTGAAAACAATTAATTGTTTAATATTAAATAGCCTTGAAATCAACTGCAAACATTTGATACACTCACTTGCAGAAGAAGAAAATGTGTTTGATTCTCCCGACTCTCAATATATCTCCTGCCCTGCATGTGCCCCAGATTGATAGTTGCACTGCCTCCCTCTCATCAGCTATAACACTACTACCCTGTTGCCTTGACTACTGGTGTGTCAGTGGACTTCATCTGGATCCACTGCATGATTTTCTTTGACATCAGTTCAGAGAGAATATCATGAAGCAGCGCTGAAAGCGAGAATTTGTGGAGAGTTGATTTTCTCGTTTTCTTCCATATATCCCTGGACTGACTCCTCTCCCACCTGATGCAGTCCCAGCAGCCAGAAGTACACACTGTTTCAGGCTGCAATGCAGCTCTGCTGCTCGTGATATATAGCGTTCTGGTGAATGTGCACTGAATTATATATATATATAGAAAGAGCGAGAGTGAGAGAGAGAGATAACATGAAAAAAGCATTTTCCCTGTAATGATTTTACTTAATTGATAATAGGAATTTTTTTATTTAGAGAAAAAGATGGGGACGAAATAAATATAAACTGTTTCTATAAAAGGTTTGACACTGCAGTCTGCAATGAAAACATAAGGAGGCAACAGGCAACAGACAGGAGAAGAAACATTTTGGTAACATACCCCAAACACCAGTTGGTGATTGTCATCTTATTTATTCAGTTAATTCACAACAGGTCTATAAGACAACAATAATAAGAATATCTAAGAGTAGCTACGTATCTAATTCCTCATCTTAACATGAGAGAGGTTAAGATGAGGAATTAACCAGTCTGTAAACAAATTGGTGACTTGTAATGTATAGCAAACAGTGTGAGGTAATAAGTAATGTAATGTGCTGTGGTTTGAAGGTGCATTTTTGACATGGATAACTTGCACATTTATGTGGGTTTCATAGATGCTCAAAGATATACTGTATACAGGTTTTAGAGCAACATGTGCTGCCATCCAGTCAGTGTCCTTCTCAGGCAAGGTCTTGCTTAAATCAGTAAAACAATGCTACGTACAGAGCAGAGCTCTGTAGCATAACGGTCTGTTTGTAGGAAAGGGGTCTTGGGACGAGCCTGGCCGGCTTGTAGTCCAGATCTGGAAAATAAAAAAAAAAGGAAGAGGAAGAAACAAGAAATGCTGCAAGTCTGAAATCCTAGATCAAGCAAGAGAAAAGACGTTTCACTTTCCAAACCACAATCATTTGTCTCCTCACACACAGCTTGTATCTAAAGCTATTTTTGATCACACTTAATCCCTTTCCTTTGTAACAGCCGTTATCATTTTTTCTCTGCTGTTCATAGACAAATTTATTTTTTTTTTTGAAAAAAAAAAAGGATTTTTGTTATGGCACAGCTTGGTGCACTCCTGGCCTGTATAAAGCTGGCAAAGGGTTATAAAAGGATTCAGAGCTTTATAGGAGCTCTCTATAGCCTAGGGGAAGGGGGTTTATGCTGCAATGGTGTTTGTGTAAAATAGTCTCATTAGGTGAGGAGCCCATTGGAAATAGTGGACCATACAGGCCAGGGATGGCTGTGGGGGTTGGGGACAAGAAGCGAGACTGTTGCTGTGTAATCGAGGGGAATTGCAAACACTGAATGTGGAAAGGCAACCTCGAGGGACTGTTGTGCATCAAGCAAGGCTCACAGGCTACGCACGGTTTGTTAACTTAACTCTGCAACTCTAGTTTCCAAGACGGGGAGATGGTGATTTAGTCTATGAAGGGGGCCATCGAGATGTCAGGTTAATATCAAGCAGTTATTCTTGTCTGCAAAAATGTATTTCAGTGCAGCAAGAACCAATTAAAATGATACAAACTAGAAATAATAATAAAAAAGTTTTAAAGCAATGGTCACATAAAAGTTGCTATTGGCTGATGACATTAAAAAACAAAAATCACAAAACAAACGTTTATTAATTCAGGAAGCACACGTTTTGTCCTGGGCTTTAACAAGGATGGTTTTGAGGTTATCTGGAATGTTTTGCAACCCACATCAGTATGTCTGCATCATTTTAACAAACAACATTTACAATTTCTTCTGTTTTCACTGGTGAATTAATTTTTAATGAACGCTTCAGGCATCAGGACAGGTTTTTGTTTTTTTCCGTCTTCTTGAATCTTATGTGTTTTTTTTTGTTTTTGAGGGGCTAGTATAGCCCCGGTGTCTGTTCCTGCTCAACACTGGGCTGTCCTGGAAAACTCCATGTGAGCCCAAGTTGAGGAGGTCCTGCCGTTTCCTCATCCTGTTGTATGTTCAAAAGGAAGTTCAATGGTCAGGCCTGCAGGGCAATGTGTTATTTATACTGTTGCCCAGATAACACAAAATAAACAGATCTGATATGAGATCACATAGCATAAATGAGAGAATCATTTCATCGTCACGTGGTGTGACAGTGTGCTTATTTTTAATGCTATTAGAAGATTTTGGCTTAGTTTAAAGCAGTTTGAGACAGCAAGCCTCTGAGTATGGACAAAACATGGACCGTTGTGATTCTGAATAAAAAGTGTGCTTGAAAATGGGATGAACGGCTGTTAAAAAACCTGTTCATGTGCACACACCTCTGAGGATGGATTATTTGTTTAACCTCTGAAACTCTTCCAGTACCATAATCAATGATGCCCACCATCAAAGCATGCAGTATGCAGGACACTATGCTGCCAGAAGTCTATTTACTGTGTTATGTCCTAATTGTGTAAACACATGCTCAGGAAAATGATATTTCAAACTCTGTATATAGTATATTGCCTCCTGTTTGCATCTTAGGTACTCTACATTGATTACATCAATCGTCTAGAAGATAACTGCGAGCCTTCCTGTGTGAATGTGCATTTTATGAAGGTTTTTAAAACATCTGCTAGTGTTAATAATGCCATGTTTGTGATTAAAATCTAGATGTCAGTTTTAGTTCATGATAGTGTAGGAAGAGTTTCTAAAACACTTTGAGCGGGGCTAAATTTTGAGTTAAAGCAGTTCATGTTTTTATTTCGTTAGATTCTAAGTACATTTTGAGTTTTTATTAAAATAGTCTCAACCATACGGTGGTATGAGATTTATTTGTACAGTTATGAAACCTTGTGATGCCAGAAAGTAGGAATAAGTAGTTGGTTATATTAGCTTTCTTTGCATGTGTGTTATTTCTTTTCTATTCATAAGCCTGAGTGACATCTTTGAGAGATGGTGTCGTTGGCTTTTTCTCAAAGCTTCCATTCTTGTCTCTCTGTGACTTTGATTCATAAAACTTCAGGAAATTACACCTGTGCCACAATTAAAAGAAATGAGAGTGTCTGTGTGCTGAAAAGAGCTCATCCAGATTCACGTGGCTCTCATCTGCTCTTCGCCAGATACAATCATTCTTTCACCAGTAACAGAGGAGCGGTGGGAGCTTTTACATCTCCCCTCCCATAAATTCATTAAAGGTAACACAGAGGACTGGAGGTGTTATTCAGAATGCTTATTATGTAATTCAACCTCTAGTATTGGAAATGCAGCTTGTGCAGTATTGGCTGGAAATACTGTTTCTTCTATGTGTCATACTTTTTTCCATTCTTTCTTGCTCCCTACCCCCACGCATCTCTCTTTTCCTTCCCTCCCACTCACACTAAACACACAACTAAACGATCAGGTCAGATTTTGTGCGCTTTCTCCCACATTTTAGCAGATAATGCAATTTGTTTATTTCATTATGACAGGTTTTGTACTTTTTGGACCGTGTTGAAGTGCCTTGAGATGACATTTGTCATAATTTGGCACTGTGCATATAAAGTTGAATTGTTGATGCGTTTGCATTGTTTCCTCTTTCTAAGAGGGAAAAATGCTAAGGTCATATTATCCTCAGATGGTTTATGAAATTCAAATGCTAGAATAAAAAATATTTAAAATGTTTGAGGCAGACGCTTCAAAGGATCCACGTTCAGATACCATTTATTGCCTTTTTTGAAAAATGACAATAATCTGGAGTCATCAGAACACTTTCCTTTTTAGATACATCTTATTTATTTAAATTAAAATGTACAAATGTCCCACCTTTTTTTTTACTGGATATGACTAACAGTCATATTTGTGTCTGCTTCATCATGTGCAAAGTGTCCCTTTCTAAAGGTTATATTTTACTCTGGATATGTTGCATTCATGCATCCTCATGTCCCCAATCATGGAAACCCCTGCATACATGAATAAAGAGATTTTGCAGAAAATAATGTAACCATGGGAACAGAATTTAGAAAAACCACAGAAACCAAAGGTGAATAGACCCAGATGGTCAAATTCATCAGTGTCCTGCCTTGTTTCATTTGGTATTGCTTCAGCTATTGTTTGTGTTGTCTTTAATCAGTAAGTGACTTCCATGTCCTTAAAATCAATTAGATCCCCCATTTTCCCCTGAAGGAGGGATTATTGTTGAGGTGAATGTCTGGCCCTTTCAGTAACAGCAGTCGGTACCAGCCTGACCTTTTCGAAGGTAGCTTTATTCAGAATTACAATGCCCCAGGACACTTGTCCCTCCACCATGCGGGGTAGGGTCGATGAATTATCACTGTACCAAAGTAAAAATAACGTATCCACGGAAACCAGGGTACCCCACCCCCCCCCCCCCCCCACCCCCCCCCCCCCCCCTCCCATCCCCATTACACACAAATGCACCCACACAGATGCCCTCACATAATGTCTTACTGGCATCTGGCTTGTAATCTTATATTCTTATTTTCAGTGTATGTAGACTGCCTCAACTATCTTAATTTCTACTCTTGGCTTGGCTGTTTGAGAATAATCTTCAGCATATGTTTTGTGGTGAAACACTGGTGAAAGCTGAGAGGAATAATTGAAGCCATGAATCATTTATGAAATTCACACAAGGATATTAATGAGGGTTGTTGGTCCCCTGTAGGAGCAGAGGAAGCTGAGCAGCCGTTGACGTGGAGAGCAAAAGTGCAGGAGAGTGGAGAAGTGAGAAGAGAAGGGAGGCACATCAGCCCAGCTATCCGTCTGCCTGTCTTAGAGGTGCGTCATGGGAAAACAGAACAGCAAGCTGCGACCTGAGGTCCTGAACGACCTGCGAGAAAACACAGAGTTCACCGACCACGAGCTGCAGGAGTGGTACCGCGGCTTCCTGAAGGACTGTCCTACCGGCCACCTTACTGTGGAAGAGTTCAAGAAGATATATGCCAACTTCTTCCCCTACGGGGATGCCTCGAAGTTTGCTGAGCACGTCTTCCGCACGTTTGATACTAACGGTGACGCCACCATTGACTTCAGGGAGTTCATCATAGCGCTGAGTGTGACGTCTCGTGGCGGGCTGGAACAGAAGCTGCGCTGGGCCTTCAGCATGTATGACCTGGATGGGAACGGGTACATCAGCCGGGCAGAGATGCTGGAGATAGTTCAGGTGAGAATATACCGCACTCTTTAATTTATTTCATGCACGCATGCACTACGTATGTGGAATGTGGAATAACAATGCCATCGGATAGCAGTCTGGCAGTGCATGTGTTTTACATAGCGACATGAAAATGTACCTGATATGAGAAGGTGAAGTGTGAGAAATGTAAATGTGAAATGTTTTTCAACTTGTACTCCAATAGTTTCACTTCTGATAACACAGGAAATTAACAGAAAAATATCTTCAGTGTTACCAAGTTTATGAACTCAAATCATACAAAATAAAAACTAAAATATGTCATAACGTAAAGGTTGGTTTAGATTAAATGCCATTTTAATGAATGTGAAACTAATTAATACGTATACAAGTATCCTTATGACATGATTAGTTATAAGGTAGGTTAAGTAATATAAATGTAAAGCATGTTATTTTATAATTCAATAATGAAATATATTGGAGGTCAGTCTCGTATTTCCCAGCTATTTCTGTTCAGATAATTGGGTGTGGTAACGGAATGGGTCAGAGAGACAAAGCAGCAGGACCAGAGCGGCTTGGTTCAGGCAGCAGGACCAGTTCAGTCCGGCACCCACACTTCGGACTCCCGCTGCCTTGTCTGATTCAGTCTGAAAACTGCGCCTCCTAATGTGAAGAGAAGAGATGGAATTAAAAGGCAGCTGGCAAATGCACGTGGCATCACAAAACAACAGTGTCTGAAATTAATAAATGCAGAGTTAATAAGTGAAAATGCCCTGAAATAAGTGAGTGTTCCTTTGAAAAGTAATTTTGTAGAAGTAAAAACATGTATTTGTAAACCAAATTAACCTAATTTGTTTTTTTTTGTTTAATTTTTTTGTTTGTTTGTTTGTTTACAATCAGTCATTTAGCAGATGCTTTTATCTAAAGTGACTTTTTGGTGAGGAGCAACAATCAAGTTTCAGTAAAGTAAGAAACTTTAACCAATGCACTGTGTTAATCTGTTTAAATGACACTATTAAACTAGAGCAAGTGCAGAAGTGCAATGTTGTTATTAAGTGTTATTTGTCTTTTTTTATTATTGAATTGAGGGCTATATTTATAATTTTTTTTGCATAATTATTTACGAACTTCTTTATACATTTACCGTATATAATATTGACTTAAATGGTATCCTAAAAGGGGAATTATTCTTTCATAATTGATCAATACAATGTCAGGACATTGTTTAAAATGAGGTATTTTATGTCCCTAAAGTCTCGTTTTGGTACTTCTGTAAAACTGAAATGTAATACTTTAACATGAGACACATCTCATGAGACAAACAACAACTGCTGGAATTTAAAAATGTTTGGCTTTTTTACTTGGTGAAAATAGTTTATAAATACACTGTTCCCTAGGAAGTTGGAATAATTTTGTTTTCATTCCAACTCTATGGGCAACATTGCCTTAGTGTTAAAGCATTTTAGTTTACCATTATACACTCCTGCACTAGCCTTTTTATCAGTTTTGCATTTTCATAAGATCTCCATCCCGTCCATGCTTTCTGGAAGCTCTTGCAGGTTTTCTTATCTCTGTAACTCTATTTACATTTCCAGCGTTGGAGCTGTGAGACTGTATCAATATTGGCTCAGTCTGTGTTGCTTGTAGATATAAATTAATGTGGAAAAAAAACCCAAAAGGCCTAATAATTACAAATCATCCTGCTTTAAAATCCAAGTCTTTTCAAGACGACTTAATGTGAGAGGAACAGCAGGACATTTATCTGTCTGAGCACCATCATCATCATCAGGAAACATGTTAGAAATGTTGTAGTTGGGAACAATTTGTTTTCATCTGTACCATCAAAGTTCTTGCCACTGACAATCATGTAGATCAATATTCAAATGGCTGTAATTGTTATTACACTTCTTTGCAGGCAATTTACAAGATGGTGTCATCTGTGATGAAGATGCCCGAGGATGAGTCAACACCAGAGAAAAGGACAGATAAGATCTTCAGACAAATGGACATTGACAATGATGGTAAGAATGGTCTTTGTTTGTGTTTTATATACATAATATGCACAAAAGTAGTCAGATGCCTGAGATTGTATCCAAAAACATGTACTTAAATATGGACTCACACCCCCTTTTTAAGCCATAACAGCTTCCAACTCTTCTTAAAAGACTCACCATGAGATTTTGGAGTGCTTTTGTGAGAATTCGTGCCACTTTGTTCTCTAGAGCATTTATGAGCTCAGGCACTGATGTTGGAGAGGACCCGGCTCAAAACCTCTGTTCCAGTTCATCCCAAAGGTACAGGATGGGGTTGAGGTCAGGGCTCCATGCGGGCCAGCTAAGTTTTTCCACTCCACGCTTATCAAACCATGTCCATATTGTTTTTACTTACTGCACAAGGCCCTTCCTCTAACTTTTGCCACAAAGTTGGAAGCATACAGTAGCATTGTCCAAAATGTCTTCTTATGCTGAAGGGTTTCTCTTCAGTGGAGGTAAGCCCCAGTCCCTGAAGAAGAGCCCCATGGCACCATCCCTCCTCCACCAAACGTCACAGCTGGCACAGTGGCAGAGAAGTGGGATTCCTCAACTCCACAGACATTACTCACTCTGACGCTTGGTATAGGACTTGGTGACGTGAGGGTTGCCTGCAGCTGCTCGGCCATGAAAACCCATCCCGTGAAGCTCCCACCACACGGTTTTTGTGCTCACGTTAATGCGTGCAGATGTTCAGAACTCTTCAGCAATAAAATCAGCTGAGCGCCGGTGACGTTTCTGCACCGTGGACCTCAGCAGTTGTTGACCCTGTTCTGACCCTACATGGCCTTCTGCATTATGAAGGTGCTGTTGTTTCTAAATGCTTTTACTTTTTAATATCACTCATAAAACATTCCTCTAGAGTTGGCTCCTCTAACAGGAATTAAAAAGGTGGAATTCATCACTTGGTGGGAATATTTTTTATTTATGCTTCCTGATTGTGCTGGTCATCCATAATGAACAGATGAAATCTCTTGTTAAAAACATGTGTGGACGGACGGCCGGTCATTGATCGAGAAATAAACTGTAAAAATTATATATGAAGAAGGTTCAATCCATCATGTTGCACATGAGAGAGGATTTTAATGAGTAACAGAAAGGACTGAAGATGTTACAAAGACTTATGAAACCAGGACTAACCCAGGTTTGCATGATCCTGCTGATCCTCCCCGATGCTGCCGACCTGACATTTAGTGTGAAAAGGTGATGTTCCACCCATGCGATATGTCTTACTGTTCTGAAAGTGTTTGGCATGTCACAGCTCAGAGATTTCATTCCCATTTATTCTAATATGGCTTGATTGGCCCAAGTGCTAACATGAATTGCTATTTTGCTGTAAACACATTTTGCTTTCATTTAAACTTCTTTGATCCACAAACATGAATACTTCACAGGTTATGCGTTTTCCTCGGACAGCAGTTACTGCATTTGTTCGTACGAGTGCAGGACATCAAACGAACAGATGCTTTTCGTGGGTGGTTGTTTCGTGAGTCACTTAACTAGGCTGACGGCGATAGGTGGTGCGTTTGTTTGTCTCTGCTCTACAGGTAGACTGTCTTTGGAGGAGTTCATCAAAGGGGCCAAGAGCGACCCGTCCATCGTCAGACTGCTGCAGTCGGATCAGGGAGCTTCTCGTTAGTTCTGATGACACCGACAGGCTCAAAACAACACAAGCTTGCAACGTCAATCCAGCTTTATATGGTTTCAGTAGAAGCCCACTCAACGCAACACCCACTCAACACTCCATGTTTACAGCGATGTACTCTCTGGACTATGAGCTTATCAGCATAAGTATTCTGTGTCCGCGCTTTTCCCAAAACTATTCAAAACTGAAACATTTTTAACGTGCCATATTAGAATATTTATGATAAATGGAATATAACAATAGAAGTATTAGGACTGTCGTGTTACACCAAGAAGAACTAATTCACTTCAAATTTGATTAAACTTGACTGCTGAAATGTTGCTTCTTGTTGTTCGGCTATAACAGTAAAAAAAAAAAAAAAAAAGGAAAAAGCTTTTTCCAACAAGCTCTATATGCCTTTGGTATTGCATGAACACCGTGACGTGTGATTTTTGGTTGTGCTTTTGTGAATAAGGAGGCCGTGACTGTTTTTATTCCTTTTTATTTTTGTAACAAAAATGTCATTTTGTTTTCACACAGTTGAAATAAAAGTCGTGTAAGAAAAATCTACACAAGTCGTCCCACTGTAGTCCCCGTGTCCCGGACAGACGTGAAGCAACCCCACCGAGATTTTCATCCACTGGTTTCAAATTAGAAAACAAACAAACAAAAAAACAACACTATTTTAAATCACATCTGGTTGACGTGTTACTTTTACAAGTCCACATTAAAAAACAGATGCCTGAAGGCAGCTGAGGAGGGGAGAGGGAACAATGTTTAAAAAAAAAAAAAACAAAAACAAAAAACTATTGAATGATGTGACATTCAGAGCCTCCTCCCTCGCCTCAGCTGGCAGCAGGTATATAAATACGCAGCTTCTAATGTTCAGCTGGTTTGTGAGAAAGTTCACTCCAGGGACATGTGCTCCCCTCCCTCCTGTCCCTCTGTGATGGAAACATGTGAGAAACTGCAGGTGTCTGCTGGAGTATTTCAGTAACTGGGCGACTCAGCCTCCCATTCATCCACAGGAGAGGGGAGGTGGGACGCGCAGGACCAGACCAGACCAGACCAGACCCTGTCTGGATCAGATCCTACCCTGTCCGAGTAGGATTGGACTCATAATTCCTCTTTGTAAAAGTCATAATCCAGGTCTATGTCACTGAGGTCGTAGTCCTCCTCCTCAGGAAGCTGAGGATCACATGGAGAAGAAAAAAAAACAGAAAGGACAGGTCTATGGTTTACCACACATTTACTGTTTGCTTTAAACTCCTCCAAATTATCCAGATGCACAACTAAAACCCGACCGCTGCTATTCTCCAACTCACCTGCCCGTCTTTGCCATCCCAAGGCTCAACGCTGTGAATCTTCGGCATGGTGCCACCTCCCAGAGTGGCGGTTGAGCCGCGGCCGACAGACAGCTCCCTGAAAGCATCAGCCATGTGAGTTTCACCATTCGGCTTCTTTTTTGCATCGATTCTTCTGAAAGCGTTAAAGTCAGGCAAACTGCACCCCCCTACCTCAGGAACTCATGGATGCCAGTCTCACTAAAGGAGCCCCTGAGAAGAGCGAATTTCATCTTGCGCATGTTGATGGCAGCCATAGCAGGATAGCCGAAGCCACCAATGCCCAGAGACGCCTCCAGCTCCATCTGAGCCCCGGCCTCGGTCCACAGCCAGCTGACAAGGGGGCAGCGAACCATCAGTCAATCGAAGCTGTGATTGAAATGACAATCCACGACTGTGCTCGGGTCCTTACCCCCACATCTTCTTCTTGTACTTATCAGCCAGCTTTATCAGGACATCCAAGTAACCATTTCTGCCAGATGCACCTGAGAAACAAACACCATGAGTGATGTACCAGCTGCTGACTTTTGGTTGAGTTGGAGAATTACTGCTTGAACTTAACATGTTCAAGCTGGGTTTGTGCATGTGGCCTCACCCGTGTCCAGGATGTGTGGCAGGACTGCGATTATACACAGCTGACTGTCCTCACAGGTCTTCTTCACGATGTCTTCATTAAGGATCTGAAAGAAATATTTGCACATGAATACTGTAAATGCAAATTCACTGAAATTCACAGAGTACAAAGGCTCCGTGTAGGTTTGACTCGAGTTGCCACAACAAGCGAGAGATGAGGCTGCAGAGTTCCTTTGTACCAGCATTCAAGTGCTGCACTAGTTTAATCTCGATTTTACTGTGTCGCCCAACAATTAATAATCATTTAGAATCTGAATTCTGCATTTAGCACAAGATGTACCACTAACACGGCACACACCTGCAGATGACTGCATGACACAAATACTGACCTCCAGCAGCTCAGGAGCAGGAGCGTTGTCGGAGAACAGCTCCAAAGCCTTCTCGATGATGTCTCCACGAGAACGGCCTCCCTGGTAGTCCTCGGGCTCCTCCCCCTTACGGAAAATTTTAATGGTGGGAAATCCACGGATCTACACAGAGGGGGAAAAAAAACAAAACAAAACAAAACAAAAAAAAAAAAAACAACCTTATTCAAGATTAAAAGAAAAACAAATATTTGCATTAATGACTTTGAAGTTAGATTTATGAAGGCAAAGTAATCCCGTTTTAATGAATATGATGAAGTCTGACCAAGACTTTCTCCTCAGACTCGTCTTTAAAACTTCCAGCTTCTCTCAGTGGAGTTTGATGGCTTTGAAGAAAGCGTGAATGGAAAAAAAAAAAAAAAAAAAACACTTCTCCAGTTCTGTTTTTACTCACCCCGTACCGGCTGGACAGAACCTGATGAACAGTAGCGTCTACAGCTCCGAGGCGAACCTTGCCTTTGGTCTGCTCCTTTACGGCTGTGGCTGCAGCCGCCCACTCAGGCTCAAGGCTGTTGAGCAGAGACGAGGGGCGATTACGAACCAAAGCCATCTTTTCAAAAAGTTTCTTTCATAATATAAACATCAGAATTTTGGGTAGCAAGCCTACAAAAACATGTTCACCGACAGAATCATCTTCATCTCAGACGCTGACTTTTAATGTAAAACAAACACCTTATTTTCTAATTAATAATGAAAAATGGAACTAAATAGTTTGGAAGAGGAGAAAAGAAAAAAAAAAATAAATAAATGAATGAATAAATAAACAAATAAATAAATAAATAAATAAATAAATAAATAAATAAAACTGAGACCCAAGAACAAGTTTCAACACAGATCAAATTGCAGTGATTACCTGGTCCTAATTAAGTCCTTTCAGTGAGTGAGGTTTGTGAATAATTGATATTTAATGGGCCATTGAAGAATTAAAAAAAAAAAAAAAAAAAGGAGATCATAATATTCGTTTCATCCCGATGAGACCAAACTCACTTCTTGCAGTGTCCACACCAGGGGGCGAAGAACTCCACCAGCCACACGTCATCACTCTCCAGCACCATGCTTTCGAAGTTGTCGTCGGTGAGCTCCGCCACGTCCTTGCTGCCACCACCGCTGCCGCCGCCGCTCTGCTAGAAAGCAGTCGGGCGGGATTTAAAAGAGCACTCGTTCCTTCTTTTCCCATCTAGCTTCACACAAGTGCAGAATTGAAAGGCTGCTGCACGGTTTCACCGTTTCCCTCTACCTGCTTGTAGCCGGAGCCTCCAGACTTGCCGCTCAGTCTCTCTTTCACCAGGGTCCGCAAAGCATTCATCGCTCCGTCCACGATAGCCTGGCTGCTGCGACCGCCTGAGTCATCAAGTACGAGATTTTAGTTGGAGTGTAAAAACATCAAATTTGCTAAAACGGCGTTCATAAACAGTTGAGTGATTCTCAACCAGAGCATGAAATGTACCCGTTCCCTCTCCAACATACAAGACCTGCATCTCATTACAGGAGTTACATTCCCAACTCATCTGTTTGACAATTTCTTGGTGGAACTGAGGATTTGCATAGAAAAGTTCACATTTAGGACGTTTCACAGCGTTCTCCTGTACCTTGGTAATCCTCTGGCTTGTTCTTGTTGGCTCCAAAGACCTTGATGGTGGGGAACCCTCTGACGCCGTACTGGCCCCCCAGTGACTTGTGCTGGTCAGCATCTACAGCACCAACCTTGACAATACCCTGAAAAACAGATCCATTACAGATAAACTCCTTTTGAACATCAACACTTCCTGTCTGCACTTTCATTCTTCCACCTTATTTTCCTGTTGAAAACTTTCTGAAGCGGGCATTTTTCCCTTGGGGGTATCCTGTCACCAGCAAAAGGTGAGCACCATGACAGAAGGCACCCATCGGTTTAAGGAGCCGTCACTTTCCTCCTTTCTAAAAAATCACTCTGAAGCAGTCAGACGTTAAGCCTTTGATCTCCTGCTGTGGTTTAAGGCTGTTACCAGTTTAAGTCCAACTTTCTCCAGCTCATTCGGGGAGAGTTTCTGATCAATCTCACGCTTGCTTGCTGAGGGCCACGTTTGACTGATAAGTTGCAAATAATACCCAAAACAGTATCTCGTGCCCATCACACGTGGGACAGATTCGCAAACACGCAAGATTAAGTCTAGCGTACGACACACTCTCCCATCTAAGGACTCTTAGACAGTTTGAGTTGCATACGCAGAGGATGTTCACTAAAAAGCTGCAGACTATCGTACGTGTGGGAATCTGGTTGACATTTAAATGATGTTTGGGGTCTTTACA
Source organism: Xenentodon cancila (assembly GCA_014839995.1). Lineage (NCBI taxonomy): Eukaryota > Metazoa > Chordata > Actinopteri > Beloniformes > Belonidae > Xenentodon > Xenentodon cancila. The sequence continues at coordinate 14,260,338 of CM026209.1, read as the reverse complement.
CCTCAATGGATCCCATCCACAACAGATTTAATCATTAGTCCTTCTGTGCAAACTCCTAAATCAGGTACAGGACAGACGAGAGCATCAATACAAAAATGAAACTATCAGACACTGACACATTAAATCTGTAAACCTTGTTGATGCATGTTATTGAGTCTGTTATTAAAAAGGAACCGATCGCTTTTCATTTAACTGTCACAAGAAACGCAGAAGCAAACACGTGAAATGATATTTAAGTTACATTCATACCAAATCACATGAAGTAAGTGATTATATTCAGCCAACAAATATTACCATCATATTAATCCCTTGCAGACTTTCATACAGAAATAAAAAAAACAAAAATACAAACATCTTGAGGATATTTGTACCATTGCATTGTGTTTAATGGGTCGAAAGATTATTTGCCACCAATAGCCTTCTTTTGTATAGATGTAATGACAAATGCATACTGCAAAGTGAGCAGAATACGCGTTTGTTTACCTTGAGGGCAGTGGCTGCCTTCTTCCAATCGGGAGTGAGATTTTGACAGTGGCCACACCTGCATGGAAAACAGAGGAGCTGCTGAGATGCTGATGTGAACGGATAAGAGACGGAAACCTTAGACTCAAACCTCATCTTAATTATTGAACACTTCAGAAGCTGTCCTTATTATCCGTATTAAAAGTGAAAGCATTTTCAACCCTTACACAAATCCAGATGTTACAACACTAACGACTGGCTGCCCTGATCTGAACTTGTGTAAACCAGCTTGCAAACCCAAAAGGAGTGGAAGTGAGATTTGTGGGTCAGTGTTTCAACGGTGAGGTGGGATCTTACGTCACATGGCTTAACTGTACAACTTTAACTCCCCAAGGACTCACCAGGGAGCATAAAACTCCACCAGCCAGAGGCTGTCGCTCTGGATAACCTCCCGGTTGAAGTTGGACGGCGTGAGCTCAACCACGTCGTCGCTGGGTGAGTAGAAAGCCCGGACGGACAGGAGCAGAGAGCAGCCCAGCAGCCCTGAAAGACAACATCCTCCGGTGAGACCGACCCAGCCACGGCAAACACACACCGACGGACCAACTGACGCTTAGCTTGCTTGTTTGTTTGTTGATTTAAGATGAAATGCAACGACAAAAAAAAAACAACAAAAAAAACAGTGAATTCATTCATTTATTAAGTGAAAAGGGAGGTCCGTTCCTGCAGCAGAAACCCAGCGCTCCGAGCGAACCGGGCTGAATAAAACGTGTTCAAATACAAATTAACATGGGCATAGTCGACAATATTATATTTTAGGGGGACAAAATAGGTGCTACTCACCAAGTGAAAGCGGCCTCATGGTTTTAAGTTGTCCAGCACGTCTCTCCGGCAGAAACAAATCAGACCGTCGCTGTCGCGTCTCCCACAAAAGTGCACCGAAAAAGAGAAAATACTCACCGTGGCCCACGCTGATTGGTCAGCTGGCCAGGACGCTCGACTCGAGCCAATCAGCGAGCGCCGTGTAGTTCCATGAACCGGCACACAGCGGAGAGGAGGAGGGGCGACTCCCGGAGACGTCACGCGTGACAACTCCGTAACTGCGTGATGATGCGTGTCAACATGTGGGTACGTAGAATATGCAGATACGTGAAAGTGCGATAGATTACATTTTATTAAAGTGGAAAAGATGTATATAAACACTTCGGCCTCACCACTGAGCGCATTACTCCCCAAAACGACTGGCTCGCAGCTCTGGGGTGCAGTACGGGAGCATGATACAGGAGAACAAACCGGATGTTCTCCACTGATCCATCCAAAGTGTGATCTCAGTGGCAGGGTAATAACATGAGAACAGACCTGCCCAAAAACATATGCGAAAAGAGGCATTGCATAATGCCACTGATCTATGGATAGTAGATCTAAAAGTGTCCCCAACAGTGTCCCGGGAGAGAAACCGGTGACCGTCACGAAGGGAGAAGTCCAAGTCAGGAGGACATCCTGAAGTAAAAGCTGGACAGCATCAGCACATCTTCTGGCTAAAGCAGTTAAGTTCGCTTCATGAATGCCCAGCTGCACAAACGAACCAATTACTACTAAATAGGACCCACCCAGAAGGGTTAACCCACAGCTACACATTATGATCATGGAGGATCCTCAGGAGGAGGTAAATCTATCCAACTACCAGCCACCAACCTGCCTCTGCACGACTGGTTATCTCCTGTCAGGCTTGGTGGAAGAGGGTCCAAACGCCATCTATTGATGGACAATGGTTGATTGACTTGTGAGACGTTTATAAGGCAACAGGTGCTGGAGGCTGCTGCCAGTTTGTAAGTTATATAATTATCATTGTTTTAAAGAGAGAAGTGGCATCGGCCAGCTACTGTATATAATATTAAAATTATTAAATTAACGATTAAGCTTCAGTGTGTTTAATATGTGCATTATATTAATCTACTGAACAAGTAATCTAGACTTTTGTGCAGAACATTTCTATCAAAATGTAACAGTCTAGAGGCAGAAAGAGACATAAAACTAAAATAATCAAGATCAATGTCAAATTTATGAATGTAGCACATTTTAATTAATTTACCTTAAGGGATTATTAAAGTATTTTTGTATTTGAAAACAACAAAGCTGATCAAAATCCTATAAAATCCAACTAAAATCATAATTTAAATGCAAGAAGATATTAAAAAAAAAAGCATTAAAGAATAGCAGTAAATAGCAGTAAAGCCCAATATCTGTCTTTGTATCAAATTCTAGTCATAAGTGTGTAAATGCATGTTTTAATTTTTATTTTAAGAACTGACCATAACTAGATTAAAAGACTAGAGTTTATTGTGGTATAACTTATCTTTCAGTCATTTATTCACCACTTTCTATTTCTAATGGACTGAAAAAAATAAAAGCCTTTTGGGAGGAACTGTAATATGAAAACGTTGACCCTAGATGGAGACAAAGTACAAGACAAGCTGCAAGGCCGGTCTGGTGGTTGACCAGTGCAGACCCAAGAGCTGCTCAGATGTACTTGAATCACAAATGGTGAAAATGACCACAAAAAAAAAACTAACAAAAACCTGATACCCAAATGTCTGCACCTGCAGTTTCATCTGTAACGAAACGTTTTATGCATCCAACTTTGGACTTGATTTATTAATTCTTAATTGATTATCCATTAAATGTGCACTCTTGCCGCTTGCTGGTGTGAGTAGGAGTGCAGCTGGACTCTCTAAGACGTTTTTACCTCTCATCCAAGAGGTTTCTTCTTTCACCTCTCACTGTCCCATCTGTGACTCATCGGGGTCTTATGTCAGCTGCAGATTGTTGACCACCTGTGTACCATCCATCTCCTCTGTCCTCAAACGAGTGACCCTCATCCTTCAGATGCAGGCGAACAGCTGAGTCTCAACATGACCCTTCTGCGTTGTGTCATCGTGTCTGATCTACAGGTGATTTTTGGGATTCAAGAGTTAATGTCCTGACAGCCTGAAACTGCCCACCAGTTGCTGTTTTTTGGATTGCACGCTATTAATCATCATGAGTCATGTCTTAGTTATGCATTGCTTGGATAATTGCACAGATGCGATCTTCATCAACACAGAGCCTCACCGTTTCTGCATATCCTGCTCCTATAAACTAAATTGTTATGCTGTAATGGTGTTGCATATGAGACTGCATTTTTTTTAAACAGCTTAGGCTGATTTTTTTTTTTTTTACTTTGGTGTAAACTGACAACGTATTCTTGAACAAAAAAAGCCAACATGTGAGACCCACACACAACAGCAGCAGGTCAGCATGTCCACACAAAGAGAGACCCACATAAAGCTGGACCAGAATCAAAGACAAAATCGATAGAGCATCCTGGTGGGCAGGTGTGTTACAGCCCAGCATCCAGGGATGTATCTGACTAACATTAAAATGCACAGCCCACCCCAATATCAGCTGTTAATCTATTGCCTTCTGCTCTGCTGCAGCCCAAACATTTTTCAAGGTGCTTTTTATTTTCAGCATGCCTTGTATTTCAAAACAAAAAGTGAGAATCACTGAGTTAGACAGAAGTAACTGTGCAGATCTCCGTTGTTCACCAACCTGAGCTTGTAGATGAAGCGGCGTAGCTCTCATGTCCTGACTCATCTCCTGCAGCGACAGGAGGCGACTCCTCAACCACCTCCTGTCATCTCACTGCCAAATTTACTCCTTTTCTCTAAGAAAAGAAAAAATCTTTTATACCCACAGCTGAGCTGCTACTGTGCCAACAATGACAGTGAGTCTCTGTAACCGGAGCACCGCTCTCACAGAAAACACTCACCTGTCAGATAACATGCAGCTCCGCTGCTCGGATCTCACACAGGGGAACAAAAAGCCTGCTTGTGTTTTCTTTAAGATCAGCAACGTCTCACAAAAGAGAGTCATGGGCACAGAGATATATTACTTTATACAGACCAATCTGTACACAGATAGTATATAATAATACTTAAATTCCAGCTAAGTGGGAAATCAGCCTCTCAAACCGGCCGTTTTGCCTCTGTCGGAGGGAAGGTCTAAGAGGTGACCCTCCTTGATCCCACCTATAATTAGAAACCTGATTAGTGGCCTTTTTCTGATAGTCAAGGACCTTCCTCTGACTCAAGGTGTCAGAAATTTAAACTGGGTTTGTGTACTTTGTATTGCAACTTTAGGGTAATAAAAGAATTATCATTAATTGTTATAAAATTAGGTGGGACAACCAACTTGAGGTGTATGCTTCCATTTTTCGCTTATTTATAGGGCTAATTTTTTTCCCGAGGCTCTTCAGAGAGGTACTCCGCTCCTGTGCGTTACGTTGTTTTATTTTGAAATTCTCTCCCGGAAGTTTCTCTTTGATTATGTCTTACTTAACAATAGACGCACTTCAACTCCAACTTTGTGCGCACAGGCGCACTGATCGCTGCCAAACACGGCTGAATGGAAACTGAGAGGTCTTCATGCTGCAGTCGCGTCTGGCCATAATCATTTCTTATTCACCATCCAAACAAAGACTTTATTTCAGGAGGCTCCAAACAAGGCTGCTGCTGGTGCGTTTGGTGACTTGTGTCTTACTTTGCCAGTAAGCGTTTGTGCCGATTTGTGGCTCTTGAGAACAATGTGGGGGATCCAGAGGACGCGGTATGCAGACTGCAACGGCTCCGAAGCCAGTGAAGAACCGGAGGTTGTGGTGAACATCGGCGGGGTGAAACAGGTGTTGTACGGGGACGTGTTAAACCGCTACCCGGAGACTCGGCTGGCAGAGCTGGTGGACTGTTCTCACAAGTCCTCTGAAGAAATATCTGTGTTGTGTGACGATTATGACTCAGACACTGGAGAATTTTATTTTGACAGAGACCCCGAGGCATTCAAGTGCATAATTGAGTTGTATTATTATGGGGAGATACACATGAAAAAGGGCATCTGCCCTATTTGTTTCATGAAAGAGATGGAGTTCTGGAAAATCGACTCGGATTTTCTGGATGAATGCTGTAAAAGCCACCTGAAAGAGGTAGAGGATGAACTTGCAGAGATCGCAGAGAAAGTGAGAACTATCCTGGTGGACCGAGAGGGCGACCCGTCTGCGGGCGGCTGGCAGCGCTTCCAGATTTCCGTGTGGAGGCTGATGGAGAAGCCGGAGTCCTCGTTGCCTGCCCACATAATCGCTATAGTTTCATTCATCTTCATCCTCATCTCCTCTGTGGTGATGTGTGTTGGGACTATTCCCGACCTGCAGGTGGAAGACTCTGAGGGTAACCTCACTGAGCACCCAACTCTGGAGATCATCGAGACGGTGTGCATCGGCTGGTTTACCATCGAGTACCTCCTTCGTCTGATCTCCTCTCCAAATAAAATAAAATTCTTCTTTTCTTTTATGAACATCATCGACTTCATGGCGATCATGCCCTTCTTCGTGGTGCTGATTCTGACTTCCCTGGGTGCGGGAGTGATGGAGCTGGCAAACGTGCAGCAGGCTGTGCAGGCTTTACGCATAATGCGCATTGCGCGCATTTTCAAGCTGGCACGCCATTCCTCCGGACTCCAGACGCTCACGTCTGCGTTGAAGAGCAGCTTCAAAGAGCTCGGACTACTTCTCATGTACATGGGCGTGGGGGTCTTCCTTTTCTCTGCGCTGGGCTACACCATGGAGCAGAACCACCCGGAGACTCTGTTCACCAGCATCCCACAGTCGTTCTGGTGGGCCGTGATCACTATGACCACGGTGGGGTACGGGGATGTGTACCCCAAGACCACTTTAGGTCGGTGTAACGCGGCTATCAGCTTTCTGTGTGGGGTCATCGCCATAGCGCTGCCTATACACCCAATCATCAACAATTTTGTCTTGTTCTACAACAAGCAACAGGTGCTGGAGACCGCTGCCAAGCACGAGATTGAGCTGATGGCTCTGCGCTCCGGCGATGGCGAGCTGAAAGCTGCGCCCGACGCTCATAAACACGTCTGCGGCGCGGGGGTCTGGGACAACTCCATGAGCTCCTGTCACAGCGACACATACATACCTTTACTGAAGGATCCTAGGGGAGGAGCGAGCATCCAGACCCCGAGCATGGAAACGAGCTTTGAGAGCACAGCCGAGGCCACTGAATACTTCATCTCATGAACCCCAAAGACATTGCCTCGTTTCGTAGAAAGAATCATAAATAATAATAATGTTCTTTCATTTCTGATCTGAAAATCTGGGGTAGCCACAGAATGATGATTTGGGACTGTAAATAACCCTTTTTTTATTTTATTTTTTAGAAATAAGAGAGCCGCAGTGATGCATCTAGTAAATGGACATTTGTGTGAGACACTGAATTAATGAGCTGCGCCATTGCGCAGCGAGTCCCTGTATTCTGAGAGGTTCTGTTTGAACAGCCAGAACACGGTTTCAACCAACGAACCATCTTATATAACACCCCCCCCCCCCCCCCCCCCCCCAAACCCAGATTTCACACTCATACTGTAGAATACTCTGTAGCTTGTGTCTCTGTACATTTCAATTTAGAAAATAGGCAGCTTTTCGTAAAAAAAAAAAAAATAGAAAAATGACAGACTGGTGTCTATCATTTTTGTACAAAGATAATACTCCGATGAAGGGACTGTTGCAGCGGATATGGCTGCAGGAGGCATGCAACCATGAGGACTTTTTGTTTCTGTCTGTGCTTATGATCGCATCAATCTGATTTTTTTTTTTTATTTTTTTTTGTGTGTGTGTGCGTGTAACTGACTCGGTTTGACTGTAAAGTATTATAAAAGTCTTCTACTGCGCATAAAGATCAGCAGATGTGTCTTATATTTGATTTTCTTGTTAAACTCAAGATTCCGTTTTAGGGACCTATAACAGGCCTCCTTGGCTGCAGGACATGTTCTGAATAACAGGTTTCAATTTTGCAGCAGCCGTCTCTCGATGTTTAGAGGAATCCACCTGAAGCTGTGGATGAAGGAGACAAGCAACAGGCTAGACGGATGACAAGTTGAACTCTGGTAAAAATCGGAACCAAAACCACAACTATTGAAACATTTATAGAGCTGTTTGAACGCCTGTCTTCATGCATGACCGATCTCGTTTTCGATTAAACTTGAATGTGTGCTGCATTTTTGATCGGTGCCCCAGCTTTGAGCTGGACCCTGATTTGGCTTTATAGTTGTTATATTTAAAGGTGAAATTTTCCCATTTTTAAAAGGTCTCAGCGCCTACACCACCATTCTGAGTGACACAAAGAATGTTGCACAAATAGAACAATCATTATTTGGCACAGCAGGAGAGCTACATTAAATCTGACATTTTCTTGGTTTTTAGTTGTTAGTGCACAGGTGAGCAGATGGGTGATGACTGTCACCATAGAAAAGGTCAAACCAATAAAGACATTAAAGTGGATATGTCCTGAAAAACATTTGCGTTTGAGTGTTTAAAGTGACAACAAAATCAAAATCGCTGACACCACATGACCTTGTTCCTTTGTTCATGGCCACCTAAAGTAAAATATCTGTCATTTAGTGAGCTGCTTAGACTTGAGGAGCCCTGTGACATCACTGACCCAGATCAAAGTAGATGTATTCGCCTTCTCCGGCTTTTGTTCATTTTCCAAACTTGTTTCCACTTGTGCTTTGCAGAAGTGAGAAGTGCAAGGCTCTAATATTGATTTTAACAGAGGGAAATCCCGAAGACAATAAAGGGTGGAGTCAAGTGGAAGAGCAGACTCCGCCCCAAAAAACTGTCTGCTTTGAGCAGAGGCACAAAGACATGGTTAAAATAAAAAGACAGATTTTTTACTATGTCCATGTGGTGTTTGGAAATCTAACACAAAATGTGTTTTTTGTTTCAGGTTATAAGATTAATGTCAGTTTCGTTTGAAGGAATGTTTGTTCACTGCCTAACGCTAGTGGGGTGTTCCGAAAAGGTTTTTGGTGAAATCATGTGAAAGTTGTTGGTTGAGTGTTTACCTCTCAGTTTAATTTCTTTTGTCTGTGAGAGAGGGCGATGTTGGAGTTGGAGCAGAACGTTTAGGAACACAGATGCTGTTATTGCAAATGTTGCATCAAAAAATTAAAGAGAAGTGGTGTGAGGAGGCAAGAGAACTTGGCTGCAGAATATGTCTGGAGTCAAACTGACTTTCACTTTAGACTGCAGAGTGTCTAGGAAAGGTGCTCTATTGGCTGCAAATTATATGGTTGTGGTCCAGAGTGGAGGTCAGTGGAGCTCCACTCTCTAAGTAGTCTGCAGCCAGGTCCTTCTCCAAGGAGGTGGTCCGTACGACCTTTTAAAAACTTGCAAGGCACTAATGCTCGAGTCAAAATGACCCAAACCAGAGCAAAGGCCTTCAATACCTCAGAGGGCTTTATCCCTCAGCCCCTTGCAAAAATGAAACAAGGCTAGCAGAAGGGACAAAGTGGAAAAGTGAAGTGCCGGGAATAATGCAGTACAGGAGACCAATCACAACTCGACGTGTAGACAAAACATTTTGGAGGTGCAAGTGGGCCAACGCAAAGCTCTGCAGAGGTAAGTTTGCATCAGTGGAGAGGCTCTGCATCGCAATGCCGTCAATTTGATGGAGAAGCATAAACCAGGCTCCCTATATCTATGTAGAAATCCTTTGACGTAAAAATAACAAAACTGCAAGTGTGTGTGTGTGTGTGTGTGTGTGTGTGTGTGTGTGTGTGTGTGTGTGTGTGTGTGTGTAAATATATATACGTTTGTATGTATGTGTGTGTGTGTATATGTATATGTGTGTATGCATATATATATATATATATATATATATATATATATATATATATATATATATATGTATATGTATATATATATGTATATACAGAAATCAATACAAACAATAAATAACAAATAAATAAATTAAGTTCAGTTTAATTAAATTCAACTCAATTAAATACAACATGAAAGTAAAAATAATAATAATAATAATAATACAATGTTTATATAAGTACCTTTCATAAAACCCAAGGACAGTTTCCAACATAAAAAACAACAATAAATAAAACAAAAAGGGATAAACTCAGCATATAGTAAAACATGAGGAACAGTACAGTTACACCTTTTGTGAGTAGGCAGTCTTATAAATGTGAGTCTTGAGTATGGATTTGAAGATGGGAAGAGAGTCGATAATTTGGATGTCTGGTGGAAAGGAGTTTCAGAGTTTGGGAGCAGAGCGGCTGAAAGCTCTGCTGCCCATGGTGCTGAGGCGGACAGAGGGGACAGTAAGATGGATGGAGAGGGAGGATTTGAGGGAGCAGGCCGCAGTGTCAGTCTGGAGGAAGTTAGACAGATAAGGTGGGGCGAGGTTATGGATGGCCTTGAAAGTGAACAGGAGGAGCCAGTGGAGCTGCTGCAGGATGGGGGTGATGTGATGGAATGATGGGGTTCTTGTTATGATCTGGGCAGCAGAGTTATGAACCAGTTATGGGCCGAGCTTGTGGAGGTAATTTCTAGGTGAAACCATAGAGGAGAGAGTTACAGTAATTGATGTGGGGGGTGACAAGCCAGCGGACAAGGATGGAGGCAGTGTGGACAGTGAGGGAGGGGAGGAGTCGGTTTATGTTACAAAGGTGGAAGTAAGTAGACCAGGTGATAATGTTGATTTGGGAGTGGAATGACAGAGTGGTATGAAGGACGACACCCAGACTCCTAACCTGAGGGGAGGGGGAGACTGAGGAGCTGTCAATGGTAAGGGAGAGGCTGTCAACTTTGGACAGTGATGATTCTGTGCCAATGAGAAGGAGTTCAGTTTTTTCAGTTAACTTCAAGAAGTTTGAGGAGAACCAGGATTTGATTTTGGATAAGCAGAGAATGAGAGAGGAAGGTCGGAGAATGGAGTCTGGTTTGCTGGAACAGAGAGGGTGTCATCAGCGAAGCACTAAAAATGGATATTGAATTTGCGAAAAATATTGCACAGGGAGAGGAGATGAAGAGATGAGGTGATGAAGAGAGGAGTTCCCAGGACAGAACCCTGGGGTGCACCTGAGTGACTGCGGAGGGGTCGGGCCTGAAAGATTAAAGCTGTATGAACTGAGTGCTGTCTGTGAGATAAGAAAGAAACCAGTGGAGGGGGTGTGCGGGTGATGCCAATGGACGAACGTCTATTGAGGATGATGGAGTGTGAAATGGTGTGAAAAGCTGCATCAGGTGACGGAGGACGAGGATGGAGAGAAGGCCACAGTCAGCTGCAGTGAGGAGACTGCTAGTGATTTTTAGGAGAAGTATTGTACCACATGAAGAATTAACAATCTTTCTGAATAATGGAGGGAAAGAAAGAGTTGTCCAAGAGTGTCAACATTGTTTTTACTATGATTTTAATAACAATAAAGATAATCCCCGAACATTTTATCTCCGTGTTTTAACAGCACATAATGCGTTTAGGAATGTTACGCTCCTGTCTTAATAGCATAATATTCTATGAGAGAGGAAACTAAAGCAGAGTCTTCAGTGATGCGGCGTATCAGTCGGTTTAAGCAAAGTCAAGAGGACAAAATAAGAAACAAATAAGGGAAACGACAATGTGCACACAGTGAAACATGGGGAAGGTTTTATCATGTGACTCCTGGAACACAAACGAGTGTTTGACAACAAAAATTGGAAACTGTTATGAACTGGCAGAAACGAGTCGTGACATATATCACGTTATGTCAGGGAACTAAAAGAGTCCTAAAACATAAAAGGTCACAAACGTATTCATGTTGTTTGGTAATTTTAGACACTCGATTCAAATTTAAACTTCTGGTTTTATGTGTTCGAATAATTCTGACCTGCCCATTACATTTGATCTCATCTCAAATGTGACAACCACTTTCAACTAGGCTAAAAGGTACAATTTAATTTGTAACCTTAATTCTTTTAAACAACCTTTGTGCCTATACGAGAACTTTTTTTTCCTTTAGTAAATTTTCTGTTGGGTAAACGGTACGCGAGGTCACCAGTTCTGAGCAGCTAATGAGGCCTATTCAATTCTGATTAGTTTGCTTGAGTTTTTGATTCTGGTTGAGTTCCTTTATCATTTATTACAGTACAGAATTATTTCATAAATCAACAGCTTGTTGGTGTGTGCATCAATGAGTCTTACAACATGTCAGTGTGGTTGAATAGCAACGGGGCGCTCAGTCAGCCCGGCCATCTCCTTGGTAATAGTCTCCTCTGTGCTCTGAGTTATGCAGCCTGAAAGAAAACATGTGAAGGTGGTCCGGGAGGACTCTGCACACTGTCCACCCACACATGTCTAACACAGGGCTGCTATCTCTTCAGTCCAGCAGCAGATTTACACATGTCAGAGCTCGAGAAGAGGGCCTTTGTTTCCGCTGACAGGTGGAGGAGGAATGTCAAAGGCGTGCATTGTGTGGCAGTACAATGTTCCCTCAACAGAGGCACATGCAAATAAACACATTCACCATCAAGTTAAAATTTAGATACGCTGGCATATCCAAATGTCACTTCTCCTCTCTACCGCCTACCTACATGTGCAGACAAGTGATTGCCCTCACATGTATATACACCCCTTCACCCATCTACAGTCATGTGCGATGTGCTTGAAATGACCTGCTGTGATCTGCTGGCTAATCACTGTTTTTTTTCCCACCCACGAGTTGCTCATTTGTTGCATTCAGTGGGCATTTACACAAAATGGTGCTCATTATCCCTTCATAAAATAGGATCAGTTTATTAACCACCTAACTAATGCGTGTTACTTGCAGATGAATATTTTCCTTGGAGCTGCAGAAGTCGGGCATCAGCATTGATTTAAAATAGGTTGCTTTGTTTCAAACCATTAGTGCTGCTAGACTCCTTTTAATGAGGCCCGTGCTGCAGTTTTGATCAGATGTTCCCGGATAAAATCTCACACAGCAACTTTAAAAAAAAAAAAAAAAAAAAAAACAAAAAGAAAAAGAAAGAAATGAGCTGAGGTGATCATTGAGCTGTCTACGATTGTACAGTGTGGGGCTTCGTTGGTGGCCGTGTGTGTGTTGCAGCTGCAGACAGCAGTCTGATAATGATGCACGACGCACTGCTTGAGACACACGTCAGGAGTGTGGAAGAACGAGAGAGAGAGAGAGAGAGAGAGAGAGAGAGAGAGAGAGAGAGAGAGAGAGAGAAAGGGAAAGTTCTTGTTATAGATAATATTTGATTGTGGCATGATAACAAGGCACAGCAACTAAAGTGAGCAGAAAAGTAGCTGGTGGTGATGGATGGTTAATGGGACTCTGTGGTGCCCGCTGAGCCATTCACATATGTACCGGCGAAGCTGCATGTAATTAATGAGGCTACCCCCAGGAGCTAGTTCAGGAAGATTTGTGATCTGTTTGAGTTCACCCTTCTGCACGGTGCATCACAATTACTTCATCTCATTCAAATACCTATTTAAGGAGAAAGATTAACCTAAGTTCACCACCCCCCAACATCTCCACGTAAGCCTAATAAATGATACTCCATAGTATATTTTAACATTTTCAAAGTATTTGATGGATGGATGGATGGATGGATGGATGGATGGATGGATGGATGGATGGATGGATGGATGGATGGATGGATGGATGGATGGATGGATGGATGGATGTCAATAACCATAATCTTCAAATGATAACGGTCAAAGTGATCTGAAGTTATCTGACTAAATTTTCTGCAACATGCTTGTATATATTTTCACTAACTAGTCAAACCATGTGTGAAAAAGCTTTGGTCATGAGCTTTGGATGGATGGATGGACGGACGGACGGACGGATGGATGGATGGCCATAACCATAATCTTCAAATGATAACGGTCAAAGTGATCTGAAGTTATCTGACTAAATTTTCTGCAACAATCCAATAATCAGTCAGAACTGTAATAATATTGCACATTACATTGATATGGATCAATTCATGCTTCATTTTATACTATAATTTTTAAGTTCAGCCTCTTTGTTTGCTTTTGTTGACAACACACAGAAGGAGAGGAGGAGGATAGAGAGAAAGAAGAGAGTGGGAAGATCATCCAGCGTGCTTAAGACGAGTAAAACTATGGCTGAGGTGTACAGTGGGGTATGGAAGATGACGCAAATTTAAAATCATTTTCATTTGTCATGTTTAACTGTTACCTGTTGCTCTTTGGTGTTTTTTTTTTTTTCAGGTTTTCAGCTGTATGTTATGTGGCAGTCACCATACCAGGAGGGAGCCCTTCAAGTATCGCAGATGTTCTGTAAAACGTGGGTCTAAATAATATGAGGCCTCTACCCCAGAAATAGACCAGAAGGTAAGTTTAATTTGAAACCGAGAAGTCGGCCTTTGAGTAATTATTCAGCGCTTAATTGTACTGGTGTTTACTTTAACTTGCCTTAACATTTCAGTGCAGAGCCGGATGGATAGAAAGCTGAAATAATAACCTTCAGAGTATTGTAGAGCTCGACGTGTCTGTTCAGTGTGACACGGGTGTGCGAGCCGTACGTATCACGCTTGTAAAAAAGTAAAACTCGGTACGACATCCACAGCTACGCGACAACAGGAGGCGACAGCAGCCGAGGTTGTGTGCGCTTCAGGTAATCAGTGCGACTCCCAGAACCCACGTCTCATGTTCGTCTGACCCCCGGCGCTGATGTTTAAGTGTTGACGCTGCTGGTGTTGAGTTTCGCCCGGCCGTTTTCACAACAACAGCAGAGCGCTCTCCCATTTCACTTCCCCCTCGACCTTTCAGGGAATTATCAACACCTGTTCCTCCTTCTAAAAATAGCGAATTCCCTGGAAGCAAATAGACAAATGATGTGACAAGATCAGGTGGATGATGGCAGAAGTTTGGTGTGAAACCCGACAGTGTGTCACAGGAAATTCGCAGTTTAAGTCACAAACTTTTTTTTTTTTTTTTTTTTTGATTATGGCAAAAGTTTAAATGTCAGTAGGAAGCTGGAACTGACATGTCAAGCAATTAAAATAATAAAGACAAGAAAAGGAAGAAAGATAAGAAATAAGACATTCAAACACACCATGTATGAAAACTATAGTGACAGCGGATACATTCTACCTCTTTAATGGATTCATATCCTGCTGGAATAAAAGTGTTTGTGCATAATCACTCCTACAGCTTACCAGCCCCTCTGAGCAGAATCGCTGTTTGAAAGATATTTTCAGCAGTTGGAGAGGGAAAAGGTAATCTCCATGATGTGAGGTTCCGAAGACAGGAGAAAACACGTTCTGGTAACGTTGTTGTGTGAGCCCAAATTATATTTTTCAAGTAAAGGGTTTGAAATGCTGCGTAGGTGCACCTCGGAGCACTTCGACACCTCGACTGAGAGCAGCACGAAATTGGCTGAAAGTAATTATTCAGATTAAATATGACCTTCAAAAACAGCACAATGCGATAACGCACTGAACCCACATAACCCGTCTGCAAAAACCCCTCCGTGTCATCACTTACCCCAGCTTCTCGATCACTTTTAACTCATCCATCTTGCTGAACGCTATCTTGGAAAACATCTGCATACCTGTCTTTGTGGGTTTAAAACAATGCAGATCAAAAATGTATGGACCAAATCCTTCGCCGCTGATGATATGGCGTTAATTTGAAGCGTACGTACAAAGCGAAGCAGTTGTACTTCTGTAATTTAAATGCTGAGCAGTGAGAATAAAGGAGCTGTTTAAATGTGGATTCATAAAAATAGACTTGAAAACAGAACTTGCACTGCAAATTTAGATGAGCGATTTGCTCGTAGGGTACGTGTCTGTGTGAGGGACTAACAGATGCAGAGCTTTTACTTGTTCAGAAGGGTGAAAGAGGGTTTGCAGGCACTTAACATTCTGCTTGAGCACAGCTGCAAGAAAACCCAGAGTGATGGTGATGAGAGCACTAATACTATTACCTCGTGTTGAGAGACTGCTGAGCTGTAAATTAAACTGTGATCAAGGTGGCGGCCTTGATACCCACAACAGACCTTTAAATCTACCACTATCCGAAAAACCCATCCACCTGAAAATAAAAAAATGAAAGAAATGAAAGAAAGGAAGTGTCAAGAGTTTAATTCAGTCTGAGTGTGAGCTCCGTATCTTGAGATTGGCTGGTGAGTTAGGGCCTTGTTCTATCTGGTTGTTGACTGCAAGGCTGTTATACTGTCTTTCATGATAAATAGAGGTCGGGCGGTTGTGGACTCTCACAGTAAAAGCGGAGTCTCAAGGAAGCGATTTGGTCTAAACTCCGCGAAAACCTCCATATTCGTAAGGACCGACCTGCCCTCCACCGGTCCTCACCTGCTAGTAACAATTGCTGCTTCAGTGGAGGTATGAAGGATCTTTTTCTAGAGAAAACACCTGATTAGATTCACTTTGAATGCCAGGAGGACGAATAAAATCTTTATGAACTCATTATTTCTGTGTATTGTATTACAGCTTCTCGTAGTACATTATTGGTTTGGTAAATTATGGCTTTTGAGGCCTAACAATAAAAAAATTAGTCATTGATTTGCTCGCTCAGTCTCGTAATAAAAATGCTTATTATGTTATAGCTCAGTGCTTGCGAATGAGTTTGTTCTCTTATGTTAATTACGCTGCTTGGGAGCGTGGACTTACGACAATGAAATGAGAACAAAAGCAGAATGCTGTATTTTGGTGTTTCACTGTATGTTGAGGCAGCGTGAATGTTAGGACCAAAAGGAGTTGCAGTTAGAGCTGTAACATGTCAGTTTGATCATTTTGTAGAAATCTCACTCAACGCCAAACCATGTTTAACACTGATCAAAAAAAAAAAAAAGTCCTATGAAATCTTCTATGATTCAGTTAAACTGGTGAAACCTGAAGTAAATGCCAGATGCTGCTACAGAAGCAGATTGTGGTTTTTAACGGCTATCCATTAATGTCTCCTGAGAGCTTCTAACATCGTCTGAGAGGATCTCACACAGGAGGCCTTTTACTTCTTTCATATCGACAGACATCTGATGAGGATGACTCCCTTAGAGCCTTCGTTTGGACCAGGTCACCCAGGACTCACGGGAAAGTGTATATCTGACCCACAATCAGCTGCGTGTTCCTCGGGAGGAGAAACGGCTGAAGATAAACGGGCTTGGGTTGCCTTTTTTTGTTATCTGCTGCTGTACAAGTCCTGAAACCTAAGCACCTGGAGAATGGACATCCTTTTAGATATAATCACACAATCAATATAAAACATAATGGTAATGTATATTATTGTTGCTTTATGTTTATAACTGTTTTCTCATGGACTACAGTGGCAAGAAATACATTTGAATTTGCTAGTTTTCTAAACTTTTTTGCCATAAAATGCGAATTGTCTTCATCTAAATCCCGACAACAGACACACACAATGTGCTCAAGCTGATACGACACAATCCATTGCGATTACATCTGTCTTTATTGAACAAACCCATTAAACATTAACAGTGCAATTAATTTTGAAATGAGTGTTCAGAACAGGCATCTGCTGATATGAGCCATACCTCACAAAAGGGAGAGCTTTAAAGATGTGAGAAGTCAAGAGCTGATCTGCATTAGGCTACAAAGGGATAAAAAGTTCCAGCCAAGATGATCCAAAGGTACAACGCAGAATCCTTGATGAGGAAAAGAAGAAGGGAATGCAATAGCTAAAGGCCTGAAGACATCTACTATATAAGAGTCAATGTACAAGAAAAGTGCTTTGGGGACTAAATAAATAAAAGTCACAGCCTGCCAACTTTAAAACATCATCCCAGTGTTGAAGCATGGCAGAAGTACATTCATGATTTGTGCTCGCTGCCTCGGGGGCTGGATGATTTGCCACGTCAGAGTTAAAATGAATTCACTAGTTCAGCACAATATCATCCAGATGAAACGTAATAGAAGCTGGGTGACGCGGTGTTAAATCTGAAAAAGTAAATGTGCCATTTGGACTGGTCCAGTCAGAGTCCAGACCTTAACCCCCGACGGGCATCGTGAAATGACATGAAATAAAGTCGTTCACACCACAAGTGTCGTCTGAGATAAGCGGTTATGTAAAAGGGAGTGGTTAGAAATTTCTGCTGAATCTGAAACTACCAAAAAACCTGAAGGATATCCTTTTTTACCAAATGGTGTAAGTTACACTCGGTCCTTTTTCAGCAGAAACGGACATTTATTAAAACCCAGTAGATGGTAGAAAAATCTGGAGACCAGCAGAAGAATACATTTGTATATTAATGCATATTGTCAATTGATAATACGTCAGTGAACATTTTAGTAATTGTCTTAGTAAGTTATCCACCCTGTCCGTATTCTAAAGTAAAAAAAAAAAAAGAAAGAAAGAAAGAAAGAAAATAAATAAATAAATATGCTCCTCTTAAAGAGTAAATTAGGCTAAGATGCATGAACTGATTCCCCCCCGGTCCCGGCTTTTCTGCAGATCTCCTTCCGGCTTTGTACTTAAAACACAGTGAAAACCTCTGAGTCTGAGCTTTTCTTTTTATCTTAACTCAGCAAACTGTTAAGTTATTTGTTTGAAAGTAAAATTCAAACAAATAACGAGCAACATGTACATTCAGCTCACCGTGGGGCAAGAAAACAACTTATAAGCTCCTCTTCACATTCCCCTGTTGGTTCTGTAAAAGCACCCTGGAGTTAAGAAAATTCTCATCCAGCACATATACATATGTCATATGTAATTTCAAAGTCAGAATCTTGTTATATTTATAAAAAATAAAAATGTTACCCAGTTTTTAATGCATCCCAGAGCGTTTGACTTGATTCTTCTTGCGTTTTGTGTTTCTGTTGTGCCGGCTGCTTTGATCAGGTCTTATGAGGACGGACTGCTTAAGATAACTCGTTCAGGGTCAAAGCTTGTTAAAGCTTGAGTTTATTTAAAAATCAATCCCTCCTTTTGCCGGGTTTTTTCTTTTCCAGCAAATGAATTTCATTAGAAATCATATAAAGAGCAACATAAAAGAAGCAGCTCTCCAGAGTACAACAGGCTGCACTCTGAAGAACTCCGGCTGCCATCTCTCCGGCACAAGCTGTTCTCTCTTTGTTTGTGCACTTCGCTGACATGCCTCACTTCAAAACTGGCTCACAAAGGACACATTTCAATTAATCCACTATGTTGTATTTGCCTCGTGTCACCTCTGCTGATGAATATATGGGCATTTAATTATGATGATTGGCCTCGCAAGGCCACGGATGATAGATATGACCCTTCACCGATGGCCAGCCTCTGCATGTTTTCATGTCCAGAGGCAATGAAATTTTATGTAGTGGAACATCACTGTCCCATAGTGGATTGCTGCCATTATTAGATACAGTTAAGGGTTGCAGTTTATACAGTGGAAAATAACATTTAGTGACGGTAACACCGGATTTATGTGACCCCTGAGACGTGATTTGTGTCCGTCACAAAAGAGCCAGATATGCATTTGCCATATGTCTCAGCGACGGCTTTGCATTATGGAAATGAGCAGCCTCGGAAGCGTTTCCCTCCAGGCTAATGTGTGGAAATGAGGTGAACATAAAAAGCGTGTTATGCTTGTCATGAAAAATATAAAAGACCACAACCAGGAGAGGAGAGGATAAAAGAGAATTAATTATATGTGCAAAGTATGCAGCACGGGAGTTTGAAATGAAGCCATTGCAGATATTTGAGAAACAACGAATTGTAAAATATTGAATGTACTGAAGAATCAGTGAAGCAGAGCTTCAAGGAAACTTGTCATGTCCTGCTCGGAGTAACGTGAAAGCAGTCATGTATGTCTACTTTTATTGGTTTCACTTGTTCAAACAGGCTGACTGGCTTTGGAGACCCTCTAAGCAGCTGGTTATGTAGACAAGAAGTGGAGAAGGTTCAAATAAAAGCGTGAAAGAACATCAAAAACTTTAGACAAGTTGTGATAATGAAATCCTACCACTTAACTTAACCACTTAACACCGAAGACTCATGACTTTTAAGTCTAATCTTATGAGGTTTCCCCCCCTTCCTGAACCCAAACCGAGAGCTGGTTCCACAAGATAAGAGTCGGATACCTAAAGGCTCAGCGACATGTTCTGCTTTAGAAAAACCCAGAAACCAAAGTGCAAGCCAGAAGGGTGAAAGTTAAAAAAAAATTATGTTGATGTTCTTGTACCAAGCTGCGTGATACAGAAATGTTGCTGGTCTTCTATCAGTGTGATGGTGGTCCAAAAAAAAAACAACAAAATTCACTATCATCAAACTCGCAACAAAGTCGCCTCCAGAGAACAGTAACTTTGTACTTTTACAACTCCAAATATCCTTTTGTAATTCCTTGCATGCCCTGCATGTGTTACAGGAAAAAGCTGACTCTGCAGTTGACACGCTCACCGGTCTTCCAGTTGAAAGGTTGCTGTTGTTTCAGTGATGCAGCACCAGAATCATCACTGTTTGTGCTCTTTCAAAATATAATTTAGCATTAACATTACAATTTACACTTGACACTTAGTGTTGTTCTTTTTGTTTTTCACCAAAACATTTGAATTATGTTAGCACAGACTATGATCTGTCAGCTCAGCTTCCAGTTAGGCGATAAGCGATAAGCAGCGTGGAGGCGGAGCCAGGAGAAGGTCAGCCTCTGACTCCTAGTCCACACTGAAGCACACAAATTCTGGCCTGACCTCCTCCCACTCCAGTCAACAGTGAGACATGATATTTCTCAGTAGCTCAGGCCTTGTTTCCAGATACGGCAAACAAGTTTTAGTTCATGCAGGCACCTCAGCATGACTCCATTACAAGTTGTGATGGAGTCACAGTTTATGTCCTCTAAGGACAAATAGAAATAGATGACGACATACAGTACAGCACATGAGCTCAGTGTGAAAGAACCTCGGTGAGTAGACATGGAAACT
Organism: Xenentodon cancila; assembly: GCA_014839995.1. Lineage (NCBI taxonomy): Eukaryota > Metazoa > Chordata > Actinopteri > Beloniformes > Belonidae > Xenentodon > Xenentodon cancila. The sequence goes on along the minus strand of CM026209.1, from coordinate 14,240,096 downwards.
TAGGGATAAGGATGGGAGAGGTTACTGTGGAGATACAGACGTCAAGCTGTGATGAAATGCTCTGCTATTGTCTCTGAGCCTGAAGGTAATTAAATTCCCTTAAACCATTTGTCCCCTGTGTGGTCAGTCACTCTGGGTAATTACAGATGGTAATGTGGAAATCAATCTGCCATGCCTGGAAAGAAAAATGATGGAGTAGGATGCAAGAAGATCTCAGCGACAGGGTGATTTTAGCTCTTACCTCAGATCAAAGCTGAAGGGATTGTACACAGCACATTGCTGCAGTGGAATACATTAGAGGCGATGTAAACAGTCTGAAGTTGAACAGGAGAAGTTGGGGGAGGTGTAAGAAATCTGGCTCTTTTCTTTCATAGGCTATAAGCTTCTCAGTCAGAAATGTTATGCTTTTTCAGGGTGCCGGGATCAAAAGGTGTTTAAAATGTGAGCATTGGAATTAAAGTGCGACAATGGGACTTATGAAGAGAATAGGGCACGTAGAGCACGTTTTAGGCAAGGCAAGTTTATTTGTATGGCAGTTTTACAACAAGGTGATTCAAAGTGCTTTACCGAGACATTAAAACATCATCACGTTGTAGAAATTAAAAAAAAGCATGATTTAACATTTAAACAGAAAGAAAGAAAGAAAGAAAGAAAGAAAGAAAGAAAGAAAGAAAGAAAGAAAGAAAGAAAGAAAGAAAGAAAGAAAGAAAGAAAGAAAGAAAGAAAGAAAGAAAGAAAGAAAGAAAGAAAGAAAGAAAGAAAGAAAGAACAATAGATAAAAACAGTAGTTAAATTGAGTTTTGAAACTCAAAACTTAAAAGTAACAGCACGGATTTGGAGCTTTGTTCAAATGCAGCTGAGAACAGGTGAGTCTTCAACCTGGACATGTGGAGCGAAGAAGCTGAATGCAGCTTCTCCATGTCTGGTTCTGACTTTGGGAACTGATTAAAAAAACAGATCCAGATTACCTGAGCGGTCTGGGACGTTTATACTGGGTCCGAAGGTCACTGGTGTATTTGGTCCTGACCTATTCAGAGCTTTATAGACCAGCATCAGAACTTTAAAGTTTATGATTTCTCAGACAGTTGCCAGTGTAAAGACCTCAGTTATGAACTGACGTGGTCCACTTCTTAGGTCTTAGTGAGGATTCAAGCAGCAGAGTTCTGAATAAGCTTCAGTTGTCTAACAGATTTTTAGGTGGACCTGTAAAGATGCTGGTACAATAATCAAGGCTACTAAAGATTAATGCATGGATTAGTTTTTCCAGGTCCTGCTGAGACATCAGATCTTTTGTCCTTGATATATTCTTAAGGGGCTAGTAGGCTGACTTTATTACCTTCATGTGTTTTTCCAAATTTAGGTCTGTGTCCATTACTACACCCAGATTTCTGGCCTGGTTGTTGGTTTTTAGGTGTATAAATTGAAGGTCTGCGGTGACCTGTGATCGTTTCTCTTTAGCTTTCAAAGACAATTACCCCAGTTTTGTTTTTCTTTAGCTGGAGAAAACTGTGGCACATCCAGTCATTAATCTCAATGTCTTTACCAAGAGCCTGTATAGGGCCTCGGTCTCCTGGTGACATTTTAATATACATCTATGTTTCACTTGCATAGGTGTTGTAGTTTATTGTGTTGTTTTTAAAAATCTGTGGCCAATGGGAGCATTTAGATGTTAAACAGAGAAGGTCCCAGGATGGAACCTTGGGGAACTCCACACATGATTCTTGTCTGCTCAGGTGTAAAGTTACCTATTGACACAAAGTATTTCCTGTTCTCTACGTATGTTTTGAACCAGTTTAGTTCAGTTCTGAAAGGACCTGCTCAGTTCTTCAGGTGTTTAAGTAATATATTGTGGTCAACTGTATCAAATGCAGCACTGAGATCCAGTAAAACTAAGACTGACATTTTTCCACTGTCTGTATTCAGGCATATATCAATAAACACTTTGATCAGAGCAGTCTCAGTGCTCTGCTGCTGTCTAAAACCTGACTGGAATGCACCATAACAGTTGTTTTGGGCTAAAAAGTTATTCAGCTGTTGAAAAAACATTTTTTTCAAAGATCTTACTTAAAAATAGATTTGAGATCGGCCTGCAGTTGTTCATTTGTGTCTTGTCAAGATTGTCCTTTTTCAGCAGAGGCTTAGTTACAATTGTTTTCAAGGGTTGTGGAAACACACCTGACATTAAAGACAAGGTCACAATCTGTAACAGTTGTAAGTCATAAGAGTGAAGTGTCTTTTTTAAGACATAATGAACCTTGAATTTGCTTTTCTCTATCTGCACTCAGCTTTCCAACACTCTCTTTTTCCATTTTTCACCAGAGTGGAGTTTCGCCATGGAGACTTCTTCCTTCCAGAGATAATCTTCACCTTAATAGGAGCAATAGTGTCCATAACATTTAACATTTTAGCAATGAAGCTACTGACGAGCACATTGACTGAACCCCCGGACAGGACAGGTGTTAAAGAGAGGACACGGCAGAGCTTCAGGCCCAGCCTGTAGCTTTCCCTGTGGCCTTTTACTTTTTAACAGGTTTTCAGTACCTGCCTTGCTGCTTTGGGCTGGACGGTCGTCCGATAGAGATGCTGGGTCCTTCAAGAAATCAGTTTCACAGTTGCTTCACGGTTGTCTAGTCCTATTTCCTCCCATGTACAGGGGTAGAGGAGCTCCCCTGTCTCGTAGGAAGTGAAGGCCAGTCGGTTTCACAGATTACGGCTTGCTGTGCCCGGCCTGCGATACTTCCTTCCACTTCCAGGAGACATGATTTACTCTTTGGCTTTGCACGGAGTCAGTTTCAGGGAGGAGTATCACTTAAGAATTTATTATAATGCGCAGAGTCGGCTTTTTTTGTGTTATCTGTGTTCCTTAGCCACGTGTTAGGTTGCTTATCTCCACTGTTTTGAATCAGCAGCAAGGTTGTTTCATTTCACACTGTCCATTTACCTCCACATTTACTTCTACGCAGTCAATATTTGTCTGCACTGAAGATAAGAAAAAATGTCGCTGTTGTTTTACGCTTTCTAAAAATGTTTTAAGCAAACTAAACAGACAGACATTTTTTTCTTTCAAATAATTCACTTACATTTTCAAAGGTAAGGTGAGGCTGCTCCTACTTTTGAAACCATTACAAACATTGTTTCAGCAAACTACCAACTGGGGGAGGGTTAATGTTTACACTTGTGCACATGAAGGTGGAGGGGAGGGAGAGTTTATGATGGGGTGTGTTTTCCTGGGGTGGGAGGGTGCTTTGTTTCAAATATCAACAGATGTCATCCAGAAATCACTTAACCTGTCTTTAAGGTAGAAGTCTTAGTGATATCATCCATCCATTCTTCTATATTCTTTAGCTTATCCAGGGTCAGGTGAGAAGGGGTGTAGCCTGTGCAGGGAAGCCCAGACTTCCCGCTCCCCGGTCACTTTGTCCAGCTCATCTGGAACAATCTCGATGCATTCCCAGGCCAGTCAAGATACATAGTCCCTACAGCATGTTCTGGCTCTCCCCCATGGTTTTCTACCAGTGGAGATGCCCGAAAAAACCTCACAAGAGAGGCTTCCAAGAGGCATCCTCACCAGATGCCCGAGCCGCCTCATCTGCCATCTTTCAATGCAGAGAATCAGCGGCTCTAGTCTGGGAGAGCCAGGACACCCTGCCGAGGAAACTCATTTCCGCTGCTTGTATCCCTGATCTCATTCTTTCGGTCACTACCCACAGCTCATGACGGTGGTGAGGGCAGGAACGTAGACTGACGGGTAAATTGAGAAATATGCATTTCAGCTCAGCATCTTCCGCTTCCACGATAGAACGATGCAGAATCCACATCAATGCAGACACGGCACCAATCTGCCTGTCAATCTTTTGCTCCATTCTTCCCTCACTTGTGAACAAAACCCTGAGATGCTTGAACTCCTTAACTTGAGACAACATATGATTCCTGACCTGAAGAGGGCTCAAAAACCCCCATATGATGACATAAAACACTATTCCTCATTTCCCTTCCAGGGCAGAAGCCACCGGCTCCCCCTTTGGACCCAGGCCTGGAGGTGGGGCTCACTGAGGACTGCCTGGTGGCCAGAACTGCACCCACTGGGCCCAACCAGGCAAAGCTCGAAAACGTAATGTGGGTTCCCAAGCGCTCACCACCAGTGGGAGGGGCCGTATGGTCATGGTCCCATGTGAGGTTGGCGGTGGCTGAGATATCATAATCATCAAAATGAACATTTTTCGGCTTGACGAAACAAGGTACTAAAAATGTGTTTACAAAAAAAAAAGAAAACAGAATATCACACTTTAGTTACAAAACGAGTTTAATATTATTATTTTCAAAACTTTGCTTCCTTGACCCTGTAAGGTTTTTCTTTATTTTTTTTAAAGCAGCATAAAAAAAAACTTTACTCCTTTTAAGAAAATAGCCTCAATTTGTTCCAAATTGTTTACCTCAAAGTAGAACCTCAATCCAAATAGCCTGTTTCCCTGGGGAGGATGGGAAGCCATTTACACCAACCCGGCACAAAGCAGTACAAGCGACCTCAGGCCTCTTTGCCATTAATGAGATAATGCACAAAGGGAATACCACATTTCTTTCTCTGTGTGTATGTTGTCAACCAAGGCAGTGATTTATGAGCAGAGGAATGAGATGACTAAAGCCCGTGAAGGATTATGATAAATGTAGATGCTGCTGAAAGCGCAGGATCAAGCTGCTTTTCACACTCACCTTCAACAGTATATTGATTTAATGTGCTGGGAATGCAAGCTCACAATCTTGCATAAGAAGTGCTGGAAAGTTGATGAAGAGTTCAGTAGAAGCATTTTGTAGATGTTAGGAGCTCATGTGGTAATTACGTTAAATTCTTAAAAGCAGCTGCAATGTGACTTCTCTGACCCACCTTGAGGCAAGCTTTTAATCATTCTAACAACCTCTTATTTCAGCCTGAGATGAGCATTTAAAGTTCAGTGTGACCTTTGACACATCAAGGATAAAGAATAAATGAAGACGGATGCATTATATAGTGGAAATTTAGTCCTGGAAATTTCTTTTTAATTGTAATAGATTCCAGTACAAATAGTCTTTGGTTGAAGTGTGTTAGTGTGATCCATCCATCCATCCATCCATCCATCCATCCATCCATCCAGCCATCCATCCATCCATCCATCCATCCATCCATCCATCCATCCATCCATCCATCCATCCATCCATCCATCCATCCTTCTAAAGCTCATGACCAAAGCTTTTTCACACATGGTTCGACTAGTTAGTGAAAACTCCAGTGCATTGAACAGCATCCAGTCGCACTGTGTGTCTCCGATAATGCCAGCACAGCACACCACACACACAACGATTCTGTCCTGCAGCCAGTCAAGAATCTTGTCCTCCGAGCCAGAAATATTTACTGATCAACCGGTGGACAGGAGCACCACAAGTGACTAAACTCGTACCATTTCTCTTTACACCGAACACTCAGACTTCCAGTATAAGTCGGAGTCTTGTCATCTGCAGAAATACACAGATGACTGCAGCTGTGGGGTGTATCATTGATGGACAAGAGACTCAGTACAGAGACCTGAGGACCATTTTGTGGCATGGTGTGGTCATTAATCTAATCTTGATGGTGAACAAGACAAAGGATGATAATTTTAGTAGAGCCAGGATTAACTTGAATATTTTCAATCATAGGAGAAGAAGTGATGGTGCTGGAAGAGTATAAATACCTTGCTGGTCACCTGGACAATAGACTGGGCTGGAGATACAACACTGGTGCTGTTTATAAGAAAAGACAGAGCAGAAGCTTTGGTCCTTCATCATTTGCAGCAAAATGTTGAATATCTTCTACAAGTGTGTCGTGCACAATCTCATCTGCAGCCATCTGTCGAGGAAGCAGCATCAGGGCCTGGCTGTCTTCTGGGGACTGTTCTGGAGACTCTGGAGCTGATGATGCAAAGGAGGATACTCCAATAAATTAAGAAGATCATGCACAACCCTGAGCATCCTTACATTGATTCAGCAACAGGTTGCGTTGATAAGAACCTGATCACACGCATTGTTTTTGTCAACCTATCAACAGACTACAATGTTCTACATTTATTACACTATACCACTAATTAACTATTTCGCCAGTACCAAAGTACTGGTATATTAGTATATACTGGTCTAGTATTCTTTTTCATCTTTAAACCTGCATCTGTGATACAAACACTGATATCATTCAAGTATCTGTGCTTAGAAATAAAACATTCCCCTCTGAAACTGGACGCTAAATGTATTGCTGCTTCCTTCAGTTCACTTTATCGTCGAAGCATACTGAATAAAATGTTTTCAAACTTCTTAATACTGCAAGGAAAAAAAAACAACAGTCAGTTAGGATCTCCTTTGATAGGTGCTAATGAGCCACTACCAGAGATGGTCGTGTCTTTGTTATTACAACGCCACTTTAGAAAGGTTACAGCGATTTCCAAGTATGTGAAAAAAACCTTACTCCTGACCTTTAAGATTTCCCTGACAGTCAGTCATCATTAGCAGACACTAATGCAGCATGCCAGAGAGCAATAACCATCCCTCCATACTGATCATTCTTATCTATCCAAGGAACGTAATGGCTACTACCAACACATGTCAGAGTCTGAGGGTGCACAGGAGCAGAGGGAGATTAGATGTCTTGCACAGAGAGCAGCAAGAGTTGTTAAGATAGAGTGGAGTGCTTTTTTACTTACTTACTTACTTACTTACTTACTTACTTACTTACTTACTTACTTACTTACTTACTTACGTACTTACTTACTTACTTACTTACTTACTTACTTACTTACTTACTTACTTACTTACTTACTTACTTACTTACTTACTTACTTTACTTACTTACTTACTTACTTACTTACTTACTGAACCAGCCAGCCTATTTCCTCAACCTTTAACCCCAGGAATGCAGTGCAGAGAGGTGCAATGAAGGTCATACATCAAACACTCTAACGCTCTCCCTCCAATCCATGCGGACCTTTGGGGAACAAGGTTTAATTTTCATAAGTACCAGCATCTAGAAGCTGCAATCTTTTACATTTTACAAGAGTAATAAATTACGGTACGGTGCACTACTGTGATCAAGGCCTGAGGAGCGAAGTGTGTGGGCACTGTGAAGATATAAACAGTACGAGAAAGAAAATCCTAAAGAAAGAGAAAGATGGAGATGGTCAGCTGCAAGACCCAACCGTCACTGCCCACACAGACACCCACATGCTCAACATCATTAAAAACAAAAGGGCACGACTGAAACGATGCGCCAATCTGTGATGCAACCAACAAGTGAAACATATCTGTGTAAGACATTGCTGTAAGAATCTCCCAGAGCTATTTATTTTCCTAAAATTCTGCACCTCCTTTCTTTTTCTTTTTTTTTCTAAATTCTCACAATCTTGGATCATCCGTTCCTCATTCATAAGAAAAGAAGTCAATAAAAACTAAACACCGTGAGTCATTTTAAAAAGTATGATTTAAAATATGATTGGCTTTTTTTGTTTTAAATTGCTCCTATTTAAAAGAAAACACGATTTAAGAAGCGCCAGAATATATCGATGTCTTAAAGCATTTATTTTCTTTTGGCTTAAATGTAGGGACTGTTTTGGCTCTAAATTTATCTGCTCTATCTTTATGGCAGGCAGTGGGCTGGACAGGATTCAAACGAGGAAGAAATGAGGAACTGTGAAAACACAGCAGAGTGTTGATCAACTCTTTTTTAATTCGACACGAAAAATACAGATTCGTAAAATATACACTTTCTGTTCACAGCCCTTTTACACCAAGCTGACTCTCAGTTAAAGTAGTTACTGGCTGATGTCTGAGTGTTTTGGGACTGTCGCAGATAACTTCTTCCAGGAAGAGGACATTTTCAGGATGGAGAGTGAGCCATTTCCAAAGATACTCCAGCTTCTCATCACACTCCCAGGGGTTCCCTGTTAGGATGATCTGAAAAGAGGACTTTCTCCCATCCAACAGGCCCGCGGGGAGGTGCTGCAGCTGATTCTGATTGAGCAGCAGAAGATCAAGGTGTTGCAGACTCTGCAGGAGGGTAGCTGGCAGCTCTCGGAGCCGATTCACCTGCAGAAACAACTGTCTTAGTCCAGGGTTTTGAGCAAAGGTTGCTGGTCTCAGGGAGCTTAATTTGTTGCCACCAAGATTTAGGGTCTCCAGGTGGTGCAGGCTTTTAAATGTGTCGGCTTGTAGCTCTTGCAGATTGTTATCACTCAAGTCTAGGTTCTGCAGATGTGGCAGCCTCTGAAGCAGAGCAGCTGGGATGCTGGTTAGGTGGTTCCCAGACAAGTCCAGCCAGGTGAGACTGCTGTTATCGGCAAACCATGCTGCATCTGCTTTTTCGAACTGATTATTTTTCAGCAGCAGGTCATGGAGGGAGCCATGCTTGAAAATGTTTGGAGGCAGACGAGTCAGTTGATTTCCGGTGAGATCCAACGTGTTCAGGTGAGGCACGGCGCTCAGTAGCTCTGAAGTAAGGTTCGTCAAGTTGGCATGGTACAGCTGGAGCCTGTTTAAGAGGGGCACGGCTCTCAGATGACCGGCTGTGATGCTGCTGAGGTTTGGGGACTGGATGGACAATCGTATGGTGTTGGAAGGTAACCCTTTTAGTGGGAAATGCGTGAGGGAGCTTTGGCTGCACACCACCTCTGTGCCCAAAAGCAGAAAAGAGCAGGAGCACAGATCCGGGCACGAGTGCGCTGCTCTCCTCTGGTACTCAAACTCAGCCAGTGCTGTGAACGTCAGGAGCAGCATTAATTTCATCTTTACAGCACAAAACTGGAAAAGAGAAGAACAAATGACTCGTGCGTGATTACACTAAATTGTGAAAATGCTGATCATAAATGTTGCTCCTACCTGAAAAAAGCTGAGCGGAATCGTTTCTGCTTTTGACTGCCGACTGTTTGATGCGTGTTTCTGTGTGACAGAACGAAATGTTGCAAGAAGCAAACAAAACCAAGCAAACAAACCAGCTCATCAGCCGCTGAGTGGTTGCTGTTTTCTGTACTTTCTAAAAGTGACGATGTTACCACACATAAATCAATATTTTCTTTCTTTAAACAAAAATCCCCTAAGGACATTCTTTGCAAGTGTAAAAGTTGTATGTGTTGTGTACAACACTGCTATTTGAGAGAATTTAAAAGGCACTTGATATTACATTTTTATCCCTTTTCATTTATTCATATTCAGGTGTATGTTTATTTTGGAACTGAAATGTGTAATGGACTGCAGAATATTGCTGATATTTTATTCCAGCTTGTGTGTAACATGTATGTATATAATAAATGTAGATTTCAATCATCTCCTTTTTGTTGTCAACAAGAAAGTAAAAAGTAGAAGTTTTAAGTTAAATTGATGGCAAAGGTGCGTTAATCGTATTACATTTTATTTGTTAAAAAAAAAAGAAGAAGACTGTAATGTTGCATGAGATATTAAAAACCGTCAACTCAACAAAGGAAAAAAATAGAAAAGATAAACCATGGAGTAAAAAAATTTAGTAATAAAAAAACAACTACAACCAAAATTTTATGGCAAAACAGTTAAAACCAGCGGCGTTACATAGTTTTGTAGAATTTAGATTCCCTTTTTCAGAATATTGTATAAATATATTTTTTAGGATTGGGTTTTTAGGAACAACTGCAAGCCGGATGGGAGAGAGACATCAAACGCAGGTGAGAGGCGCCGCCTCTGGCTCCTTAAACCGACCTGTGGCTGACAGAGGGCATGAAAGGCCGGTCAGCGCTGCCTGCCTGAACCAGCTCCCAAGGCGTCGCCCTTATATGACAAACTTACAACTAATTCGGCTAAAACGGGGTAGTTTCACACTATCCAAAGTGTTTCGTGGATGTTCAATAAAAGTTTCAACCTAGTGAAATTAATATTCAATAATTGGTGAGGTTTAGAGAGAATAATGCATGAATCCTAGTATCAGAAAAGCTGTGGTCAAAAATAAGGCTATTTGAAGTGTATTTTTGAAGTTTGCTAAATGCTCTGCTGGGATAAATAATTTAAGAATCCCCTACATTTGTTATTTTAGCAGAGCCTTCTGGGCCTTTGTAGATGGGGAGGTATGGGTGCTTAACTTTTGTTCCATAAAATCTGTAAGTACTGCATGTGGAGGCAAGTGGCACTTAACTAGCCCTTTAATTAGGACTTTAAAGGAAGTTTTCATTAGTAGGAATTGTGTGCTGTGCCTCTGGAACCTCTGGTTGTCTTTTAGAAAAAGCCTTTGCCTCCAGTTTACAGTATTACTCTTTACGATGGCAAAAATACTAAACTTTTCCCTATCCGACAAATTTTCAATACAAGTAAAAAGTAGACTTGTCGAATGTTTATTTCATATAGGCTTTAATCACACACTTGTACACATAGGAGACTTCTTCTGTGACTGAAATGAGACAAGCTGAATTAAACACGTTTCCATTTAAGACAGTTTGAGGAAACTTAAGACTGAAGGTTCAGGTCATTTTCTGTCAGTGACGTCACAGATCGCCTTTCCAGAGACAGAGGTAGTGCGCATGTGATGGCATCTGTGAGGAAAGCTTTCTTCTTGTTGTTCTGAAGCCACCTCCAGAGGTATTCCACCTTACCATCACACAGCAGCGGGTTGACAGTCAGGTCCAGTCCATCCTCGTCCAGTGAGATCAGCGGGTCAAGCAAACCTGTGGGGATGTGGCTCAGCTGGTTGTCATCCAGACTCAAGTGTCTGAGCTGAGTGAGCTCCTTAAAAAGGTTTGGGGGCAGTTTGTTGAGCTTATTCTGAGCGAGGAACAAAAAAGTGAGGTTACGCAACCTTTGGAAAACAGATGCATCCAGAGTGATCAGGTTGTTTTTCTGCAGGTTCAGTCTCTCAAGCTTTGTTAGTGGTTCCAGAGCATTTGCAGGTATCTTCTCCAGTTGATTGTTGGACAAGTCAAGAGTTTCCAAGTTAGGCAGCTTCTGAAGAAGAGCAGCTTGGATATTTGTTAAAATGTTTCCAGATAAGTCAAACCAAGTGAGGCTGCTGTTATCAGGAAACCATGCTGCATCAGCTTCTTTAATCAGATTATTCTTCAGCACCAAGCTACGGAGCGGGGCATGGGTGAAGACATCCGCAGGAAGATCGCCGAGTTTGTTTCCTGTTAGATCCAAAGTCTGCAGATGAGGAACCCCCCTGAGAAAACTGGGGGGAAGAGTCTGCAGGTGGTTTTCATACAGGTGAAGCTCTTGTAGTAGCGGCGTGGCTTCAAGATGCTTCTCAGAAATGGTCGTGATGTTTGTGAACTGGATTGTCAGCATAATGGTGTTCTCTGGGAGACCCTCAGATGGGTACTCTGTCAAGGGAACCCCATTACAGACCACCTCAGCTCGTCCGGCGGAGCATTTGCAAAAAGCAGGGCAGGAAAGTGTGCCACGGCAGACAAAATCCAACAGCGCAAAAGCAAAAACGCACCAGGACTTCATAGCTGCAACACAGGAAAAGGAGCATCAAGAGAATTAAATAGACCCGTGGAAAGTATTGCAAAGCATTTCACAAAAAAAACAAAAAAACAAAACCAGTAACGGTGACAAATATTTTCCAGCTCATACATGCAGTGTTCTATTACGAAAATACAATTAAAATAAAACTTACTCTTTTCCAGTTATAAGCCAGGATATAAGTCAGACTGGTTCTGATATCTGATTCAGTCCGATTCACTTACCAAATGTCATCATTGGAGAAGAATCGTGCCATCTAATCATTACTTACTGAGTAAACAAGGACCTGTCGCTGCCCAGTCAAGGACGTGCTGTTGCAACAGCGTGACTCCAAAATGCGCAGGTGAAGTACAAAACACAGTTGGTTTTGACTCATAATACTGCAAGAGGGCCAAGAAAATTCCCAGTTGGGGCGGCACTAAGAGAAAAATCCAATATATCCACATGCTTTGTGTTCATAGTTTTATATGTGTATATATAAAGTATAAATAAATGTGTGTGTGTTTTTGTCTTTTATAAATGCATATGACAACACATCATAATAACAAAAATCTTTGCTTGAGGAAATTTCACATTTCAAAGAAAATTAGTGCCTAGTCATTTTCAAACCAAATGGTGAAAAAGTTTTGATTAAAGAACATTCAGAACTCAGTATTTGGTGGAATGATCCCAACAATGCAATCACGGCTTTTATGCTTTCTGGCTCATTTTTTACCAACTTCGCTGCTGCGTAATTTTCTTTCGCTCTTTGCAATTTGATGGATTGTCACCATTCATCCTCTACTCGTTAAAGAGTAGGGGAAATTGCTTTTTACTAGAAATGAATCATGAATCACGCGCCCTTGTCTTCCTGGACTTGTCAGGCCCCTTGCGGAGGTGATTTGACATGGAGGGGGAGGTGGGACCGGTGGCCGCCTTCTCCTCTGTCCTGCTCTGCTGGGTGGGTTGGCTGCAGCCGCCTCTTGAGGGGGGGGCATGGGTTGGCCTGGGGGCGGGGGGGCAGGGGGGCGATGACCGGTGACGATGGGAACCAACAAGGGCTTTGTAAGAATAATTACTTTAGTAAAGTTAAAAATAACTATTCAAAGGAAGGAGGTATGTAAATGATTTGTTGTTGTCATTTTTTATTGTGATTATTATCATATTTTTGTATATGTAGTATTTATGTGCACAAAGAATTATGAGTATGTAGGTATTACCATATATATATATGGGTTTCCATGTTGTCGGTGTGCATGTACATGTGTGTGTGTGTGGTACGTGTGTGCGCATTTACACGAGTGTGTGTGTGTGTGTGTGGGGGGGGGGGGGGGTAGGGTGTGCGTACACGTGTGTATGTGGGTGTATGTGTGTGTGTGTGTGTGGGGGGGGGGGGGGTAGGGTGTGCGTACTCGGGTGTATGTGGGTGTGTGTGTGTGTGTGTGTGTGTGTGTGTGGGGGGAGGTAGGATGTGCGTACACGTGGGTATGTGGGTGTGTGTGTGTGTATGTGTGTGTGTGTGGGGGGGGGGTGCGTACACGTGTATGTATGTGTGGGTGTGCGTGTGCATGTACGTGTGTGTGTGTGTGCGTGTGCATGTGCATGTACGTGTGTGTGTGTGCGTGTGCAGGTACACGTGTGTGTGTGTGTGTGTGTGTGTGCGTGAGAGTACACGTGTGTGTGTGTGGGTATAGGTGTCTGTGCACGTGCGTGTGTGTGTGTGCATGTGTGTGTACATACACATGTGGACGTGGGTGTGGGTGAGTGCAAACACATGTGGAGGTGTGTGTGTGTGTGTGTGTGTGTGTGTGTGTGTGTGTGTGTGCATGGGAGTACACATGTGGAGGTGTGTGTGTGCGTGTGTGGGTGTGTGTGTACATGTGCGGATGTGTATATGTGGGTATGTATGTGTGTTTGTATGTATGCATATATAGATATATATAAGTATGCACTAGGTGTTTATATGTTGCTGTGTATATGTAGATGCATTTCTATATGTGTATTAATTAATGTATAGGTATATATATATATATATATATATATATATATATATATGGACAAATACAGGATATATGTATATGCACATGAAACTAAAAAGCACAGGTGCACATGATTGTATTAGAGTATATTAATATGTATGAATAACTACTTACTGATGCACATGTATCTTACATACATAATGCTTCGAGGTCAACACACGGATCATTGCTGGGCGTATGTATACGGGTGTGTGTGTGTGTGTGTGTGTGCATTGTGCATTGAGGTACAAATTGAGTTGCCCTGTTTACAATGTATAAAGAATATGTACTAGATAACAGCATACATGTCCACATATGTATGTGTATGTATGTATGTAGGTATTATATATGACTATTCAATACTGCGTCCAACACCCCCCCAACGCTCAAACGATCAGAAATGTGATTGTAAATATGAAACTCCTCCTCCTTTTTTCCTCTATTTTCCTCTATCTTCTTTTTCTTTTCTTTTTTTTTTTTTTTTCTCTTTTTTTTTTTGCTTATAACGACTGATTGTCTTGTGTCCACCTTTTACCCCTCAAACAACACATTATAAACTTCTTGACAAATATTACAACATAGACACCAAACTGCACCACCACTGTCTTGTCTCTTTCTTCTGCTCTCTCTCTCTCCACTTTCCACACCCGGTGACTATAGCCCTCCTCTGCAGAACATTTACACCCCTCTCTCCGACTCTCCCTTTACTTTTATCTTGTTTGATTTCTCCAGGGATCAATAAAAATATAAGTTTGACTGTTATGAGGGCTGGTGAAGGTAGCACACTTGCACACACTCACCCACACACACAAAACACCCTTGGTTACCAGATTAAAATGCATATATACAACTCCGGTTATACCAACATGGTATCAACCATAAATATATATGCAAACAAGGGTAAAAAAAAAAAAAAAAAAAAAAGAAATGAATCATGAAAAAAATGTAATTGGTTTTATGAAGTTTAAAAACAACACATGATACGTTTGCTGTATTGAAAAAATAGCCACAAGATAATACTGAGGTGATGTCATGACCTGGGAGGCCGGCCGGAGCATCGCCACCTTCTGTTGAGACATTTTCACTTGGTAGACTTCACGTTTAATGTGAAGTAATATTAGTTTACATCTGTCCAAATGTCCTCATTTTAAATGTTGGTACCAAAACAGCATCTACAATGAGAACTGCTAGAAGTGAAATGAGGAACCGGCACATCTCACCTGATTAGACATACAGTAGTTGTTTTATATAATTTTACCTGATGTCCACCCCCCGCACCCCCACCCAGTTTTCATGGTTGTGAAATCTAGCTATGGAGTGCAAAACCATTTGTCAAACCAGGCTGTAAATGTGTTTATTTTTTCTGCAAAGTTGGACATTTTAACATGGAGGTCAATGGAGATTACCTCATTTTTGGAACCAGCCCCCCCAGTGGTCAGTTGACGAACTGCAGTATTTGGCACTACCAGGTGGTAGGATGCTGGCGTTTGTTCTCACACCAGGCGCTGACACATAAACTCTCTCTGTGATATGCTGCTCACATGTGGTCCAAACTGGAAAATTGTTTTGCCAAGTTGTAGAATATCTGTCCAAAAAAAAAAAAAAAAAAAGTCAGCTCTTTGGGTTGCTTCCAGTAGACAGCCGGCTGCAGGTGCTCGGGCTATTCTGAAGGAAAAACACATCAACTGTCACCAGCTAGTGGCTCCCAAACAACAAAGTACAGCAGCCCTGAAGTGCCAACGTGCAACATAAGACAAAATACAACAGTGAGGAAAAATAAAACATTTAAAAAACAGCAGCCAAAAGGAAAAAGAGCAAAACCTGAAAACGCAACAACTACACTTGGGTTTGTGTCATCGTTGTGCTGGAGAATCGTCAAATTGTTATGCTTTTCTCTGTTTTAAAGCAGCTGAAAGGATTTTCTGTCTCCTGCCTTTGTTGTTGTTCAGCGGGTTCCCCTGCAGGCACGCAAGTTGAGTCCCTTTGACAACTCTGCCCAAGACTGAGTGCTAGTTTGGTCTTTGACTCAGTCTTTCTCTCCCGTCATTACTCTCTTGAGTATAACTGCTTCTGTCATAATGTCCACTGTAGTTCTGCGAGTGCCTTTTTATATTCTCACTTTTGTTGTTTTGTAATTACAATTATTTTCCTGCTTCGTTTCCGAGTTCGGTCATATCATTTTTGCAGCTTACGACCAGTCCGACCCCCCCGGGTCCCAGCGGACAGAAGCACCACAGCCACCACACACTTGGAGCTCGGCTCTTTCCAACTCCTCTACGTCCATGTAATAAATGTCAGCATATGCTCTACTTTTGATTGGGTCATTTTAGATAAAGTCGCAGTTGAAAATACATTAAAATATAATCTGAATAGAAAAACAAAAAAAAAAAAATCACTAGCTAATTAAGGAAAAAGTCCACAACAGAAGTCAGTGAGAAGGTTTTTGCTCCGGTGCTCGTCCAAAGGTCACTGTTGTTGCATGTTATCGGGACTCCTTGGATAGAAAGGACAATATTTTCCCCTGAAGAAATTTAAAGTAAAATAAAATAAAAAAAAGAATGTCAGATTCCTGACTTGCAGCACTTAGATAAAGATACGCTTGTTTGAAATGTAAATTAAAACCCAACAGATGGAAATAAAAAGTTCATGACAAGGAATTCCTACCATGCGGGAGCTGGATGCCGCCCGAGACTCGACTGCAGCCGGCAGGTCGGCAGGTTTCATTCACCGGTAATTGAAGCAGAACGCACTGTCACACAGAGTGGATTAAGACCTGCGGTATGAAATACGATTTTTGCATCTGGGCTGCGTGATGAAGCATTACATTATGGATGATGAGAGCCAGTTGGCTTTAGGCTGCTCTGAAAGATTTATTTCAGTCAAGCCCACTCACTCCACATGTACTTGTGAGATAGACGGATCTATTCTGGTGCAGACTCTTAAAATACACAGCAGTCAGATCCATGACAGGAAGGACCACTACAGTTTTACTACGCGATTTCTCGATTTATGCGTCTGATATCTAATATTGATCATGCATTTACCTCCATGTTTAATCTGTTATTCCCACCAGGAATTACTAAGCCATTACAGCACATACATGTATAGACTATTTATATGGGGTCCAAACAAAAACCATTAATGTTTCTGTATTAATTATTTTGTCTATTAAAGCACAGCCGCTGTTGATGCGATCTCTGTATCATCCCCAAGTGGAAAACTTTCAAATAAGATGTAAACAAACAAATCACACCATTAGAGCGCCTTAATGAGATACGCCAAGTCCTTCTTTTGTTTTTGTTTTTTTTAATGCATGACAACCAAATCTGCATTATGGGATTTTAAATACAACTAAAAAAAAAAATGCTATGAATGGCAAGAGGAAACATTATTTTGGTTCATTTCACATTATTGTGTCATGTTGCGCTGGGTTAGTGTAATGAAAGAAGTCCAAGACATTAGGGCTCAAAAGAAAAAAGAAAAAAATAATCTGTGTTCATACATTTACAAGACACTCGTATAATGTATAAAGTTCTGCTGTTAAATTCATAAAAGATAAAACAGTTGCATACTTTGAGCTACATGTTCTGTGTTACACAAACAGACCTCGCCGTGCTATATACAAATGTCCACAAACGCTAAATAAAACTAAGTGAATCCAATAATGGCTATAAAATAAAGCAGTTTCAATATGAAGACTGTTGATTTTCCTCTTCTTAAAAACCAAAAAAATAAAAAATAAAATAAACAAAAACAATCCCAGCTGGCTGTTGCCAGCTTTTGGAAAAGTATCCGTGCATGGTGCAGGGCTGCTTGTGTGAACAAAGGCCGTCGACGGCAGCATCCAGACCACCGTCGTCAATCTGCGTCAGGATGAAGACGCGGCCGGGGTTAACTGCGAGGAGAGAGGGAAATAAACAGAGCGATGTGAAAACCTGGGATCCATCCAGCAAAATGGCAGAATCCAAAAGGCACGCCCACACAAAATCCACACATATTAAACGAGGAAGCTACCCGGCAGGCTCACAAAGCATGAATAAAAATGCAGAAAAGGCAGACAGATACAGTTATAATGTTGGTCTGCATGTTAGCAGCATGTAAGAATGTTTCTCTTTAATGTGATGACACTGTTAGGTTTGCTACGAACTCAAAATAAACCAGTGTCAAACTGTTTTTTTTTTTAATTGTTTAACTTCATTCAAACATACATATACACAAATATAATTCCTAAAAATTTCCTTTTTTTTTTTTTTCCAATATATACATTCTGAAAATAGCATTTCAAAGCTTATACAGTACAACTTAGGAAACCACTCGAAGGCATGCAAAACCCTCTGCAAACTGCACACACGGCTCTCATGCAGAGGTCCAGTTACCCTCTGTCCCTCCTTTTTCACTTTCTTCAGAAGAACATATCATCATCATCATCATCATTATCGGCATCATCCAACGACCAACCCCAGTCTTTCAGGTCAAACTCAAGCAGCCTGAAACAATCAGGTTCAAAAGAGTCAAGTCACAAATCTGCTGAGGCTGCCCGCCCGAAACGCTCACCAGGGGGCGGTAGAGAGCCGGCGCGAGCTCATGGGCGACATCGGCGCGCTTGTTACGGTAAAAGGGTTAATGGCCACAGAAGCACGGCAACGTAGCGGGCGGAGTGACGCAGAGAGCTCTGCTACTTACAGTCTCCCAGCACGAGAGACGTTAAAAAGGTGGGGTCAGAGGAGAGGAGGTCAGGGGTCAGTGGAGGATGATTCGGAGCATGGGGCCAGAGCTGGAGGATGAAAGCCAGTTAAGAGTGCGGCTGAGATTACAAGGAGTCTGAGCAGAAAATACAACAGATAGTTTCTACTGTAGCAGGCCGCTAATGAGCGAGGTGCCATGTGGGAGCGTTAGTGCCTCGTAAAGCGTTATGCATGTGCAAATGACGCAGCGAATTAAGACATAGCAGTCTCCAACATTTATAATAGTAATTACAAGTACTCTACATGTCCTACAGACACAAAACACAAGCGTCCCGCCAGGACTGGAGTCCAAAGTTACTTCGGCTGGTTTTTCCCCATCACACTTCTAAAAGGTGAACAAATATTCCTGCAACTGAAATTGAAACTGGTATTTTATGTGAACAACCTCCGTCTCGTGCAGCGACAGCTGGTGAATGGATGGATTTTCTTTAATAATAGTTGCTTTAAGTGCCTGACAAGCTCTCGTGCTGCCTTCAATGTGCCTCAGGACATGGATGCTGAAAGACTTCGTCATATTGTTTTCAACATACATGACTGACTGTCTCCTGGTTTGTCTCATTGCTTTGAATCTTAACACAAACGCTCCTACGGATGTTAAACGGCACCTTTCAAAGAAGAACACAATCAAATAGTCTCTTTGACTTTTGTTTTATCAGATAAAAAAAAAAACGAAAAAAAAACCTTTATAATCCAGTCATTTTACCCATGTGAGACTGTAGTTTTTGTTCTGTTTTGTTTGCAAACAGGTGAGTCTGACCTGCTCTTTCCTGATGTCTGCTGATGCCTGCTGGACTGAACCTTGATGGCACCACGATGGGACGACAAGTGAGGAGAGTTCTTCGGGGAAGGAAGTGGGGACATTCGAGGAGACGAGCGCACCGCCGCCTCATGAGCGGCGCTCTGCGCTGCAGAGGGAGGACTGATGGTCGGGTGTTTCCTGGGGATGCGTTTGAGGAGGTGACTGACCCAACGCTGCTGCTCCTCCGGAGAGCTGGTCAGCAGCAGCAGCTCTTTGGCAAGGGACATGTCGTAGTTCACTGTTGCAGATTAAAAATAAGTAGATTACGATGATTGCATTTACTATCAGCCAATACCTGCGCTTTCAAACATACTGACCCTTGCAAGGAACGATGACGTCTTCCTTTTTGTCCAGGTGATCTTTGTGGCACTTGGTGTGGCAGCGGTGGCACTCGAGGGCCGGCGGGGGCTTGAAGACGTTCCACAGCGGCCGAGTGCAGGCCTCACAGCTGGAGGGGAAGTGGTAGAGCGTGAGGATGAACTCGTGGCCCTTGTGGCTGATGTAAGAGGGACGCTCGCTGTAAGGCGTGGGCTCCACCGCCACTTCCTGATCGCGCTTGCTCTCCCCTTCGTTGGCGTACAGGATCTGAGGGAAGAGAGGAATCATGGGAGACGCGACTGAAAAGAAGTTTTAACAGGTGAGAACATCATGTTCGATGAGCAAGGTCTTCGCTGATTACCTGGAATATTCTTGGAATTTCTCTGGCTTCTGCACGGTACACGTCGGTTTGAGTGACAGGTCGGACATGAAAGAGTTTACTGAAGCAGAGAGAGACATGGAGCGGTTAGGTTCAGAGCTCAGCCCGGATAATAGATGTGATTATCACTCTGGCTGGAGACTCACTTATTCTATTGTACATGAAGAAAATAACTTAAAAGTCTAATGATTTAATTGAAGTATCATCTTTTCTGGCATGTTTTGAAAAGATGACAGGCAGATACGCCTTTTAGTAAGTAGGAATGACAAAAGATCAACACTCTGAAGACTGCGAAAACTGCAGAACTGAAGGATTTTACCATCTGCAGTACGTAGTAGAAAATAAAAGATTAAAAAAAAATAATATAGATAGACTCAGAACTCAGAATAGACTCGGATAGACTCAGAAACCCGTTTGGAAAACATGAACAGTGAACTCAGGTCATTACGGCACCCAACAATGTAAGTTTTAAGTATCAACAAAAGAACTGTCCAGTAGTCTGCAGGATCAAAATTTCTAATTCTTTCAGGAAAATCGGGGTCGGTGCTGCAGCTCAGACCTGCTGAAAACATCTAACAATGGAAAACGCAGCAAATTAGACGCTGAAATGCTGAGCAGCTGTGGAGGACTGCAACGGATCACGGATGGCTCCCGGGACGGATGAATCCCTATTCCACGGCACGTTACCATGATGTTTCTGACTAAAAATCAGCAAATCTCTGACTGAAAAAGAAAAGAAAAACTTTTGGCTCAGTGTGTGGACTGTGAAAGCAAACATTTGACCTGCTTAATGTTGTGTTTTTTTTCCTCAGATTTTGCTTTAAATGTAGACGGGGTTTTCAACTTCAGTGATCCGATGCCGGTGAGGTAATGTGATCCATTACAGGCCCACGAGCAGCTGTATTGCAGTATGTGGGAATGTTTCCCTTCGAGCTTGGGACACTTTTTCCATTTAACTCACGGCTCTACTCACCTTTTCCTTCCTTTTCCATGCTATTCTTAAATCGTCCTGGAATGAAAGTGTTTTTTTTATTTTTTTATTTGATATTACTGATATAAACCTAAAGGTTTAGGTTTATATCAAATGTGGTGCAGAAACCAAAAGGGATTGTTTTCAGCTCAGACCGAAGAGAACTGCGCGCGCAAGCAAATGCACCAATTTATATTGACTACAATCCATCAATACACCTATAACTCGTCCGAATTTAAATCCAGCCTATATTTTCCTTCGTAATGACCCATCTCCTGCTCCCATCAGCCTCTTTAACAGGTTTACATGTTCAAAAGCAGCTTTTAATGACTCACTCAATGTCCAAGGTCATGAAAGGGTTGGCTTGCTCCCGGTCCAGCTCGCTGTTGTAGAACAGGATTTTCTTGCTGCTCACTACGACATACTGAATAGGATGTGGAAACAGGGGTCAGAGAGTTACTGGGGGAGGGGGCTTAATGGCGCTGGTGATTATTCTGAAAACACAGCTGCAGATACGAGGAAAACCGGTGAAAAACGTTACTTTTTTGTCCCAGCCGAATCGCTTCGTGTTCTTGGTAGGAAGCGAAATCCAGCCCTCCAGTCGTGAGTCTAGAGCGCAGAGAGAAACAGAGAAACAGAGCAGGCGTTCATCACGTGACTCACTTAAAAGAACATCTTGACATTTTTGAGCTTTTGTGGCATTTTCCTTAATGCATCACTTAGGGAGGAAATTATTCTTTGCTCAAACAAAAAGTGGCGAGAAAGGAAATCCTGTTCCATACTTGGACAAAAACACAACACTCCATTCAGTGAGGAGGGAAAGGGTGATGAAGAAACTAAAGCACAAAACAGGACAGATCTTTTAGTAGAGCAAAGTAAACAACAGAAGTACAATTTCATTTCTATTCAAAGGGAACATAGTGTGACAATGTTCTTTTTTTTAAAAAAATGTACTTGAGTACTTGATATTTGGATGTCTGAAGCATAGAACAATTGATTTTTCACTTTCTCCAGGGGCACCAAAGTTTAGATTTGCAGGATACTGTGACTTCAGAGATCTGGATCGAAGTTGAATTATCTCGCTTTGCCATCTTTATTTCAATCCAGTTTCACATCTCGCTGCATTTGTTGTACCTCAGCGATAGTTGGAGTTGGAGATGATGTAATTACTAACTTTAGGTGTACTTTTTAGTGTTTCTGTCGTTCTGAAATCATACCGTACACCACTAGGGGGCAGCGCGGCTTCTTTTGGCTGCACCGCTGGACTTTCCTATCTTACTTTCCTTCAAGAATGTCAATTACGGCGACTGAAACTAAGATATTGTGCACTTGCTTCTATGGAAATTAAAAGGCAAACTGATGTATATATCCAGTTTGACAATTGTGGACTAGAAGTACCAGCTTCGTATGCATAGCGGTAAAATACTACTGTCAAGTGGAGCGACCAGTTATTGCGCTCCGTCTTGACTCTGCACCTTTAGTTACATTTCTGGCGAAGTGTATATTTGGCTATGTCGTAGCTACGGGAGTCAAGCACAAATCAAGCTTAACAAAGATTTCAAAACAGACGGACCCCGCGAAGGAGGAGGATGGAGAAGTAAAGGAGGAATAGAGATGCACTTGAGTCAATGGACCTACAGCAAGATAAAGTGCTACTTTACACAGCCGATAGGGTCGTCACAGGAGCATCTTAAGTCCCCGACAGAATGTTATTCACACTACTAGAAACATAAATAAGGAGTTCGTGGCCCCTGGTTCCAGGGAACTGGATCATTTCATGAATATTTATGATGAAACAGGCAACCGATAGAAGAAACGAGCACGAACTCTCCACCTCTTCCATCCACTGACTGCAGCAGGGAGCCAACTCTTGTTTTGTGTAGTGAAGCAACATTTTTGAGTCTTATCGAAGGTTTAAAACAGCTATTTTCTTTCTGACCTAGTTGGATTGCTCCATGTGCTAACTTTAACTGCCATTATGCTGCAAACTTACATTTTGTTGCATCTTAAAACTCTTTCGATTCCCATCGTTTCAGCCGAAAACAAAACATTTAAAACTCCTCACCATTCAATAACAGACCTAGGCCGGATTCAACAGCAGCATTTTGTCTTTTATAATGGAATACATTTCAGCAGAGGTGAGCAATATCACGCTGTGAGTATTGATGTGTCCAGTAAACATTAAAGAGGATTAAAGCACAGCGGAGACAGAGTCAACAGTGTAAGGGGATTAGCTGCATGACTGCAACGCTCAGCCACAGCAGGAGTTATGTCTTTCCTTTCAAACTGCGTTGAGGATAACAGCAAAAAGACAAAACAAAACATGCAAAATAAACTAAACAAAAACAAAAAGAAACACGTTCTCGGGTGTGAACCGCCATGCAGGGTCACCTCCAGGTTCAGGCTCGGAGGGCGATTCATATGCGAGGGCCAAGGGACGCTGGCCCTGCTCCTCGTTCTGGTCGGGATCTTCCTCCTCCGCAGAGTCAGAGTCAGAGTCAAAGAGAGCGCGGGCCGATCGAAGGTTGGGCCGCGTGTCAATGCGAACAGATTTGTGTGTACGCTGGTAGGTGAAAGACATTGATTCTGAGGTGTGAGAGTGAGTAATGCGTACTGCACCAGACAACCACGGGGAAGGTTGAATTAAGGGAGGGAGAGGGGGGAAAAAAAGGAAGAGGAATGATAAGGAAAAGGTCAAAGTGGAAATGAGTGGAATTTGAAAAAGGAACACGGGAAATGCATGCAGATGTGACCATTTAATAACTCGTCTTGGAATCTTGACGGAGTAATGACAGCATGTGATGGAGAGCCCACCTGGGTATCCGTCTGTATGGTCCAAGTCATTGCTGCTGCTGATGCTGGTGGAGTCCAGAGAGTGAACGCTCAGAGAGGTGATCTGGCACCGGAGCTGCTCGATGTCGCTGTCTTTACTGTCCAACGCCATCTGAAGCTCCTGACGCACCTGGTTCTCCTCTGCGATCAGCTGAACGCCGCAACAAAACAGCTTTCAGGTGATTTGATTTATTTTCACGACATCATTTGGATATTTTATGCATCTGCTTCCTACCACGCCATCCTTTTCGCCAATATTCAAATGTAAACCCCGGCCCACGACACTTGTCTGGGCAACATTAACGGTTAAACTTTCTCACTAATGTAGTAACTTTACACTATTTGTCACCATGTCCGTACACATCCTGCAAGGCAGCATGACTTCACGTTGCGAAATAAAACAATACAGATTCAAAAGTGTTTTCTGCAAACAAGTTTATATGGTGTGTATATTTTTGGCAGCGTGGGCACACTGACCGCCTGCATCTCTGTCAGCTCCTTCTGGTATTTGATGATGGTGGTGCTGAATTTCTCCTTCTCTGCTTTCAGCTCGAGCTGCAGCTTCCTGTTCTCCTTCTCCTTCCTGTGCACTTCGGTGTCGATGCTTCGGTGGCCCCCCTTCCCCGTCTCCCTCCTGTTCATCACCTCAGCCAGCTTGTTCACAGCCTGAGAGCAAAGACGCGTGATAAAACTTTACAAAGCTCTCTTATGGTATATATAAATGGGGAGGCCTGGAGGAATATCAATGCTGATGCATGGAACAAACAAACAAACAAAAAAAAAAAAAAACTTGCTTCAGATGTCGTTTTTTTTTTTTTTTGCTCAGAGTTCGACAGAAGCCTGTAGCAGAATATTATTCTTAACAACAAATGATGTGATGTAAGAGTTGCCTGTGAAAAAGATTTGAAAGAAAGAAGAAAGATAAGATATTTCAAGCTTTCTAGACCTGTGTAGGCGCTCACACCTGAATTTTTAGAGTCCTTTCAGTCTGCAGCTGTTTCTCAAATGACACTTTCAGACAATCCATCTCCATCTCTTCCTCTCTGGCTTTGTGGAGTTCTGTAGAAAATATCAATCATGACTATTAACACAAAGTATTTACATTTCAAAGTAATCCACAGAACAAGTTGAGACTAACTTAAAGGCCAGCAAGTGTATCCTTATAAAAAGACGGCATCGGCTACTTTTTGTGACTTTCTCGCAGTAAGTCATGTGGAAATGCAGGATGGTTTTTAACCACACTTGGTTACATCTGATCTCTCTGCTGCTCATTAACTCAAAGACTCACGCTGCTGCATTTCTTTCAGCTGGTTGTTGAGCTCTTCCTTCTCGCTGGCCAGGTTGGCTACGTCCACCGTCAGAGTGCGATTGGATTCTTCCAGCTGTGAGGACAGACGAGGTAGAAGCGAGCTGCTGTCAGCCACACACATTCAGACCTGCTTCACGAGGTTTTTCTGGCTTTTTTTTTTTTTTTTTTGTGCTTTACAGTTTTGTTGCGGTGGTTGATGAAGGCCAAATGATGAGTGAATTCTCTGACATGGTCAGTTTTCACTCTTGAGATCTAAGTTGACTTTTTTTTTTTTTTCGGTGATGTTCGGTAGTGTTGGACGATTTATTGGTTTTCAAGGTTCTTAAATTAGAACATTGATCTCACCGAGCTGATGGTGGCCTCCTTGTCACCGAGCTCCTGTTTGTGTCTCGCCATCATGTCTTTGATCTCCAGCTCCTTCATGATTTTCTCCTTCTCCAAGAGCGAGTACTGCTCCTCGGCGATGGAGCGAGCCAGCTGCTCCGAATCCGCTTTAGTCAGACTGGTTTCCAGCTGGGAGGCCAAAGAATCCCTGCAGAGGCGAAGAAAGCATGGACGGTTATTATCTTACAACACGGCTGGAGCCGGATAAATTCTTTGAACAGCGCTGAATCCCCGTCATTATTATGCCAGGAGAGAAATCCTCTGCCTACAGCGTGACTCTATATTAATAAGCCAGTGACATTTTTGTCATTGACAGATTGTCCAAGTGCGAGTCGGACCGAATTAGTTCGACTTTGGCTTCAGAACATCTGGGACGGCAGCTAATTTGGATCAGCTTCGTTCATTGTCTTAAACGTCATACTTTATTCTGCTGTTTGGCTCTGAAAGGGATTCACGGAAGGAAAACAACACTAATCTAGGAAGTCTGTTTCATTCTTAAAAATGCCGATAATATGAATGTTGTTTCTTGTGTTGAACACGAGTAACTGCATCTCCTGTCGTACACACGTCAATGTCCCTTGTTGAATTAAACACATTTTTCTGCCCATATTCGGGGAACTGTGTTATGCTGCTGGTGCTGACGGCTGGGTAAACGCGGTTACCTCTCCTCCTGGTACTCTGCCAGTCGCCGCTGCGCCTCTTTGTGCAGCTTATTCCTCTCGTCACACTCATCTTTGAGCTCTCGAATCTGCGTCTTGTACAGGGTCTTTGATAGAAAAAAATTAAACAATAATCACGATTTAATCACTTTCAGTGATTTGGCTGCCACTGCTGTTTGAGAGATGTACAAAAAAAAAAAAAGAAAAGAGAAAGAAAATAGATAGTTACTGTGAAATACTGTTCTGTCTCCAGCTGGTCCTTCAGATCTTTCAACTGGCCATCAGCCTCCTGCTTTTCTCTGCAACAGACCAAAAATCTGTCAGCTCAAAGCCATCTGAACACCAGAGCCAAAGTGTCTGTGTGTATATATATATATATATATATATATATATATATATATATATATATATATATATATATATATATATATATATATATATATATATATATATATATATATATATATTTCAGATGTGCAAGTCTGACCTGCGCAGCTCTTGGTTCTGCTTCTCAAGGATGTGTTTCATGTCCAGCAGTTGGTTGAGCTCCTGTTTGAGCTGTTTCTCTGAGGAGCGCAGCACAGACACCTGCTGGTTCTGCATCTTCAGATCACTCTGGCTCAAACTGCGCTTGTGCATCTCCTGCTCCAGACGTAAAGTTAGGTGCATGACCTGCAGACCAATGCAAACGTAACTGTGTGTTAGGAAGTTAAAATGTTTGTTTGTTGTATGAAATGCAATTATGCAACTTCTGCGTCTTCTTTATCTTAGATATACTGATAAAGAAAAAAAGAAAAAAACCTGATAAATCTCTACACAAAAGAGTGAAATGCACCTCCTCGGTAAGTTTCTCCTTCTGCTTCTGCAGCTCCTCCAGCTTGTGCTGTGCCTGCTTGTAGTCACAGTCCAACATGGAGCAGTCCTTCTCCAGCTGCAGCAGCTTGGTCTCCAGCTGCAGCTTCAAGCTGTGCTCCTCCTGCAGGGTGCACTCCATCGCTGAACAAAAGGAGACGACGTGAAAAGTGAGGTCAAAACCATGCACAGAAACAAAAGTGACAGTCTGCAAAGTAGGATTTACTTAGTTGGAGATGAGTTTTACACTACTGCTTTTAGATTGATGGTATTCAAATTATTGTGCTCTCCTTTACGCGCACCTTTTAAGGCCTCGGACTTGGCCTCCTCGATGGACTGGTAGATGGTGCTTTTATCAGCAAGCTTGGCTTTGGTGGCCTTGTGTTCTGCCTCCTCCTGCTCCAAACTCTGCTGGAGGGACTTGATCTTGAACGTCAGGTTGATCTCTTGGTTGCTCTTTTCCTGTAAACAACATCTGATTTTAGTGTTCAAATGTCTCTTTTTGTAGTCCCCCCTCCCCCCTCCTCCTTTAAATTTCACATTCAAAATAAGTCATCAATGACGACGACAAACCTTTTCAAGATCATTGAGGTTCTCCTGTAGCTCCTTCTTTTCAGTTCGGACCTTAAAAAGGGAGGATTTCATCTCTTTCACATCTTCTTCCAGGCCAGAGATTCGTCCTGATGGGGATGGAACGGGAATAGAATTAAAAACACTTAAAAATACATATCTACAGAGAGATTTGAAGTATGACTTGTGAGATTTTTCTTGACGCCAGATTGAGGCTGAAGGCAAACATGCACCTGAGTTATTTAGTTCGAGACATTGCATCATAACGGCCAAGCCCATGTTTGGCATCGAGGATATAAAAAGTAAAAATAGAGAGAGAGAAACCCCCTCCAACAGCATTCATGTTTGTTTCTCTTCTTCGTGACTCCAACCATAAGGAGATTTGACCAAAGGGAGGTAATTATTCACAAGGCAACACTGTTGTTTCTAAACATCCCCTCTGACCTCAGCGGCGGGCCTCTCTGCATGGACACGTTCAAGTTTCCGAACAGCAGCTCCACGAGGTTCTGGCTCTGCTATTGCTTTTGGCTATTAGAGCCTCTTGAGCAGATGTTTCCACCAAATGATCAGACATTTCCCAATGTTGGGTCCAAAAACACAATTCCCATCTAATTCCCTGTTCAGCCTCCAGCTCTAAGTTGTGTATTGCTAAAGATGTTTTTGCTGCAGTAGCTCTTAACAAACCCATGCAGATCAATCTGATTACTTTTTCCAAATGACTTATTTCTCTTATTTTTTTATTACTATAAAGGAAGAAGAGCAGTACATTTAAATCATTGTGAGACATGTCATCAGGTCATTTTTTTTATACCCGTTTCCGTCAAAGTATAAAAGCAGAGCCGGGTCTCACCCTGCAGGTCAGTAATAGTTTCTGTCCCGAGGGTCCGGTCTCTTCTCTCCTCCTCCAGCTCGGCCAGCATCCCCCTCAGCTGCTTCTCCAGCTCCATCTTGCCGTCCTCCAGCTGGCTGCACTTTCTCTGCATCTCCCTGAGGCTGACCTCGAGGCTCTGGGCTTGTTTCTGAGCCTCCGCCTGATTCTTCTTCAGCCGCGCCGCTGCCTCCTGCTCAGCCTGGAGCAAAGCGTTGGCCTCCTCCAGCTGCGGGAAGTAAATGGACGAGGTCAAACTCAGTTAATGAGGAAAAGCTGGATACTTGAAGTTACAAAAACCTAAGTTACTGTGAAACGCAACGCACTTCTTGAACTTAAGGAGGATTAATTTGATTTCCTCACATCACAGACATTTTCAAAATCCATAGCCAGCTGTGTTATTTAAACAAGTAAAACCAAAGTCAGTACTTTAACATGTATGACAGTTTGTAAACACTTTTTCAAGCAGACAACGATCTTTTTCTTCCATTCTTCTTTAAAAAAAATCTTCTACTTCTATGACATTCTTGCTTTTTCCTTTCCCGTGCTGCTGTTTGGAGATGCATGTACTGATCTTAAATTTTATGAAAATGCGGAGACTGTGTAAAAATGTAAATAAGTACATATCTCATAAACCCATATTTTATTCACATTAGAACTTATCAAAAGTTGGAAGTGTGAAATTTCACCATTTAAAGAAAGAAAACTTCAGTGCAGAAAGGAATATTCAGATTTAGAGCGGCGTATGCCCCCCATTTACCTTTGGTATATCATGAAAAATAGAGCAATTAATATTTTAATGGCAAAGAAGACTGTTAAACTGCTCAAAACCTTTATCAAACAAGAATAGGACAAGATTTGTCCCCCAAAACTGGTCTCCTTAGTTACCAGACGTCCATAAATGGACTTTTTCTAAAAGAGGAGCGGATCCTCCACAGTGGTGAACATCAACCATCAACGTGTTTCAACTTTAGTTTTTTTTTTAGATGTCCTGCTTCAATCAAATTCAAAATGACCCATTTTCTTTTTTTAAGATGTTACATGATCGCAGTTTGAACAATTGTTTCCTGTATTCTACTGTAATTAAAATATGAACTTAAATATGAACATACACATCATTATTTACACTTTACAGGGATCCTGCTCTTTTGGCACTTGAGTTGTTCGATGTTCGATGATAAGAATCGACCCCCCCCCCTTGCAGAAATCATTAACTTTATCTTGTTTTTTTTCTTACAGCTGAGGTGATGTTATCTTCCTAAACTGCAGGCATCCAGCGACATCAAACGCCCCCTCTACCTGATGCATGCTCTTCTAACCACTGGTGCTTACAGGAACCTGTGGCTGCTGATTGTTGGGACACACTCTGCGGAGTCAGTGTTTACAAAGCCATGCAATTTGCACCGCCTGGTTTTCCCTGATGTTTACTTGCAAGTTGAGCTCTGAAAACTTTTACTGTGAGTAAAGCAAAGCTGCGTGATGTTGAAAAGCTCAGTGCTCACTTGTTTCTGCAGCTGGACGTTCTTCTCGTTAGAGATCTGCGAGTGCTGGTTCCTCTTCTTCAGATCCTCAAACTGGTCCTTTAGGTTGTTCACTGATGAGCAAACACACGGTCATGAAGAGAGTTAGGTGTGGGGCTTCCAAGAAACTACTGTACATTAAAAGAGACGATATGCCAATTTCACAAGGTCTGTTTTGGTCAAAATATCACAAGGATACAGTACAGAGGTCACTATTCATCCACGCCTTTAGAGCTCAGTTTAAACAGGTGGATTAGGGGGGCGGAGTCAGACATGCCAATATTCAAATTTACTCATCTGAATCTATGATATCCTGCAAATTTGAATGCTTACAACACGAAAAACGGATTTTCAGGCTTAGGTGGAGAATTACTTGGAAATGAAAACAAACTTGATTTGCGCAAGCATGGATATGTCTGATTTCTCTATGTTCATTAAAAAAATGTTGCATAACAGTCGAGTCTTGTTTAGGATCCATGAGGCCGATATAAAGAAC
Source organism: Xenentodon cancila (assembly GCA_014839995.1). Lineage (NCBI taxonomy): Eukaryota > Metazoa > Chordata > Actinopteri > Beloniformes > Belonidae > Xenentodon > Xenentodon cancila. The sequence continues at coordinate 14,209,926 of CM026209.1, read as the reverse complement.
TAAAGAAAGGTTTTTGGGTTTGCTCACGCTCGTTCTCCAGGCTGCGTTTCCTGTCAGTTTCGATCTCCACCTTGCGGAGGCTCTCAGCGCTCTGGTGCTGCAGCAGAGCTCGCTCTCGCTCCAGCTGCCTCAGCGAGGCCTCGACTGTCTGCCTGCTGTTCATCTGATGAGGGAAGAGGTCGCAGACAGTGTGAACGGAAACACTACATATCAAATATGGTCAAAGCATCCATCCATCCATCCATCCATCCATCAGTCCGTCCATCCATCCATCCATCAGTCCGTCCATCCATCCATCCACCTATCCATCCATCCGTCCGTCCACCTATCCATCCATCCATCCATCCATCCATCCGTCCGTCCGTCCATCCATCCATCCGTCCGTCCGTCCGTCCACCTATCCATCTGTCCATTCATCTATCCATCTAGCCATCCATCCATCCATCCATCCATCCATCCATCCATCCATCCATCCATCCATCCATCCATCCATCCATCCATCCATCCACCCATCCGTCCATCCATCTATCCGTCCGTCCGTCTGTCCATCCCTACCTCTTTGTCCAGCTCTTTAACCAGCTTGTCTAAACGGTTGGTAGCATTTCTGTGAAGAAACAAAATGTTTTATTAACATGAACATTATTAAAAATAAGTGTCATAGAGACAGCCAAATGTTTTTTTTTCTTGTGTATATTATTTATTGTTGTATTTATTATACTATTGCTTTGGGTTTTTTTTTTATTTCCTAAAAAAAAAAAAAAAAAAAAAAAAAAAAAAAGAATACTGATGGCCAACTGATTCTAACTGACCAGATGAGAATTAAGCACAATCACTGTTGTCCTGTCCTTTTTTTCTTTAAACAATTCCTTTATCAGAAACTTGGGGGTTCATCTTTTACTTTTGCCTCCTGTTTTAGGAAACAATCTCAATTTCCCAGATGTATGTTACACGAAACACGGATCCATGACGTGGCAGTTTCATTTCTGCGTTAAGCGTATATATCACGTATGCACATGTCTGTCAACTCGTACTTGCACTTTTGCTCCAGCTCATCTTTGGCCTGCATCTCATTGTTGAGTTGCTCCTCCAGCTGATAAAGCTTGTTCTGCTGCTGCTCAAATGGACAAACAGAAGACCAGACAAGTAAAAACGCTGTTATCTAATCCACCGTCCTATTTCATGTTCTGTTTTAGGTTCCTCCGTCGTTGCCATAACAGCTGAACACATCGGACACAAACCTCTTTCTTGCTGTCCGAACTGTTTTCTTTGTCCTTAGAGCTTTCCTCACAATTGTATGAATCCGCCACAAAACCGCTGTCGTTTTTCTTCAGCAGCCTGAGAGACAGAGCGGGAGTGAGAGGAGAGCCATGAGCATGTGTAAGTCACCCAGCATCACACCTCACTGCCCTCAGGTCCAAACATCTACAAGCAGGCAGTAATCACATCGTAGCGTCAACAGGCTTGTTGCGTGGAGGTGTGTGTTCATCCAATCCCATGTAACATGGTATGATTTCCCTACCGCAGCTCTGACTTGAAAAACACAAAAATGCTTGAAAAAAAAAAAAAAAAAAAAAATGAAAACTACACAACATGATTACAAAAAAAGCTGCAATAAACAGGTAGACAATAGAATACACAGAATACATTTTTTTTAAACTATTGCTCTTTATAAAACATATCTTTCTAATTTATTTACTTATCTGTTTATTGTTGGTGCATGAGTAATTTTGTGTTTAAGTTGCTGTCTTAATCTCTGCTGTCATGTTTGTGTTATGTTTTTCACCTCAGGGCCACCAAAAGGGCAAAAAAAAAAAAAAAAAAAAAAAAAAAAAAAAAAGCCTTCATATCTGCAGTTTTTGCCAGCCGTGTTGGTGGACATGTAATGTTGGGCGGTCTCTGGAAACTATTCATTAAATGACTCTGCCTCATGGCTCTGCAATAACCAAAGATTATAAGGTCTTTTGAAGCAGCGGTTCTTACACGAAGTTTCATTTCATGAATGAAAATGTACCGGGGTTTAAATCTAAAAATGTGGCAGAAGAGTTCAGTAAAGGTGCATCCTTAAAATGTACAAGCATCTGACGGGTTCTCGGATAATGCTCAGTCAACGGTTTATCATTTTTCACACGTCTCTCACACCCCGGAGACGCACAACATTCCTAAATAAGGTCCAACACATTCTGGAGAGCAAAAGTGAGACAGGAAGCTAGAATAACTAAAATATAAAATGGGTAGCTAAAGAGAGTGCGAAAACAAGGCCGCCGTGTGGAAGTCAAACAGGGAGACAGTGTCTGACTGGAGCAGGACTATTAAAACTATGTGAGTCAGTCTAACTTTCCTTCTCTTTAGTCCTTAAACCTGTTTCCTTGATGCAAAAGATGCAGATATGTTTTTTTATATGCATTTTTCGGTCTCAAATCTCAGCCAAAATTATAAAAAGAAACAGCAGAGGAGTAAAAGAAAAACATAAATAAAAGCACGTACTGATTCTCCTTGAAATAAGTGAAGCCGATAAATGGTAGCTGGTTGCCCACGAAGGCTTTGGGTGGAGGAAAGGTCTCAGCATCTCCTTTATCCTCTTCTATGTCATCAAAGTTACTGGTGTCTATGTCGCTCTGCAGCTCCGGCACAACTGGAGCCACAGCTGGAGGACAGAAACAGAAACACTGAGAGTCATGGAGTTAAAGGAGGAGGCGGCGCAAACCAGGAGAGGTCTGAGGAGAAGCAAAGATGCTTTTTTAACATTAAAGAAGAAACTCAAAGACTCAACCATTGTTCTGCAGGTATTTAAAACTTAAACACTCCTTCAAATCCTTTTCAACTCTGACTCCGTTTCAACAGTTTGAGGCGAACTCTGCCAACTCTGGCACCGCATGTAGAGGCGGTAGGTTTTTCTGCAGGTTGGCGTGAGCTCGACACCACTCCTTCCTGAGCACAGTGCTCGCTTTGTGTCTCGCACACACAGTTGCCTTTCACAAACGCAGCCGGAGCACTCCAGCAGAGAACGCCACTTCTGCAGCTCTTCTCACACGAGCAGACAGACCTGCTGACAAACTCTGTCAAAGCGCCAATCAGATAAAGCCAAGCTAGTCCTTTAGTCTATAAATAGATCCTAATTAGGAGAGAGAGAAAATATAAAAAATAAAAATAAAAACGCAACCGGTAAGGATAAAGTTTCTCAGACCAGTGCAATTCTGGCTCTGAGCAAAGAGCTCGTTACTGTTGGGTCAAACGCAACCCCCGCGTGTGGCAAATGTGACTCGGAGACGGTGTAGAAAAACGTACAAGCAGATCGAGCTCAGGAATGAAACAAATAAGGGGGAATAAAAAAAAATAAAAAAAAAGAGAAGGGACAGAGAAAAAAGAAAAAAAAAAAAAGCCGAATGTGGTTAGACAGAATGAGACACGGAGGCCCTTGTGGCGCGACTTCCCAGAATGCTCTCTGATAGCGGGAGAGTAATGACAGACAGCCGTGGCCACAGTGAGAGTGAAAGAGCGAGAGAAACCCTCCAAACCGGGGCGCCCCTCTCATTAGAAGAGGCCGCATGGCCTGCCCCGCCCGCCAGACTCTATGGGGGATTGCTGCGTCCCGTCCCATGCCTCCATCCATCCATCCATCTATCCATCCATCCATCCATCCATCCCTCCATCCATCCATCCATCCGTCTCTCCATTCATCCCTCCATCCATCCATCCATCCATCTATCCATGGCGCTGGCTTCTTTTGCTCTCAATCAGTTTGATGCTTAATAAACATGACGACAACAGGGAGAAGCCTGGACACAGAGAGGGTCGACGCAGCCCTGCCGGGCAAGACACTGGAAGCAGGGTCATGTTCTGAGTGTGCGTGCGTGCGTGTGCGGACGCGAGGAAGGCTGATCGGCGCAGCCGTGGTTTCACGTTTCAGACTGCCAGGCTCTGATCAGACGTTTTCTGTGTCGTCCTAATCAGAGCCAGGTTAACCGGAGGGAAGGAGAGGCAAAGAAAACGGCTCTGGATGTAATCACATGCAGACGCAACGCTCCCGTTCAGGCTCCTAATAGATACGCTTTTCTTCCTACTTCTTCCTGCTTTCTTTTTTTTATGCAGATGATAGATTATGTTGTAAATGGTACATGTAATGGCTATTTTCAGCGTTTTACTAAAACCTTTAAATATTTTTCCTACAGGATGAGGTAATAAATACGGGTTTCATTTGGCCATTGTGAAATAAGTCCGTTGTGGTTATTACCGTAGTAATTCAGTCTATGTTGACCGATATCTACATTTTTAACTCATATCTCATTATGTTTAACGACGTGGCTGCATATGATTTTTCATTTTGCATAAATGTTTGTTTTCCCCTTCTGTCAACTTGAGAAATGTGGACAAAAATAATATATTTTGTCAAATAAATTAGGCAAAGTAACAGCATCCTGTTGTATGTTAGTTATAACTAATGTGTTGATTTAGTGTTTAATAACAAGGACAAAATGCACTAAAAGGTTTTAAAAAAAGTTACTATTAGTTTGGACTCTGCTAAGCAAAAAAATTCCATATCAATATAAAGTTTGGATAATGTGAAATTTTACAATTGCAATTTAATTGCATTCAAAACCCCTTTTTTAAAAAAAAGTGAAAACAGTATATAAAATGTTAAATCTCTGGCTGTGAGCTGTTGCCTTTGTCTTTAAACGCAACGTTTAGATATATTTAGATAACTAAATTAATTCTCTGTTTATATTATCCCAACTTCCGAGCGGCATATTTGAGTTTTGGACAGTTTTGCGGTGACTCTTGCTCGTGTGTGCGCTGCATAACTACTTGACGGATGTCAGGTACTGATGTTTTCTTCCGTTAAACTGTCCACAGGCTTCACTGTCAAACGCAACCATGTTCTCGTGTGGAAACGCAAGTTTTACAACTTGCCAATTCTCTCTAATGCATGTTTGTGGAAACGCAGCTTATATGTAGCTGATTATCCAGCAGGGTTGGGGGATAATGTGATGTTCTGCTCTGCACAGCATCCCTTCGTGTAATCTCAGACAGCAGATCGGCAGATATGAGGAGCATGTTCAGCATATATGCAGCCTCACTGGCTCATAGCTGGAAATAAACCTCAATCTCAGGATGAAATAAAACAGGTCTGCAGAGGAATGGGCTGGAGATGATAAGAGGGAAACAGCAACAAGGACAAAATTACCAGACATGGGGGAAACCTTCACCTGCAGAGAGGGGATTTACAAATAACAAGACTCAGAAACGTGCATGCTTGCACACTTACTGTCACGGATGTTATCAAAGGTCCACTGGTCATTTTTGAAGAAGGGGTGGCGTTTGATCTCATCCACGCCGGTGCGGCCCAGACGAACCTTCCTGCACACAGCAACAGGAGCACGCAGTCAGACTGAGAGCAGAGTCAGCCTCAAGTGTGTACGCAAAACACACGCCGCGCCCTCCACCCACCGTCACTGACATGTCATCCCAAACACACCGAGCCTAGAGGAATGACTGCTCTGCACTGACCACACTGACCAGCATGGACAGCCGCATGACCGCTGGTGTAGAGAACGCCTCAGTTCAGTCAGACCCAAGATAATAGAGTTCCAGAGAGCAAGAGAAGAGCCCCATCAACAACTCCGACCACGCGACTAATAGACTTTCTCTCCTTCTCGTCTCCTGCTCTTGCTCTCCCTTGCCTCGTCCCCCTTTTTGCCCTCCTCCACCTTTAGGTACAAGGCTGGAGAGGGGTGCGGCAGCTAGGGCTTGCCACGTGTGGGACATTCCAGATGCAGCCAAGAAGAAGAGGGGGCAAGGGAGGGGTGGAAGAAAGAGAAGGGGGCGAGTTTTCAAACTCTCTGCATAAAACCAAAAACAAAAAACAACCGAGCTGGGATTGAAAGCTGCATCTCAGTGCCCGGAAAATGGAGGGGATGCAAAGGACAATGTTAGGGCTGAAGAGGGAGAATCGAGAAATGGAAACTGGCACGAAGAAAAGTATAAGAGGAAGCTGTGAGATGAAGAGGTGAAAAACGAGAAGGAAAAACGAGAGACTCTAAAAGGAGAAGCTGTTTGTGCTTTCAGGAGAGACTCAGCAAGATGGGAAGAGGGTGACAGAGCATGTGGGTTATGTTAGTAGAGTCGTGTGTGTGTGTGTGTGTGTGTGTGTGTGTGTGTGTAGGGTGGGCAACCATGCACACATGTGAGATTCTGTCTGTGGTGAGAGAATAGTGAGTGAGAAGCTAAATAAACTGAGGGAGGAAAAATGAAAGGCTGCTCTGTATGGAAGCAGAAAGGACCTGTGTTTGAGCCATCCCGGGGGCGGAGTCACTAATGTAAACAGGAAGTGGTCTCCTCCAGGAGGTGGGCCACAAACTGGGAACATGACCCTGGCACCCATTCACGCTGCGTCCACCTTTAATGGCGATGTTAGTAACAACATAAAACTGGCACTGACTGCCAGTTTGTGACACACCGACTTGAAGCCACTGATTTCATAACTGATCCAGACTTTTGGCCTTTTCTAACCGTCAATGCAAAACATGAACATCTAACCCCAACTAACAATGACTTGATGTTAGAAATCCCAATAAACTCATATACAAAAATGCAATTAAAGGGGGCATATTTGTAAAATAATCACTTTTTCTGTGTGTGACCATTACACACTCGGGTGTCTTGAAACGAGAACAAACTCAAAATCTTGTGATAAATAACAAAAAGAACCACACCCTGGCCCTCTGGGTCTTGAAAATATGTTATTTCATTTCTTTTTCATGCAGCCTTCACATATTTATCCAACTTTAACTTTAAATTTTGCTGCGTTTGCTACACCTCAGAGGGGAGGAAAGTTGAAACCATATTTCTATTAACAGCTAATTCTGATCAGCACCTGCACGATGTAGTTGGCTTCACTTAAGAAAAACTATTCCCTACTGAAACAAGGCCAAGCAGACTTTTTTATTTTTTTTTCCTTTTGCCCTTGAAGACATTTCACATTCTGCCCCGAAGATTTTGTCAGTTCAAAAAGTTTTGAACTGACAAAATCTCCTGGATGGAAGATGAAACATCTTCAAGAACAACAGAAAAAAAAAGTCCAGTTGTCTTGTTTCAGTGGGGAATTGTTGTCTCGTTACAAGAATGTTCTAGTTGTCAGACGCTAAAATCCAGATAAAGCAGACGCTGTGAAAAGAGGTGTCAATTTATCACGGACCAGAGAGTCGGCGGATGTTCTCTATTTAGATTAAAACATCAGACCCTAAGAAATGCGTGTTAAACCGTAATAAAAGTGCACAGAGCATCCTTGGAAACGATCAAACTAAAACTGACATAATTTCCACTTCCTTCAAACTGGATGCACAAAGCAAAACGCAAAAAAAAAAAAGCACAAAGGGTCATTAACACTTATGTACGCCGCCTGCATAATTATGAGACAAACTGCATTTGTTCAGCTGTAAAAAACGATTCTGAGACGTACAATGACTCAGTCAGCCCTTTGAAGAACAAATGTGAACGTTCAATGAAAGAAAAGTGGGTTTTTGTATTTTTTTTTTTTCACGGTAATATAAGCGTGTGAATAATTAGCAGGCAACTATCAGCATGCAGTTCAAACTTGATTATTCTGTTTGCAGGACAGCAAACGAACAATTCGTACCTCCCTGTTTTAAGTTACTCACATGAGGATTATACTCATACACTCTCTCTCTCTCTCTCTCTCGAAGAAGAAGAAGAAGAAGAAGAAGAATGTAACCTCTGGAAACTAGTTGCATCTTCTGCTTAAAAAGGTCAAACTACCTCACCCTCAGTGACAGCAGCTTAAAACGTCTACCTCTTCTTCACTTTTCTGTAACCTAAAGTGTTTTAAGCATAAGAAATTCATTTTTAAAGGTCTTGCTTGAATAATCTTGATATTATCGCTTGCGACTCTTACGCATGTCCATGAACACCGCAGTGACAGGCGTAGGAAGAGCGGTTTCCTGTTGTGTATTTCCACAGTCTTTTGCGGTTACTTTTCATCGCCATATTATTTTTTTCCATAACAGTTGACTATCTTTGAATCCTTTGATTGCCTGCTGCTTCCTTTCATCAATATTTCAAGTATTTCAAGAGGCAGTAAAGCTGCCTAATATTTATTTACATCTCGATGAGACATCTAAACGTCTTTAGGTGCAAAACATGCAAATAATATGTTGTTTCATGAGTTTCATTAAAACTTGTTTTCAGGCCACGGGTGTGTAGTTTCCCTTCAGGATTAATAAAGTATTATTAAATTGAAATTAACTGAATTGATTATATCAAGAATACTAAAGGAATGAACGCATTTAGTGTAAAAGCTGCTTTCCTGTGCAGTGATGTAAAACGAGGTAAAAACCTCCACAGTGTGAAAACGTTTCCTTCAGTAGGACAACAAACATTTGGTGGTAATTACCTTGAATTTTACTAATCAGCGATAACACATCCCGAGTTCATTGAGTTAACCGGATGCAGCAGCAATACATAATAATGTGCCACGTCCTTCCAGTAGGTTGAACATGGTTTATTCAGTTTAGTTTGAGTTGAATCAACAGCTGTAACTAGAAATACTTGGTGTGATGTGACAGCCCTAATCACCAAACCTTCAAGTGAACAAAAGTCTATTCTGTGCTAAAAGATTTGCCCTCCCATAAAACACACGGCTCTTTCTGCCGACTCATAACGGCGGAGGGTTGCAGCTTGCCCAAAAAAGACGGAATAAAGCTGCTCATAAAATCACTGATCAGCTTCTAGAGGATGAGATAATCTGCTTTAGCTGGCTAACCATGCAGAACCAGGTGTTTCTCTCTTTCCGACCACCCTCTAATGAACTTGGGTCGACACGCTGTGGCGGGTTGCTGGTTGCAGCCCGGTCGTTACTCTGACAGCGCTTCCGGAGAGCGATCGATGGCTCTTCTAGTGATTGGGTTTCTTTGTAACACTGCAGCGGTGTTCAATGTTGAGCGAGTGTGCAGCATGCGTGCAGGTTTCTCAGAGAGTGAATGACTAGTTTCTGTCTTTCAGAGATATTATTTATATAAGACAGTTGTGATCACAGAACAGTGATCTCCTCATAGTTCAGAGATCAACATGTTTATGGTGAGCACTGCTGCCTGCAGATTGTTATTTCATGACATTTGTAGAGTTACCTGTACAAACCTGTCAGTGAGAAAGGCGCAGATGAGATCTTTAGCATCCTTGGACATTTCAACATCATCTGGGAAGACGAGGGAGTTCTGGTGGTTCATGATCTTCCCGTACGTTCCCACGAGGGACTCGGCGTAGAACGGGGTTTCGCCTGCAAGAAGGGCGAGAAATTAAAGCTTCCAACACTGGCAGAGAAGAGTGGGGAAAAAAACAGCTCCTTTTATATTACTTAATCTAAGAGGATCTGCATTTGACTTGATAGTTTTTATAGACGGTGTGACCACCCTTTCCACTTGCACAAAGCCTGGGAGTTTGGCGGATCGCAGTCAGACGTATGATTAACCAATTTTAGCAGACAGGTGTTAATGACCATCAGTTTCACATGTAGGTTGAAACGTCGTCATTAACTGAAACACAAACAGCTGTGTGGGAGGCTTAAAACTGGGTGAGGAACAGTCAAACTCTGCTGCCAAGGTGAGGTTGCGAAAGATGGTTTCACGTCACAGGTCACCCGCCGGTATGACTAAAGCACAGCAGCAAGTCTCCCTGTAGTTTTACTTCCCTGCCGTCCAGAGACGTCTGACCACAAGTGGCCTTTATGAGACGAGAGTGACCAAAAAGTCAAGTGACACAGAAAAATGGCAGCAGACCCTGTTCACTGATGAATCAAAAATTGAAATATTTTGGCTGCAGCAGAAGATAGTTTATTCGTCGATGGACTGAAGAGCTGTAAAATATTGAGTTTCTCTAGGAAACAGTAAAGCAGGTGCTACATTCCTGCAAAGGGAGATGGGGGTTTGATCAGGTTTAACTGTGGCCTCCACGCTGCCAGATGCAGGCTGATAATCATCCATCATGCAATACCATCAAGGAGGCAGCTTATCGGTCCTCAGTGTGTTCTGCTGCAGGATAACGACTCCAAATATACAGCCAGTGTCATTAGGGACAAGAAAAAAAAAGCAAAAAAAACCAACAAGGAATCCTTGAAGCAACAGCTTCCAGTCTGGAAGGACTCGTTTGATTCATATGAGAATGTCTGAAACTTTTCTAAAATTACAGCATATGTTCACACCTGCTTACGACTTTTGCACGGCACTGTTGTGCTAACTTAAATTGATGTTGCGCACTGAAGCATGACTGAAAGAGCAACTTACCGACAAACATCTCGTAGATGAAAACTCCTACAGACCACCAGTCACATTCCCGGCCGTAATAACCGTCACCACCCTGAGACTGGAGCACTTCGGGGGAGATGTAGTCGGGTGTGCCCACAGCCGTGTCACAGTGCACCATTCCTGTCTGCAAGCAGACAAACGCTCAATAAAATTAATTAGAAAGCGGTATCAGAGAAGTGACAGTCAAAGATTGTGAAGGAGACTTTGGTGTATTATCGATCATTAGGACGCAGATGACAGTGTCTAAACACATTTTGGGAGTTTCAGTTTTCATCTCCTTCCCTGCCAGACTGTCTTCACTCACAAGAGACGGAATTACATGACACCATACACAGACGTGTCCGTCTAATGGTACATTCCCAGGGAGCTTAAATGCTTGGAAGCAGCTATTCTGAACTGCTGTGGTGAAAACAAAAAGCTGCAAAACACTTCCTGGCTCAGAGGAGAGGCGGGTCCGCCGCTGCACTCTAAATTGGTTCTTTAGCACAATGTGAGCTCTTTCAAAAACAGCCTGATCTCAGATCGCAGCCCATAGCTTCAATTCAGAAGAAACAACATTCGCTGATTGCCTACCGAGTTCATCTTCATGCACGTGCCAAAGTCGGCCAGCTTGAGGTGTCCGTGCTGGTCCAGCAGCATGTTGTCCGGTTTGATGTCACGATGGATGAAGCCCATGGAGTGGATGGCGTCCAGCGCCAGCACGACTTCGGCTGTGTAGAAGCAAGCCCACTTCTCAGGGATGTCGTAGTTCATGGTGAGCGTGACCAAGTCTCCACCCGGCATGAACTCCATCACCAAGTAGAGGTGGCGATAGTCTTGGAAAGCACAGCAAAGCTGGGAGAAAGGTAAACCGTGTCAGATGACGGTGTTTCCAGATCAACTCGGACCCAGTTTGTTCATGTTCATGAGGTTTGTTTCAGTACAGACGAGGGTCTGCTATGGTGTCCCGCAGGGTTCAGTGCTGGGGCCGATCATGTTCAGTTTATACACGCAGCCCTTGGGAAGTATTATCCAAAATCACGTCATTAATTTTTATTGCTATGCTGATGACACACAGCTGTTGTCCACCTCAGTGTCTGCCGTCTACATGTTAAACATTAAACGTGGATGTGCTTTGATCATCAAACTCACATGACATCACATTAGCATCGCCCAAATGACTTCATCTCATTCAAAAATTATACATGCACGCCTTCGGTATAAGCATCATTTGCATACCTCATAATACCTTATGGTATGTAGCTTAGACTGATGTGTGTCCAGCAAATAACAAGAGGTCTCCCACTATATCCTCGTGGGAGGTAAAGTTTAAGGAAAACAACAGCAAGAACTATCTGGAAGAGGGCAGGGATGTTACATATATAAACAGCAGGTCATGTGCGTGTGTTTATATTTATTTTTAAAATGTAGTTTTTAGACCACGATCATTATCACCTTCAAACCGCCTCGAGGTCAATTTACAAGCTGAGAGTTTCTTATTTTAATCTGGTTTTACTGCGCACGAAGGCAAAGTAAACCCCTGGATTATGTCTGAGATGCTCCGCAGCTTCTCGCTCAGTTTTAAACTCATTCCGAACATTCCGATCACCTCCATGAGTTGAGAAAATGGGGCTTTTGGTTTGGAAATGCCAGAATTTTCACTGTGGCGATCTCCGAGTAAAAAGAGTTTGTGTTTACACAGAGATGAAATAAAAACGTCCATGCTTCTGCAGTCCTGTCAGCGAGGAGTGGCTGCAGGGTTTAACGTATTTATTTTGGGTTTATTTTCTAATTCACTTTAGCACATTGTCTTTTTTTTAAAAATAGTATTACATCCATCCATCGTGTAAAATGTGTTTAAAGGGAAGAGTCATCAAGCAGCAACAGTCTTCAGCTATGTTTGCAGGAAATAAATGATTTGTCCGCACCTGGACGATCCAGGGACTGTTGGAAAAGGCCATGATGTGCCTCTCCTCCCAGAAGAAGGCCGAGTCTGACCGCTTGATCATCTCAAACTTATTCAGCTGCTTCATGGCGTAAACCTTCTGGGAGGCCTTGTGGCGGACCTGCGTCAGAGGAGGGAGGTGCCGAAGCCACAGAAGGGGATATGAGAATGTAAACAGTGATAACGCTGCAAGGACGATAAGACGATTGTCAGACTGTCACAATGACCACGAGCAGACCGGAGACAAAGATGGGAGATGGGTAATAGTAGTACACACCCATAAAAAGACATGCTTAAACAGGATTTTTTTTTTTTTTTTTTTTCAACACAAACACACTAAAGTCCCCCACCGAAAACTCCACACCAGACTTCTCTTCCCCTGCACACTGAGCCTGTCCAGACTCGTTCTGCCACTATACACAGCAGATACCAGACCAGAATCAAGACACAGCGTACAAGAGGCAGATGTTAAATACCAAGGACTCATACAGACAAACAGTTAGTGCCACCTTTAACTAAGCTGAAAATGATGGTAAAATATATATATATAAATAGGTAGAACCTGAAGTATACAGTGCAGATGTTGCACATTTTTAGAGATGGTTGCTCCCTCTAGTGGATCGTGGAAGATTTCTTTTTTTTTTTTTTTTTGGTACAAACTGTTGAGTTTAGGAACAGCTGGAGAAATGGTCTCTTCTTAAAACGCCGCACTGCAGAGTGCAGAGAGAGAAACATCTCACCAGCTTCACTTCCCCGTAGGCTCCTCTCCCAATCAACTTCACTTTTTCAAAGTCTTCGGGCTTCACCTGCAGGTCTCGCAGCTGACTCACCAGCTTATCATCTGCGGGGCACACATGCACGTTACCAAAGAAACACAACAAATCAGTCTGCTCTCACTTCAGGTCAAATGCTTCTAAACAGAAGGTTTGTACTTAAAAGATGATTATTCCTGCTATTTATTGGTCATTATTTAAGCATTGTATTTAATTAAGAGTAAAAGAACGACATACAAATAGATGACAAGGAGATTTAAATATGCCGTATATACTAATTTTGAATTAAAAGCCAATGAGGTGTTTTAAAAAAAATTCTAGGAACAGAATTGAATAAAGTTAAAAAAAAAAACAAAATAGAGAATAGCCATTCCATTAAAACGAACACAACTCCAAAAGTGAAAATCACTACAAGGAATCACGAACACTTCGGAAAACAATTGCCAGCGAGAAAATGAGGACTTTCCACATTTAAACTAAATGCAAAGCCAATTAAAACATATTAAAAAGGACACATCATGGTTAGTTGCACCTCTTAGAATACATTATTACTATTTCGCAGTTAGACACACCGACCACCTCATGAGCTTTACCTAATAAACCTAATAACATTCCTTATAATTGTATGTGGCCCCTGTATTATTTAAAGTTGCATATAGGGTTTAAATGATTCACAATAGTTGCAGAATGTTTTTCGAGGTTTCGTCGCACACAAACACCTTTGAAACTTTGAAAAGCGAGAAGCAAACAGGCTGCAGCTCTTACATCTGTTCAGGAACGCTTCAATGTTTTTGTTTTTCCGCAGGGCAGGATAATTGAGATCGTGAGCCAGGGCATTCATGGAATCCTGCAAGACAAGAATGAACAAAAACAACAAAAGAATAAAACATGGTTTAACTAAATGACAGTTCACGGACAAGTATGAAATGCTAAAGTTTGATGATTTTAAAAGCACATTTCTCATCTCCAGGGTTACAGCAAAGTTTTAAAAAGGATGCTGACGTCTCTTTGCATGTTCCAACACGGACGATGTGGGAAGAAAAATGTATCTGGTGTAAGTCGTAAATATAATCAATACAAAAAAAAAATATATACGTGAACAGCTTTTATTTAATAACCTTCACACAGAGGAAACACAAAACACTGTCATATGAATCATACGTTTTTTTTTTTCCACTGCCGATTCATTAAGCAACATTGAACTAATGTCATTCACAATCTTATATTATTTATCTCTCGGGACAAAATGCAGCAGAGTGAGCAACCCTGACCTTCTGCTTGCAGATAAACCAAAGTAAAAACAATGAAAGGAAGAAGACAAAGTTACATTATTGTACACAGAGTTCACAAAACTGCCACATGATATGATGAGAGGGGACACCGGGCCGCTAATGTGCAGCAAGGCAGCAAAATGAGAAGACAATGAACGCCGGGATGTGCAGACATAACAATTCGTGCGACAACCAAACTGGTCACGTGGCGTTGTTGCAGCTGCCTGCTCACACACAGACCCTCCGGCGGACCCACTAGCACCCACTCCAGGGCCAGCAGTTGCTTCCCGGTACTAACATCAGCACTTCAATCGGCCGTGTTGGGTTTCACGTAGATCCAAAATGTCTCCGTGGTCCAAACGCACGGGGCCGACAGGGGACTTGGGCAAATGGTTGGAGGCTGACGTGGGAAGGAGGGGGGGCGGTTTATGAGGCAGGCTGACCCTCTGCTCCCACAAGCCGGGGGTCAAATGGAGTCATCGAGCATGTACATGCGCGCGCGCCTGTGTGTGTGTGTGTGTGTGTGTGAGAGTGTGTGTGTGTGTGTGTGAGCGTGTGAGCGTGTGTGTGCACACAAACTGGACCGCAGCAGTATCTACTGGTCTGTTTGTTAGGGGATATGTGTGGGTGGGTGGACAGCGGCATGTGGAACAATTCTGCACCTTTAAATAGCAGCGGTGAGGAGAGAACCCCCCCACCCCCCCTCACACACCCCCACCCACTGCAGATGGCGTGGAAATAGACCAAAGCTCAGAAGCTATTGTGGGACAAACAGCTTATGGGTCTGGACGGCTGAGCGCTTGAGGATCTGGGATCATTTTCCACAGCATGTGTCCATGTGTGCATCTCTTCCAACTGTCATGGTTACTGCAGTAAGGAGGGAGTCGTTTCCCCGAGAGTAAACACTAACTAACTTTAACTGACACTCGGGTCGTGACATGAATCTAAAAGTTACTCTGAAAGAAGATTTTTTAAAGACCAAGAAATCCTACCTTGAGTGGGCATGGCCTCCCACCACAGCAATGGCCCTCCCCAAAAAGGCGTAACCTCTAAAGATACTTTGGAACTACTCCGGGAATACATCAGACCCCAAGGACCTGCCCTTCAAAGTTCCCAGATCCCAATCTGGCTCAGCATCTGCAGAGGAAACCCATTTCACAGAGGACGTATCCTAAAAATCCACTGCAGCCAGCGTTCCCAATGTGTCTTGATATCAGGTACCAGGAAAAGTCCCACATCTATTCCCTGAACTGATCAGAGCTGCTACTGGATTTGTGGGAATATCTGTGAATACGAGGAATCCCAGACCGAGCGTGATTATAGCTGGACAGGCTTGGTGCTTTGAATAATATGGATATGATACAAACGTTTCTTTCTCTCTTTCCTGCTTCATTCACACGCTACTTTCAGATACTAAGGGGGTCGGGATGGAAGCGATCGCAGCTCCGATTGGTGACATCTCGCCACTGATTACCACTGACAACCGTCACTTTCCTCCAGTTTCACAGCGCTGCAGGTGTTACGCTGAGATGTGCGTGCCGGCTGAGATACGAGTCGCACAACAGTCAGCACACGTCTGTTGCAAAAATAAATTTAAAAAAAGGAAAACACACAAAAAGGTCCGATCTAGGTCCTCATAGTGGAGCGACAATTCCAATCTGAAAATTGCAACTGACGACTTCTGCGTCCACACAGTCCTCATAAAGGTCAGATGTGAGAGAAGTCACTAAAACAAAAATGTAAAGATCAAAGATCACCTCTTAAAATGTTTTTTTTAAAAAAAGAAAAAAGACTCAAGTTAGTTCAGTCATTTTGTGTGAAAAACAAAAGAAATGTAGTCAATATCAGCAGCAGAAACGCCAACTGTCCTGAATGTAAAACAGTTTGTGCCTGATTACATCTGTAAATCTAAAAGAAAACATTAACATTTCATAACGACGTATTAATGACCCTGATTGCAACAGAAAAGACGATCAACAACGCGACGCCCATTTTATTTGCTGTATTAATTCTTCCAGCGTTGAAAAAGTAGATCCTGTTTTGTAACAGATATAAAACAGGAACATACAAGAACAACGATTTCCTATTCACACATTTACATACATAAAATATGTGGAAAACGTTCCCCTTGGAAGCACGCGAGGTGTTCCTTCAGTGGCAGGTTAAAGGGTCTTCTTGCATTTCTCCCGACTCTTTTGCGGAGGGGTTTGCAAGGTTTCCCATTAACCGGAGCGCCGCTCCATTAACGGAGACTTAGTTTGCCTCGTGTCACGGTCAGAAGACCTTTAAGATTTGAATCTCTTGCAAGTCAGAGCTGAAGACAAATAGATGCAACTTGTTTAGGTTTCACAGGAATGCGTACAAATCTGAACACGCAGTTTTGTCATGTTTGGGTGTTTTCACTATTTCAGACCCCACCCCCACCCACACCCACACCCCCACTCCCAGCTGATTTCATCCAGGAGCATATTGAGTAAAATAATGACTCTGTGTGGACACTCAGGTGATCCCACAAGGCCTGATTCTGATTACCACGGTGCGCTCTCAACAAAGAAGGGCTCGCCATCTGTTACTCAAGAGCTATTTATTCATAATTCAGTTTAAGAAAAACCCCTGTGACGCCCACCGCTGTCCACGGGAACAATCACAGGTATTACTGTGGAACACAATGAGGTGTCACGATTAGGACGTTTTAGTAGACACTTCCTCATATTTTAATAATTGCTTCTGTTTGTTCTTTCGTACCAAAAGCCCTACCTCGTCTGTGTATATATAAACGATTAAACTAATGATTATCCCTGCGGTTTTAACATATTGCAACTTTCCACAGTCTTTCCATCACAAACTCTGCAAAACCGCTGAAGAAGGGATGATGAATAACAGCGAATCCTCTGAAAGAGTCCATTTGTTTGCTCTTCAAAAAGGCCGAAACACCTTCAAAACACCTCTTTTGTGCGCGCACACAACAAAAAACAATTACGGACAAACAGGAACTGGCGATGTGAGGTCACGGCGGCTTATCTCCATCTCAATTCCAGGAAGTTACTCTGGTTTCCTGTGCAGCGGCTCGCCGCATGAGGAACCGCCATGGCCATTGTTGTGTGGACTTCAGAGCCGCTCACGAAGCCTGGACTGGAAAACGCTAAAAACACTGACAAGCAGGACAGAAAGGATGCTTCACGTCAACAAACAAAAAACAAACGTTCCCATCACTGTCTGCTTCCTCCACTGGGTGAAGGAAAGTCGGACTGGATCTGACGTCACGCTGAACTTTACTTGTGACTCATCATCTCTCAGAATAGACATGGCTCTATCAGTCAGCATCCACCGACGACAGACCGTCTGCTTTATCTAACTGCGTGAACATAAAATCCCTTCTAAGTGTCTTGCGTTACATTATTGGCGACCCACGGGTCCCTGGGTTCAACTTTGCTCCAAACATGACCGAAACTGGCTCAATAACAGCCATTCCTTGTGGACTTTTGTTAATATTATATCCGTATCATGCAACTGGATAACCGAGTAGCTGTGTCAGTTGTTTAAGTGACTCTATCAAAGAATTAAGCAGGTAATCACAGCCAGACAATGACTGCATGTTAATTATTTGCTGATCTCACGCACGGGCTCGTTTGAATAACTTCCAGTTTCAGTGTCTTAATTGCAACATATCAAATCATATCATTATCACACTGTCCCCATCATCTGATTGGAAAAAAAAAAGTGTGTGTGGGGGGGGGGGGTTCATTGCACAGGAAGGGCTGGTGAACATGGGTTTAGGTGGGGCTTCCCTCTGCTACACCTCTGATTAAAAGCTGAAGTAATAAGTGTTGTTTTCCCGACTACCCAGCCATGCTCCGCTATTCTATAATAATAATCTGATTATCTCGTCTTTACACGAAACTTCTCCGCGTTTGTTTGCTCCATCCCGTCTCCGAGACGTGTCTTTGCAGGTGATCCGAGTATGACTGAGTAATTACTCACAAATATGCACGTTAAGTCAGTCGTAGCGGTTCCCGTGTTAAAGCCCGAGGTATTTGCTGCAAACTCACCAGCAGGGTTTCAAAGTTGAGCGCCGACTGCGGATTCTTCATCAGGGACTCCAGCTTTTCCAGCCGGCTTTCCAGTCTGCCCTCCGCTCCCAGCATGATTACAGTAAATATCCAGCTCAAATGATGTGGAAATGGGGGGGGGGGGGACAAAGGAAAAGGAGAGAGAGAAGAACACCTGTCGGGCCTGTTTTGTTTGTATCTAGTCACCGGCTGACGGCGGAGTCGCGGCTCAGCTCCTCATGTCGGCTCCTACATGTGTACTCCCCTCGTCAGGTTCATTTCTGTATTCGCCAAAAAAAGTCAAAGCAGAAGCGCCAAAAGGAGCTTTTTTTCCCCCCCGTTAGTTTCTGAAGAAAAGGTCAACCCGAGCGGAGGTTTGCAGTTGAATGAAGCTCACTTTTGTCCCAGGTGTTACCAGCCAGGTATGCTGAAAAGACTCCTGTCCAACCACAGTGTGTTCAAGCTGTATGACGGCGCTGTCAAGCGCGGCGACGCACGGCAACGACACATCCGGTTACAACCTTCAAAGTAAGAGCGTGAGCGCGTCGTTGGGGTTTCAGGAGAAACTGAAAGGTGTTTAAGCATAAATAAAAAAAAAAGTGTTAAATGATAACAAAATAAATAAAGATCGGATACGTAATTCCATGTGATTTTAAAAGCCTAACGTTTGCTTCTATGTCAAACCAGCAACATATGTGTATTATGTATTGTAGCATGGTGGGATAGTAGTTAGCACTGCTATCTCGCAGCAAGAAGGTTCCCGGTTTAGTTCTCAGCAGGAGGCTTTCTGCGTGGACTGTGCAGAATGCAGAAGTGGGGTTTTGAAGCCTCCTTTTGTCGTACTGTGCAGTGTCGTGTTGCAAAAGGGTGCAACAAAGAAGCCTGGGAAGCAACTGGAACGCGGCGATTTAATGTCAGTCAAATTCGGCTGTGGCTACCAGCTCCACCAGCCGATCCACACAAGAGGAGCTGCACAGCTGCTGGTGAATATTTGCAGCAGAAAGTCTCATATCAGGTGTTGTTTTGGTGGCAAAATCAGAAATGACTGCTGCGTTTATCCGAAGTCGGGTTTGTGCAAAATGGTCAAAGTTCAATGTAAACAATATGAAAGCATAGCTCCATCCTGCATTGTGTCACTAGTTCAGGCTGCTGGTGGTAATGTAATGGTCCCTTATAACTAACTGAACATCACTTAAACACCACAGTCTATGTGAGTATTGTTGCCGACCATGCCCATACCTTTATGACCACAGTGTACCCATCTTGTGATGCTACCGCCAGCATGATAATGCACCATGTCACAAAGCGCAAATCATCTCTAACTGGTTTCTTGAACATGACAAGGAGACAAATATGGACTTAAATCTAATAGGAATGTCTCCAACGCCTTGTTGAAGCTATTAAGTGCGTGCCTTTATTCTGAAGGACTATCTTACGCCTGTTTGTTGCTGGCTCGTTGTCGTCTGCTTAACAGAATTTAATTCCATACGTGTTACCTGCTTGTTTTGGAAAACTGCAGTCCAAAGGTTTTGGTTTCTACAGCTGAACCATAGATATTGACCCACGCCGGAAGATAATTTTCTCCCTTAAAAACTGTCAGATAACCTTTTCCAACAAAGCTCCTCCTCGCCATGCCGGAATTCCTGTCCTCTTATCTCATTCATCTCTGAAGGGCGGCTCGACCAACTTTCAGTATTTATGGAATGCTGATGCGCTGCTTTTCCGCCGTGGCGACCCTAAAAATAGACATTAACGCGGTAGTCAGTTGTTGTTTCTTTTTTTTTTTTTTTAACTTTCAAAGTGTGATGAAATCTTTTGCGTATGTGTTCATTCATTTCAAATTTCAGATTAAAAACTATCAAATTAAAAAAAAAAGTGAAAAGGATAGAGTAGGGGAAAAAAAGCACCTTTAGACAAAGATTTGCTCTTAGAATAACTTTTATTTATTTTATTTTACAAAGAGATCTCTATCAAAGTTCTCAGTTACTTTACCTTTATTCAAATACAAACAATCTGACAGTCTCTGATCGTATAGGTTAAATGTGTGACAGGGGAGGTCAGATAGTATCTATGCACTTCCAACAACAACAGCAACAAAACCTATGACACAAAAGATTTTGTCTTCTTTTTTTTCCATCAGAAATGTCAATGGTTAAAAAAACAAAACAAAACAAATAAAAGTAACACTCATAATGGCAGACCTAATTAGGCATTTTGTTGGCATCTGCCATCAGGTGGGAGAAGTACTTGTTGACAAAGACGCTATTTGTCTGAAGTGAAGTCATCCCTGACTCATGCACACTGTTGACAAAGTCCACTTGCCAGCTGAGCATGACACTGTCATAATGGCTGACTTGGGGTTGAGGATGTGGACTGGAATGAGAGGGGAGACGGGGAAATGTGCAGTCACAGACAGGACACACACAGAAACGCACGCGGAAAGGCGACGGGTGGGTTTGGAATGACGGCAGGTGTAGCAGGTTATGAAGTCTATGTAAGGAGGAAACTTTGAAGGCTTGAGGAAGGCGGCGTTTGGATTCAATGACATGATTATAGCAAAAGAGAAAGCTAAACAATTGGCACTGGATAACCATCAGATGGCGGTGAATGATTTTTGGTGTCCAGTGAGACAGAGTTTAGCAGACTGTAATGAACCTAAAAGGGGCAGGTGCAAAGTAACAAAGGCAAACACTGCTCTCTAGTGGAGATGCAGCATAAACACGTAAAGATGTGGCATTTAAGGGCTTTGGCAGTCGCAAAAAAGAGAACTAAATCATAAAATAAGAATACAAATTAAGAAATAAAGCATTAAAAAAAAAAAAAGTTGTATCATCCATAATTTAATATAACATCAAATAGTGTCAACACGCCTCTAAGTGATCTGGCTGAATCGAAGTATCCCCCAAAAGTGGGGAATGTAATACTGATTGCTGCCTACTACAGCGTTCGTTGCCTTTGAATTGAATACCACACATGGTAATATTACAGGACTGTTCGTTAGTTGATCAGAACCTGACATCAATTGGAAATGTGTATCATTTACACTGTCATATCCGACTGGCCACAAGACTGACATCAGGCATGGCACTCAGTGCTACAAATCATTCTGAGATGCTGCCCAAATGTTTGGTAGATCGGGCGAAATCTGTTAATCACACATTTGTGTACCAGCGTCGTCATGACGATTAGTGATCACAGATCATTTTTAGCTACCGTGTATCAGTCAGTGTCGTCTTATATTTTTTTAGAGAAAGAAGATAAAGTCGGAAAAAAAGGGGGTGTGGGGGGGAGGGTGTGTGGGTGGGGGGGGGGGGGGGGGGGGGTGACTGCCCATTGATAAAGTCTTCATCTCAGCAGATTTCTCTCCTCCTTCACAGGAAGTGAGCAGAGCAGGGAATCTCAGGCAATCGGTTGCAAGGGACAAAACCTCCGAGCCAGTGTGTGTAACACGTTCTACGTTCAGATTGGTGAAAGAGAGAAGGCTATACTATAAACCTGGCTGTTACTCCAAAATAATAATAATATTTATTAAAAAAAAAAAAAAAAAAAAAAAAAAAAAAAAAAAAAAGCTCCTGAAGTCTGAGCCCCCGTCGGCCAGGTAACCCAAAACCTGAAGTGGAGAGTCAGCGTGGGATATGGGGAGAGGAACAATGTGGCTCTTTGTGCGAGCCGGGCAGAGAAAACAAACCATTTCCCCTGGAAAGAGATCATGTTCAGACTCCATCTGAGAAGACCACACAAGGCTGATCAGAGACCTGTCTGCTGCGTGGAGCAAGGAGAGGAGGAGAGGAGGAGAGGAGGAAAAGGAGGAGGAAAAGGAGGAGGACGAGTGCATCTGCGCAGCCACACATACACGCTTTAGGGCAATGTCATACAGGAAGAGGATCCGAGAATCTCCATTTCAAGCGCTCGCTGAACACAATATAACGCACAAGTCGGCGCTGCTCTTTGGTCCAAGACAAAATGTGAGACTTCGTTGTGTGTTCATCCCACTTGTTGACTTGTGATGCTTTGGCCATCTGGACTGCTTCCTGGCTTGGCACCCTGCTGGCCCACAGGCAGAGCAACACTCGGGTGGGCTGGCAGGCTGATGGACAGGCTGGAGGGTGTTAGCACTGGTGATGTCCACAAGAGGGAGCGGCACTGAATCTGGTACTGCCCTACAGTGTTAAACAGGCAGTCTGTTCATTTGGTGGAGAGAGTAGAGGGAGGGAAAGAGAGAGAGAGAGAGAGATGTTATAGATTCTGGGCTGATTCAGAGTAATTTCCATTTCTACTATATCTTATATCAACCTGTCCCGTCTCTTAATCCGCTCGTTCTCCACAAACACTGAGAACGAGGCTTTTAATCACGTCAGTGCTCAGATAACTGTGCGCGGGGCAGCACAATCAAACCAAGAACATCTGGCGCCTTTTCTCTCTCGCACACTTACACAGACTTTCATTCAAACACGCATATTAAAAGCAAACACGTAAGGGCCAAATCAGAGTTCTGTACTCCCTCCGTCCCAATGCGTTTTAGTTTCAAACGCTCAGCGAATACCCATGTGGTGGAATCAGATTACACGGGGCTATAAAATATCCCAAATAAAGGCAAGGAAAACTGAGACGAGAAAAAAAAAAAAGAAAAAAGAAAAGGGCTGTTTCCTGGGGTGAAATCCTCCAGTTGGCCGCTGACTCTGTCAGAGATTTCTTTTTTTTTTCTTTTTTTTTTTTAGACTTTTAGCAGTGGGGACAATAGAACAGGACAGCAATGTTCAGCTCGGAGCACGGAGATGGCAAGCTAAAGTCATTCACATACAGCAGCCAGATCCCATTACACACAACGCGCGGCCATAACTTCGGCTGCACGAAACAAGCACACTGTGATTTCATATGTATTGGTTACTAAGGCAATGCATGAAACCACAACTAATGACGAAGAGAAAAGAAGGAGCTTGTTTGGTGAAAAGAAATCTTGTTGCGCTTAGGCGCCGCACATCTGGAGTGCAAGATAAAGCCTCGTGTGATTCTGTGTCTATCAGCAGCCGTCACTTTTAAACACATTTATCAAAGTGAACCCTCACCTTTAGAGCCCTGGAAAAGAAATACGATGAGGAAAGCAGGCCGGCTGAAATCTAAACCACCTCTGCAATATCTGCAGATTAATCTCAGCACATACAGCAAAACTGAAACTTGATCTTGTTATGGTGAGACACCAGCGGGTGAGAAGGACGGGTGTAAGTTACAGCCATTTGGACAGGCAGGCAAGTGAAATCAAGAGGGCCTTTGATTGGTCCAAAGCGAGGAGGCTTTCCTTCTGCATTCTAACAACAACATCTGTTTGGCAGCGGACCGCAGTGGTGAGTGAAGGAAAGGAAAAGAGCTGAAAAGGGAGAGAAGAGTGAAACTCATACGTGGGGTGAGACGAGCCAAAGCCAGAACAGGGTGTCGTTATGACACATGTAACCGGATCGCTCTGATTCAGCCTCAGTGTTTTCTAATGAACCCCCAGAGTTCCGTCACAGCTGAGGGTTGCCTCTCACTTTCACAGCGCCTTGCAGTCTGCCTGTATCTGCAGCAACTCCAGAAAGATGTCTGTGTTGCCTCTGAGCTCATACTGCATGGACGAGTTGTGTCTCTTGGCCTTAGTGCTGCTCAGGACAGACAGTCCCATAACCTGAAGGTCACAGTTTCGCTTCAGCAACCAACCATCTGTGTTTGTTCAAGACTAGGAACATGCTACCTTTTGATCCAGTGCAAATTGCTCCTGATGAGAGTATGGGGTGATTTTTTTTTTCCCACTTCCATCTTAAACAAACTCAGTCTTGGAAAATCTGAGCCTACAAAACAGGCAACCGTGCAAACAAAGCATTGTGGCTGTCAGGTTGTGGCGAAGTGATCGCCTTTCAAAGTGACTCTCACTGCTTGTGCCCTCCACCTCCTTCCCCTGTTGTAACCTTAGAGCGCTGAGTGCCAGGTTACTGGGATTCTCTGTGTTTGGCGCCATGCTGTTTAGTGACCATGTGTATACTGTGAGACCTGTCATTAAGCTTGCCATGTGTATGTGTGAATGTGCGTATGAGCCCATTTTCCAATCTGTGGCTTGTCTGCCTCTAAAAGTAATTGATGTTTTGTACTTAAGCAATAGAGAGAGCAGCAAAAACATTTATGTAAATGTAGCTGCAAGTTAACCTTGAGATTGGATAATAAGAGCCAATAAAGCCAAAGCCAATCGTAAATAAAATGTCTCACCTCCATCCTCTACTTATTCTGATCACGAATTCGTAGGCATCGCCTCTTTAGAGCTGGCTCCAAGTCTCCGGCAATGGGCATATTAGCAGGACTCCGCAGGTTGCCCTTGTCCCTGAGTTTGGGCAAGAGCAGTGGGGTGGTGGTCCCACCTGTCTTTGGCGCTGTGGGCAGGGCATAGGCATGGTCCTCATCTGGAACACGGGATTCCTCCCCTGCATCGCCAGCTACTATTAAGGGCCCTTCTAACTGACTGACAGGGCCTTCAACCCGCAACGGACTAACAACAGAGCACTTGTTCTCTTTGATAGCTTCCAGCTCACTGACCGAAGGGTCCTGGGGTGGTGCTGGTAACGAGTCCATGCTGGCAGGTGTGGACGAGGATGACACACCATTTTTAGCATGATCCTGAGACGTCAGGGTAGAGGACTTGGCGTCATGTGAATGGTTGCTCCCCACTGGGCTCGGTGGTGTGTGAGAAAGTGGACTGTGGGAGTCCTGCTGCTGGTGGAGAGTGTCGTGTGAGGGTGATTGTGGTAGAGGAGGGGTGGGTCTGATAATATCATGAAGCCCTGATCTGTTAAACTGCCCAGGTCCCAACTCCCCCAACCCTGATGGTTCAATCACTCCGTTGGCACTTGGCTCCAGCTTCACTTGGGTCCTTTGGAGAACCCTTTGGATGACCTGTCGCACTACCTGATGCTGTTTATAGTCTGACAGCCCCTCTGGGGCTGGGCAGGGAGATTCATTGTACTGTGCTCTGGGAGAGGATGCTCCACTTTGAGGTGTGGAAGCTGGGGACAGAAATGGCCTCTCTGATTTAACCCAATCTGTATCCCTTGCATTGGGCTCACTTGGTGAGGTGAGCCCATGTGGAAAAGCTCCATCCAATTTATTGGCAACCAATCTGCTGTCTCCTTCAATGATTCCTGGAGATGCTGGCCTGGTAGCCCTGGATCTGCCTCTGTCTACCCCATCTGGCACAGGTTGGATAACTCCACTGTGACATGGAGTTTCTACTGCTGCTTTAGGAGGGACTGGAATGGGGATGGGGATTGGTATTGGGACAGGCAGAGGAACAACAATGGGATAAGGCACCAGTACAGTAGGTTGGGGCAGAAGAGGACTAAAAGATGGAATACCATAGTTCATCATGGGAGGCATTGGGACAGGGCATCTTGGCATCATGTTTAGAGGAGGGGAGTGCAAGCCAGGGAAGTAGGCTCCTGGGAAAGGAGGCATCAGTCCAGGTGGATTTATGGACGCAGATGTGGGGGGTGGCATGTGAGGAGAATGTGGAGGTCTGTGGATAGGACTAGAAGGTGGAGCTGGATGTCTTGGATGATTGGTAAGAGGGCTTTTCAGGCCTTGAGCATGAAGAGGAGGCCTGATGAAAGATATGGGGATTTGGGGTACTGGCTTTTGTTCAAGAGATGGGCGAGGAAGAGGAGGTGGGAGTGGAAGGGAACAAGAATGGGGTGACACTGCAACAGCAGGGGGAAGTGGGGGAGGCTGAATGGACCTCTCCAGGGACCTCAGCCCTGAGCCAGGGACTTTGGAAGAGGAAGAGGATGTTTCTGAAGGGGAGATCGCCGTGGATTCCGATCCATGAATCAGTGAACCACCTTTAGGTGACGCGTTTCTAATGCGTGCCTCCCCTGCATTGTTGCCGCTGTTCCAAGAGTCAGGAGTGAGTAGTTTTTGCCCAACCACACTGCTGTCCACCCTCCTGTCCTGACTGGTTCTGTTTGGGCTGGAACTGGTGCTGGTGAGAGCTGCACGGGCTTCCCGGTAGAAAACATCCATCTTGTACTGGTTCAGACATTTGGTGCTGCAGAACTGAAGTCGTTCCTCACCAGATCCAAAGTCCAGGTATTCTTTAGTATGACGAACGTGCTTGCACCAGTCACATACCTGTGGCACAGGGGACAAAGACTGTAGGGGGTCAATGAAGTATAAGATTCTTGCGGAAACCATTATATAAACCTACTTAAAACGTTTCCTAGTATCACTGCTTTGTAATTCCATAGCACACCTGTATCAGTAATTTATAGAAGAAGACAAAAGATTCACTGAGAATGTCCTCTTACTCTGACATTGGTGTTTATCTTTAACACGAGTCTGGGCGAGTCTTCTGGATGAGGGTGTTGAGGGGATCTCTCGCTGTGGAGGTCTTCATCTCTGGCCTGACAGGAGAAAACCACAGTGTGACAAACATGACACGCCACTGTGAGGCAGTTTGAGTCCATCCTTAAATGCTACACTGGAGTTCTTCTGTAGTCATAAAACCAAATTTAAGCTTCTTATATAACACACACAAAAAATAGCATCAAATGAATTGCATTGTCATGAAGTAGCTTGAACTTCATGCATGACACTGAATCCTAAAGGTCAATAAAACAAAGGGTGAAAACTGCGTCATGTAACAAATGTGATTCTATATCAAAGTAGGGAGATAATGTAAGTGATGTACTGACATATTATTAAGGTCCCTGCCAATATTAATATTGGAAATTCCTCCTGATTCATGTAAGCTGATCTGCTGCGGGTCTCTGTGCTCCCCCATCTCCGTGACCCAATGAGTCGTGTTGAGTTACGAAACATGAGGCAGCTGAAGGTAAGGTATGCACTGAAAGTGGACACCTTGCCCCAGGCCTCCTGGCCTTCCTCTCAGACAAGCAGCAACAAGTCAACAGAAATGCTTTCTTTCCTGTCTCCGAAAAACTAATGCGCTTGCTGCTCGCAGTATGCCCAGCTTTCCTTTGTGCCTCTGTTGCTGCGAGGATGAACCCACCACAGTATAAACAACACTGAGGGTGAAAGACATATCACTCTACACCTCTAAAAGCAGCAAATACATGCTGTAATGGAAGGTGAAAAATCGTGGCCGTGTGCATCAGAGCGTTTCCCCGTAGCAGCGGGTTTCCTGCCCTCCAGACCAAAGCCACTTCATGGCTGCCCCCTTCTGCATTAACGTGAAACTGATACCAAGAGTCATGTACAAAGTTTGACCTTCCTCCCTCTGGCTCCTCCGTACTACCTAGGAACTGTATTCTTCGAGATCCGCCCCCCTCTCCCTTTTCTTTTTTTCTTAAATACCTGTAAATATATCCATCACTTATGAGGTCGCAAGATCAGGACTATCTGTTTCCTAAGGTGTGTACCCGAGAGAAGCCCCTGGACGCCTGGTCTCCTGTGAGATGGAGATTGATACCTCTGTTGCAAACTGTCCATAAATCACACTTTTAAATATCTATTCATGTGCATACACATGGATAAATACGTTTGCTTGAGACAATCTACTGCACGGTGAAAAATACAGAAACGGTCAAAGTCAATTCATCAGGATTTCCAACATTTCATCTCCTAAAGATAACCCGGAAGGGGATGACTTTTTTAGTAGGTTAGACACCGCGTGCATGCACCATTCCTCACTAACCTTATTGCGTTTGAAGTAGGCCCGTCTGCAGGCAGCAAAACACTTCTCACTGCAAAAGCTCTTGAGCTCTGAGCCCATACACAGAGAGTAGCGTTTCACACCTTCCTTCTGGCACCAAACACATACAATCTGCACATTCTGTATATCTTCCACTGCAGGACGAAAAAGAAAAAAAGCAAGAGAAAGGAGCGTGATCAATGAGTGCAATCCGCAAAGGTATATCGATGTAGCTCATTGCCAAGGTAATGCGCGTCGCTCTTTAATTTGGAAGACCTTACGGAGGAGCTGAGCATTTTTTTAATTTTTTTTTTTATGTGCTCTAAATGCAAAACAGTTTAAATTTGCCAGCACCCAAGAGGCATGAGTCAGCTGAATGACTGGAATACATTGAAGAATCACAGCTCTTTGGCTGACAGCTGCAGCTGCTCCAAACTTCCCGAGTGTGCAGGCTACAATGAATTAATTCAAGGAGTCTCAGGGTGATACTCTTCTATGGAGTTAAAAGATCCTCTGCAGCTTAGTTATTATCTCCCCCATTGTCCTTTTTTTATGCGCTTAGCTGCAGAGGCGTATACGAACAGTGGCATTTTGCTTTGACTCAACACTCCGGCACAGTGAAATCAATCAATGGCTGAAGCCGACCTTGTCGGTTTCATTTGTAGCCTTTTTAGTCCCGACTGAGTGGGCACTATCAGATTTGCGGTCCAATTTGCACGCATAGCAGTATGCGCAATTTTATAATGAAACATGCAGGGAAATAACAGGATTACGAACAGACAGCAACAAGCCTCTAACCAAAAGCAACAGTAAAAGCAGCATTTTATTATTTTACATGGTGTTTTTTTTTTTTTTTTTTTTTTTTAAAGGTCTATTTTGTCATGAACGCAGTCAAACCGGCTAAGGATGCTCACGTTTGCTGCACAGTATCAAAAGATAAGGAGATACAGCAGCTGTTCAGGTTCTTTGACGTTGCATTTGTTGTCTCTGATGTCTTGCATTGTTGTAAGAATTTTAATTTGCAGTATTGTTTATCTGAGTTTTAGCATAGAGCACATTACATTGAGATGTGTCACTTCTTCCAGCTGTTTTTCCTTTTTATTAGCTTTAATAATTCCATATGTGGCGTCAGTAGTTCCCAGAAGGATGCTGTAACTGGAGGATAAGCATACATGTCAAGTAACTGTAGCGCTTCTTTATTTTCTTCAGGGCTTCTGTTACTGCTCTTTACAAAAAAATTGAAAGTGATACCTGTTCCTTCACCTGCAGCTGCTCTTACACTCTGACCTCATAGGACAAACAATAAATAAAAATCCCGTCAAGGACGATCAGTTCTTATGTGAACATGAACTAGATGCAACACTGGGAACCAACATTTTGTTGTATTTCTGCCTCCTCTACCTGCTGATGGCTTTATGAGGGGGACAATCACAGGGGCACTCTTGTGCTCCTTGGGGATGGTCAGGGATGAACTTGTTGAGGAGGAGGTGGGTGAAGAGGACGGGACGCAGGGAGGCTCTCTTTCTCCCCCCTTCACGGCCAGAACGGTGTGGCTGACTTTGTTGTCCACGCTTTTGGGTTTTGGCAATGAGTTTTCTGGAAAAAAAGACGAACAAAATGCAACATTTGGATGTCTTTGCCATGTAAGGTGATAACTTACAACCAGAGTGTGTTTCACATGATACTATAATAACTCCGGCACAAACGATGCACGCTGCATCTGAATGAATGAAACTCGAGATGGCGCGGCCAACGGAGAATACGCCTGCCAAATTTGCGCAGTGACTCAATGTCTGCATTAAAACCTGCCGAACCTGTTGGTTAGTGTAAATCGGCACCGATGGTGACCTGTCGACACCTGCCCTCACCTTTTAGCACAGACACATGCTGACGCCTCTCTCTGTAGTTTCTGATCTCGTTGGCCTCGGACTCTCTGAGGTCGACCTTGTCGTAGCCGTACCATCCCAGGAGCTCGTTCATGGTGCTTTCGGCAAAAGACTGGAAAAGCGAAAAAGAGGAAGAAGGATTAGAAAACTGTAACTGGGAAATTGCGAGCATGCGTCTTAACGTTATTAATGGAACTTTTAATCCCACATTAAGCATAATCAGACCCTCCTGTTCTGAATCAATGTGAGGGATTCTTCCTTAGGCCCAGTCCTGTCGGAGAAATGAATAGGGGCACAGTGGAGTACAGTATGACTCTTTTTCCATGATGTATTCAAGTTGTTTACTCTTGCTAAATCTGAGACGGAAAGGTCTAAAACCTAACACCAGTGTGAAATCTATGAATCACCCTTTGTTTATCTCTTATAATTGGAAAAAAGAGGGAGAAAAGTTCTGCACAGATGGGACGTGTGGTCTCATTTTTTATTTTTTTATTATGACCAGATGAAAAAAAAAAAAACACAAAGGTTTCTCTCTTTATTCTTTATCCACCCACCTCGCTCTGTGGCTTTAGTGGAACCGGATTGGAGGAGAAACCTGATCCGGAACGGGCAGAAATTAGAGCAGGACACCCTACACCACGGAGAGGTCCCACGGTTCTCGGAAATGCCCCTCTCCTCTCTCTTCTTTCTCTCCTCTTTCCAATGTCCACCGCTCTTTCCCTTTCTCCAGCTTTCCCAGTCCCTCCCCTCGCCTCCTTTCCTCCCCCACCTCTCCACCACCCTCCCATCTTCGCCAGCCCCGCTCCATCCCAGCACCTTCCAGCCCTGACACCCGACACACCGCTGCCTCTCAGGTTTCACCCTTTTCCAGCACAGCCAGTCTGCTGTGGTGGTGTTGTAGTGTTGTAGTACTGACTGCACATTCTTTCCCCTGCTTTCCTCACTCCGACCTCTGCTCTGCACTAGGGCCTCAAAGAAATGGATCTCTCCCTTTGCTTTCTCACTTTCTGCTCCGTGCGAGTGTGTGCGTCTGGGAGAGTGTGTGGGTGAGTGCAAGCAGTGGTATCATATCCAGCTAAATATGCCTAACGATGATTAAAGTTAAGTATCCGGTGTCTGGTGCAGCGCTCGGGTTGGACGAGGAGGGAGTTGGTCCGAATGTAGTGTTGAAACTGATGTATTACAGAGACAACACTGGGACGGACCTCAGCTGAACTAGAAATCTGCCTTTCTCTTGCAGTTTATCCTTTGCTCTTTCATCACTGGATGCATTTTAAAAGGTGCACATCTTTGGGGTTTTACTCTTCAGCCGCCGGTCTTGCGAGTCCCCCGTCACGCCAGATTTTGATGTTGCGATGTAGTATGACCTGATGTCATTTTTGTCCTTTTTCCTATTTAACCAAAGCCCCCACCCCCTACCCCCCCCACCCCCACCCCCTCGCCCACCCCTCCCCTTCCAACAATGTTGTTTTTGTTTCTTTTTGGCAGTTTAGACAAACATCTGCTTTGTGAGAGTGACAAGCCATATCCCAAACCACAGAGAGAGTTGCAGCCAAAGGCAACAAACTAGGGCCGACCCTGAGATTCAGCCCAGGCAGGCTTACATCAAGCAGGGATAGCGTGTCACATGTTTTGATTAAAATTAGTTAAGATGTAACACTACACCTCCCCAGGATATCAGACGCCACAATCCAAACCACTTACACAAAAAATAGCACATTTCCTCCCTCGGAAAGGCCAGATCTCCCCCAAGTACACATCTTGTCCTATTAGATTTCTCTGCTCCAGCTTGAAGGATCCTTGAATATCCTTTACCGCCACAGCCAAGCGTCTCAAATAGCTAGTATCCAAACCCAAACAAAGCAGACAATCCAGGGATTAGTTTCCATGCAATAGACTCATAATAGTGGGAGGGAATCGTGTCTGTTACTGTGATTTGACTTATTATTGCCTGTGCAGTTGCCTTCCTTTAACACAAGGAACAGATGAGAGATTCTTAACACACATGTCATAAGTGAGCTGTTTTGTCTTTCAGCGGGAGCTTGCCTTTAACGCGATGTTTGCATTCTCCAGAATTGTGTGACCGTGCTTTCCAGTTTTCCCAGTGTACAGCTGAAGCAGGCTATTTAAAGGATATAAATGCCCCCTCTCTCTTCTCCGCGAGCCTCTGTGGTGCAGCAAGTGAGCGCACCTCGGGGAGCGCGGAAGAAGTGACGCACATCTGGATCTCTGCTGGACATTACAGAATGCGCGTCCGGCCACAGCTGGCCCGACATGGCGTCACTAACAGGCAAATGTCAACCTATTCTCCGTAAATTAACTAGACTGCATAGGTAATCGAAACCTAACGTTTCTGTTTGAGTGTTTTTTTTGGTTTTTGTTGTTGTTTCATATGGATTTATATTTTGCCCTGCCAAAAAGTGGAAACTTTGACTGCCTACCTTTTGTAGTTATTTTAAAACTACGCTGGAGATCTATCTGTGAATCAAACGCTGAATGCGTCTTGGTTATTGCTCGCACTGATTTGTGCGCAGCTCTGTGAGCAGAGGCGCAGCGTGCGTAAAGAAGTTTCAGTTTGGTGAAAAACGCGTCTAAACTCACCTTCATCTCCTGGTTGATCTCTCTCTTGACTGGGTGCGCTGGTTTCCTACTGCGTTTATTTTCCGGCGGTCTTCCTTTCTCCATCTCTGGCATAGTCCCGGGTCTGGTTGGATCCGATCCGGATCAGTGAGGACAGTCAGCTGGATGAGTTTCAGCGGAGTCGCTCAGAGTGGAAGTTGTCACTCCCGGTGACAGCGGCTGTCATTCCCGGACGTCTGAGTCCCTCATTTAGCGCTTCGCACCATCCGAGTCCAATGAACATGTGTGTAGGTTGGAGGCTCCGCAGTTCAACAATCACCACTCTTTCCGCCCCTCCGCTGTCAAGTTGCTCCAGACGCACGAGATACGTATTCCGGTTGGGAGTTTCAAAGTACAAGCACACAACCGACGAGCGCGAGAAAATGCGAATTCAAAACTGCAAAAACCCAAACATCTCGAATTATGTTGAAATGAACAACAGAGTTAAGATATGAGTCAACATTCAAATGTACATATTCATACAGGAGCAGATGCTGCGCAGTTAAACACCAGTTGAATATTAACAGCTTCAACAATAAAAACACACCCCTTTTACATTATTTGTACAATCTGTAACACACTCAAACGTTTTAAAGTTAAACATGAATGTAAAATAAATAATCAATTACAACACTGATAAATATTAATATTTAAAGATAAATGTATTTTCATTTTTAAGTATTTAACACTACAGCATTGAAAATAATTGATAAAAAATTGTAATAATTTTATTTGATCAATTGTTTTATTTTTTTATTAATCAATTACATTAATGTTCAAAATCCTGACTGATTTTTTTTACATCATGTATTTATTAAAATATATTGACAATGAATATGCAAGCAATTAAAGATGATAATAATATCAATAAAAACTAAACATATGTTGGGCGTCAGAGTCTTTACGTTAAGTAAAAGATCCCTCATGTACATGTTTTTTAAACCCTGTTTCCAAAAAGTAAAGAAAACAAATAAAAAAATACAGCATTGCAATGAAAGATGTGAATGAACAATGACTGTAATGTTTTGCAGATTATTTTATGCCATAAGTTTGATTGTAAATAGTGCCCATAGTTCCCATTTACAGTTTGTTTGTTGTTTGTTACTTTTATTTTTAACCATCTGTACGTCCGTCTTCTACCACTCATCGGGGACTGGGTCACAGGGCAATATGCTGAGCAGAACTACCCCGACCTCCCCAGACAGCTGTTCTAGAGCTGCCTGAAGGGAAGGGAACCACATCAGTGTTCCCAACCCAACTAAGGGATGTAATCACTCCAGTAAGTCTTGGGTCTGCCCCAAGCCTTCCTTCTGATGTGACATGACCAAAATGCACCCTCTGAACATATCTCCTTGGAAGTGGTCCTGACCAGCATCTGGACTGCACGACTGCACGCTTTAATACTTTTCATTTTTGATGCATTTTCACTCCATGTTGCACTTGTATAACTATGCGTGTGACAATTAAACTATCTAATATCTTGATGTAAAATGTAATACACCTAACACTTTTAACAGTGTTTCCTTCTGCCGTAGAGCTGTTTAATGATGCACCAAATGTTTTGATCCTGTTAAACAATGCTCTTCACTGTGCTGGTTTAGCACAGTGTTTACTTCAATGCACAAATTGGTCAGATTTTCTACATTCACTCTCCCAGAGTTCAATCCATGGGAACTGTCCAGCTCTTTTTATTTCCTTCATTTTTATTTTCGATGCATATCACTCCATGTTGCAAATATATAACTCTGCAGTGAGAAATTAAATATCTTATATCTGGATGTAAAGTGGAATCAATCCAACAGCTCGGGTATTACTCAATCATACTGTTGGTTAATGATGCGCCAAATGTTTTGTTCGCGTTATACCTTCCCCGTTTAACTCAGTAGTTACTTCAATGCACGATTCTGTCATAGTTTGATCACTAGCCCCCTGTGGGTTCAAGCCACAGCTGTGAACTTTTTCTTTTTTGATGCGGTGCTCTTGTTTAACTGTGCATGTGACAAAGTATCTGATATCTTGATGTAAAATGCAATTAACTTCAAAGTTCAGGCATTCATCTTTCATAGTTTAGTTCAATGATACACCAAATGTTTTGATCGTGTTAAAACGTTCTTCTGACTGAACTTGGTTAGGTCAGTGTTTATGTCAATGGTAACACTATCAGATTTTGTACATTCACCTTCCCAGGGTTCAATCCATGGGCTCAGTCCAACACTTTTACTTTTTTATTTTTGATGCATTCCACTCCATGTTGCACTTGTATATCTATGCATGTAACACATGACGTATCTAATATCTTCATCTTCATGTGCATTACAATCAATCCGAAGGTTCAGGCACTTGTCTTTCGTAATTTACTTTAATGATGCACCAAATGTTTTGATTGTGTTATACGTTGCTTGCAGCTGTGCTGGTTTAGCTCAGTGGTTCCTTCAGTGGCTTTAATCCACAGGCACAATCCAGCACTTTTAATTTCTTTATTTTTATTTTTGATGCATGTCACTCCATGTTGCACTTTTATAACTATGCACGTCACAAATAAATGATCTAGTATCTTGAAGTAAAACACATTAGCGCTTCATCTGTCCCAGCTTCTTGTAAAGAATAAAAATGCTATGTTGCTTCAGTTAATTTGTTCGTTCTGAAAGAATAAGAGGAAATTAATTTAATAAATATAAAAGTTGATTATTTTGCAAGTGTTACCAGATGTTCCATATACTCTGGGCTTTTATTATGAAAGGTAACTCGCTCGTGTAAGGCGTAACCGACCTCATTCTTGCGCACTCTGTGAAGGGAGGGCCCCTTGATTTGATGTAACCCAACACCTGGCGCCCACCCCTCCCAAATCTCAACAGATACGTTTCATAAGGAATGCAAAGACTGTGTTTTATCTGAGGGGACACAGTACTAACACTGTCTGTACGCTCTTGTCTTAAAATAAAGAGATGAAAAGAGCCCTGCAAGTCAAACGATACCACAGCACAATGCTTGGAGCTTTCTCAAATGGCATCTGTTTGATCCGTGAACGTGTGTGGAGCCTGTGTGTGCGCGCGCACTGCGCTAAAAACACCTGAATGTGTCCACGTTTGCCATCGCCTGAGGGGACATGCCAGAGGACACGACGGGTTACATCGAGGAAGTCGTGCGTCCCGTCTTCATTTGCAAACAAGAACTTTGAACACAAACATATCCTGTAGTTATTGTTCATGCAAGACTTGGAAAAAAAAAATGATTGCCGTATCACGTTTCTCTGCTGGTGATGAAACTATAGAGACGAACCATTTGCAATAATGACAGCTTTTTGGATTTAAGTTGAACAGCAATGGGTTCACATAAATAGGATTTAATTGGGTTTAAGTGTTATAAAACGTATAAAAAATGTCTTCTTTTTGCAGGTTGCCAAAGTTCCCGCAGAGAACCGGGCAGGTAGGCAGACAGAGCTGCTTCACAGCCTCTCTTCTCCTTGGCTCCAGCCCACCTCGGCCTGATCTGGTTGGAGAAATCCAGAGACTACGCTCGTGTAAACAGAAACCCGATCCACTGCGCAGGGCTTCAGTTCGCCCCCTCGTAGACCCGCTCATGATACTTGATCCGGCCTGGCTTTGGGAACAAGGCTTATCTGATGCCTCACAAAAGGCCCCTCTCTCCTGCTCTCCATAACAGCGCACATCTGGTGCCTCTGCAGGGAGCGCTGTCCCCTCAGGTTTCTCTGGGGCGGTGAAGGCGGGAGTAAGAGGACTAGAGACACCCTTCAGGTTTTAAGTTACAGTCCTCAACATCTGGACGGAATCATGGAAATTGGCCGCTTTGTGTTCGATTACTGGCACGACTGTAAACGGGCATATTCCCCTGCAGTTCAGAGGATAAAAATGTTTTGTGTGCTCAGGTTTAATATGGCCTACCTGGTTTAGAGTTGCATAATGTCGCCGATAGAGGGTGATGTTTACTTATTAGTGTTGAATATAGCCCTGGTGTTTTTCCCCCGCGTCAAATTACATGCAAACATAGTCACCACGGTAAGGACATCTGTGGCTTTGGCTCAATGAATAACTCCTTGTCTAAGTTTAAAAAAAAAACAAACCAAAATCTAGTTAAATACATGAAGAAAAATATACGCCTTCATTTATTTATTAATGAAAGTGACTGTACATGTCTCTGAGTGGCAAAAGTAGGATTAAAACTTATGCTTAAATGCAACTATCATCAATGGGATGACAGTCATGTTTTATAAAATAATCAAAGTCTAGGAGACTCAGAAGGAAACAACGAGTCATGGCTGATCATCAGACTGGAAAAGGTTACAGGTTACTTGGACTCCACAAGTCTACAGTGAAGCAGTTTGCACACAGATGGAGGAAATTTAAGAACACTGTTGCTTTTTTCGGGAGTCATCGAGCAACAAAGATCACCCAAGGTCACTTCTAAGCAACTAAAGGCCTCTTTTACTGTGGCTGAGGTTAATTCTCATAAGTCGAATATCAGGAAAACACTAGACACCAGTGGTACGCCTGACAGGGCTGCAAATCAAAAGTTTTTCATAAAGAGCAGTGCAAAAGTGCTGCAGTCCAGCAAAAGATGGTGGGGGGGGGGGTATCATGATAGGGGTCTGCGTTATTGTATGTGGGTGGTCAAGTGTCCTGCTGTCATTAATATGAATTAGAGCAATGTATTTAAAGAAATAAAATACCAATATCAGGCTGTTGCTATGGATGTATGGACCATTCTACCAAAGAATAGTTAGAGAAGATAAATGTTTTATAATGGTCAAATTCCAAACTTCAATTCATAAAAAAGATCCTGATGTGACAGGTCAGTTTCTAGACATCTCAGTGTTGAGGCTGTTACATAGAGTATTGGGTTAAAATTAATTTAAGATGATGTGAAGGACTGATAAATAGTTACTGCAAATGATCAACGATCAGTGATTTGAAAGTTTAGATCATATTTATGTAGAAAGTTAAATAATTCTGTCACATACGCTTGAGTACTGGTTAAAGCCTGTATGTGCCACTGTTCACACTGTAAACTACAAAATCCAAATCATAAAAGTAGAAAACAGTTTATTTTTTCAAAGACTATTATCGATACAACCAATGTCAGAGATTAAAAAACAATAAGAGGAAATTTCATATTGATAAGGATAAGCTGAAACAGTTTTATACTGCTTTTTAGTGCCACACCACCACATCAAAAAGGGAGGTTTTGAACATGTATGGCCAGTTTGAATGTTTTAATTTGTAGTAATTGTAGACAGAAATGGATTTACCCCACAGATCTACTCTGGACTGGTGCATGAATGTGACTTTCTGTGATCGGTGCAGAGATAGATGGTATTGAGAAGCCTGTCATCAGTCTGAAGTGTAAATGCTATTATATACCCAACTATCGGGATATATGGACAGATTTTAAATTTGATCAATGGGTGGTCTCATCTGTTGGTGGTGTGAGTAAAGCTTGGCACTTAAAGCTCGGCTCTTTGGTCCTATTATATGCTGTATGTAACGAATACAGTAAGCTGCCTCCCACCCTGTGGCAGTTTTTCCACTTTGGGATTTTTAAAGTGTTGTGGTCTTTTAACAAGCGGGTGTGACACCTTTCCTCCCAATTAGATAAAGAAAAGAAGATTAGACTAGATTTAAAATTCTTCCACTATAGTTTTTATTTCTATAAATGGAAGTGTACTGTGCTGTGGTGATGCAAACTTCATTTTAGTTTAGACAAGCAGCTGTAGTCAGACGTGGAGTTACCCCCACAGATCTGCTCTGGACCTGTGTCAGAGTGACTTTCTGAGTGGAAAACAAGGTAATCTCTGAATCATGCCATACACTGGTATGCATAAACCTGTTATTTCAGGCCTCCATCAAACCATTTGACTGAAATATTTTCCTTGAGTTAAACTTGTTTTGTTTTGGTTGTTATTTTAAATTGTCTAGTCTTGTTCTTGCTGCAGAGTTAAGTTGTCCCGCAGCTGCAGTGGATAGAAAAAATAAATAAATAAAAGCATTGATTTCTGAGGAAATTTGCTGTCTTCCCACCATGATGCAAAAGGCTAAGAAAAGTGAATATATGTTTTTCCTTTCTTTCTTTTTTGACAAAAAAATAGAATACAGACTAATGAGTCTTTCTTTCTTTCTTTCTTTCTTTCTTTCTTTCTTTCTTTCTTTCTTTCTTTCTTTCTTTCTTTCTTTCTTTCTTTCTTTCTTTCTTTCTTTCTTTCTTTCTTTCCGATAGGTAAAATAACCATTATCATGTGCAATGATGTTTTTTTTGTATGTTCTGTTTATTTGATAAACTCATTTAGTATTTATGTTAAAGATAAAGTCAATCATACTTTATTTCTCCCTAGTCTGAAAAGCAGACCAGTAAAAGTTCATATAAGATTATGAACAAAATGAAAGAGAAAGCAAAGTAATCAAGAACATTGAACAAGTGAACCCGGTGATGGCAAAGATAAGAATCAATGTTTTTTTCTTCTTCACTACACCTATAAATAAATAACGCACTTGGAAATGCTTTCCCCAAACGCATTGCTTCCTTTAATGACTTATTTTTTCTTTTAAATTCTTACGTTATGGAATATGAGTCAGAAGCAAACCTGTGCTGTTCCTTTGCAGCTGTTTTTACAAACGTCATGATCGATGGGGGTAACATTTGAACTCTTCCACATAGACATTTTGGTGCTATATTTCACGCAGCTTAACGAGTAAATAAACTTGAATTAAAAGTATAAACATCACCCCTGAATGGCTTCACGACGCAGTTAATACGAAGTGTATTTTTTATTTTTAACTGACCCACGCTCAAACGCTAGGCGTCGCTGTTGCTGCACGTTTTGGCGTTTCGATGTATTTTTGCATTTCTTCTGTCAAGAAAAAAAACCCTAATTGAAACATTCGATTTTGAGTTTATCATCTGAAATAGCCTATTGACATCTTTAAACCGAATAATCAATAAATCACATAAACGATCATAAACTGAACCAGATAATCTCCATGGCAACATAACGGCGGCAGAAAGTTTAAGCCGGAAAGCCAATAATTGTGAAGAAGGAGGCGTGCTGACGGGTTTGTGTGAGAAAATGAGTAAATTTGCTACCTCTTGCCGGAAGTACATTTAATTTGGAAACTACGCTGAAAAGGTGGTGCTGGTGGTGGGGTTCTAACGTTTTTAAAAGCTCGTTTCCGATTTGCTTAAAGTGTGCCACTCTCTCAGCAATTTCGGTTCATGTGTACGAAACGTGCTCCATTATAAGCCCATAATAATTTTTACAACTGATAAACATTATTTCAACTTCGTTCGGGACTGATCAGGACTGCGTGACTACGTCACAGCGCAGCTGGTATAAAAAGCTCCGTCTGATGTGAAGCGCGCACACAAGAGCCAAGCCGCGTCTGGGGACGTCTTTCTTTGTCTGGTTAAATAACTTCTTCAGAAAAAGAAATGTCCAGAATGACGATTATTCATCTCGGGGTGGTTGTGTTCGCGTTATGTTTATTAACACAGGTAAGTTGATGTTTTTATTTTTTTAAATCTTATTTTCTCGGGTGAAACGTAGATTTTTTTTTTTTTTTTTTTTTTTTTTTTTTTTTTTTTTTTTTTTTTTTTTTTTTTCCCCGTAAGTAATTGGTTATCGTTGGTAGAAATTAATTAGGTAATTTGTGAGGGGGAGGGTGACTTCAGCATTGTGTCCAGGATTGGTTTAGCAGAGTAACCTGAGCTCGTTTGTTTTGGGGGAAAACAACCATTTTTAAAGTGTCAGGTATTTTAATTGTGTAGCGTTAAGTTCCTAACCCAGCTAGTTGGCCTTCTATATACTCCCCCTCCCCCTCCCCTTTCTTTAAACTTACTGTGGTGAATTGATTCAGTTGCAGCGGTTTGCCTGTCTACCTGTGCATGGGTGGAGGAAGACTTAAGTTTCTGTCCAGGTGTAACTTACCAAGTGTGGGTGTTGGGTTTCGACACTCTAGTCTCTCGTGACCAGCTAAATGTAATATCGAAAGCTTCATATTGCCTTGCTCTAAACATCTATACATCTAAAGATTAGGGTACTTAAAAAGCAACCAGTATGTTTGTGTGGGCTCTTTAAAATATTTTTGCAACACATTAAAATGTTCAACCTGTGCCTTTTTTTTTTTTTTTTTTTTTTTTTTTTTTTTTTTTTTTTTTTTTTTTTTGTTGTTTTGTGTCCCCCATAGGTGGTGTCCCAGAACAACACATTACCAATGGGAAACTCCACCTCCAATGCTACCACTATGCCCACAGACCCCTTCAGCTCGGCCAACGCCACCTCCCCTGCCGGAGCAGGCGTCTCGCTGCATGCAGGCACAGTCTCTGTCCTGATCCCTGTCGTCATGGCAGCCTGTCTCCTTCAGCGCTACTGTTGAACGGCGCCGTTCTTCCTCACCACCTAATCGCACCCAGTCCAGCTTTTCGTCTGTCCTTCACAAGACTAACACGGATGGACTCCAA
Source organism: Xenentodon cancila (assembly GCA_014839995.1). NCBI lineage: Eukaryota > Metazoa > Chordata > Actinopteri > Beloniformes > Belonidae > Xenentodon > Xenentodon cancila. The sequence goes on along the minus strand of CM026209.1, from coordinate 14,168,955 downwards.
CACTCTTTGTCCACCCTTAAGTAATGCTAAAGTTGTCAGTCAAGACCTTTATATTGTGGGGTAGCCCTCAACTGTAAGCCTTCAAAGCCCCCCCCCCTCCCCTTGCATGGAATCAAAGAATGGTGGTGCATCCAGCTTCCCTTTTGGCTTGCGTTTCCATCGTCTTGTCATCACATTGGAGATGCTCAGGGCTGCGGTTGTCATGTTGCGTGTCTTGTTTGAAAATACGGACTATTTGAACGTACAGAAAATTGTGGCTTCAAATCCACCTGACAACTATCTATTACAATGTTTGTCTTTAAGTGAAGATTGGCACATAACCTACTGTAGGTTTACGAAATGAGCCGACTGACATCTCTAGCTGGGCTTTTGAAGTTTGGCTAGTTGGTCTTATTAGAAGTGATGCATGTAGCAAAGGAGTTGCCACCCACTTTGTCAAATCTATTTTTTTTTTCTTGTAATTTTTAAAGGGTTGGTGTCTTTTAAAGAGGGTGTGACACTTTTTCTCCCTTCATCCATGAGTTGGATCCAGGAAATGACTGACTTGTGGGAAGGGTTGATGTTAGCTTTGTATTCCCCCACTATAGTTTATATTTTGTATAAATGGAAATGTAATGTTTATTAGTTTGCATACAAAATAATGGAATAAATGACAATGTACAATAAATTGTGAAATCTAACTGTTCATACTGTCCTGTGTTTACGTTGCCGATGGTTAAGACTTTATGTCCTTTTAAAGTTGTCTCGGTTCGAATGTCCTAGAGGTTGTGGTGGTGCATCAAACTAATGCAGTTTAGATGAGATGCTGCGCACCCAGGGCCTTAATCCACAGATCTGCGCCGGCTGCCCCTCAGTGTGGCGAGAACCAGGTAATCTGACTCATGTGTGCAACTGCATGCATAAACCTGTTCAGCCTGAAGTTGGCTTAAAATTTCTACCAAACTAGTTGAAGTGAGCAGTTAAACATGTACTGCTTTTGGCTACTCGAGTGTCTCATCCAGCTAAACCTTCTGTCTTTAAATGTATCCTTTTTAAGTGGTCCTAAAGTTCATAAAAGGCTGTGAAGAGGACTTGCCCCTGATGGCTGTGACCAGTGTTCAGCTCCAAAATGGCTCGGCACCAGTAAAGCTGCCCTAATGACTCATTAGTCCAGTCCACTGTCTCTCAATCCTCCCTGCACTGTTACCCTTTTACACTCCATCTCCCCTCCAATTAACATCTCTTTCCAGTCCAGCTTCATCTTGTCAGCCAGTGGTATCTTTAAATGGAAAAACTAGTTTCTCCCCCTTGTAAAGGTTTAGAAAAATCAAAAAGGGAAATGCCAAAATTTGTCACGTATATTAACATTTGTCTAAACGTCCAAATTTTGAACAAGTTCACAAATGGCTTGGTGTCTTTTGTAAAAGCTATAAATTGATTTCAAAGTTTGGATGCTGTGTAAAATGTAGCGAATCCTATAAACTCATTTTATTCCCCAATGGAACAAACATTTTTTCCATTTCATGGAAAATATTAACCTTTTAATTTGTTGGCTAGAAAAAAATTGACGCAACTGAAAATGAGGTTAATTGGCAACAGGTCAGTAACTGGGAATAAAAGGGGAATTTCATAGCAGCAGGGCTTCTGAGAGCTACAAATGGGAAAGGATTCACCAAACTGTCCAGTAAAAAATGTTCCCTGACAAAATTGCCAAAACCTTGAAGATCCCACCCAGTGTAAAATAAGATTCAGAATCCAGAGGCATCGCCGTACACAAAGGACAAGGCCAATTTGCTGTGCCATCCACACAGGCATCTTCTTGGAGCCATCTGTGGACACGATCTAGAAACGCCACCGTCTTCTCTGGGCCAAAGCTAATTTAAAATGGTCTAAAACAAACTGGAAAATTCTTGAGATCAGATGAATAAAATGTTTGATTCTTTTTGGAAACAATGGGCATATTCTGTGGGCTACAGAGGGGAAGGGTCATCCAGCTTATTAGTACTTTGAGAGGCCTGCATCTCAGATTGTATTGGGGCATCAACGCTGGAAAGTAGATATGTTGGAACAACACATGCTCCCATCCAGACAACGTCTCTGTCAGGGAAGACCGAGCATATTTCACCAAGACAATGCTAAACCACATTGCATCTATCACAGCATGTCTTTGCAGGAGAAGAGTTCAGGTGCTGAACTGACCTGCTTGCAGTTCAGACCTTTCACCAGCAGGAAACAGTTGGCTCATGACTGTTGAGCAGCTAGAACCCTGCGTCAGGCAAGACTAGGATGACATTGCCCTCCTAAAACTCTCGCAACGGGTCTTCTCACTTTCCAGATGTATAGAGACGGTTGTTAAAAGCACAGGGGGTGGTGCACAATGGTAACATACCCCAGTTCCAGCTTTTAAGACATGTTGACTCCCATCAAATTCAAAGTGAACTAATATTTTCCATGATATGGAAACATGTCTTGATTTAAACATCTGATTATGTTCTATTGGGAATAAAATATGGGTTTATAAGATTTGCAAATCATTGCATTCTTTTTTTGTATATATATATATATATATATATATATATATATATATATATATATATATATATAAGCAATACTTTATGGATTGTTCAGCTGTAGTGAAACAAATGATGGCTTTAATTCCAGGAAAATAGAGCATAAAGTCTGAAGCTGCATTCCTTGCGTCGCTGCCAACTTAAAGTCCTGAAAGGTGTCTGACTGACATTTAATTAGAGTTTATTCTTTTAAATACTTGCTTTCTACCACTACACCTAACTCCCTCTTTTGTTTAAAATCCAACAGGAACCTTTTAATTATTATTATTTTTAAGATTAAGCACAAGATATTTGTCAGTGTAGTAACTGTTTACACTATTTTGTATTTACTTTCAGGTGATGTATATATTGCCTAAACAGTGCATCAGCCGGGCCTTTGTGTGTCTGCCTAGGAACAGGATGAATCACCACACAATGCATTGTTAGTTTGTTTTCCCAGGTCACCAAAAGGAGCTCTATCTATTCATTTTATTTACCCACTTCACCACTTCATGGTTGTGAGAAACCAATATGGGACTGGGAGATGAATCTTTGGCTTGCCATTTGTGGCAACATATCTGGAAAAAAGATGGTTAAATAAGAGAAGATGGGTTTATGGTTTACATACTAGGACATCCTCAGTCAAATAAATGTTATCATGCCTCGGGAAAAACCTCTCTTTGTTCACTAAGCCTGGTCAGGCTTAGCTTGAAAGAATGGTGAGGGTCTGTCCTAGTGTGGGCCCACCACATGCAGGAGGGACCATATGAGTCAGGTGTCACGTGGGACGGGTAGCTGCCGAAGACATGGGCCTCGGCATTCCAGCATTTTAGAACTAATATGAATCTGTGTGTTGTTCTGTTGTTGGACCTCTATGCTTGTAACAGTTTGTCCTTAATAAACCCCATGAATCAACATAATAGGCTGGATAGACCTGGCAGACCCACATTTTCAGGGAAGGTTTGCTGGGAATGTCTTGCAGAGGAACCCATCAGAAACATCTTCACCTCCCACCTCTGACAGAACTTCAGCCACCAACTGCTGAAGGTTGGGGATCGAGTCATGTTTTGTTCGGCTGATTCGATCCATGGTTGCATGGTCACAAATCCAAATCCAATGCTGACTTGCCATTACAGACAGGCTCTGCGAGTGGAAAATTGAGCATAAAATCTTATCCTGTCCCAGCCTTTAGCTGCAAGGTAAATGAGATCACACAAGGTTTAACACTGATCGACTCTAAATATCAGCCTGCACCTCCGTGCCACAATACTTCTGAATTTGCCTTTTGGAAAGCATCAGATTCTCAAGGGAAAATCTTTACATTCGCATCATTTCCGCTGTATCATCAGCATAATTTTACTTTCATTAATGCAGAAAAAAGGGTTTCCTATGCAAATATATAATACTTGGTCATTGTGGTGGAATTTGTGTTTCTGAAAATTACACCTCACGCTTTATATTTCTTACAAATATTCCCTTCGTGTGTTTCTTGACTGAGTCAAGAACAAAATGTTTTATGACACTTTAACTTGTAACTTAAGTTGCTTAGTTAGAGAAAAGGTTCCTCAGACAAGACATTCCAGCATGCAGAGGTGGTTACACTGATGACTGATCCCTGCAAAAAATTGAAATAAACTGTTTAATCCTGTTGACCTGTTTGACTTGTCTCTTTGAGACACTCCACTTTCAAACTTTAATTAAAAAAAAAAAAACAGATCTCTCTGTTCTATGCTGTTTTTATTTTTTGGTTTTGGGGGGGGTCATTTTGGATGAAGACTTTTGCTGCTTTTAATTTTTAGTCACGTGTAACTGTTCTGACTGGTGCAAGACGTATAATGCATAATTGCAGCATCTTATCGCATCTCTGCTACTTTCTACCTCTCATTTTTCACCAACACACGTGCACAAAGTCTCCACAGCTCAAAGAAACACAAGCATAATTTTGGGAATAAGGAACGAAAGAAGAAGACACTGCAGGGAGTTGAACAATACTAGTTGAAGAAATGCTTTACTCTTCGCTTGTTGTTTGGGTGTGTTTGTTTGTCGTGTAACCACCAAACAGTGGGATAGTATGACTGAATGAAGACATAATGTCTGTCTTTTGTTATGTTCTGCACACTTCCTAAACTGGATCCTACTCTACAAGGTTGGCAGAGCTTTCTTTTGTAAATTTCTTTTGTCAGATATGTTAAAACCTAGTCAGGTTGTATTCCAGCTGGGTCGCTCCAGAACTTTGATTGAAATGAAATCCTTCCACCCAGCCTCCGCTCCTGGCCACTCTGGATAAGGTCCGGATTCATCTTGTCAGCCAGTGGTCACTCATTGCGTGTGGTTTTCATACATGAGATGCTCTCATGTGCTCCTGATGGTGCCATTACCATGCTGTACTGTAAGGATGGTGACGCTTTGTGCCTTTGGTCCTTAGATAGGGATTGTGGCCAAAATAGACCAGTCCCTGCTGTACCAGGTCGGAGGATTTTGCTTGTTATGGTCTGTGAGGGATATTGGTTCTTTTTGGCAAACTGGAAACCGAGGAGTCACTTCTATAGCCACAAATGTAGAAAAACGTGAAAAGGTCCAAAGACTTTGTAAATACACTGTCTGAATATATATCCATCCATTATCTATACCCGCTGTATCCGTTTCCGGGTCACGGGGGTCTGTCGGAGCCTATCCCGACGCATATCAGGCGAAAGGCAGGGGTACACCCTGGACAGGTCGCCAGTCTATCCAGGGCCACATACAAACAACCAATCACACACACATTCACACCTAGGGAGAATTTTAGAATGATCAATTAACCTACCCTGCATGTTTTTGGACTGTGGGAGGAAGCCGGAGTACCCGGAGGGAACCCACGCAAGCACGGGGAGAACATGCAAACTCCACACAGAAAGACCCACCGGGCCGGGAATCGAACCAGGAACCTTCTTGCTGTGAGGCAACAGTGCTGACCACCAAGCCACCGTGCTGCCCCTGAATATATATATATATATATATATATATATATATATATATATATAGTATATATAGATATATATATATATAGAGATATATATATATATATATATATATATATATATATAGATATATATATATATATATATATATCATATATATATATTATATATATATATATATATATATATATATATTATATATATATATATATATATATATATATATATATATATATATATATATATATATATCGGCGCAGTGTGAATGTGCTGGCTGAGTCATGGCTGTCGAGCAAACAGAGCTGGTATTGGGTGCAATTGGTTCATCTCTTCCTCTTTTTAAATTATTCTCTCAGATAAGATTACATTTCCCCACGATTAAAACTTGTATGTCTTTTATTCAAATGTGCCAACCATTAAGAAGTTTCTGAATTTTGAATTAATTCTGTTGTTTTGTTTCCCTTTGGCTATTGTGTCTGCAGTCCTTTCTTTGCTTTTTAAAATCAGAGTTGCTGTTTCAAGTAACATCAGAAGCAGCTCTTCCTGTGCGTCAGTCTATGTGTGTGTGTGTGCGTGTGCGTGTGCGTGTGTGTGTGTGTGTGTGTGTGTGTGTGTGTGTGTGTGGGTGGGTGTGTGTTTCCTCCAAAACAACCCTGAGGATCAATAGCATTCTTGATTTAAATGTTAAGTTACACCACTTCAGCACAGAACTGAAATAAAGCTCTGAAACATTCATCCGTCCGTCCGTCCGTCCGTCTGTTCATCCATCCATCCATCATCTACCATAGTCTTAGTTTGGATTTTTCAGTTTATATGACTTTGGTTCGGTTCTCTGAGTGTGTCCACTATGTGACTTCCTCTCTTGTTGTCTGTAACTGAATGTTGGTCATTGTCTATATATTGCATTACATTACATTATATTACTTTTAGCAGATGCCTTTATAGAAAAAAACAACGATGCATGATTTGTTTCCTTTCCCCATCTTAGAAGAACTTTCTCCACAACCTCCACACCATTTCCTGTAACACGCAGCACCGTCACCTGTCTCGCGGTGTGAGGCGTGACACCCAATGGACCTTTAATCATTGATTGGGTTGATGAATTATTCAGATGGATGCCACTGTTGCATGGGCAAAATGACACACAGATCATCCTCCAACCCACATAGACACCCTCCTACTGGGGGCCTTTCATATGTTTCTTTGTTGTGTAAAAGCAAGTGGTGTGATCACAGGGTCATTATTCATACACAATACAATGAAAGTGGAGAAAGGCCTCTGTGTGTGGATCTTCGCTGTTATGATCTGAAAAGACCTAAACTCTATTTTTGTGTCTTACAGTGTTTGAGTGATAATAACCGTTATTTGAAACGGCAGCGATGGCTTCATCGTGGGCCAGGTCACCGTTGCTGGTGTCAAGTTTCAGTCCTGAAACATGACGCTGTAGGAGCTGAAGAGAGCCTTTTAAGAGAAACCGTACATTTCGTGAACTCTAATGGGTAAAATAGACGTTTGTGTTGTCATGAATAAGCAGCGTTGCTTTTGATAAACTGTACATGAGAGTTTGGACTGCTCTCTGCCTGGGAGTTTGAACTCATGAATAATCCAGTTCACGCATCGGACAAATGTGCAGCTTGGTATCACACCTTTCATAGCCCTCAGCTTGTTGCCTGGAGCCCAAGAGTGGGTTGAATGTGTGTGTTTGTGTGTGTGTGTGTGTGTGTGTGTGTGTGTGTGTGTGTGTGTGAGGGGGTAATTTGGTAAAGTAAAATGGTTTGCAACAGAAATTAGACCCAAAATGTTTTGGTACTTTTGTCTGGCTTTCCAAAAAAAAAAAAAAAAAACAATACTTTTCATCTCGATTGGAGAGACCATCTACAAAAAAGGCATAAAGTAGCTTCAAAGCAAACTTTTGGAAATTTTGTTTACTGCAAATCTTATATATATATATATATATATATATATATATATATATATATATATATATATATATATATATATATATATATATATATATATATATATATATACATACTTTGGTTTCACTCACAAATAGTAAGGGTTAAGAGTTAAAAATAACACATGGATGGGTTAGAATTAATATGCTGTAGATGAATCAAGTCAAACATTCAAAAAAATGCAATGTTTAGGGTTGGAAAATATACAGTCTGTCTTTACAAAACCTGATGCTCATTGAAGGCAGCATGTGGTGTTCTGACCTGGCTGCTACTATGCACAAAACAACCGTCTGTAGATACGTTGGTATCTTATGATTTATCGCTATAAACTATTTTGGATGTGTGGACTAACACACAGTACCTGGTCCATGTTTTTCTTACCCGACTGAGCGGATACAAAAGAATTTAAGTGTGCTGTGGAAATTGCAGGAAGAGAAAGTGCAAAGTACAAAGCGTGGTGAAGATTTTTCAAAGTAGGTGTGGATTGACCAAACACAGTAAAATCAAAGTGATTGAAATCTCAGCGAGCCTTGGATCCAGAGAAGCATATTTGTTACCAACCAAGAAAGTGTTATATGCAAAGAAAGGACCCGCAGAGTGGAGGTGTTTACTTATGAAAAAAGGTCATTTACACAAATTAACACTTTTTTTTTGCAAACATTGTCTCTCAGATTTGCAAAGTTCCAGTTTCCTGAATATCAGTTATGACTCAGTGATCACTTTTAAAATATCTTTCGTGGCTGAATAAGTATCTTAAGCAGATGCCTAAATTGATCATGGAATTTAAAGGTGCATTATTCTTAAGCACGGTTGTAAACAGCATTGACTATTTTAGATGAGCCACAAATCACCCATTTCCTACACATACTTGAAATCTGATTTGTTGTTTGCAGGGCCGTAATAGTATGCCGTGATCAGATCTTCCTGATCCTCCAGCCATTTATCACGGCTTTTCTCTGTTCATGCAAATCATCTGATCTTGTCTGCATTTGCTTTTCATGCCCAGGACAGTATGTTTTCCTTTCCATCTGTGGTTGTATCTTACTCATCGGTCTATGTTTTCACGAACAGTCTTACCCAGGAAAAGAAATTTTTTTCAACTAGTGTCAGAACAGACATTATTCTCCCGAAACCCAGCAACATTAAAGTTTGGAAATATAGATATACTTTAAAAAAAACTTGTCATCAGATGACAGTGTTGTTTTGTTCGGCAGCCGTACATCTAACTAAGATCAGCTACAGTGAAGATACAACAATAGATGGTTAGATGGAGGCTGATTATTAGACTGTTTTAAGTGTTTTAAGTGCACGTTATATATAACATTTACAACATTAACATTGTTTTTTGGTTTTGTAAAGTAATGTTTTAAATGCTGCAGAACCATTTCTGTGACATTAGGTTGTTTTTTTTTTTCATAAAAACAAAGGAAGGAAAAAGCAGCCACAAGGGTGGAAATCTGTTGAAAAGACTTTCCTGCCAGATGGTCTGCTGTAGTCCTATTTCTTTTTCTGCTGCATTCCCCTTTCAGAGGTGCTTGTCGCTTTTTAGACACAGCGAGGCTCCGCTTCGCTGTCCGCATTAGCAGACACCAAAAGTAGAACAATTATCATAAAATGAGGCTGTTTGGTTTCTTTCATTTTCACTAATCATACGTGGCTCATCAATTAGACAAACCAATGAGTCCCTGCGGGCAGTTTCAGTGTTTCGTGTCCTGAGGCTGTGGTTGCCATGGAAACCTAACAATGGAAAGATTTTTGACACCGGCCCTCTAAGGAGAGTCTGCCTCTGCTGACTCATAGACAGATGAAAAGGGTTTTTGGCCGTCTCTGGTTTATCAATGCTGAACATGCTTGTCCTCTGAATGATCAGACAGGTGGGCTTTTAACCGAGGATCCTTTTACGCTGTGAGATAACATGAATTCGTGTTCGCTCTGCTGTCGTGCAAAGTGCCATCCTTTACTGAGCACCGCGTGGCCTGTTTAACATGACAGGACTGAGAGCACACAGAGCTAACCTGATTTCAAAAGCAAATCAGGTTGTACCCCAGATTTACAGCGTTGGCCGTCCCTGCTGTCAGCAGCTACCAGACTCCAGTCTCCTCAGAGAGCATCTCTGATCTTACTCATTGAATTTCTGGGACAAACTAGCCTCATGTCTCTGTTTAACCTTTTGGAAGGACACCTAACGCCGCATCGTCGCACCTGCATGCTGAGAATAGCTTCCCCCAACTGTGCACCTAAAGAAAGGCATATGAGAAGCCCTGCTTTGAAACCTACTCTGTACATAAACTAATCCTGTACACAATGACTGATGAATACATTGATGCGTGGGACGGACACATTGTCTCAGTGCCATCTGCTCTGCGAGACAAAAAAAAAAAAAAAAAACTGTACGCTTTAGTATTGCTCTGGGGCTCACTTGTCGGCAACATTTGACAAATTGATAGCTACAGAACTGATTAAACTAAGTGGTAGCGTTAATTGATAGTTACAGAAGTTGAAAAGAGGCAATATGAGGTCCAGGGTACCCAACTACACTCATAATCCCACAGACTGAAGCAGACTATTTGAGAAGCTGTCAAACTTTCATATGTTTCAGTGATTTAAGCCATTTGCACCGCCGGTTAGCAGGAGACTAACTTATCTGCACAACATTTGGAGTTTAACCATCTAGTCCTGTTGTAACTAAAGTTTTTGAAATCACAGATCAGTCAAATATCAGACAGATGTCAGTTTTACAGTTCTTACAGGGGCATCTTAGGTGTAGATTAGCTGACGCACAAGTAAAATGAGCTCAGGAGGAACCTTGAGATGGCCAGAGTAGGCTATGACAATGCCTACAAGCCACCAACTCCAGTTTATTGAGGCTGCGTGAGAAGACATCGCAACCACGTGTGATGTGGTTGTGATGTGACAAGTGCAAGCCTATATGTGGAATCCTGACAGACTAATTCAACTGCAGTTTCACTGAGTGCAGAGCAAACAGTGCTCACAGTCTAACTGTCCATGTGATCACATGTAATACAACTATCTAGACTTGTAAAATGTGCTTTTATTGGCAAACAGCTGCAGGGTTTTATGAACTACACTAAATGCTAAATGAAATACAGTCAGCAACACAAACATTGCCTTTATAACATTTTTAAATGCGCCAATGTTTTTGGTCCCCTTTAATATTGTTGATCAGAAGTTGTTTGACTCTTGAACTCGTCTTCCTCTCAGTTGTCCTCAAATCCACGTCTCACGTAGAAAAATGTCTCCATCACTTACAGAAAGCCTCCGCCTGTTTCATTGTTTGCAGTCAGCAAAGGCATAAAAACTCCAGCAAACTTGTGTAAACTAATTGATAGCGTATTGATAGGAGCTGGTGGCTAGATTTCATTGCTATGCAGATGATATTCAGCTGTATTTGTCTATGAAGAACCATTAGCCAAACTTCATGTCATGTCATCTTCATGAGGTTATTGTTTGTGGTCCCAAACACTCTACTAGACTATCCATCCATCCATTAGCTATTCCCGCTCTATCCGTTTCCGGGTCACGGGGGTCTGTCGGAGCCTATCCCGACATCCCGACATATCTGCGAAAGGCAGGGGTCCACCCTGGACAGGTCGCCAGTCTAGATTACTGTAATTTATTATTAGCAGGATTCAACAAGAGAGAGCAGGTCTCTCCTGTGTTTGCCTCCCTCCATTGGCTCCCACAAAAACTCAGGATCCAATTCAAAATTGTATTACTTGTATATAAAGTTCTATCTCTAAGATCTGATAGTACCGTATGTTCCTAATAGAGTTCTCCGTTCTCAGAGTGCAGGTTTACTCGTAGTTCCTAGAGTATCCAAATGTAGGTTTGGAAGACGGGATTTCTGTTATCAGGCACCATCACTATGAAACTAACTTCCAGTTTGGGTTAAGGAGGCTGACACCACCTCCACCTTTACAACCAAACTTAAAACATTTCTGTTTAGTAAAACATATAGTTAGTACAAACTTTAATGTGTTAGGACCAGTAGTCACAGCTGCAGCTGCAGGACCAGACTAGAGCAGCTGGTCTTCAACACAGCTTCATCCTAGATCTGCTGCTGTAGACCTGCTGCAGGGGGACCCCAACATGATCCACTCACTGGTGCCCCTCAGCTCCTCTGTTTCTCTTTCCCTTTTTCATCTCAATCCTCAGTTATTAATCAGAAGTATAAGTATAATTGTGCTCCATTGTTCTTGTAGTTTGTTGTGCTGGTCTGTCCCTCTTTTTCTCTTCTGTACATGTTTGCAGACCAGAACCTCAGGAGCTGCATGATGACCTGCAGTCCCACCTCTCTGACCATATCAGTGTTTACCTCCACCTGTCTGTATAGATGTCTCTGTTGGATACCTGCTGACATCCTGACCTGCAGTCCCCCCCTCTGACCACCTCAGTGTCTGCTGTCTACACCTGTTTATACAGTCGTCTCCGTAGTCCACCAACTAACCACGTATCAGTCACATATACATGGAAGTCTTAGTTCTGCTGCTGACAGATAGTTGTACTTATGTATTTTGTCTTTTGTACATTTGACGTTGTGTCTGTGTCTCCTCTCTCTGTTCTTCATTCTCGCTTTCTGATCTCCTTTTTCCTGCTCTACCCGGCTGGTCTTCAGCAACCCCCTTATGATCCAGGTCCTGATCCAGGTTTCTTCCCTCTTAAAGGGGAGTTTTTCCTGCCACTGTTTGGTTTAAGATTTTCTCCCACTAGGGGAGTTTGTTTTGTTTATGTAATAATTGCTCGTGGGTCATGTTCTAGGTCTTTTATTTATTGTTTTTATTTTTTGTTAATTTTATTGTTTTATTTATTTATTTTTTAGATATACATTCAGCCTTGAAAATGCCATTTTCAACTGGCCTTTCAACAAATAGTTTGTAACGGTAAAATCTGGAGTCGAGTGTCATTTTGCTGTAAAGACTCCCCGGAGAGCCCCGCTGCTGAAAGAAATACTAGAAGAAACACTGAGAAGGAAACTTTTGTACTGCATGAAGGTTCAAAATGGTTCCATCTCCTGACTCTGGGAACTGATAGAAAACCGGATCCAGATGACCTGAGGGGTCTGGAAGGTTCAAACTGGGTCAGGAGGTCACTAATGTATTTTGGTCCTAAACGATTCAGAGCTTTATAGACCAGCATCAGAACTTTAAACCCAGATTTTTGGCCTAGTTTTTTAGGTGTATAGACTGAAGCTCTGAGGTGACCTGTGATCGTTTCTCTTTGGCTCCAAGAACAATTACCTCAGTTTTGTTTTTGTTTAGCTGGAGAAAATTGTGGCACGTCCAGTCATTAATCTCCTCAATGCATTTACAAAGAGCCTGTACAGGGCCTCGGTCTCCTGGTGACATTGTAATATATCTCTGTTTGTCATTGCTACATTGCTATGGTAGTTTATTTTGTTGTTCTTTATAATCTGTGCCAATGGGAGCATTTAGATGTCAAACAGAAGAGTGTCATGATCCTGCCTGAATGGAGAGGTGTGTCTTCTGAGTTCTAGGTTGGGCTGAGCAGGCTCCTCGGGTCACAGGCGGAGCCTGGCTGTCTCCTGCTGCCACACCAGGTCTTCATCAGGACTCGGAGCGCTAGACTCCTCTCAGTTATGCACTTTCAGTGGTAATCCAACTGAGTTTTGTGTCCTGTTGTGCTCAGCAGCTTTGTGTTGAAGAAGTTGTTTGGAAGTCTTGTTCCTTGGTGTGCTTAATTGCGATCTTTTGGATCTCCTCTCACTCCTTGGTTGAATCCTCTCCCTGCACCAGCCACAGCCTGTTTGAGGAAGCTGCCACCTCTGATTACTGCCTGCTCGCCCTCCATCAACTCATGCACCACCCGTCACGGTCAGCAGATCTAACCCCTCCCAATGTCAGTCTCCACCAAAAGAGTCTCACCCAGCTCTGGACCAAAACGTCCATCCCTCATTCCTCCAGTAACTACCTCTTTGCAATAAAAGACTTTATTGTTTACTGAATGAGTTCTGCATTTAAGTCTGTTGGTGTTCTGGCTTAAGCTTGCTGTGACAAAGGGGTCCCAGAATGGAGCATTGGGGATCTCCAAATGTGATTCTTGTCTGCTCAGATGTAAAGTTACCTACTGATACAAAGTATTTTGTGTTCTCCAAGTATGTTTTAAACCAGTTTAGTAGGGTTCCCTAAAGAATTGATCATTTGTCCAGTAATTTAAGTAATATATTGTGGTCAACTGTATCACATGCAGCACGGAGATCCAACAAAACTAACACTGACATTTTTCCACTGTCTGTATTCAAGCATATGTCATGAAATACTTTGGTCAGACCAGTCTCAGTGCTGTGGTGCTGTCTAAAACCTGACTGGGAGGCATCATAGCAGTTATTTTGTGTTAAAATGTAATTAAGCTGTTGAAAATCTGCTTTTTCAATTATCTTACTTAAAAATGGGAGATTTGTGATCGGTCTGTAGTTGTTCATGTGTGGTCTTGTCAAGCTTGTCCTCCTTCAGTAGTGGTTTAATTACAGCCATTTTTAGTAGTTCTGGAAACACACCTGACATTAAAAAGACAAGTTCACAATCTGTAACAGGTCTGACTCCAAACTTTTTGAAAAAGCCTGTTGGCAAGACATCTAAACAGCAAGAGGAGGAGCTCGGTTGATGTAAGATGTCCTCCAGGTCTTTGCTGTTACTGGGGTGAAACTGTGTCATGATGTTTAAACCAGTTTTCAGTGGACACAGTACATATCCTGAACCAACTGCTTGTCTACTACTTTGGATTTTGTCTGTGAAAGATTTGGAAAAGTCGTTGCAGGTCATGGTGGACTGAAGTTCAGTTTCCACTGACCCAGTAGGGTTTGTTAGCCTGTCAACTGTAGTAAATAAGGCCTACAGTTAAGCGTTATGACCGTTTGCGTCGAGGATGTCAGAAACTAGGACTTCCTAGTTTCCTAGTTTCGTCAGTTGTGAATTGTAAGAGTAAAGTTTCTCCTTTTAGATATAATGAACCTGGAGATTTGTTTTTCTCCATTTGCCCTCAGCTTTCCGACACTCTCTTTTTCCATTTTTCACCAGATTGGGGTTTCGCCATGAAAACTTCTTCCTTCCAAAGATAACCTTCATCTTAATGGGAGCAATAGTGTCCACAACATTTAACATTTTAGCATTGAAACTACTGACGAGCTCATTGACTGAACCCCCGGACAGGACAGGTGTCACAGAGAAGACCTGGTTAAAGATCACTGCTGTTGACACATTTGTGTGCACTGAAATCACACTCTCAAAGAAAACACAGGAATGATGAGACAGGCCCACATCCGACACAGTAACCTTTGAAATGCTCAGACTTAAGAGATCAGTAGTAGTCCAGAGTGTGTCCTCTATTGTCCGTGGCCTCTGTTACATGCTGAGTCAGCCCAGAGTGGTCTTGAGTGTTACTCAGGTCTTTGGTCCCTTTGTCCTGAGGGTTGTCCACATGGATGTTAAAATGCCCAACAATAATGACGCGGTCAAAACCAACACAGATCACAGACAGCATGTCACTGTAAAGCCACATATTCAAAGGACTGAAAACTTCCAGTAGATAACTGCTTACATTGAAATGATTCATTAAATAAGACTGCGACCCTCCTCCTCTGCTCCTCCTGCTCACTCTGGCCTCACTGATGAAACTGTAACTAGGAGGAGTCGACTCCCTGAGAACAGCAGTACTGATATTTTCCTACCAAGTTTCAGTTCAAAAAATAAGATCCAGGCTGTGCTCAGCGATTAAATCATTAATTAAAAATGTTTTCCCAGATTAAGACCAAACATTTAATAAAGCCTGCGTAAGTGTTTTGGAGGTATTATTTGCCCCCTCGTGTTTAGGACCAGTCTGTGGCCCACAAGGTACATTTACTTTATTTAAAGATCTTTCAGAGTGCAGCTCTCCGTATTTTGACTGGGCCACATTTCTCTTTCTGTCACCTAGAAGTACATACATTTTAAAACCTTTAATGAACAGGGTCACAGCTTGTCCTGGGAAAAGTCCCAACTTCCATAATCCTCGCAGCCCGGACCCTCCACACATCACACATCAGACTGCAGAGACAGAACGTGATGGTGGTGTGGAGGGACTGAAGGGGGCGGGGTGGGGCGGGGCCTGGGATAATGAATTCACAGAGGAGAAACGTGAACAAAATCCCCTGTAAATGACCACTGGTTGATTTACTGTCTGTCACCACAGTAATAATAGAAAAGAACAGCTTTCTTGTCTGAGAAGGTAACCACATCCAACTTCCTCACCCTTCCACATTTTCGAGTCAAAATGAATATCAGACAGAGAATAACTGACCATATTGTATATTACATCCACTTCTGCCTTGTAAGCAACCAAAGTGATGAGTGAATTTGAATAGAAAAAGTGAAAATGAGGTCAGAGAAGTAAAAAAAAAAACACACACACACACACAAAACATTGAAATCTGATTGGTGTTTGTGTATACACTTTTCTAAAAAAAAAAAAAAAAAAAGTCTCAGAGGTTGAATCTATTCAGTAATTAAACTTGGTTGTTTATGGGAAAAAAATATTTATGATTACAGAAATCTGCTACATGTCACATTGTGGGTTTTGCTGTGTCATACATGCAATTGCTCTGTTAAACTGTTCCTCTTAAATAGACTGAGGAGCCTTTTACCTTGTCTCATTAGCACCGCCAGCTTGCCTCGCAGCCCCTCCGCACCCCCCCTCCCAGGCCTTGCTGCTTCCTACACTGCAGGCACCCACATTTGCATAATGAATGTTGTTCACTTTCAGAGGATTTCAGAGGATTGCCCAATTACTTTCGATGTGAGACACCCTGAACAAACAGCGTTGCTGTTAACTTAGTGTTATTTATAAAACAGGGAGATTCTTTGACAAAAGGAAAAAGAAAGAGCTGTTCAAACTAGCCATTTAAGGTCTACTACTTTTTAATTAATATTTATTGACCAAAGTCATTTTCAGTGACTTTGGTCAAACTTCAATCTCTCTTTGGACAATTTTAGGTTTCAAACAGCAAGAACAGAGATGCATATAAAGTGAAAACACTTGGCTTTATTACAGATAAGGATAAGAAAACTTTGAGGTATTAATTGTGGCATTAGATGAATGTAATGTGCTTGTGATTACATTTGTACCTAGAGAAGTAGTGTACATATATGTATTATGTATAAAGATGGCTTGTACATGAACAAATAATAAAACCAATGTGGTGGGATAGAAACGTGAATATAATACATCACACATATAGAGACAGTATATCATTAATAAATTCTACAAATGATCTAATGACCCTAATGTGATCAGTTGTATGTGTTTGTCAAGTGATTTGGCATTTTTTAAAGGTTAACATGGCATTTTCTTGGAATAAAAGACAACCTTCACTGTGTTATAATTATTCAGTTGGGATCACATTACAGCTCCTAACATTTTAAATTGATGTTAAAGCGTCAACAAGAACTAAAAAACTTAATTTGACTCTTGCAAATGTAAACAAGTAAAGGAATAAACTCAGTCTGCAGTGGGTTTGGATGCATGTAGGTGTGTCAGCCGGAGCTTTAAACTGACAACAATACGTCTGACGGCAGCGTACAGTTCAGTTCGTCTAAATCCCCTGGATAAACAGACTGAACGAGGCATTATATTTCCAATGCTGTCCTTGCAGTGTGGAGGAAGCCTGCAGATAAGATGCTATCTGTGAGATGAACAACAGAGTGCACTGCATTTCCTGTGCTGGAGCTTTAGAGTGGCCGTGGTTTGCATGCAGACGTGTGTGTGGACACCCCAACAGCAGCTGGCAGCGTCTCGTTTTGATGATTTGGGTTTTGTGTGAATTTTAATGTCGGGTAGATCCATAACTTTCACCACTTTTTCCAATCAGTTTTCTCAAATTACTAATTGTAATCTGTCTAAAGAAGCTGGCTACAGACATTTTGTCAACTAATGTGATAAAAACATGATATTTTTCTTAGTTTAAATAACCTTATCTATCTATTCATCTCTATACATAACAAATAATGTATCAGTATATAAAAACTTACAATATCACACCTTGGTAAGCACTTGAGTCATAAAAAGCTGCGTACATGTTGTACACATGTTGATCTCTTGTTTCACCCTCACTGAACATAATCCGGCTGCGAGTGACAATTAAAAAAAAAATCCAAATCCCCTGTGTGACCAAGTGGTCAACTCATTAAGTATTCTCTTGTAAACACACCACATGGATAAGTCTATACAAGACATAATGTGAAGATCCGCTGATCTGATACTTCCAAGGGCACTCCCAGATTGCTGTCCACTGCCAAGGCCAACATCGTACCGCACAGTTATAAAGAAAGTGGTCTGAATCTGCATCAAAATTTAATGAGCACTCTCATTGCCTGTGTTCCAGCGCTCCTCTAAGTGTCGTGACACTCAACCTGCTGATTTTATCTGATCTTACTGAGAGGCAAATGAACGATCACACCAAAATGACAACATGAAACAAGAGCAGGATGATAGAAAGGTTATTACATCACAATTAATATCTACTGATGCAGCTTACCCATTGAAGAAAATTGGAAAGGCAGTCAGGGAGATCACTCCAAAAATAATCACAACTGAAAAGAAAGTGATCTATATCTGCACTGACATGTAATGAGTTGGGTTTTTTTTTTCCCATACTCTCTTCTCCACCAAGTTATCCAGGAATTTAATGTAATATTCTCACTGACAAACAAACAAATATCTGCCCTTAGGGCCAAAAAACGACAAACAAACAAACAAACAAACAAACAAAAAAAAAGGTTGCATTCAGCACTTGTTTTTTTTTTTTTTTAAAGAAAAGGAAGAAAAAAAATCATAGGATGGATGTGGTGCATGGTCCTGTTTGTATTTTCTCTGTTGCTACTCAGAATGAATTGGACTGTGATGTTATCCAAACAATGCCGTGTCCAATCTCAGAGCAACCTCGGTGTCACTGAATCCATGCTGTGCAAATAGTGTGGATATATGTGCTGTAGTTGCTTTGATAGGCTTGGTAATAAGTAGGAGAAAATGAAAGCTGAATGTGTTGTAAAGCTAGTAATGGAGATACAAAATAAATAAAGCATCAGTTTGCTGCGACATAGCTGTTGTATGTTACGTAGCCACTATTTTAAGCAGAACAGCAAGATGACACAAAGGTGGAGGGGGCATGTGTGTTCAAGACCACCAAATGAAATTAGAGCAACCAGCAAACATGTGATTTGGGTCACAGGTCCCAAGACAGATAGAAGACCTAGAAAAACTACACATGGTGGTTCTGTGACAGAATGACACCCCCTGAAAATACCAATTTAATGAGGCAGCACAGACAAAGCACCCAATTCCACTGTGTCCTCTTTCCCCTGGGAGCTGTGATTATAATGACAGTGCTGTTTGTTGCCTGGTTTCATGCTGAATCATGAAAGCACAGCCACAGGCCCACGGTCTTTCGCTTCTTACCCCCCTCCCCTCCGTTTCTGGAAGCAGAGAGCATCATTATGCCTTGCAGCTGATGTCACTCACACAAGACAAGTGTTATTTGGTTTATTTACTCATTTCACCAGTCTACAACAAGGGTAACATAAACTGACAGAGATACTGCATTGTTTTAGTTTTTTTTCCCCCAGAAAGGAAATCATATAATGCAAGGATCTAAGACAAGGATGTGTAAGGGTAAACGCTATAAATCCCTATTAAAATCCACTTGACATTTAAGTGGCAATAAGCAGGGAAATGCTTGTTTAGGGATTAAAAGGCCAACTCCTGTCGACTGTGTATCAGTAAGGCTTATTATTTGTGGCCACATTCCCCATATGGATATTTAAGACATCCTGCTAATTCTATGTGATAACTCCGAAGCATCATGTAAAGATGAAAACAAATCTGATTACAATGATTACACATGTATTGCTCAAGCATAAACAGATCATTTCTTATGCATTTGCTGTAATGTGCCCCATCCATTAGTTTTGCTATACTGGCGTACGTCCCAGCCATTCATTTTCAGCTGATGGGGCAAACAGAAGTCAGTTTAGTGTTAAGAGGCCCTCTCAAGCATATTGGATTAGAATTTGTTTCATGCCCACTTCCATTTTTATCATAATTGCTTGTTATGCTTTATAATGGATTTTTGTGTTTGAGGTTTCATGGAGCCTAAGCAATTAAATCTTCTTTTTTTTATCTACTAAATTCTTTGTTTGTGCGATGTTTTTAATGTTTTTGGTTAGTTACTCTACAACAAATCATTAGAAAGATAAGAATTTTATTAATTATTTTTCAAAAGTTTATTTTGGACTATGATATATTGTTACAAAGAGCAGTTTATATTCTTATAAATAATAACTATAATATGTGTATGTCAAATGTTCTTTACATTTATAATAAAATTACGTTTAATACGTTATTTACATTGTACAAACATTGTGTTTATGTTAAACAACTTATATTATTAATTGTTATTTAAAAGATTTTTGTTCGGCTTTTAGTTATGTTAAAATTAAGCCACGCTCCATGATAACACTATAATTGATATTTTTTTAATTATTAAAAAAGGAAATATTTAAAGTTTTACATTAGTGTCTGCTAAACATTGGGTGCTTAATGTGAATGGGAAAGACGCTTACGTCAAACCAATTCTCGTCCACCATTGGTCAGATTTCTAGTCTACTTTACTCTGATTGGCTACAGCTCTGGGTTCAGAGGTTATGTTGTTGGATAACTTGTGTTGTTACGTACCAGTAAACGAAGGAGATGTGTTTAAATGTCTTTCTTTGTAATGTAACATAATGATATTGTCCAGACGTGTTTATAGCGTAATCATCTAAATTATTCCGCACGTTAAAGCGCATGTTTTTAGCGGTGAGAAGCTGGACGTGCGAATGTTAGCCGTGTAGCTGCATAGCTTTTTTTTTTTTTTAGCTCGTTAGCAAACAGTCCGCTGTAAATAATAAAACTATATATCGATAACTGGTTTATTGGGCCCGGACTGTTTCAGTAGTCTCCGTCAGAGGCATGGCGTGCAGCGGGCTCCTGCGCTGGTGCAATACGAAAGTGGCAGGCGCGACCAAAGCCGTGACCTGGGCCGGATCCAGACGAATCTGCGGCTCCGCTCCCGGACTGCAGAGCCACATGCCCGCCTGGGTCATTGACCAGTATGGTGCTCACGGGGCTTTAAGGTACACAGAGGAGCTCACCCTCCCCGCGATTCATTTAGCAAGCGAGGTTCTGATAAGAGTCCGCGCGGCTAGTCTAAACCCCCTGGACGTGTCCATGAGGGGTGAGTGGAGCTGTGAGCAAGGTCGTAAGGTTGAACGCACAGTTGGCTGGATGTGTGAGGCTTTCCAAATGTATCTGCTGATGTGTCTCTATTAGGAGGCTATGGAGCCACGCTGCTGAACCTAAGGAGGGAGCCGCTATCTGTGATTAATACGTACAGCGAGTTTCCCCTCATTCTGGGTCGCGATCTGTCAGGAGTCGTGGTGGACTGTGGATCCGGGGTCACCCACTTTGCTCCAGGAGATGAGGTAGGTTTTCATCTACACACCCAGTTTTTAAAAAAAACCCTTCCCGTTCTGGTAAAAACGCCCCTGAAAGGGCTGTCTGTGGCTTACCCACATTAAATTGAGAGCAGGTCTGAAACCACGTGGACTAAAAGCTCAGTTATATACTTCTTTGTAAGCAAGCCCCTCTCATTCTTCTTTTCTCCGTGACAAACTGCGGAAGAGCTTTAATTCCAGATTTGATAACGTTACGACGCCAAATTGATGCTTTACACAACTTTTAAAAGCAATGTTCCCAGATTCTCTTAAAAAAAAAAAAAAAAAAAAAAAAAAAAAAAAAAAACCTCAAAGGACTAATAGTAACAATAGGCATATTCCTGGGAAAAAAAACGTAGGCAGCAACTGTTAAATAGTTTCAATCACAGTCATGAATATGGGCTCTAATGGAAAGTGAAATGAGTATGAATCAATCTCACATTTATATTCACTGTTTGTGCCACTGGTACTGAGTAGTTAAAGCATATAGAGCCTGTAGGGCCTATAGTTGTCATCATGCCATACATGCATACATGTCTGTGATGGTAAAAAGCCAAAGGGACATCACGAGGAGCACTTTACAGGTGTTTTTACACACCAGTGCCTGCACTAAAGTTGTTCAGCTGTGCTGTTCCCACTGGTATGCAGAGCACTGTGATGAGTTTATTAATCTCTGACTTCCACTGGTCAGTAAGATCACCTGGAAATGCACACTACAAACAAAGAAGCAGTAAAACAACAACTGTTTTTATATATTATTATTGTGTGTGTGTGTGTGTATATGTATATGTATATTTATTTATATATATATATATATATATATATATATATATATATATATATATATATATATATATATATATATATATATATATATATATATATATATATATATATATATATACACACACACACACACACATAAGAAAACTACAAATTTAAAATAATGACAGGTAATAATGGAATCAGTCACTCGCCGATTTTAATCTTGGAGGAAAGACTCTCTGCTTGCTCACCATACGAGTGTGACTCATAATAATATTAGTCACGTCCTGCGCTGTCTCCCACATGTCCGTATTATTGTCTTCCTGTTGACCGAAATGCGATTATGCATATTTGACTTGGTGTTCCACAAGTTTAAAAATATCTTTTTTGAAGCAACAAATTATGAGAAAAGACAAACAGCCGTCTGAGAGCTCAGGAGCAAATTAATCCGATTCGGAGACTGCAGGTAGGAGGTTAGGTTTGAGTTGTGATGACCGTGCTAAATGTCAGGTTTGTTTTCCAGGTGTGGGCTGCCATCCCTCCGTGGAAACAAGGCAGCCTAGCAGAATTCGTGACTTTAACAGAGTATGAGGTGAGATCCATCTGTTGGGTTGTGATTAAACATTTGTAATGAAATTTGATCGGCCTATGTTTAAAGTAATTTTTTTGTGCTTTATCTTCAGACAAGTTGAAAGAGCTGTTTTATAACTCCTATTTCAACCGAATATATTTACTGAGCCCTGTTTTGTTAAGCTACGGGGTAAAAGTGAGTGAGGATTAAGTTTGTTTGGGAGCAGGAGCCATTGCACCAACAATTACAGGGACCCACAAATTGGCCTGTTTTTTCCTGCTGTGTCATTCTTCATTTATGCAGCAGCTCTAGCTCACTGCTCTTTCAGCAACTCTGGGAAACCTATTAAAAATTTGTAAGACTGTTTGCTTGAAAATATATTTAAAGCCTTGACATTGACTGACTGGCTGCTTTTTTTTTTCCCCTCTCTCCACTGCAGGTTTCCCATAAGCCAAAATCACTGAGTCACATTGAGGCAGCATCCATCCCATATGTAGCCAACACTGCTCTTTCTGCACTTGTCAATACAGGTGGTCTTTGCAAAGAAAGCTCCTCAAAAAAGAGGCAAGCCTCGCCCTGATTGTGGTTGAACTTGTATTGAACGTCTTTTGCTGTAGAAATGACCCCCCCCCCCCCTTTTTTTTTCATTTTACTAGTCGATCCAAACCTGTCTTTTAGTCATACACTCAGAAGGATTTCAACATTATGTAACTCACGTGTAATTTAACTGGATGTGCAATATAATGAAACTTTCACTTCCTCTGATGTAACTTCCAACCTCGCTCGTGCTTTTTTTTTGCCCTTGCAGCTTCCACTTCTTTTCTTAGATTTGATTAAATGAGTCAAACTGTTCTGACCTTCTGGTTGCTTGGGTTTCTCTTCATAGAGTTCTGATCATTGGAGCATCTGGGGGCGTTGGAACGTTCTCCGTTCAGGTGAGGCGAAGTATGTTCATGTAGCTGTGGGCAATGTGACTTACAAATCCTGGAAGAGGGAACAGCCGGTGTGTCTGATTATATTCCTGTTTTCTTGCTCTTGTTTTCTTCCAGCTGTTAAAGGCATGGGGCGCTCATGTAACGGTAACATGCTCTCAGAACGCTGAGGGCCTTGTGAGAGGGCTGGGGGCCGACGAGGTGGTGGACTACACGGCAGGAGATGTGGCTCAGCAGCTGGAGATGATGGAGAAGTAAGAGTTGGTGTTTTGCTTTTCAAAATAACCTGAATTCAGAACTGCACAGACCATCATGGTGAAAGCTGTGACATTGTGTTATAATTTCTTGTGAGGCACAGTGGGACCACGCGCTCTTTACTTGCTCCAACTCCAAGGAGTAAGAAAGTATTATTGGAGTCGGTGCCAGTCCACTTAAGGCGCTCATGAAAACAAATTGTGTATGACAGCTTTAATTCTGTGTTCCCGCCCTAAATGCCCCAGATGTGGTAAATGTCTTCTTGTCAGCATGGTACACCTGCCCACGGGTTTACTTTCTTGTTTCCATGGAAACTAAGAACATATGATGTTAATAAATTAAAAGCCTTCTGGGTTAGCAGCTTTTTTTTTTTTTTTTTTGTCTTTTGTTTAGATTTTTTAGTGTTGATCCTAGTTTGACAGTCTGTGTTTGTGCCACCAGGTTTGATGTGATTTTGGACACAGTGGGAGGCGATACGGAGGAGTGGGCAACGGACCTGCTGAAGCCCTGGTCGGGCGCAAAGTACGTCACCTTGGTATCGCCCTTGCTCCTCAACACGGACTCCATGGGCCTGTTGGATGGGACATGTCACGCTGGCTTCACCCTGCACAACAAAGCCTTTCAGGTGAGCACAAGTAAAAGAAACATCCGATTTTAGTCCTGGATAAAATAAAGCCGATGGGAAAGACTATCCTGTCGTGTGTGCAGTCTAACGAGGACACGTGCTGCACTTACCTCACAAAAACGGAACCCTTCTTACCGTGTTTTCTCAAAATGCACTGAGCCCTGTATTTCTGGTGACACCCATAGCTGGGGTGTGGACTGCTGTCATTCCCAAACCGTAAGGACATTCTCGATCCTCAGTGGCATGGAAAGACAACGATGCGTGAGCCCACACCTGCTCAGCTGCTAGACGTTTTCTGCCACGTTTTATTTCCACTCTGCTAATCTGAGGAGTGAAAGTGATGTTAAAACAAGGAGGGGAAGATTCACAGATAGTATAGATGTGCGTCATGTGTGCAGTCGGTGTGGGAATTCAGGAGTTTGAGACTTTATCTCTGCGTGGGCCTCATGTTGTTGCATGTGTGCGATGGCCCTCAAGCTACAGAGTCAGTTGGTTACATGTCACCCGTGTAGTAGATAATCAGAAGAGGAGCGAGTAAAGCTGTTGGAGGGACCGAGTCTAATTATCCTGGGGAGTGCAGACACAGAGGGCATCACAGCTGGCACTACTGGGTCTGGGTCTGCACGAATGAGACGGCCAGTGTGGGCATTAGACGTGATGCAGCGCGTGTGTGTGTGTGTGTGTGTGTGTGTGTGTGTGTGTGTGTGCGTGCATGTGTTTGCTGCTGAACTAGCGGTATTTGGTGTTTGTTCAGATTGCGGTCGACTAGCTCCCCGCCTCCCCCCTCGGCAAATACCGGTGTTTGTGCATTTCTTGCCAATCCTCTGAGCCCTTTTGTCCATGAGAGCAGCCAGCTGGTCAGTCCGGCGGGGCTCGGTGGCAGCAGTCGCACTGATGGTGCCCAGCTCCGGAGATGATGCTGGATTCACCAGGGAAGCCACAGCGCAGCTGGGCCCTCTAGTGTTCAAATTCTTGGCGGCATCAAACGAACAAAAACCTTTTTTTTTTTATTTTTTTTTTTTTTTTTGTAAGCAAGCAGATGTAATGTTACTCGAGCCAAGGGGTGTGGCAAAATTATGTCATGCAATGAAATACCATTCTCAAATATCAAGCTGTTGTACTGCACAGTGGTCATTTCTCTCCCTTCTCCCAATCCAGTTGTGATTTATCATCTTGGCTTCCTAAAGGCACGAATGCAGTTTTATTTTGGTCTCAGGTAGATTACTAGTGAACCACCAGGTGGGAAAGCACAACATGAAGGAAATGCTGCAAAGTAAATGGAATAATAGCCACGGAGTGCATGTTCGTTGTGCTCATCAATTCAGATTCTCTGGTGATGGAAACAAATAGTATATAAAAATATAGTATATAATACAGATTCAAGTGAAAATCAGATTTGATTGCAAAGCTCTTTTCTTTTATATAATCGCAGTAAACACTTCATCTTAAGCCTCATAATATATGCTAGATTCAGTATTCATATTTTGATTCAACGCTGATTTTTTTTTTTTTTGTTACATTTAAAAATGTTTATTTTTATTAGGTTTATGTTAGAAAGAAGCCACAAAGTTGAAAGACATGAAAATTAGATCTGTGGCGAGACCTTTTGAATCTTTCTTCTTATCTTTTTCCTACCCGACAACCTCTCCGTGTGCTTTGATTTTTTTTTTAATTTATTTATTTTTTTATGAGATGCGACTGCCTGATTTCTGATTCCTTGCTTTCACTCTGTTTGCCTCTCAGAACATAATCTCAAGTGGAGTTTTCTACAGGTGGGCTTTTTATGCCCCTGATGGACCTGCCTTGGATGAGGTCAGCAGGCTGGTGGATGCAGGGAAGGTATTGTATTGTTTTAATATTCATATCGTATAAAACCGCCTTTCTGTCAGAGCCGTTTGTGCTGACGGTACAGAGGAGATTGAAATTGCCTCATTTGCACATCAGTCGCAGCCAGAGATGTAAATTCATGCTGCGATGGAGATCATACAAGCCTGTGAATATGGACATACCAGAGATTCCCTGCGTGTCTGTATTCACGGCTACCTCTTGGTTTTGTAAAGGAGTGAGTATCAGATTCCTGCTATATGCTGGTTGGTGCATTGGCGGTGTGCACGGCTGGCTGCTAGGCGATTGAAATCAGGCGCCAGGAGACGGTCAATGGATATTTCAACAGTGCTGAGCAGCCATTCGCAAAATCATGTGGTACCTCTGTCCTTTTGTCCTGCGGCTTACAGCGAGCGGCACCCTCAGACTAGTGGCGGGAAGCTTTGGACAAAAATGACCCCCACCCTATCCCACCACCACACACACACACACACCCCTCCTTTCTCCAACCCAACAAAATCCACAACACACACACGCTGCATAGCCTATTGGCAGTCAGGACTGCGGATGGTTTCCAGTGACGCCACCGTGCTCTCCATTCATTGTTAAAGACAAGAGATGCTGACCAGAATAACAAGCCTCGCTGCTTGTGTTGTCGGACTAGCGCAGGATTGTCCAGCCTCATCACATTCTCAACCCCTCCCTGCTGGTTTCACATGTGCAGCTTAGAAAGCAGATACAATGAAGTGTTGGAGCTTGGTGGTATTTGCAAGCCTGAACTGGTTAAAAGATGTTATTATTATCAAACACTGGTCCATCAAGTGTTTCTGTCTCATATGTTGGAGCATTAGGGGGATCTTGAGGGAAATAAAGTTGTACTTCCACTACAATAAATCTTACGAACATAAACTACTTTTTTTTTTTTTTTATATCCTACAAAATAAAGTTGCAATTCCACATTTCAGTTTATGTGCAGGCCGATCAGGTCACTGATGTGATGGTGGTTCTTGATACCACGCATCTGCTTCTCCACCGCGTCTCTCGAACTGCAGACAGACTTCAAGTTCACCATCTTGGACCACAGCTGATGAACAGAGTCCAAGTTCTGCTCTCTGGCAGATCCACTGTGGGCTGTTGGCACGCTCCTACCAGAACCTGGAGAGCAGAACAAGGACTTCCGTCATCAACTCGAGTCCCAGACGGGAGCGGACTTCTGTCTGGACAGAAACTTAATGGAGAAGTTAGAGAATGATGCAGGAAACTTGGCCAGCCTGTAAAGAAACACAGCCAGGTTAAGTTGGTAGGCAGAAACGGCACCTTCAAAACTGATTAAGCGCGCCGTGACATCATTAATGATGTTGAGATCAAGTTTCAGACATTTTTCTGCTGTTTCATCACAGATCCTGCCGGTTGTGGAGGCCCAGTTTCCATTCACTCAGGTGCCTCAGGCTTTTCAGAAGCTGGAACAAGGGCACGCCAGGGGGAAGACGGTGGTCCGGGTGACTGAAGAGGACGACAGCTGGACAGAGTCGGCAGAGTCTGAGCAAGAAGTGCAAGAAAGAACCCAGCAGAAGTAGAGAGGGGAAAGCAAGTGCCCTGGGAATCACTTTAATGGCTTTTCTCGCCTCTACAGTCATATTTGACAGCAGCAGACTGTAATAATACCAAAAGACAAATGTGGTGTGCAGCAGATGCCAAGTCTGACCTGAGCTTATAAGAGCAAGCTGATGGTTTGATTCACCATCCTGTGTTTTCTTTGGAGTGTTCACAAGGTGCTTGAGTGATGCTGTGCTCATGTGATGCCGATGTTAATATAATTACAAGCTGCTGCCTAATAAATGCCGTTCAGGTCAGGATCTGGCGGGTAATGATCACCAGGCTTTTGGCAGCTGGCTGGCCGGCCTCTGTAATATATATAACATGGAGTTGTACTGTATAATGAAGCGCGTTTGTTCCAAAAGTAGTCCTCTGGAAATGTTTGCCGGCAGAAGAGTTTGTCTTCCAGAGATGGGTGACACATGGAAGTCATGACAAGACTGATAACATTTTGGTCTTTTTCTGTGTTGTCTCCACCCACGCAGGTGTCACGAGCACCTGGATGCTGATATGAGTGAGTCTCACTTTATGCGGAGCTAAATTATTCCAACAGGATATTTGAGGAACAACAAATAAACTTCTGAAACATTTTGTTTCTGCATTCTTATACACCAGCAGCTGTACAACTTTTATTTAAGAAACTGACAAAAGAAAACCAAAAAAAAAACCAAAAAAACTTTTAATATTCAAATAACAAAGCAATTCTGTTTTGCGAAGTTCGGATAAAACATAAAAGAAGTGAGTCTGTACTTTGGGCTCCATCGTATTAGGCAGATGTTGTATAACGTGTCGTTGCTGGGAAAGAAAACCAAAACTTCTAACACTGTTTAAGTCAAAATATCCAGACAATGAGATTCATCAATGGAAAAACTAAATACAAACCTTGAGATTATGTATTAATGGAGGCGTAAAGGTGATGCATTTCAAGTTCACAGCCCGCTGGGTTTATATTCAGTGGGTAGTAATACATTCTCACGAAGCCACTCAGGACTCTCCAAGTTGACCTCGTCGTCTCACTTGTCACCGTTCTCCGCTGACGACACGCTCGCCCTCGAGCTCGAGTCCCTCGGCCTCGGTGGGGTCCTGCCTCTCACTTTATTTAGAAATCGGGTTCCAGCGTTTTTCAAATAATCTCCACATCCCATCTTTGTTGTAGTTTATGTGAATCGAGTGTGTTCAGAATCACTTGGTTTTTGTCGTAGTGGTGGCCACCTGAAAGACACCGGTGATTTCCAGTCAATGGACACGTATCAATTTATTAATGCCTACTTCAGGATGAGGTCATGCTTAATATTGTTTATGCCATTTAAAAGCTGATAATCTGTTTTAATTCTGAGTTTTGCATTAACTCCAGCAGCAGCATAACCGTAGTACTGAGTATTATTTACTTTTTTGTCTTGCACAGAACTGTAACGTCATTCAGTCCACAAGGTGTCACTAATTGACAGCGTTGAAAAAGTCACTGTGCATAAATGTCCCCACGTCTCCAGGAAGTTATTTGAATCATCATGGTTTGAGCAAAAGGTTGTTTTTTTTTAACACAGAAAAGAACTGACACCATAATACGACCCCTGGGTGACAGTTGGGACAGGTGAACATAATGCTGCACGTCAGGCGTGGGCGCTCACCTTTGATTTCCAGGACGAGGTCGGCGGTGAGGGTGTAGCGGATGAAGCCCTCAGGGGTGATGCTCCAGAGGTGGATTTGTTCGTCAGCTGCTGGCGTCAGACCCACTCGGCTCCCTGCCATCGTGACGCTGCCGCTGGGACTCAGACAGCACTCCTCCAGCAGCTGGACACAAGTTTAAATTACTTTTTGTTATCATTAAAAAAAAGCTTGTACTGAATAATTCAATGTTTACCTGACAGATGATAGTGATACCGGTTATGAATACAGAGTTAGAGTATTGATTACACTTATTGAACTTGAGGAATAAGATGAAGGTCTGAGTGTTAAACTAAGTCCCAGACTTTAATTATTAAACCTGGTATTGATTTGACCGCCGCTTCATTAAGATCAATCTAAGGAAGCCTCCTTTTGGCTTTGTTTTTTCTTTTTTTGCTCTGCTTTCAGTGAACGCTTGTCTCATTTGTAGCTCAGTTCCCAGATGTTCGACATCTGTTGCCGGTGTAACAATGGCTCTCGTACCTTGCAGTGCACATGTCCATTCCGGTAGTACCATATCTGCTCGAGCCCGCCCGTCTCCTCTGTTTCCTGTATCCGCATCAGTTTGACATCATCCAAATCACCGGTCGCTGACATGATCAGGCCCGTCTGCCTGTTTCGTAAACGGAAGTGCACTTGCGTCTGCACTCGCAGACACAAGAACAGATGTTAAGCTTGAAATGATCATGACCATGGTTAGTGGATGTTATCTTTTAGCTGTTGACCCCTAGAACCCATAGATAAGGGTGTGCCTGGTATTAATGGATAGACGCAGCCTTTGGAAGTGTCAAAACAGGAAATACAGGAATAAGCCGCACCTGTATAAGAGGGCGAAGAGATCCAATTTTCTTCCAGCTGCTGAACTCGTGCCAGTCAGAAACTTCACCGGATTTCAGCAGAAGCTGAGCTCCTCGGTAGTTTATTTCCTCGTATAATATCCACCTGAGAATCAAGAAAAGATAGAAAGACACTAAGGCCACACATGTTCAAGGGCTTTAATACATTTGAAACACTTCTATATTAGTTTTTTTCATTTATCGCTTTGATCTAAATTTTCACCGGTCCCAAGATCCATTATGGATTCGGGACTTTCTTTGGTTTGCTCCTTTATTCTTTGAATTTATGGATTCTTTTTTTAACAGCCTTTGTGGACATGCACTTAGGACCTGAAGCTTGTCTGAAATGTGCCTTTGAAACTTGATACTTAGCTTTCTTATATAAATAAGGAAATGAGATTTAGCCAGCTGATTATAAAATGCCAAGACAACATAGAGACTAATTCACACTCATTAACTCCACCTTTCTGTACTTAAAAGAAATTCTGGAAACTTTTTTTTTTTTTTTTGTCTAAGTCCAGGCTTCTTTGTTAAAAATAATCTTCTAAATGTTCGTTGAGCTTCACGTTTGTGCAGTTTCGCTTTGGCACCAGATGCTGCTTTTTAACTGCAGCAAAACAGCCCATTTTCCCTGCAGCAGGAATGTGCCACACCACAGACAGCTCTGCCTCACTGTAGTCCTTTATTTCCTCAGTGTGGGCTCACACCCACAGACTAAATCTTGCACATCAGCAGCAGGTTCCCATCTCTGATCTGTCACAGCTTCAGCGTGAGACTTGCTGACTCTGCACTCCGCAGAGAATATTTCTGAAACTAGAAAACATCATGTCCAAGCTCACGACCTCAAACCTCTTTGTCTGCACAGTCATTTACAAAAATAGCATAAAGAATTCCTCATCATGTGCCTACAACATTATTTAAATGTTCTGCAAATGTAAAAATAACTGCTTGTTTGCAGCGACAGCCCTGACGCTACCTTCTTTCATCACTGAAATCCCTCATCTTTATTTTTAAAAACCTTGCTTTGTCTGCTGAGATTTATCTGTCTTATGTAACTCTTTTGAGCTATTTTTACAGTAACAAGAGACTACACGAGAGTGGTGTGTCATGTATATCAGGTATTTCATATTTATTGATTTAAAACCTGAGATTAAACTATTTTCTTACAGATTTTGTATAATTCAATCAACATCACATGCTTTGTAGGAGCAAAATATTTTTACTGAAAGATGTCTTCAGTTCTGATTAATTTCCCTGGACCTGTGCATGAAAAAATAAATAAATCCCACAGCATGATGCCACTATCACCATACTTTACTCTTGGATATCCATCTGCTTCGCAGCAGGTACATCCTGGATATAGTGAGATCATGTGACTATTCAGCTCTACACAGGTGGACCTGTATGGCCTAAAGACACCTATAGAGTTTTCTTAAGACAATTTATATGGTTTAGTGCAAGGAAGTTTCAGGAAACAAGTTGACTTGACAGATGATTAAAAAAGAAACAAAAAAGCCAACAGGATTTCATGTATAGATCTGCTGAAAGTCAACAATCTTTCTATTCTTTTTCATGTTTTTCTTTTCCCACACAGAAGAAAATGACTGACAGCACTTGGGTTTAGTTTGTGTTTACACCAGAAACACAGACACGCTTGAACCTGTCAGCCACACTGCGTGGAAGACGTGGTGAGGGCTGATGAGCTGGTTTACATTCCTGTAAGATTCCGAGTCAACTCTGCCAGAGCGTCTTCCTCATTTCAGTTTAAATTTATTATTTCTTCATTTTTCTTTGCAAACAGAAAATGAAACTGTATGAAAGCACACACCAACGTATTGTAACTTTAATTACATTTTTCTTTTATTAGGTTACTTTTACCTCTGCAGTGGACCGGTCAACTTTCCCCAAACTTACTGAACAAGTTCAGTCGCTGCTATTTTCTGTCGTTGTCGGTTGAACAGTCGACGTTCTTGTATCGGATCTGCCCAGACCGCTGATTATTTTAAATTATTGTTAAAAACACAGCTTTTTGAGCTGACTTTCCTTCCAACTTGAGCACAATAACCTGGCTTTTATTTTATGTTATTGTGTGTGTGAGATACCTTGTTTAATGAAAAGGTGAAATCCTTGAAGCAAACCTATGAAACTCAAACTGGAGGCAACTTAACCTGATCGTAACAACCCCTGCTTAGTTTTAATATTTGGGATCTTTTCTATGGATTAATATCTTGTAGGAAAAAAAACAAAAACAACAAACTTAAAGAGATTATCGACGTCGTGCACTCACACTCCTCCTTCCACCAGCACAGACTGGACTCGAGCACAACCTCCAGCCAGCCGAAGGTTGACTGATCCATCTGTGAACTGCATTCTCTTCCCCCGCAGACCACACCGCTCAAAAAGAGTGATGGATGGCAGCGAAAACTCCTGTCCAGAAATAGGGAGAAGTAAATTAACAAACGGTGGAAGCTGCAGGTCATGCAGACTGAAACGGGGGTTATTTCGAAGTTACCCTGGAAACCACCACACTCACACATCTGTGCTCTCTGGCATATTCACGGTCTTGTAGATGTAAAAGATGGGTGGTTTTCTGAGCTGACACTCAAGCTGAGGCGGTGACTCATTTCATATTGGACAATAAATGATAAATCTCTACCTTGCTACATGCTTGTATTACATTGTGAGATGCTCGCGTGCCGAATCGAGTTCGATTATGATTAATTAGGAAACAAAATATAAAATTCATTTCTAGAAAAGAGAAACCTGAGTGAAAGAAATAATAATGGGAATGAGTTCCTTTGTGTTCCTTTGTGCTGCTTTAATCAGTTATTAGATTATCAGAGTTGGTAACTAAACCTCGCTAATCCACATAAACATCAGAGTGTCTCATTTGACTTAATTCTCTTTGCTGTGCTGTTATTTGGTCAATTTTGTTGTTGTTCTTTTTACAAACCTTTTGTTTTAGACATATAAACAATATGTGCACCCAAAAACACACATCATCAAGTATCCCACATGAACACAAAGAGTATTTTTTTTATTTGCATGTTTTTTCATGCAGGAATTAAGCTTTTTGGCTCATTTTAAAAAGCAACATGGCAACATATTTGAAGGAAATAACACTGGTCAGCCTGTTAAGTGGAGCTAAAAAGACTCTAATTAAAATAAGTCATGTTAACATTCAAATAATTGATAGCAAACACGAGGACGCATTTATAGTCTATAGAAAACTAATTAAAAAGTCTAAAATGCAGTACATGATATTGACACATTATGTCTCTTATCTTACGTAACTAGCAATCGGTAGTCTATTATGGTCAAAAGTAGTCCTTCTAACACTGTATTCAATTACAATGTCATCCAAGCTAAAAGGACGAGGTAAAACCCTTTTGAGATTAGTTCGAGGTGGGTGAAAAAGCAACACTTGTATTATTTTCCACACGACAGCAGGCATCAGAGAAGAGAGCTGCCGAGGCCAGAGGCCGTTTGTGCAAAATGAAACTTTCACATCATACAGTTCACTGTAAAAGGTCAAATCAAATATAGTGTTTTGTAGCACACAGAAATGCATTGTGCATTTAAATGGGCTTTAAAAAGATTAGGCTGGCAACCTGCATAATGGTGGCGGGTAGAGGGGCGTCAGAAGAACGGACGCACAGACTTACAAAGCCAACTGTCTGCAGTGACTGGATGGATGAGCTGCCGCTGACACAGCCCATGGCTCTCAGATCTGGATAGCTGCCCACTTCTAACACACACGTCTTGCCTGTGAAGTCTTGGCCTTCAAATGCCAGCCAGCTGAAAATCATTTGCATAATGAAAAAAACAAAACACAATTTAAAAAAATACACAAAACATATATACACACAGATTATAGAGTGGGTTTCCGTTATTCTGGACATCAACTCAGTGATTCATGAGGAGTTTAACAACTATGTCTCCTTCCTAAAGCTTTATTTCATGGGAAGCGGACTTGTAGAGGGATCTGTGATGTTTCACCAGCATTTCCAACAAAGAGCTTTAGCTGCGGCACCTCTGCTCATAAACCCGGGTCTTTGCACGCTAATGCGAGGTGTTCTGATTCATTGTTTGCGTCACAACTCACGTCAACATTACGGTGTTTTCTCCACAGAGTGTAGTACTGCTCACCTTCCAGCAAGAACCTTGCAGGAGGCCACTGAAAAACCGTCGTGCAGGGAGGCCACGCTGTCCTCCAGGACGAGGGCAGAGCCTTGGAAACCTGGATCAGAGAAAAGCTGCACCTAAGGCACACAGAGCAGGACAATAAGACTGAGTCACCCGCTCGCAGGCGCCGCCAGACAGCAGAGTCCAGTTTAATAAGAGTGAATGAGATTGGTGCGCCGTAACTGCCTACCTTGAACTTGGAACTGTTCTCAAAATCGTCCTGAAATGAAACATAGGAATAATAAACAATGATTTACTGAAATTCACAACCATAAAAGAAAAAACATGTATACATGTGTCCGTTTACATATTTCTGTGTTATATGTAAATTAACATAATTCTTAAAGGTCAGGCTGATAATTTATGCTCAAACCTAAAAATCAAACCTTATTCTTTAACATAGCATGAGCAACAATTAAAAAAGTCGACTGTACCGGAAAAACTTTTACTTAGAAACGGACTACTTACTTAATTTTAACCCCTTAAAGTTTGATGTATCATATTTGATACAAACACAATCAAAACAACAATAAAAAAAAAAAAAAAACTTTATATAAATATGTGTGGATACCAATATTTTTCTTTCCAAAACCGATTCCCATACCTTGGAATTTGCTATCAGTCAATACTGGGTACTGTTGCAATACCACGTTTTTTTCTTTCATACCATAGTAAATATTTTTTTTGCCCTTTTAACATCAGATAAGATGAAAGAAAAGAAAAAACTTTAATATATACACACACACACACACTTTAAATAATGTATAAGTTTAAATGTATGGTATCATAGGGTTAATTCTTGCTCATCTTTAGTTTTTTTTTATGATTTATGTTAAC
Organism: Xenentodon cancila; assembly: GCA_014839995.1. Classification (NCBI taxonomy): domain Eukaryota; kingdom Metazoa; phylum Chordata; class Actinopteri; order Beloniformes; family Belonidae; genus Xenentodon; species Xenentodon cancila. Next base: position 14,133,877 of record CM026209.1, on the reverse strand, counting down.
AACTCTTCTAGAATTAAGGAAATTTTTTGCTCTAACTGTCATTAACTAAATTTGAAATATATATGGACCCAATTTTCTTTGCAAGTTGCCGTCTCAGATTAAAACACCCTTAGAAGATTCGTCAAGTTTCAAGAAAAGCATTATAATCGCCGGCCTTAGATGGAGTGGAAGGCTTGTGATCCAGTAAGATATTTTATACATATTTATGAGAAGAGCTGGTTTTATTTCTGGGAATGTTTTATAGATTAGAGTGAACAGACCTACAGGCCCTGCCACTGTGCTTGTATGATTTGTAATATTTCCTCAGTTCTTAAAACTACGATCCTCACAGTTCCTGTGAGTCTCAGACCTAAAATTAAACAAATATTTTCCAGTCATCTAAAGCTTCTATAAAACAGTTATCAACCCCTTTCGTTCAACGATATATTTTCTCTCTATACCTATATCTAAAAAAATGTCCTCAGATTCGGATTCGGCAAGAGCTCGATAATTCGAAGGCCAGACTGAAGAACTCCTGCTATGTGGATAAAAAGGGATGAGGAATGTGAAGTGCAGCTAACCTTGTCATCCTTTTAACCACTTCACAGGGAAAATGAAAATAATAATAATAATAATCACAACATAAAATAACTCCAGCTTAAACTGCATTTTCACTGCTCTTGTTAACCCTTTCCTTAAAGAGCTCCAATTCAGAAAGTCACAATAGATTGTGAAGTGTTTAAAAAAAAAAAAAAAGACAGTGATTTCATTCATCAATGTATTTTTTTATAAGACAGAACCAAAACAGAGCAGAAGGGCTTCAGCCATATTAGTCATATAAAAATAAAAATAAATAAAAGAATGCATGTTACTACAACCTCTTTGACAGAAGACACACATATGGTGCATTTGAGTTCACCTTATTTGCATCTTACGTTTATGGTCGAAAAAAAAAAAAAGAGAAACACTACGACGGCAGTCGTAGAGGAGCGTAAACAGACTGCAGACAAGTGGACTGAGAGAAAGTCAGCCAAAACAACACTTTTAGAGTTTCTTTCATAACTCCTTTATCAGTATATGAGATCATATCTCCAGCAGGGCAAAAAAAAGAAAGTAATTTACAGAGATAATAATATGACCCTCAAAGGCATGACTTCTTTTCCTGTGACAAAGCAATAACTCTTGAACTGAAGCGTTCTCCCAGCTTTTAGAAATGAGCCGCCAGAGAGGGAAGTCACATTACATTCTCTTTGGAGCGATAACTGCAGATGAATCTGAGATTATAAATGTTTCGAGGTTATAAAAGTATCCCTTGTCATGTTTCAGGGAAAACAGAAGTGGTTTCCTGTGCAGAAGGAGGAGAGCGTGAACTGTCGTAAATCAGGAATCCCATCAAGAAAGAACGTGCGCACTTGAGTAATTTACGACTGTTCCTTACGTCCATCCGTCCTTTATCTAAACCTGCTTATTCCCATTCAGTCACTGGGATCTCCTGGAGCCTATCCCAGCTCTCTTTGGGTGAAAGACCATCACAGGGACTCATATATACAAACGACTACTACGACTACGGATAGCACTCCACACAGAAAGGCCCTTGGTGGGATTCAAACCAGGAACCTTCTTCTTCATCACAGTTTTCCTGGTCAGAAAACCGCTGTGACAGGCCTCCAGTGTGGTAGTATTATATCTACTGATTCAGTCGCAAGTATGAGGGTGTCATGTGCAATAAATTCACTTGGTGAGTCATCGCAGGGCAACCAGAGGAAGTGAAAGTTTAGCAAATGCATCAGATTTTACAAACACTGATCATGTGAAGCTAGAATTTGATTACAAGAAAGTAAAACCCAGTGGTTGTTGTAGCAACCGAATGCAAAATATTACAGTCACTGGACCGTCTGACTAATAAACGGGCAAGTCTTTCCACTGAAGCAGCACAGCAGCATTTCATGGTTTTGTCATGAGTCACTGCTCTTACCACGAGGACAGGCATGATGGAGCCAGCTCTGTGCCGCAGCGCCCCCCAGTCCTCTGGGCTTCCATACAGGCCTCTCTCCAGGACGTAGGACTCGCCGCAGAAGCCCGGTTCTTCAAACATAACCCAGCTGAGAAGGAAAAACCGGTGAAAGGAAGGAGCACAGTCACTCATAAACGCCACCAGCGAGTTCGCTCTATTTTCATTTTACTTTAATGAGTAAAGAAAGAGTCTTTGATGTCAGTCGAAACAGAAAACCACAGGAATTCATCGGACATTGTGCAGATTCCTCACGAATGCCAACAACGTTTGGTCAGAATCCAAGTTGATAGTAGCCTCCCTCAGGACACAGTGTCAACATTTACCATCTAGGTCGCATGTCTTTGGTGGCTAAAAGAGTGTGTGTGATGCATTTGTGGGCTGATTACGTGCATAGACACAATCAGGTCTCTCTTTCTCTCTCTCAGAAAGTCAAATTCAAAAACACAACGCCAATGAGAGGCTCAGAGGGATGGCGCTGCAACATGGGCGAGGCAGTGCAGCCTAATAGCAGGCTAGAAACACAGCAAGAATTTCAATGCTGCGAGAGTTTTGCCTCATAAAAAAAAGGACACAATGTTCCCGTCCGTGTTAATAACTGTTTAGTTAGTCCAACCTTGTCTCTTGGGAAGCAGCGGTTAGGAAGGATTACATGTTCTGAATTGAATCATCTTTATTTGCTCCTGGTGTGTTTACTTCTACATTTTGTCATCTGATCACAGCACAAACAAACCCGCACATGGAAACAGCAGAGGAGCGCACCGCCTCTCAAAAAAGGGTGATGAGAAAACACTCTCAAGCACTCGGGCGTCTGCTTCGTCTGCACACATCCACACGGACTGAACTAGCCCGGCACGCCGCAGCAGGCTGGAAGGCGACATGCTGGAACACCGACACACTCAGACGGGGAAGTGAGGAGTGGCAGACTAAAACATTAGCGAGCCACTTCATCTGCTTCAACTTGTCTGCACGGGCGTGGCAGCTTTCCCACTACACCTGAGCAGCCACGAATGGCTGCAAACGCACGCATCATTTCACAGGAACCGGGTTCTCAACTAATTATCAGGTTGAAGGGTAAAATAGCTTCTGGAAAGCCTTGCTGGGGATCACTCTGCTCGAGATCTGTTAGGTTAGGTTTTCAGAAGTAAAACCCACTGTACATCTATCACCGCTCACGCAACAGTCGAGATTACAGGGATGAGTATAATTCACGCCACTTACACGCCACCGATGACCTCGGCCGACTGCGTCTTCATGCCGTAGCCCGTGTCGTCCATGTTAATGACAGGCACCGTGAGGTCAAGGTTCACTCCCAGCTTGCCAAAGTCTCTGTCGCTGAACAATTTCACATGCGCAGACAGGAAATCCTGCAGCAGAAATAAAATCGCAGATGGAGCAAGTCCTGTCAGAAATCATGTTTGTGATGATTCAGACGCAAAAAAGCCGGCGATGCATTTGCTGCAGGCTTTGCTTCAACGGAGGCTTCTGTTGGGGCCTGCTTGTGGAAGATCAAAAAGTCCAGCATGTGCACCAATAACGCTTTTCAACATCTTTATCCACACAGAGGAAGACAGCTTTGAAGTTGGGCTTTATTTTGTTAAAATGATATCAGGGACATGAGAATTGTCGTTGGACAAGTTTCTGTTATTCTTGGTAAACGCTGATTTCTTTTGAGATTAGTTTCTTAAGGGATTCTAGTCAAGATGATGTAACATTATGAAATATTGGACAACAAAAGTTGGAAAAAGAACTGTTTTATTGATTAAAAAAAAAAAAAAAAGTATTTGTCTATAAAAAACTGGTGCCATAGATGGTAATATTGCATTTTTCTATAACAAAACAGTTGAATATTTTTTCCGCCCAATCAATATCCAAGCGGCATGCTGAGGACATTCAATACACAGTGATTTTTGCCGGTGATTATAAGAGTCGAGCTCCGTTTTTCTGCATCTTCCAGGAATTTGCAGATGAATCTGGTGCCTTTTAGTAGAAGCTAAGTAAGCTGGAGCTTGCTGATTCGTTTTTCAGCCTTTCAACACTTCGACATTACTGTGTCTTTTTCAGAGTCTCTCTTTTTTTTTTTTTTTTTTTTTTTTACAATTAAAGGCTGTAAAACTAATCCATGAGCTTAAATCCTCTTTTATTTAGTCATTTCTGTAGACTTGAATCTTGCATTCAGAGGTTGTCAACTAGATGAATTCCAGTCGTCACGATCTAGTCATGTTATAGTGAAGTTATAAATTCTGTCTGTTTATCACACGCTCGTATATTTCAAGGTACTTCTGTTCAACAAAGGTGTGAGAAGGTTTTGCACGGTCTGGGACTCACAGAAAGTATAGGTCTCAATGACAGAAGCTCTGAGCCTCCCCAGTCGCTGCAGTCCATGTACTCCCCTTCCTCCAGGATGTACTGCTGGCCCTCAAACCCAGGCTGGCTGTATCCCACCCACCTGGAAGAGGAAACGGTTGCAAAAAGGCTGGTTAGAGCTGCACTTAAATAACCAGGTAACAAAAAAAAAAACAACTCTTTGGCAGCGCAGTTTCTTTATTCCTGGGGAAAGTTTGCTCACAGCTAAGTTACTTAACTTAACTTGATCTCGTACAAAGAAAATGGGGAAAGAGGAAGACTCACAATCCTCCAGTAATCCTTAAAGAAGCCACAGACTTCAGTTTCTTTGCATCTGCATTTGCTCCATCTGCAGCGATGCCTCCTCCATCCTCGCAAAAGCTGAAAACCTCACTGTCGATTTCCACACAGGAACCCTCAAATCCAGGCTTCTCATATAACTCAGCCTGTACGGGACCGAGGACAAGGCCAAGACAGCTGTTTTAATAAACAAACACGCCGTACAGCAAATGCAACTTTCCGTGATCAAATACTAACACTCCATTAAGAATATGATGTAAGCTTAATTTATGTTTTACTACTATCTCACTGCATTACCACACAGCCACAAATGACTGTAAAACTTATCAGAAATATTTTTTTTCTCTCACAAAATAAACTATTTATCGTTCCTACTGAGCTATAATTCTTTGTGGCGGCTTTGGAAATTCCCCCACATCACATCTATTTTTAGCTGAAAATAAGAAAACCACGACTATTAGGGATAGAAAAAAGCACAATAATAAACCAGCAGGCCTTTTTTTTCCTCACAAACAGCGCTCGGTTATTCTATAAATGTATCATACACTGATTCAAAAACCGAGGGCGCATTTAAAAACAGGAACACTTACCTTGACCTCAGTGGGATTTTCCACTTTGAAGCCATCCTAGAACAGAAACATCAAAATCTGTTGTTATTTACATCTATAATAAGATGTTTACAGTAAAAAGACTACGATTAGTTCCACAAGTAGTTTCACAATTTTAAAAACAGCAATAACCGTGCGACATAATTATAAAACTGAAAAAGAAAACGAGAACGAATGGAATGCGTGAATATAACCCTCTATGACCCCGACTGGCTTTGTTCAGGCTGGCAGATGAGAGGGTGTGGAAGATAAGCATCAAGTGGCTAATTAACCTAACAAACAATCTTTTCATGCGTTTGTGTGGTATGAGAAGTCTGACTCTGTGCCATGAGAGCATAAATCCAGCAGGCACTCACGGTGGATGGGGAATGTCATTAGATCTGCTGGATTTCTGTCATAAACTGCAGGACAAATGGCAAAGTTAGTTGGACGATGACTTTTAATGGAAGGTCAGGGTCCTCAGTTGATCCAGAAGGGTGTGCCACAAAAAATGACCCTTCTTCACCCATCTTCGTGCCCTTCCTACCCGTGACTCTGTGAACTGGGTTGGGTTTTGTTGGGGAGCACTGAAGGGAGAGGGAGGAGCAAGCACTCCATATTTTGTTGATCTTTTGTTTCAAATATCAACAGATGTCACATCATCCAGAAATTCCTTACCCTACCTTTAAAGTTGGATCAGATGATGGCTGGAGAATACGCCAGAATAAGATGTGTTTTTTTAAAATATATCCTCTTCATTCTAACCTTCACCAAAAACCTCCAGAGTCACATGAAGACATGAAAACATGAACGTGGAGTACCAGCTCACTACCTAGCTTTAAGCGTGTATACAATCACTTCTATCACTAATCACTGTGTCAGCATACTTCGCAGACAGTGAGGCCAACTGCAAGCCAGCAATGAACAGGCCTTTCTTCATATTTCATTCACGTGATGAGTCACCAAACAACATGAACTCATAAATAAAAAAGCTGAAAGGACAACTACTCGTTCCACAGAAATACAATAGAGGAGATGCCAGACTAATACGAAGTCTTGTTTTGCTTCTTGCAGCATTAAGTCTTTGTTTTAAAGCTGTATAATAATGCAGACTTTCTTTCTCGTTCACATTACCAATACAACGCACCGGCATTAACGCTGGTAACTGATGCGCGTCATCTATGTGCTTGTCTACAGCCGCGTGTTTTTTGTTTGTTTGGTAATAGATAATAGAAGTCTTTATATCAATCTCAGAATGCTTATTTGGCAATTCATTTTTGGATCTCAAATACAATTACAACTATTAACACAAAAAAATACTTCTTGAAATAATCTTAAAGACTTAATTTGAGGTACCCTGGAGGGACTACAAATAAAGATGCTCAGGCGTTAATATTTTTGCAAACTAATACACATACAGGGGACAGGCTACGTTACTGAAAGTCAAACTACAAGTAAATATATATAATAGGTTTTCACAAATAATGTTAGTGCTTATCTGACATAAAACATAAAAGACAGCAGCAGTGGCAGCGAGCCGTGCTACTGACTGATGATGGTCTAAAACTCTGCCCTGAGAAGAAAAACTACACATTGAGAAGAACGGGTTGGTGTGCCAGAAGGACGGCGATCAAAGCAATGATGATTCTTTGTCCTGTTGCCAGAAATGTCCGTATTAAATTCCTTAGGAATGCTGTGATATTTCATTGGATACGTCTGTATTTCGGTCTATGAGTGGTGCGATGTACCACACCGCTCATAGACCCTTGAAGAGAACACAAGAAAGAGCAGAATGCATAAAACATGAGCCTCTTTCACCCCGACTGGCTTTCAGTGGGTTAAAGAAGTTACGGGGCATCGTCTGAGTAAATCCAACACCGAAGTCCATGTGTCCACGGAGCAGCAAATGAACCAGTTGAAACAAACGTCAGACGTTGCACAGAAACATGTACCATTTTGAGAGGTCGAAGAGATCCCACAAACGGTGAGGGGAAGCCCCAGGACTCTGGGAAAGGGTAAGTTCCTGTTTCCAGTATAGACACCATCCCCTGGAAACCTGGATCGCTGAACAGCAGCCACCTGAAGTCAAGAGGGAAAAAAAAAAACACGAATGTTCGTTTGTCATATAAATAAAAACAAAAACGATAAATGGCTTACTATAACCAGATGGGTTTGAAAATCCCTGTCAGTTTGTTAGTTTTACTTAAAAAACAAGTGTTAGGACACAATTTGCACATATATCTGTATAAAAAAACATATACCTTTTTATGCAAAAGCAGTTTCTTTCATGGTATAAAGAGGAAGTTTTATGCAGCACATTGAAAATAGTACAGGTCATGTTTTGTCTTTTAATTGGGTTCAATTATTTTGCCATACCTACAGCAGAGAACAAAAGTGTGTTATTATAGAGAACAATATCTGGGGAATTCATATTTCACTTCAAAGCGCTTTTTTCCCTTTTCATTTTTAGTGTGGGCAGCCTCTGTTGGAACTACGTCCCTACCGCTGGCATTTTGGAGGCATTATGTAGCGCCACACAATACCTCATACCGATGACCAGATGCGTGCTTCTGGCAGTAAAAGCAAGCCCACCTCTTTCAACCAGTGCTGAGGAAGAGATACCGGGGGGGGGGGCGTCACAGCGCCAAAAGATATATAATAACAGAACCAAGTGAGTCAGTTCCCCCTGTAAAGTCAACAGAAAGTTACATCTGCCGAACAGTTGTCTCCACTCGTTGTTGAGCAATCACAGCAGGAGGAGCGGCTGAAGCAGAATTAGACCTAATTATCTGCTGAGCAGAGAGGAGCTGCCATCGAACGGCCTTCGGTTAGGTTTATTTCAGAAGAGCCTGAAGTCATTTTGAAAGTAAAAGGTCTGCCTGAAAGGTGCAAAGAGAGAAAACCACAAAGGCAGCCGATGGAGAAGTGCCATTCATTTCCTTGTGGGGCAAAGCACGAAATGTCCTAAATGCCAACATTTCTCGTGTGCAAAAACATTCTCTCCACCCGTGTGTCTGTTTCCCAGTTCCTGTCAAGCCTCAACCTCTGCGCTCCCTTTCATTTTTGACATGCAACAGCAGGACAGACATTCCCAAGTTACTTAACTCTACGTTTTCTTTTTTTTTTTTTTTTTTTTTAGCACCTGCTTTGTTTCCGAATGATAGCAGCCGCCCAGCAGCTCCTCATCGTCTGGCTGAGGTCAGCTGATTATTATTATTGCAGGGTGTGTGACTGACGTGACATGGCAATAAACGTGCAGCGTATCTATCACAGTCGTGAAATGTGTTACTACCTCTCAGTTTTCAGGTTCTGGGCACATCTTAAACCAAACATACCTATGTCCAAAAGTACAGAGCTTACGTCTGCTCTGCAGAGAGCGAGGGAGGGAGAGAGAAAAAGGGCCATGTGTAAATCTTTACTCTCCGTTTATTGCTCCTGCAGTCATGATGCATGTTTATGGTTTTGCAGTGTGCACCCGCAGATATGTGAAACTATTTGCACAGATTTGCAATGATTGTTAGCTGTCAGCTCAGAGTAACGGTTGTGCAAGACCTCTGCAGAGATGATGTTGATGCGCATACAAATGGGACTTTTATCCACCATATCAAACCTCTGCAGTGTTCTAATGTTAACTTTTAAGATCAGCTCAGATCGTTTGGAAGTGCGATTGAGGTGATACTAAAATAAATACCTTATACCTGGCCCATATCCAGGTACTATCAACAATGGAAATCCATAAAACATGTTTGGAACCAGGCTGAGCTGTATTTTGCAGTAAACATAAAAGAAAACAGAAAAACATACTCACACCCCAGAATGCACTTGTATGGAGGCAGTACTGAGAGGGATGCCAAATGAGCCTGTCTCGATAGTATCATCATGGTAAGGTGTTACTCTGCCATGGCCCTCTGGTTCAGAAAACAGATCGATACGGGGGATGCTGTAATCCTGCAGAGCAGGAAACAAAAGCAGCAAATATCACATATGTAACACACCAGTCCAACAGCAATTCTTCAGTTCAGTTATCCAATTTTAGATCCAGCGAGCGGTGAAAACGGTGTAGAAATCACAGGCAAGGAGAGGTGAAGGTAGTTAATTAGCACTCTCACCCTGACAACAAGTCGAATGGAGCCAATTATCATCGGTGACCTGTCGGTCGGATTGGTTTCCGGTCCACTTTCTGCCCACATGTTTTCCAACTCAGTAGGCCCCTCTTCCAAGGCGATGGTGCGGCCCTGAAAGCCAGGCTTCTCGTAGAGCATCCAACTGTAATTGTAAAAAATAATTGTAATCAAACTGTAGAATGAAATGGGCAGTTCAAAAATATTAATAATAAATGCATGAATGAGTTTCTCTAAAATCTTTCCTGAACATGTGACTTTTATTTCTGTGCCTGCTGAACGTTACACCTGAATGTATTTTTCCCCACTTTTTGGTGTTTGAACCTTCATTTAAATTTATCCCATCTTGTTACCAGACACATTTTTTTTTGTTTTTATCTAGCTGAAGAAAACGAAACTGCGTCAACCACTTCACTTATTCTTCAGTTGTTGGACATGTCATTCAAAAACATACAGACGCAACAGAGGACTCCAACAGTCCTTTCAGCTATTTTTGGGAGATCACCATTGTTCTGCAGAGATCTTGCCTGAATGTCAAAGGCACACATGCGAGGATGCACATGCACGAGCACACCCACACATAAGAAAGAAGCATTCAACGCAGCTGCCAGAGGGCTATTTTACAAAAAAGACAAGTCATAAACCCAGAACAGAAAAAAAGCAAGCCTTGATCTGGTCCAGTTCGTGCATGCTTGTTTTTTTTTTTGTGCTAATGGAAATTTGCAAAGATGGAAAACATATGAAAATAAAAAGTACCTGCAGTTTCAAAAGAGGGAAAATACTATGTTGGACCTAATGAATGAATATACATCCAAAAAACATACATTTACTAACTACTCGGGTTGCAAAATTGCAGGCTTTTTCTTGATATGGAAACTCAGCGGGAGCTAAGGGGAACATGGACATGAATGGGAATAAACTGAATATTTGCAAAACAGCAGGTTAGCCTGCATTAAGGAATGTACATTTAGTTGGAAAGAAACATTGTTCGACTTTATCTTAGTAAAAAACAACCAAAGTTTCACAGTATTTATTCAACATCAATAGTAAATGATTGTAATCACTGTTAACGACATAACCCACTGTTCATGCATGGAAATGCTTTATCCTAACGTTATTTCTTTGAACAATGCCACACAGACTACACCGTTTTATTTCAAAACTGAATATTTTTTAAATTCCCCTGCATAGCATCCCATGGAAAGCTTCTGAAGAGTTTCTGGCGAAGTTTTTTTGCCTGTTTGGAACCTTACTAACTACTGGCTTGAAGTGAAAGCACATTTATAATAGTCAATGAATTTATGGTCCTGTGCATCAAACAGTTGCGCTTTATCGCACTGCTATCAGGAATTTACCATGATGAGACTGAGTGCAGGATAATTAAAAACAAATAAAGGTGTAACTGCTTCATAACAAATTTACTTATTGTAACTATTACTGTAATAAAGCCATTGGTCCCTGATTGGAGTTACAGCTGACTGAATTAACAAGACAGCAAAAAAAAAAAAAAAAAATCACTAAGAACACTAAAGCCTGGCTGGTCGGCAGCCGGCGAGCTGCCAGGACACATCTCCACGCTTATTCATGGGCCACTGGTTTTCTGACACAAAGCCACTAATAAATTCAACAAGAGCATCTTAGAAAAAAAAAAATCTTGGCTTAATCCACTTTGTAAAATACTGTAGCTTTCAGGCCACAGGGATCTTCACACTTGACTTAAAAGAGAACGAGTTCCACAGAGACGTTTCAGAGAAAGTGCACAATTACCGACGATGGGACCTAAACTTCTGCCGTTTTATTTCATTTGCCCTGCGAGGAGCCTCAGAAACCAGCACTGACAAAACCTCCCAAGGAAGCTGGACATTATTTACAACGGCCCTTCACAACACATCGTGCGTGCGTCTTTAGGACATGATGGCAGTGTGCTGATACTCACCAGCCCCTCACAACCCTCACAGATATGAGAGGCGAGAGCCGCAAGGACGACGCATCTGCTACATCCCTGTACATCTCATACGCCTGGCCACTGAACTGAGCTTTCTCAAATAACACCATCTGCATCGAGACATGAAGGGCAGTGTGAAAAAGAAAAGAAAAAGGTCAACTTATTAGACATGGAGAAAAATACTGGAGAAAAAGAATTCATCTTTCAATTATAAACTAGGATTTGCTGAATGCTGAGAACAATCTAATGTCTCTTTTTTTATTTTTATTTTTTGCTGAAGTTGGTGTATTCAGATGATTATCAATAAGCAAGAAGCTCATTGAGACACAGTTATGAAAACCAGCAGGATGCACAATTTGGTTAAACCAACAACAACAAAAAAAGTTGTCACAAGAAGTGTCCCCTCTTTTAAACAAAACATTGTTTTATCAGTTTTATGAGGAAAGGCCTCATAAAGGATTTTTTTTAAAATAAACTCTGAATTTTAATTTAGACAGTGGCTCCCCTGATAAAACATAAGGTAGGAGTGAATTAATGAATACTGATGTGCAGTTAAAAGACTGAAAAGACTGCGTACCAGAGGAATATCTGGCTTGATTTTAACAAATATAATGAACTTCTCCGATAATGAAGAATCACAACTTCTTGCGATGTGAACTCCATAATTGTAATTGTACCCAGTTGAGCTTTTGGACTGGATTTTTTTCTTTCTTTCTGTTTTCATGCTCTGTTTACCCCCAAGAACATCATATGAAAAACAGATGTTTTCACAGAACAGAGAACGGTCTGTTTCAAGTCTTTTCTCCATCTTGTTTCTACTGTGTCTGGCCAAAGCTGTGCCTACTGTACCTTTCCCGGGCGTTTGTGACATCCCTTGACGGTCGTTATCTGGAATGCAGAAGGACATAAGTGAGATTGTGACGAACCCCGGGGAGGGGGGTGGGGGGGGGGCATGGGAAACATTTAAGAATGCAAAATATGCTGATCTGCATCAGTTTGTGTGGCAGCTATGTGCCTCTGGATTATCCTGATCTTTTTCAGTTTACTTCCAGGGAGGCAGCGGGTCTGTGAGGCATAAACAGCTCGGCTTTCATCCCAAAACGCCCACACTGAGAAGCAAACCAGCCATATACAGAGTTTCTCAAACTTTCATATTCGACTTGCCAGTTTGGCAGCACCTTGGAAACAATAAAGTGAGTATTGCATTTCATATTTGATCTTATGAAGTATCTTATAAAAACAAGACCAAACAGAATACCTTTTGCTTTCTTCACAATGAACCTCCAATGAATTATTTCTATCGAACCACATGCAAATGTGCATCTTGGCTACAGGCAAACATACAATTCAGAGCTTGTCTGAAACCAGTACCAGCATTAAAATGAAAAGGGAAGCTCTCCTACAAATTACAGTTTGGAAGGAAAATTTGTTTCCATGAAAACCCAATGCGGTGCAGCTTTAAGGGAAATTGTGGATAAAAATAGTCTCCAGCTCACTTGCCAGTAAAGCAGCATATAAAGTATGACAAAAAGAAGAAGAGGAAAAAAAACAAAACAACATCCAAGCTCATACTTCTACTTTAATGGAACAACTATAAAGTAACTTGTAAAAAAATAATGTAAAAAAAACCCTCTTACATTGTGTCTCAGTGTCTCCTGTAGCTGAGTCGGAGACTGATTAAGCTCAGGAAGTGTGGCGTGTGTAGCTGCAGGAATCCCAGGAAAACGTGGAGTTGGAGCGTCAGGAAGCACCAGACTTGGTTTCACCAAATCTGCCTTAACCCCAGACGCTACAGTTGCCATTACCCCGTCAAACTGAAGCGTAAACAGGAGAAAACAATAAGGAAACTCAGGATATGTCTCTTTCTTTGTTGATAAAAATGCCTTTTGGTGGCTTTAATGGTTTTTAGTGTCATTCATTCACTCATCTTCTTGGTTTTTCACTTCATAGCTTTGCTTCACTTCAACTTGTCTCATCTCCACTTCGATTCAGAACATTTTCTTTTTAAAAAGAGTAAAACTGACCTCTGGTTTGATTTGCTCCTGTCCTTGTGTGCTCGGAACTGGTAGCGTTGGATCTCGTGGGAGGTATTTCTCCAGATATTCCGGCAGCTTGATGTCGTTAAAAGAAGGAAGTGGAGGGCCTGAGTCACTGACCACAGGCTCTGCAGCCTGGGCTTCCTCTCCGCGCTGCTCAGCCAGTGGCTCTTTGTTTACGGCTGTCTGACTTGGAGGGGCCGTCTGGGGTGAAAGTAGAGGGCTGAGCTGCTGGGCTGAGCTAGACGAAGCGTTTTCTGAACCGGTACCGTCAGCCTCAGTTTGAACGCTATTCCTTTTACTGCTGAAGTAGGAGGAGGTGAGGCTATTGAGGATACCACTCCTCTCCAAACGAGACTTCACATTGATGTGATCATCTTTCTCTTCCTTGACATCCTCCTCGTCCCTGTTGGGGTTCTTGTCCCTCAGGCGGGAGTGAGTGTCCAGACCACTAAGCAGCAAGCTCCTGTCAGCTACACTGGCCCTGGCTACACGGCCAGATTTAGTCTCGGTGCTCAGTTTAGCTAAAAGGCTCGGAGTTTTGTCAAAGGTAAACTGAGTCTTCTTTCTCAGGCCAAACGTAAACTCCTCGGGGTCAAACGTCTTCTCAAACCGGTCCTCTCTGATGGCCGGCATGGCAAAGGGAGGCTGAGGTGGCCGGAGCAGGTTGTGCTTACGTGGTGGGAGGGAGAACGGGGCACAAAGTTTCTTGATTCTCTCAACAAAGTCCTCATCATCTAACGCTCCTGAAGTGTCCCGGAGGTTGTTCTCGCTTCCAAATGAGGTCAATTTAGCCTCTTGGACTTTAAACTTGTGTTTGGGAAGGTCTACATCCAGCCAGCTAGAGGGAGCATCTTGCCGTTTCAGTGAATCATCTTTGTTCAGTCTCTGTGGCAAATGGAGCTTAGTCATGGATGAACTGTGACTTTTGTCTGGGATCAGATTATCCCCTGGTGCTTTAGAAGTTTGACTTGTCTTGCCATTAATCAGTCCCTTATTGACTGCGAAGAGCTGTGAATCTGAGGAGATATCACCATTGGCAACTGGTGAGAGTTGTTTTACCGCCGGGCTGAACCTTTTTTCACTCGTCTTCTCAACTTCTTTAAATCTGGAGCCAGAGGTCTTGCTGGGGCTCTGAGGTGTTTTTTCAGAGTCCTTGACTGAGGTGATGTGACTCGTGCCCTCTGTAGTTTTTATTCCCTCAGACCGCGTCTGACTAAGAGCTGGTTTCAGCAGTTCTCCTGAGATTTTACCTTCTGGGTGCTCAGACTTGGCAGCAGGATTTTTTTCCCAATTATCTTCCCCAACTTCAGACTTACGATCAGATATTAAAGAAGCTGCTTTGGAAGATGAATCGTTCTCTCCCTTAAGTGTAAAGTCCGTAAGCATCAGCATATCATCTTTTGAACTCACTCTCTCACCTACTGTTGCTGGTTTCATATTAGTCTCTAAATTGGAGGGCTCAACACTAGCTCCATGTGTACATGAGTCATCGAGTGATTTCCCTGCTTTTTCCACAGAGCCAGAACCAGGCTGGGGCTCTACTGCAGTCATCAGAGCCTCTCTTTCTTTTCCAGAGCTTTCTGTAGACTGTCTTTGCGACTCAGAAGGCACATTTGCAGCTTTCTTTTCCTTCTGGTGCTCTTTATGACTCTCAGAGCTACTCACGACCTCATTAGACTGGTCGGTGGGAGAAATAACAGCCTTTTCTGGACGTGTATTCACAATCTGACTGGCAGGCTGTATTTGAAAGGGGAGGTGTGATGATCCAGCGGCCTTTTCTGACAGCTGCCAGGCTACGTCTGACTGCTTGGCTTCTTCAACACCTCCCTTGTTACCTGAGATGACTTGTTCTCTCTTTGAAAGCTTGTCTTGTGTAGTGCTTTTGCTTGAAGGAGATTTTTCTTTGTTTTCCTTCTCGATATATTTCGTTTTCTCTCTACCTGCCATTTCTAATTTCCCCACCTTTTCAATCTCAGCTTGATTTAACACCTCTGTGTCCTTGTTTTGGGGTTGCTGTGTTTGTCCAGGATCTTCTTTACCTGGCATCCTTCCTCCTCCTCCTTTACTTGTTGATTCAAGCTGCATCGACATGTCTTTATCTAATTTGGGCTGTTCAACGAGTGACTCCCGCGCCGCAGCAGGAGACTTATCAAGAGTCTGATCGACCAAGAAAGCTGCTGATGGGGAGGAGGCTGAAGTTTCACTGCGGCCCTCTGAGGCATTTTTTCTTTCAGATGTTAATGCAAGGCTGTGTTTCTCTGATTTCTCCTCCTTTTGGGGTAAAACAGCAGACTCATCGTCAATAGTCCTCTTTGTTCCACTGCTACGAGCGGCAGTATCAGGTTCATCCGTGCTGATAGATGGTTCAGGTAATCCATCCAGCATCCTGGGCAGCTCGTCGGCATTATTTTTTTTCAATGATGTATCCAGCACCTTCTTCTGTTTGTCTGATGCTTCTGATTTCTTATTCAATTCATTCAGTTTGGGGTCGTTCAGACTGTGTGATGTATCTCTCGGGTCTTCAGAAGATGGTAATGACACTTTATCTGGAAGCGGTTTGGAGACAGAAGGAGTCTTCTGTGCATCGTCCACCTGATCTTGTATTATTGGCTTGTTTTGAGCGTTTGGACTCACAGGACTGGTTGCTTCTTTACCTTTCCTTTTTTTAGAGCGGGACCCTGTTCTGCTAGGACCTCTGGACTGGGGGCTTGTGGTCTTGTTGAGTTCAACCGAATCACTTGGATCTTTAGCTGCCTCAACACCGTGTGGTTTCAACACCTCCGTTTCCTTGGTTTTAGAGTCCCTTAGTTGTGTCTCTGAAGGGGACATCTGTACCCTCACAGGGGAGGTAACCTGTCCGTCTGGTTTTGATGTTATCCCGGATTTTCTTTCTGTACTGTCTCCAATATCCAGTTCATCCCGATTATCCAGGTCTGTCCACTTCGATGCCAGAACTGCCACACTGGAAGTGGACTCTTCAGACATTCCTATCATTGCTGGCATTTGAGAGGTTGGTGGTTTAGCTTCTTCTGACTGAGATGCCTCTGCAAATTTTCTTGCCCTCTCCTTGATCGTCATTGGCTGGTCCCTCCCAGGCGACGAAGAGCCGGTCCTGGCCCTGCTGTAGCAATCGGCTGATTTTGACCGCTGCTCCGACAAAAGGAAATCTGCTTTCACCCTGTTGTTGACTTCTCTGATCGGAGACACATCAGCGCTCCTCTGGGTTTTGAAAGCCTCGCTGTGGCCTCCATCCAACTGTTGTCGCTCAAAGAGGGTGATTTTATCCGCAATCCGGCCAAAGGCTCCCTTGGAGTCCTCGGCGGCCTTCTTTGGGCCATGAGGTCTGTTTAGGAAAAAGGAACAGTGAAAATGCCCACAATTTATGACCACAGCTTGGAAAAAAAGATCATATACTGGCAAAAACATTTGTTATCTTTGGATAATATCTTAATCAGCTAAAAATAAGTCTGAGTCTGTTTTGAATCATTTATACTCAACAAGACCAATCATCAAAAACAGTGCTGAACTTTGTGTCATGACTCACACCCTTGTTTGGCACCGGTACACCTGTTAAATCCTCCTATAGCAGTTTACTTTTTAAGTGCTATGTGACAGTAGACAATAGCAACACGAAGGCTTAATGTCACTGACTGGAATTAGACGAGCTATTTTAAATATTCAACTCTCTACAATCCAGCAAACTAGTTAATCATAAAAGTTGAAGACGGTCAAAAAAGAACTCAAATTAGCGTTTTCCCTTTTCTACCTTCAACTTACCTCGCATCAGGTTCAGTTGTGGGTTTATCCTTCACTTCTTCTGTTTTGTTCTTTAGCGCTGCGGTAAAATCCCGGTTGACTGTCGCCTGATCTTGCTTTTGATTCAGAGGTACGTGTTTTCTGAAAAGCTTCACCTCACTCTGGGAAACCTTCATACTCCTGCGCTTGGACTCCGGCGTCTCTGTCTTTCTCTCTACTTTGTAAAAACCTTCATCCCCCTCCATGTCAGCGCCCTCATCCACTTCACATACCTGACTGGCTGCAGTGACTGAGTTTGAAAGCTGGAAGTTGCCCAACTGCTTGACCTTATCAGGGCAGGAATTCCTACTTTCCGCTCCTTCAGGTGAGGCCTGCAGGGTGGGGTCTTGTTTTAAGGAGGACTCTACAGACACTTTTGTCATGGAGGTGTTAGGACTTTTGCCCTGGGGATTGGCCACTGAGTCAGTTGTTGGAGAGACTCCCTCTCCAGAAATATCACTTGGAGGCTTTTTCTCATGGGGGCTGTTCCCTCCGTCCCCCTGAGAGTTCTTTCTGTGTCTCCTTCTGCTTGCGTTTTTACGCCCCATGTCGTCTGCCTCTGTTTGTTCTTTATCGAGTTCAAACTCAAACTTTGAGTCTTTGTGTGGTTTCAGTGACACTCCCACTGAGGATCTGGAATAACTCTGTTCCCCTACAGTGGGCCTCACATTTTTGCCCACACCTGCCGTACCCGAGCTTGTGGTTAAATCAAAACTTGGTGATGAATTTGCTTTGGGGAGGACCCTTAGGCTTTTTTTAAGCGTGGTGCAAACAACTTCCTGTCCAGAGCTCGTGTCTTGACCACAATGAATCACGCTGGTCTCCTCCAGGTACACATGAAGTCTCTTGTTTGTCTGTGCGTGAGGGTGGGCGGGCCCCCGGTCAAAGTCCCTTACCCCTCCCTGTTCAGAGGCGGAACAGAGATCTGTCAGATTACGGACACTCTTGTCAGGATTCCCACTTGCTGAAAAGCTGCCGTTGTTCTCCTCCCTCCCTTCGCCCTGCCCCGTTCTCTTCTTCCTGCACCCCACAAGCTCCTCCTCTTCTGGAGCTCCTTCTCTTGTCCCAGTGCTGCTCACAGCAGAGCTGTCTCTGCGGGCAGACTGCGTGGCGTCCTTCTCTTCACGAGGGAAAACGTCTCTGAAGAGACTTAGTGAACTGGGATTATCCTCCTGCCCCTGTCGTTCCCGTGCCTCAATTCTCACTGAATCCTTACGCTCCTCATCTCCTTCCGTCTCCTGATAGGTATCATTACTTGAAGAGCCTTTTTCATTGGAAGCTTTGGGAGCATTTCCCCTCCATGGAGAGAACCAGTTACCGATACGGCCCAAGACTCCAGTACTGGGCTGCTCCTCGGGGCAGTCAGACTGAAGAAAAGCAGAAAATTAACTCCCATGTATGTTTGTTAAGTACAACATTCATGGAACTCCAGTTAATAAACATGCACATATCAAATGAGTATTTGCAAACTTTTTCATGAGACGTAAATAAAAGCAACAGCACATTATTGTGCAAATATAAACGGTCTATGAAGAAAGAAAGAGTTTGCAGGCTTGGGATTCAAAGAACATATATGTTAGAGACGTTCCTAGTGCAGCCATGCATCCCTTAGCACAGCAGACTCATGCAGGGGTGCTTATAACCTGTACGCTTACCGTAGAAAAAACCATATCATTCAGACTCTTTATGTAGGTTGTGAACATGATTTTGGTTTAGAACAAAAACTCCTACAGAGCATAAAACAAACACAAAATCATCCCACCAGGGTAAACAATCGCAGTGTGAAAGAGCAGAGAAATATAACAAAAGAAAAAAAAAAAAAGATAATTTTGCTCCAGCAAAGTGACAGATCCCACAAAACTTTCTAAGTCGGAGCAGTTTTTAACAGTCAGGCCAAGATCAACTCACCCTTAACCACTGTCCTGTCGCCTCTAACAGGTGAGACGCTCTACGTTTCTCCACATCAGGACCTCATTCAAGTTGCATGTCCAACTCATGGACTTAAGCGCGTTAGTCCTTCTTAACGCCAGATCAGCATCCCCAGATGTGGGAGAGAGCTGCATATGACTGCTACTGAAATCCTGCCCCTCCAGCAGAGCGCGCGCGGACCGGTCGTTAAAGTGATGCCTTCAAATGTTGCTCGTAAACTTTACGCGTCGGTGTCGCTAAGAGGCCGTTCATGGCCCTATGAGTCAACAGGAGATTTTAACACGTCAGCCACCAAGCCGCACTTTCATTTCAGTGTTATTTGTTAACGTGGCTGACGGCCAACTTTTGAGTGACCTTTGAGGCCACGTTTGGCTCCTTTCAGTCATCAGGCCTTTTCGCATGTTTGCTGTTAATGAATTATGTTGCCTGGCAACAGTGAAATTCAAAGATTTTTTGGGGCTTGTATAAAATTAAAAATAATAAATAAATAAATAAATAAATAAATAAATAAATAAATAAATAAATAAATAAATAAATAAATAAATAAATAAATAAATAAATAAATAAATAAATAAATAAATAAATAAATAAATAAATAAAAATAATGTCATGTGGACCTGAACAAGTCAAAAGCTCCAACTTCTCCAACTGATGCAGCCAGTTTTAATTTATCCATTTGTTTGATTCTCTGCTTGTTATGACTAATTTTCTTGTGACTTCTTTATCATCCTCCTCCGTAGCTATTAAAAAGTCTGCCACAATCCACAATGCAAAGGGCATTTTCAAGTCCCATGCACAAGTCAAACATGAAGAACCAGCGGTAATAAAGTCCCATCTGCGTAGTCCTTGTGCTGCAACCATGCAGGCAAATAAATGGTGCTGAAACACACGACAACTGCTAATTACGATGTGGAATCAGCATTTATGTAAGGCAACATGACTTTGCATTTCAGTAGGAACCAGTACTCTGCAAAGTAGCTCATAAAAAAATTAAAAAAAAAAAGTTTGATAGTCATGTCATGAGTTCAGTTTTTATAGTGTCCAACACAGTTAGATGCATTTTAATGTGCATGGATTACAAGAAAACTTTATTTTAATTTAAACTAATGCTTTATGTGGACTATTTTGCACATTTAATGTCACATTAACACATGGAGCTCATCCACTGCACTGAACAGTCAGTTCGAGTGATTTCTGTAACTGACAGACCTGACACTAATTCCACATGTCAACAAAATTCACACGGTCCGACAAAAAAGACAAGTGAAACCAGGACTGACTGTTGCCCCTGCTGATCCTGATATTCCTGAAAGCTGATTGTTGGCGTCTGAGGACTCATAGATGTTCACCTTGAGAGGGCCTCTCTGCACTAACTGTGCAGCACTTTGCTCAAAAATGCGGAGTGTGAAGTTTCATACCACACCAAAGAAAGAAAAAAAAGACATCACAAAAGCAAAATATGACCTCTTGATCTCCATGAGTTTATTGTTATTGTTGCTGACACATTTTGTTTGATATATATTATATATATATATATAATATACATTATTAACATGGCAGCACGGTGGCTTAGTGGTTAGCACTGTTGCCTCACAGCAAGAAGGTTCCCGGTTCAATTCCCGGCCCGGTGGGTCTTTCTGTGTGGAGTTTGCATGTTCTCCCCGTGCTTGCGTGGGTTTCCTCCGGGTACTCCGGCTTCCTCCCACAGTCCAAAAACATGCAGTGTAGGTTAATTGATCTTTCTAAATTCTCCCTAGGTGTGAATGTGAGTGTGATTGGTTGTTTGTATGTGGCCCTGGATAGACTGGCGACCTGTCCAGGGTGTACCCCTGCCTTTCGCCTGATATGTGTTGGGATAGGCTCCGACAGACCCCCGTGACCCAGAAACGGATAAAGCGGGTATAGATAATGGATGGATGGACATTATTAACATAGACAGATGATGGTGCTATCTATGATGTGTCACATGTACTATGTTACGCAAACCCGAAGCGCAGCGCCTCTGCAGACTATTTTTCTGCATCAGTGCCTTCAGAGCCTTGTGGCACTGTGGACGCTTTTCAGCGTTGCAAAGGCTTTGACCTAGTCTATTAAATTATTAAGTCTAATTCATTTGTGTTTAATGAATTCTCTGCAAAGAACAGTTTAATAGCATTAGGATGTGTCACTAATTACAGTACTCATTGTGGTCACTGGTAAATGCTGACACAGTACAACTCTGTGTAAGTTAAGTCTTGAGTGACTGTGATATATGTTTGGTGCGCTATGGTAAGTAGGTGCAGATTTAATCAAGTAATTTTTATTACAAAGCTTAATGTGATATTTAATTTTCGTTAATACAAACGTTCAGGTGACAATTAAAGACAAACTGAACTCTTAAAACGCCATAAAAAATGTACTTATTATATATGAAATAAGCTGGTTTAGTCTGAACATGTCCATTTGAAATTGTAACCCTGGTTGTTTTTGGAAGGTTGAAAACAAATATAAATTCTAATTTCCTACATTTACTCTTACAAGTGAAAGCAGCAAGAGGCCGTGTCCAAAATAAGTTTTCCAGGGGAAATGACGTAAGACCGTGTGGCTTTCAGAGCCTGTTGAATTCGGCTTTTGCCTTTTTTCCAGATCTGCCTACTCTTGTTTCATTTGGCGAACGGCTTATGTCAGTCTTTCCATGCAGTTTGGTCGAGGAAATTAACCCTTTAAGCCCCCAAGCCCCCTCCAAGTTTCCATTCTGAAAATGAACCGATTTTTGCACATTAAGTTTCAGTGATTAGTTTTTGAGTTTCAGTGTTATAACCTTCCAACACATCTGTTAATAATATGGTAATAGCCTAAATAGTTTAAAAACATCTTGTACGTTATTTTTTTCTTATCTTTTTAAAAATTGTTATTAGCTCATTCTTTTTTTTAACATTGACAGTCTTAATTAAGCCCCTTATCATTCCCTTTTCACAACACATGCCATTTTCTATTTTTCTTGGAATTCCAAGTGTTGAATTCCTGTTGTTCCAAGTGAATTCCTGTTGTCACAGGCATAAAAAATAAAATTAATTAACTTTTAAAAAGCCAACCGTGTTTTAAGTATCCTCATAACTTGCTTTGGCAACGCTGGTGAAGGTTATTTCCCCAGAGACTGTCTCTTTCCACTAAATGACAACAGGACCTGAAGCTTGATGAGATTCAGGCAGTGCAGATTTCAAACAGTCAATCGAATCAAAAGCTCACAAAGCTCATTCTTCACAAGCAGGAGACAGAGAGCGAGATCTTACCATGATCACTGCGTCTCTTTTGGCTGTCTAGGGGGGAAAACGGTCAAATGCTGCCCGCTGCAAAAGCCCTCATGCGAATGAAACCTCTCGCCGCTTCTCTGAGGTAACCTGCCCCTCCTCAGACAGACAGACCAAGGAAGCCTGCACCACACTGCCTTATTAATATTTAGAGCTGGCTGTGAAGAAAGAAAGTTTAGGTCTAACTCTTGTGGTGAACTACAATGATGTCATTGTCAGGGCTGCTTGGGAAGTGTTATTTTTTTCCCCAAATAAGGAGGGAATAAGCTCTAGAGGAATCTGCCCGGGCCAGGTAACACACCCCGAGGCTTAAAACACCTTGACGCAGCAAGCTATATAAGTATGTTGTGCAACTATGTCAGCATACAGCGGCAGAAAAGGCAGCTGTGGCAGTTTTATTTTTGTTTGAGATGGAGCTTATGCGTTTTCTTTTCTGTTTGTAGACAAAATCCCGAGAGAAATAGACAAATACATTTTCTTCAGGACCCCTCGAGGCCTGTCTGCAGCTCAACTTCTTTACTTACCCACATCAAACACTGCATGTAGAGACCATTGCATCTGACTCATTCTCTGTGTATGCAAATACACTCCCCTTCTCTGTTTTCTGTTGGCTATGTCTTATTCATGAGCATGCTGAAGCTGAAACCTGTCTCCCTCTCCACCCTATGAAAAATTCACACCCTGTCTTTGACAGTTATTTCCAATTTATATCACAAAACACATGTAGAAACACTGACACTTATAGTATAGTAGAGTTTTTATCCCACATGGTATCTGTTCAGAGGTATAAAAAGCCACTTTTACACATTTAAAATGCATTTCATTGATAAGTCACCAATCTATTTTTGGTCTTCTCAGAGGTGCCATACTTAAAGGCAAATTATGAAAATCATGGCACACGCATTAAATAAATGGTGACTGTTTTATTTTATATACTAAGCGGTCCATTCATATTAAGTCTTGGAAAAAAAAAGAAGTGGCTCAGGCATTTTGTCATCATGCATACCTGGCAGCTGCTCTCTGCAGGTGGTGTCCTTTTGTTGCAGCCACTGGAGGCTTGTGTTAACAGCTGCTCTCTTGCCGTTTGTTGGAAAGAGATGGTTTTTCTGTGCCTGGAGATTTTCCTTGTTTGGTTGGAAGTTTGAATTGTCAGGCATCTGGAGCCAGAATGGTTCAGTAAGTTACAATCTAGCTCATGCTTGAGCCTAACTGTGAAAGACTGAGTGTAGCCTTTTAGAAGTGTTTTCTTTTTGCACTTCTTTCTTTTTGTGACCTTTGCATATCCAGTTGCAAATGTCGTGAGTGTGTTTGCTCTTTATAACTGGCTAGTGTCATGGGCATACTGTTAACAGCAGGTTTTTTTTTTTTACAGCATGTCGTTTTTAAAAAGGTCGCATAACCCTTCCCAGATTGACGAGTTGCAGCAATTGCTTCTCTAAGCTCAATGCTGATGTTGTGCATCCTTGGCATTGTGTTATTGCCTGAATTCCATCAAACTGAAACAACTTGAATAGCTGTGGTCACACTTGCTGATGATTAATCAGATGCATTTTACATCTGGCAGCGGCTGCTACTTTCATGTTCATGAAGAAGTAGTCAACGTGTACGTCATTTTTCCAGACACTACTTCTGCATTTTAGCCAAGTTTTTGTTCAATTAAAGGTGACATGGGATGATACGCCGCTGTGCTGTTTATCTGAGGCAGTTTTTATCTGGATATGGGACCTGAACATAAATATTCATATGGTGTGCATGCATTAACCAAAGATGGGGAAAGAATTGTAATATGTTTATTCTCTTAGTTAGTGAAATCCAAAAATTCTTGTTGCGTAGGTTTGTGCCGTGAGTCGCTCCTAGTTCCTGATCCTTCCTGTCAATATGTGAAAAGCTTTGCTCCTGTTTTCAGACAGCTTACTATAAACGTGGTTATTAGGTGAAGTCTGTGGCCAACAGACTGCGT
Organism: Xenentodon cancila; assembly: GCA_014839995.1. Taxonomy (NCBI): domain Eukaryota; kingdom Metazoa; phylum Chordata; class Actinopteri; order Beloniformes; family Belonidae; genus Xenentodon; species Xenentodon cancila. The sequence goes on along the minus strand of CM026209.1, from coordinate 14,109,575 downwards.
CTTAGCTGGCTTGAACAACATTTCTTCATCTTGAATTAGATTTATTAAATGTGCCAGAGCCATATACTGTCATGAAGTACCAGATAGCTGATGCAAGATCAGAAATCAGTGACGCTTAACAAGACAGGACTAATGAGGACAGCCTGGCCGGCCATCCTAATTATTGTTTCCTAATTTCACCAGGGAATTTTTGCAAAGTGACAGGGTATCGCTGGCCAGGCTGTCGTCTTCAGCTTGTTTCTTTTACAATACTTATCCTTCAAAGCAAAGAGGGAGATGTTGCCTTTTAGTTAATACAATATACTTTAAAAAGAAGTAAATTAAATATGTTGTCAGCCTTTGATTTGTGGGAAAATATAACTAGCCCTTCTTACAAATATCCTCCAGAGAATCGTCTCTTCGCGCAATACCAATATTTTCTCTTCTCCAGCCTCGCTTGTTCCTCGCAGTGACTCATTTAAACTTTCAACCAACAGTGTCATGGAAGAAATGAAGACATTTGTAGAAAATGGCCAAAGCTCTTTAAACTTTAGCATGAAACTGATACACCAATTTGCCACCCATTGGTTGTTGATGCATATTGCACCCATTACCTTCAATTAAAGAAGAAGAAGAAAAAAAAAAAAAAAAAAAGCAAAGTGGGTTTTGAGCTGAGTCATGTTCATCCTGCAGCACGAAGCATTTTATTTCTGCAATTAGCATTTATGTCTCTAAGAAGTTGGGTAGACTGAGTGAGAAAGCAATTACATGTCACATGAAATGACAGCGTATTTAAATACTGTGCATGAAAAGAGAGATGGAGATGAAGACACGGTTCCCTGTCTTGTAAGAATATGATTCACTGCTGCTTTCTTTTGCTGCCAAGCCATTAAGTCTTGCTGTTGCAAATTGGGGAACATTTCTGCCGGTGCAAACATTAATTTACCGTGATGAATCAGGAAGGGAAATGCACTTTATGGTAGATTTTCTTACCTTATTTTTTTTATTTTTTTTGTTCAAACATTTTATTTGCATATGAATCTGCCAAAGTTACCAAACCTGCCTGGAAAAGGGTTGAAATTTGCTGCCATCTACTTTGCATAACCTGCTTGGTGCCTTCGCAGCTCTTCGGGGTCTGAACGCTGCTGGTCGCAGTGCAGCGTTAACTATGCCCAGAGCCACAGCGTAAACACTGGATCATTTTTCAAAGCTTTGCTGTGGTCAAAGGTGGAACTGAACAACACCTCTGGGTATTATTCACGGGCTCCGGTAAAGCGACAGTTCGCTGGGAAATAAACAGCTGTGTCTCAGAGATGAGTGCATTAATGCAGGTTTATTTGTTTTGGACATTTGCATCGCAAGAGGCACGAGAGGGAAAGGCGAAGATTCGAGATACTTTCGTTTATGTAATCCCACGTGGGTTTTTTTTTTTTTTTTTTTTTTTAAACTGCTGTGCTGGGTTGGTTTTCCCTCTGAAACCCCTCGTGGGAATCTGTTGGTTAGAAAATTATCAATTGCTGGTAAGAAAGAATGTGATAATGCTCAAAAATAATTCAAGCACAACATGTTCCCTGTGGTGAGTTTGGTTTAGAGAAAAAAAAACTGAACAGCACAAGCTTTCCTTACAAATGGTTTTGAGCAACAAATAACATTTGCCAGATTTAGTCCTGACAGCCTGTCCTTCAACAAACACAAAAAAAGTGCCAGCTGAGTTCTTAGTTTTTCTATTTGTTTTACCAGTCGAATCCTGAGTACGACATAATGGGCTGTTTGTCAAAACCTGAAAGACTCATTTGGAGGACTCAGCGTCGCATTAGTGTTGATGGACTCCCTGGCATTCCCTGCACACCCTCCCAGCAGACACGTGATGCTCGTGCGCTTCCTAATAAGTCATAACGATAACTAGCAATGTTCCTTTGCATAACCATCAAATGTTGTTCAAAATCCCTTTCATCATTTTTTCACAGGGAAAGATAATTGTCTATCTGGAAGACGGGGGTCAACATATGAATTTTAATTATTTTTTTAAAATGACACTTGCGAGATGTAGCTTAGGTAAGGTTTCTTTACCATGAGGAAATAAACGATAAGTCAGTAATAGTAGTTCATCTTCTGATGAACGCCTCTGGCTCTTTAATTGCCAAATTCTCCACTCTACTCCTCAGTTCAGTGTTAGTTAGTAAAAAAACAACAACTCATGATTAAGATTTTAAGCGTGATCACTCCTCCTGGAACTTCTCCCAGCTTGGTCAGATCGTACAGCAGTAACAGCCCCTTTGCCATGGCGCCACACGGCTCGTAAACCCTTCTGGTAGCCAGCACATGGGATTTAAGTACATGTTTAGGACATTTCCCCTCGCTTTTCTTGCAAAAGCTTTTTAGTTCTGTTGGATTCTTGGGTTGTCTCTGGTACGAAGTGCTTTTTTTTGTTGCCTCCGCGTGTGTTTGTCGACGCGTGACTGTGTAGAAAAAGGATTGTGTAGACACCACGGCAATATATAGGTCCGTAATGAATAAGAGAGTGCCGTATGAGTGTATGCGTGGATGGGTGAAAGTGGTGTTCAGTGTGAAAGCACGTTAATTGTTCAAGAAGACTAGAAAAAGCCTTTATAAAAGAAGCCCATGTGCCATTAACCATTTGCAGTGTCATTCAGGTCACAAACTGTGAGACGTTCGCTCCTCCTTGGATTCTATTGAAGTGGAGATCATTATCTTGTTGTCACCTTTTCATCCCATGCCTTTTCTTTTTTTTCACCTAAGTTATTTTGTTTTCCTGCAGAAGTTAATAGCATTCATTCTTTCTTCTACCAGGAAAATGTCCCCAGTGGTAAAGTGAACACTGGGAACGACACAAGCTCACAGGATGATTGATCCACCCTTGTGATTAGAGGTACCCGTTTATGAAATAACACCTCCCCTCCCCTCCCCTGACCAATCACACGCACACACACATCTGCAGTTTTCCGGGCTCTGACACTATTTTGGGGTGAACATCAGGGATTTTTCTCTCTTCCATGCACCATCATTTTAGAGGCTTCCTGGAGGGCTTTTTGCAGTAAATCAAAGGTTTTTACTTTTCTTCTTTTATCAGTTTTCTAGACCTCAGCTTAAGCTTGTCGCTGCTCATTGCCAATTCTTAATAATATTAGGAGCCACAAATAAGCGGATGACTCATCACATCTCTTTCTTATCACGCTTTTATGTTAGATTATATGTCTTTTTGTTCTGTTAGTCCTGCTAACAGACCGCCGTGATCGGCTCTGGGTTGGCCCGGAAGGATTTGGGAGCAAAGGTGGCTCATCTTTTGGGATGCTCAGATGTTTGCAAGCCACCCGTTTTGTTTTTATTGCAGCTACAGTTGTCTGATGTTATGTCTTTTAGAGACAGTAGTAAAAGTACGTTGCAGACGTCCTGACACATTTTTACCAAAACAGAAGAAAATACCATCCTGAAAGACACAAAAATACTTCATTTAGTTTTTCAACAAGTAAAAGAGAGTTGTAAAATGTTTCATTCTTTTATGTAGTCATTTCAAAAGAAACACTTGTATTTGTGATGAATTTTATAAATACTTGACGTTCACAAATACTTCGCTACACAAATGTTAAAGCTCACCTCCGCTATTGTCTTGTTTTTATTTGACATTTATCTTTTATGGTTTTGACACGATTCGGTCTGAAAAGGTGTTACGTGATATCGTCACTCTGCTACAGAACAGGAACGGTTTTGGATTAGTGGCACACAACACACAGCCAGCACACACTGAAGCCTTTCTGACAGGGAGCGTTTCATTTTAGAAGAACGACAGCTGAATGGTTGTTGGCTCCACCAGTTGGCAGTCTTGTTGACAAATAACATCCAGCGTACAAAGTTCCAGTTTAGCAAGAAAACAGGAACGGCCGTGTGAATTTTACAAAACTCCCCGCTGCTCTTTCGTTATTCCCGGTTTCTGAGGCTATCTTACCTTCAGAGGAAAATGTCATGTTTTTAAGAGCGACTGTGGACTTCAGGTGGAACGGTGGCTATGCTTTGTGCTTTCTTGCTTGTTGATCCAAATGCAATGCTCTTTGAAGGTGGAACAGGAAAAAAATATTCAAACATTTTACAAGAAAACGCCTCACGTGTTGTATGTGTATATGCTTCCCTCTGCTTCATCAAAGCTGACCTCTGGATGGAAAGCGAATGATGGGACAATAGCCATGCTTTTAAGCCGCATTAGTGGGTGTCATGGTGAGCACTGAGCTTGAGACTGATGCTCCAGTATGACTGATGGCTCATACAGCAGATCATCCTCCCCGAGAGTGGAACCGTGATCCAAGTTCACAAAGTTAGGGATGTTGAAGGGCGACAAAAAGGCGTGCTCCCCATCTGTTTTCCTCTTCTCCGTTAGTCCATTGAGAGGTCGGCGTCCCCTTGCTTCCTCAGTGTCCTCCTCTTCCATCTCCTCCAAGTCAGATGAGCAGATAGCTCCGCCCTTTTTCTCTTTGGTGGAACTGCTGTTGTCGTCTTGTTTTTGCCTCACTTTACCCTGATCCTCCTCATTGATGAAAAAATGAAAATAGGAACGCGACCCCGGTAACAGCGGGCGGGAGAAAGCCTTGTCGTTCTTTTCCTGCTCGCTGTCAATGTTTACCAGACAGCTCCCCGGTCGATGATGCTTTTCAGCAGAGTCTGGATTTCTGTTTGGAATGAAAGAAAATTATGAGAGAAAAGCCTTTCAAATGATGAGATGCTTATAATGTCAATAAAATGAAAGTGGATTTCTTCGTTTTTCTACTCTACTCTAGCATCTTGCATCCCTCCTCAGCGCCATCTCTCACTATGACTTCATGACTTCACCTTCACACACCTCTGAGGCTGCAAAGTTACCGCTCAAGTGTCATGAGACTGTCCCCACGGGGCAATTAGAAAGTAAAAGGGCACAGGGGCTGCTGTCATACTCACTCTTGGTGCGGGGCTCCAGTCTTTGTGAGCAGCGTGAGAACAAAGAACATGAAAATGACGAATACGGCCAGTCCGACCCAGAAGCCTATGACAATGGAGTCTGGAAAGTCAGAGAGGGAATTCTTAGTTAGTGCGTGTTTAATTTCCTGTTGGAGCCCTTGCTCTCACAGCAAAATCTGCAATTACTAACTTAAAAAAATGAGCATTCACCCCCCCCCCCCTCCCCAAATTAGATTGTGACTAATTTGGTTATTCCTTCCATTATTACTTATTAAACTGCTTTATCTTCAACGAATCTTTAACGAATACACCTAAAAGTGCAATGGAACACACACACACACACACACACACACACACACACACACACACACACGCACACACACGCACACACACACACACAGACACACACACACACACACACGCACACACACGCACACACACACACACGGTGGAGCCTGGTTTCATTAATGTAGAGAGCTTACATCTGTGTGCTTTGAGTCCCTCAAAAGACACGGGCTCCTCGTCGTCGTAATATTCATACTGCCACACGTAGTCACTGCGACGCGCGCTGATCTGGCTTCGGTTGTGGATGCCGGACATTTCAAGTCGATTTAGACGCACCTTAATAAGAAAGTACAAAGGAAATCAGTCGATGTTCCATTAAGTTTACAAATCCCTGTCTCCCAGATGTGTTAAACATCCTCGCTTTTGCTGGAAAACAAAACAAAACAAAATTAAAAAAAAAAAAAAAGCGTGGGAATTCCGCTCACAAACCACTAAGACGTTTCATTCAGCTGTGACTGGATAACGACGCCTCAGAGACGTGAGACGCAGCCGAGAAATCCATCGGTCTGCTCGGCGCTGTAAAACTCCAGCAGTCGTCTTGTAAGTCCTGTGAATGAAGCAGCATCCTCTGTGAGCCTCTCGGAGCGCATTACACCTGATCCGGCAGCCTGCGTGCTGCTGGCGCACTCACTCACTCACGAGAGGAGAGATTACACCGCAAAAAAATGCTCCGAGCAAGACGTCCTCCAGTCCGTGATAAGCTTCCAGTATCATTCATTTATCTTCAGGATGATGTGCTTGAACTGTCACTTTGGTTTTTCAAAACGTCTCCTGAGGGAAAAAAAAAACCCCAACAAAAAACAACAAAAAACAAAAACATTTATGTGGAGGTTTTGTTAAATTTCATGCATTAGACGTTAATATGGGTGACACTGTATTTTACAGCTTCTTTATTTATTTGTTGGCGTATTTATTCATAACGCAGTCAGATGACCAGGTCAGGTGAGTTGGCATTTACAGTTTTACCGTAAGATGGTTCATCAGTGTCACTAGAGTTGACTTGATGGATCACATGTTCTTGTAGGTCCTTTTTAAAACACATAATCATCCTTTAGAAACATAACAGCAAGTAAATGTAATTTTTGTGATGCTTTTGATAAATAAATAAATAAATAAATATGACATAAAACAGTAAAACCGCGCTGGTGCCTTGGGTACACTTGCTTTCTCCCACACAGTCCAAACGTGTATTAATTGAAGTTCCTTGAGTGTATGAGGTTGTTTGTGTTTGTGTGGGCCTGTAATGGACTGGGGACCTGTTCAGGTTGTACTGCTGCTTGTCACCTTAAGTGAGCTGGGATAGGCTCCAGCAGACCTCTGTGACCCTGAATGGAAATAATGGATTCAAGGATAAATGGATGGAAATAGTGTTAATATTGTCATCTTATCTCATGGCCAATTTTCTCAAGAGATTAAGTTCAAAAGCAGCTGTGCTGACAATTTCCTTCTCTTCATTCATGATGGTAAAGCAAAATATGAAGTAGTAAGATATTGAACATGGATGTAGTTTCTATATTGTTATTATTTTGTCACAGAAACAACTTTTCAGAAAATGCATCCATCCATTGTTTCCTCCTAATAAGGTTCAAGGGGGCATGTTGTAGCCCTTCCCAGGGCTACAATCTGGACAGGGTGCCAACAATCTAGGAAGTGCATGTTATGATGAAGTTTGTTGCTACTTTTCTCCCTTTTTAAGACACCGCCTAACCTCAGTCAAGTTGTTTTTAATCAACTATCCATAACAGTTCAGTTTTAAATGTGTATTTGCTGCCAAACAGTGTCTGAAGGTGCATGGAAACATGATCTAAAACCAAACACAAACACAAATCCATGCATTACCATTTAATGCTTTATTTAGACCAAGTTGGCTGTCTTTCTTGATGTAGACGCGGTAAAACAACAACAAGCCATCATACCACCGCACCGTGTTTCAAATGTGGCGCGATGCTCCTACAGTGGGTTGTAGTGGTTCCTTTTCCTCAAACACAACACTTCACAGTTCTATTAGAGCAAACAACACAGATCTTTGTCAACATGATCCTCAGCGAACTGCAGATTTGACAGCAACAATCTTTTTTGAAGAACGGCTGTTTTGTCTCTGCAGGCGCAGTTCTGTTACTAACAGTAAAAAAAAAAAAAAATAAAATAAAATAAAAAAGACTAAGCTATGATATTTATCCAAAAATATAACATCTATGCAAACACATTAGCTATTCTAAATGCTTTACACACTCGCAAAGTTTCTGGTTTTCAACTCACCACATACCAAAATAAATGAATCTTTAAGGGAATAAAACATCTAATTAATGTATGCACGTCTACATATAATCACTTTAGGACAAGGAGGACTTGTTTACATTAAAGAAGTGCTATTTTAGGGAAATGTGACTAATGATTTGCAATATTCCTTCCTTGAAGATCATTTAAAATGAGGGATGAGTCTGCTTGTGGCTTGAAAGGCTTATTGTGATTTAATGTCTTCCATCCATCTTTTGATTAATCTCCTTTCAGGAAACAGGTTTGATTAGAGCCCCCAAATTATGCAAATTTTTGAAGTGCCTCTTACGCAGAGATGCCACAGCCACCTCAGTTCACAATTAATGCACAAATGCTCAACCAAAGTCCTTTTTCATCATCTGGAAAATTACTCCAAATACATTTTTAATGCATACACAGCATTTAAATGTTGATGCTTTGGATTCTCTTTGATTTTATTTTCATTTACTCTGTTAATCAACGAGATGATGCCAACACACCATGTCCATCCAGAGATGGTGCAATTATTATTAGTTTTATTATATTTTCCGCTAGAATGCCGTTTTTAATGGAGTTCTTTGCATTTTTGAATACAGCCATTTTAAAGGTCTCGTCGATTGAAGCTCCTTCATGATGAACTTTGCACCATCTGGTGGTGGTATCATTAGTAACACATAAGGGAACCCAGGCAACCCACAGACTGTCCATTACTATAATCTTTATAACGTAAGATTTGTTTTAAGCCACTTTTAACTTTTAATATCACATTTGTGTTGCAGCATTAATTCAGTTTCACCTTCATATAAGGTAAAGTTAAGGAGAGGAGGACAAGTATATGGAAATAGGAATCGCTGAAACATAGCAGAAATGCCCAGAAATCCTCGTTTTTTTTTTTAGATGTGGAAAGTCAGATTTAACGGTTTATTTGGATGTTTAGTCCTTGTGCCCTCTGATGTAGCAGCGCAAAATGCATTGTAGTTCTGTTAAAGTTGAATTCACATGAGTGCAGCGACGGGCAGGTGGCTTCTGCAGAGGGACAATCTTGAAAGGCATAATACATTTGACATCCATCAAGGCCAAAGCGTTATTTCTCAACCTAAAAGAAAGTAAAGAAGAAAGTTTTGAATGTAATTTTGTGGTTTTAGTAACTACTGAAAGAATTTTTTATTTTTCTCAAGCTATGTTTCCACTTTTCATAGAATGTGGACTTTATTCAGCATGGGCTTGTATTTTTACAGCCATCAAAAAACACCACCAACCACCAGCACGCTTGCAAGCACTGATGGTCAGTGATGCCACTCAGGTATCTCCGTCTATTTGGCATTCCTGCTGTGACCAAGGACTCGTGATGTTTATCTAAATTACTGCACATTTACTGAGACCCTTATTTAATTTCATCTAAGTTGATGTAACTTAATTTCCATGTTATATGATACATTTTATAGTTAAACATTTATACCTGTTATTGTTTTTGAGTTCTCTTCTTTTTTTTTAAAATTTTATTTATCTTGCTTTGCTTTGTTTACCTTTGGACACCGTTTCCAGGCCTTTGTAAGATAATGTTTTTTTTTTTTTAATTCCAATTTGCTCAAGGAAATTAAACTAGTACTGAACCATTATATTAAGAAAAGAAATGTGGTCCAAAAATAACAAAACCCCCACCTACAATACATCCCTGATGGTGTGGTATTATGATCTGGCGTCGCTTCACCTGTGTTCAGCAATGTTTGGTGCACAAAAATATGATTACCTCAATATGCCAAATCATCAGATTTTCTAATCAAAAGATTTCCTTCTCCCATGATGTCAAGATGACACTGCCGGGATTCAAAGGGCTCAAGCTGTGAAAGCTCTTATGAGACATTATTGTCACAAACAGACCCTATAAACCTAGTCCAGATCTTACCCCATGAAGAAATTCTTGGAACGTGCTGAAGAAGATTTTGTGCGGCAGTTTTACATCAATACAAGATCTAAACGTTAATATAACTCCAGATGAAATAAGTGCTGTGACACTGCATTAGCTGTTTGAAATGATGCCATGATGGTGAAATAATCGAGTTGGTTGTAGTCCAACAGAATATTAAAATTTGTACCATTTCTAACCCTGTGCACATGACGTGGTGGGAGATGCTTTTTTTTCATTTAGAAATTAAATGTCAAGGCATATTAAGTGATTATTTTTGCAAACCACCATCATCTGGATCCATAACAAAATATTATGGGTACTTTCATTCACAATATATTATAAAAGTTGACTTTTTTTGCATTATTCTGTTGACAAAGCACAAGCTCTTCAGTAAAAAGTTTTTTTTTTTTCAAAAAATGAAAGTAATTCATAAATTGCACAGTTCCTAACTGTGCTGTTTATAGCAAATGCAAATTATATGCCATTAAAGTAAACTGACAGACAGAAAGACTGAGGAAAGTGAAAAACAAGAGGCACTTGTGCCGTTTCTGTTGGAAAGAAAGTGATCTGGATTGAGTGGATGTGGATGGATGGATTGAAAGCACACACAGACAAATTAGTATCACTAAAAACCTACCGTGGGGTTTCCTCTCCACTCTGGCAAAAGCGAGCTTCTGTTGTATGTATGTGAATCGGGACGGGTGGTGTTGTCACACCGCAGTGACATCATCGCCCATGCAGTTCTTTTCACCGTTTCATATTTTCATGCAGTATTTTAATTTGACCTCCCTGCTCTTCCAAGGCAGAGACTTGCACAAGTAAAGTCATAGAATTAATGACGAAAATGTCTGTAACACTGTAACAAGCTTTTCTAATGGACTCTAGTCTGTGGTTGATATTCCCTTTGAGGCCCAGAGCTTTACGTACTAAGCGGATGTACAGCTAAAGCCAAACACATTAATTAAATAAATCAGCAAAGCAGGAGTGGAAAAAGTTTCATTAAAACCTGCTGTCTGAACTATTTCTACTTATTTTTAATAGACATAAAAACATTGATAATGTGTATTTCTATAAACCAGTTGGTCTGTCAAAGCTCTCCTGAAGGATTTGCTCCGGTTTCTTTCTTTGTTCTGTTCTGTGCTCTGCTGGTTTCACAGGGAACGTTTGTCTTTGATCAAAGGAAACGCCTCAAATTGTTGCTGATATTGAAATGGCTCTAAAACCTTATGGTGGGGACTGAAAGCTTATTAAATAATTAAGACAAGTACACGTGTAAGATGCAAAGCTGGGATGAACAGAGCTATTTATTCATTATCCACAGTCAAAGAAGCGGGATTCAGGTCCACTCCAAACTTTATTTTATTTGCAAAATGAGGGTGTAGACTGGGTTTTATCACTGACCAAAAAGCATCATATAAAATACTTCACATAAACTGTCGCAGGCGTGTTTTTTCTGAAATTGTACTGAATTCAATTCAAATTTATACCAGCCAAACATTAGTACATACACTCACTGACCAACAAATAAACAAATAAATAAACAATGTGGGCAATACTAAGTACCCCCTAACTGCTTCCATAGGATATAAGAGGGTACGATAACTTGAAGTTACTGGTAGCAGTATTGTGTAACACACACAATACATAAGATGAGATGCAATAATTTTACAAGCAACAACGTACAAGTAACTATTGGCTATCTAATCGACTGACGTGTTTTTGCATGAACTTTCCCACTGTGCTGGTGCACAAGTACTGACGTTGAGGCTGTATGTATGTTGTATGTATTTACTTATAAGTTTGTTGAGACCATCTGTCCAACAGCAAATGTTTGGTCAAATGTGAGTCGTGCGACAGGACTTGATCCCAAACACGCCAACAAATCTGCATCAGAGTAACTAAAAACTAAAATACTCCTGGTTCTGGAGTGGCCTTGTCGAAACCCAGACCTCCATCCAGTTGAAATGGGACCTGAGAGCTGAGCAAAATAAAATTCCCAAAAACCTCATTGAATTAAAGCGATATTGTAAAATAAAGAATGGGTCAAAGATTTCTTTACAATAATGTGAAAAACTAGAAAAAGCAATTCAGGGAATAACTACTTCTAAGTACTGCTGCTAAAGGTGGATCTACAAGAAGATCTTGAATAATCTGGGTACTTAGTATTTCTCACTTTTTTAAACTTTAAACATTTTTTTTTTAACTTTTACTTTTTACTTTACGTTTTTTTGTTAGGTGAAAAGAATCATGTTAATCATAAAAGTTATATGTTGACATACATGTGAGGTTATATTTGCCTGATAACCATACCTACTATGAACAGGTCATTTTTTAAAAATGTTTTTTACACACAACAAAACCAGGCTCATTATTAAAAGAGGGGGTACTAAGTTTTGTACATAAGTGCCAGCTGCTACTTGTGGAGTTTGGTATAATTTTCTGAAACAATACTAATATTACAGTAATAATTTTCACAAATGCCTCAGTGCAACCACAGACTGTCACCAGTCTCTTTTTAAACCGAGTTCACGCTGATACTATAATCACACTTTTGCCCGCAGAAGTCTGATTAATGTGAATCACTCTGAGCAATAATGTCTGACCTCTCTGAGGCAACACTTTTATGAAGCAGTTATACTTTGATTGAGATTCAGCACCAGTATAAATCACTTTATGGACTTTAAATCTCAGAATATGGTTTTCCAACTAAGAATGAAGAGAGGAAGAGACATTTTTTAAATGTCTAAATAAAATAAAGCTGTTTTTAAACAGCTCTCTTGTCATTATTTCAACATTATGTCAAATAACCTGATCACATATCAGCTTGTACAGCTTTGAAGTTAACACCACCCACAGCTCTGACTGCTCTGCAGACCATAAAAACTTTGGTGACCTCTGAACAGATATTGTTAAATATTTATAGATTTTTCAACAGCATTGCAGCAACATGTAATGCATAATTCTGGAAAGGTTTACGCGGTGAACTTCTACCTTTTATCCTTCAGTAGTAGTGTGTATTCACACACATTTTGCATCTTACCAACTTTTCTTTATGCACATGGTATATTGGTTAATTCACCGCACAAACACCCAATTCAGTCCATTTGAGCAGGTCAACCTTCACAATTCATTATTTCTCTCTTTCCACTCATCTAAATCGACTCCTGCCACCGTTATTTTTCAGCGCTTCAATGCTATGATACTTTTTTATTTTATTTTTTTAGGTTCATGAACACAGACCCATGCTGCATATTGTTCAGCTGCACAATTTAATCTTAGAACAGAGCAGGAGGGAAATGTGATGCTGTCATTTTGGTATGCGATTTCTGTCTGTGACAGAGGGACTGTGAAAAGAATTAGGATGAAGAAGAGAAATTTAAAAAAAATATATCACTGACTGAACAAAACATAATCACCTAATTAATACCACAGAATATATTCAACAAAAATTAAAGGTTTATAAACCTTCTTGATTTCATTACTGCTGTTTTCCTCTTTTCTCATTAGCTATTGTTTAATGCTTCATTATATGTGAATGAATTAACATTTGGCTGTTTTTCGCTTCTTTTTCTGAGCCCTGCCTCCATCTACTCCATCTACAGCACAGGTTTTCCACCATCTGATGGTTTCCAAGGAAACACTCTGGACCTCAATTATCCTGGGCTCTGGATCAACCTGACCCGGCCATTCTCAGAAAGAAAAGAAATATATAACTCCGAGATCAGAGAATTTCAAAGGAAGACATAAACATGTGCTTTGATATTCATGAGTACATCATGACTCCACACAACATCAAATCTGAACTCCTCAGCTGAATGTTTTATTGTTATGCTCCACTAGATTATCACATTACAGCATGACAATTTTAACACTAAACGCTGTCACTGTTTTGTAATTTACAATATCCAGGCCCTGTGACTTGTGGGTTATTGACCATGTGATAATCTTTGAAGACAAGCATTAAAAGAAAAGTAATAAGAATAAATGAAGAAAAATTGAACTTTTGCGGGGTCTTACAGTCATAATTGTATTAGGAAAAATTATTTTAAATGTCATTTTAGCTTCTATTGTGAAATTAATGAGTATTAATATTCTAAAATGTCATTTCCCACAAAAAAAACCCCAAAGAAAACCAAAGAAACAAAAAATACAAACTCGAGGTTAAATTTCACGCCACGCCATTATCCATCATCCTACCTAACTGATTTTCACCTGAAACTAACCAATTTTTCATTGTCTAATCCTAATTAAACAGTGTATTGAAAAATAAAAATATTATTAGAGACTGAAATGATGGTGTCCAAAGTAAAATAAAACGAAAGCTAAAACAAAAGTCGAACTCTAGTTTCTAGACATATGAAAAAGCAACCTTTTGCTCTGGTGCCTGGCTTGGAAATAGTCTTTTTAAAATCCCCAGCATACATGTCAAATTTGTAATAATCAATATTTGGTTTTCAAATTTGGTTAATTTCGTGGAAGGTCTATTTTAACAACTACTCGTTACGTCTAAACCCCACACCCCATGACACTAACGCTGACTATGTAAAAAGAACTGGACAAGCCCTCGGTGACATCGCCCATAGATTTTCTGAAAAGTGTTTTTGCCTTTTACTGCATGGCTCCATCTGGGTGGGAATTTGACACTCCTTAACCTGGTGAATCAAAAAAAATGGGAAAATGAGCACAAGAAGCAGGCTCGAAAGCTGGCTGGAACATGCCCACCTTACAGGGTTGCTATTTTTCACTTGACTGGCTTAGGTTTATTCCAACCTACGATAATATCTTACGCTACCTTTCATTCAGCTGTAATGAGGACTAGCAGAGCCCATTAGTACTCGCTGCCTGAGAGCTTGATATAATTTGACCTGATGAAGTACATAAAAATATAAATGTCAAACAAATATATCTAATGTGAACTCTATTGAGACTGAAACCTTTTTTTTTTTTTAAATCAGAAAATAAACCAGAAATATGTTTGATTCTGCTGCAAATTCAGACATTTTTTTCATCAAGGGTCAAAGAACACGGACTTGCTCATAAGACCAGGCTGCAGTGGTCAAGTACATCTTGTTTTAGATTGCAAATGAAAACAAGACTAATCAAGGATTCAGGTTTTTAGGTTGATCGTCATATCTCCTAAGTGAAGGTTAGGTTTCAGCTGATTTCCCGTCCAGTGTGTCTTTTGCTCCACAGCTGTGTCCTGTTACCTCTCAATCAATAGATGCAGTGAAAATGGGGATATTTTTAACCACAAAGATGTCATTACATTCTTAATCACAGAAAAAGAGTGGGAGTTCTGTAAAATCGCTGGTTTAGGTTATATAGGGTTAAGAAAATAAGACGCAAGCCGGAGACAGGAGGGTGGTGTCAGTGAGCATCTGTTCATTACTAAATGGGTCAGGAGGGTAACCCCTGCTGTTGTCAGATGGAGGAATGTTTACTTTCGTAAGTCGGGATTAACAAGAAAAACTTTACAAGAAGGTTAGCAAATGTCATTGTCAATGCCACTGTGAGCTGGAATGGATTTAACGAATCTTTGTGACGAGACTTTTTATTATTTCACACAAAGAACTCATTCAAGAATTCAAGGGTTCAAGGAGTTGTATTGTCATACCAGTGCACATTTCCACGAGATAGTATGAAAAAGTCCCAGTCATAGCCTGTGTTAAGAAAATTACCTTACAAGGATCAAATAACTTAAAAAAAATGAATCATATTCTACATGTCTACAGAGCCCTACCAGTTCAGCAGCTTCTGAAGCAACAAGTTCTGGGAAGAAACAGTTTCTAAGCCTGGGGGTCTTTGTCTAGTTGCTCTGCAGCATTTTACATTTTTACATTGATGCAGGGGTTGTTTTATTCTGCACCAGCAGTCCAGGTGTTTACCCCCCAATCCAGCTGTTGTAACATCTAAATGTAACGTTAACCTACATTCTGTCTTTGATTATTTATTTGGATAATCAGGATAGATTGAAAACCTTTGTGCTGGAATCTATGTCCAATTATTTTATGATTAATACAAGTCATTGTAAAAACTGGTCAACCTATACAACTTTAATACTTCAATAGAATTCAGAAAGTCGTGCCTTTTCTTTCCTTTTAATGCATTTTATTAAACAAAATTGGCATTTAATGCATTTTATCTGCAGTTATATACTTATAAGTAACATTCAAGACATAGATTATATATATATATATATATATATATATATATATATATATATATATATATATATATATATATATATATATATATATATATATATATATATATAAAGGTTAGTGTGTTGTAGAAGGGTTCTTAATTGCAGATACAAATTCTGCATGATTATAATCTAACATCAAACTATTATAATTACAATAATGCCACCAAATAATGAGCTATCATCTGATCTCCGTCAGTAGATCATGAGAAAAGATAGATGCAGCCTCTCATTCAGAAAGTGAAGCCACTGGGGACGCATTGTGAAGTTATCTAATTGTAAGCAGTTCAACCGTACTGGATACTCCCAGCTATCTGTGAAGTCATCGAAGGTTTTCTCAGGGAATATGCGATCCTACTCCTGCTCTCACTGCTTATAAAATAGAGTATGATGTACTCTGTGTGACTTTTGAACGAGTGGAGTATATGCATTAGGGAGCACTTTTAAAAGTCTAGTAAGATGGCTTTCAGCATCCATCAGGAGTCCAGACCGCAACCATTTAGCAGCGTTTTCTGACCTTTTTAGAGACTTATTTCAGTTTTACAGCTAGCAGCACCAGCATGACTCACAAATGCACTAAAGGTATGTTTATATGTTATCTCAAGTGAAACGCCAGGGAGGAGAGATTATTTGTGTGCACGTGCCACTGTGCGTGGGTGAGAGACAGTGGGGGAGTCAGCAAAGACTGTCAAAGACAGCCACAGCTTCTTTTATCCATGTATTGATGTGTTTATTTTTTTTATGATTTCTATGATGATGACATTGTGCGACACTGAATTTTTCATCTGAATTTTAAAAAAAAATGCCAAATGAGCAAATTGATAAGACAGTTTCAGGAATTGAGCATTTTTGATGCTGCAAGGCTTTGATGCATACAGTTTTAATTTTCCATGATGCTCTGCAAGTTATTGTTCTGTTTTAAAACATTAAAAACTGTGGATTGTCAGTAGAAGAAAGTCCTTGACACATCGCTATCACAACACGACTTTTTTTCAGTTAAGACAGCACAAAGGGATCTTTTTTCCACCTCTGCCAAAGTATGATTTTCAGTTTAATTTGAAGGGATATTTAAGAAGTGTTGTTTGCTGTCTGGGTCTCTGGTCCCTACTCACAGCAGAAACAAAGCAACTTTTCACTCCTGTTCTGGTCGACTCTTGAAACATCTACATATCCCTCAATGCCACTACTTCACACATCAGCTGTCATGAAACTAGCTCCCAAAACTACAGTGGACATAACAGATGAGGCATGTAAGAGACCCAAACAAGTAACGTACATAGAGAAATCAAAAAAGTGACTGAACAACAGTCCGGGGAGTTTGGGCAGTCTCATAAAATAGACTTCTGCTTCATGTTTAAATCGTCCCTTTTGATTAAAACTTACACTTCCATGTATATGTATTATATGTATATATTGAATTGAATTGAATTGAATTGAATTGAATTGAATTGAATTGAATTGAATTGAATTGAATTGAATTGAATTGAATTGAATTGAATTGAATTGAATTGAATTGAATTGAATTGAATTAGGATCTCCCGTCAAGCTGGCATTCATGTTTTTGGACTGTTGGAGGATAACGGCACACCTGGAAAAACCCATGCAGGAACAGGGTTGACGGTGTTAAACCAGTACTCCACCATGTTGCCCCTTTAAAGTTTTAAGTTCAATTTCTTTCTTTTTGGATTACCATTTGGGCAATGTCCGAACTCATAACTATATCAGAATAGATTGACAATAATTTATATCCCATCTTACGATATCCTGGGAGAAGAGCTCGTTTTACCGATCCTTGGCACCTACTTGGTTTATGGTTTGTGGATATGGTTTGGAGGGAGACAGCATCTGACAACACCATGTCTGGTTAGTACTCAGTAGAGGTGATGGATTTCTATGGCAAAGCCTCGTCATTCCGAACGGTAATCAAAGTCCACATCTTCCCTGAGGAACATCAAATAAGTTTCCACACGCGTTAATAGAAGAGGACCCATATTTTACAGATTCTCTTTAGCCTCGGCATAATCAGAATCCTGATAGTGCTTCAGTGGCTCAACTTTCCTCCGTGGCAGCTGTGCAGTTTCTTTTTCAGCGTTTTCATTTTCAGTTCACGTCCCCGTCTTTCTGCTGAGAGGAGCACTGGCATCGTGAAATGGAATAGATTTTTTCTTTCCCTTTGAGCCATTTGCTTCTTTCAATCTCTTCGAACCTGTTGGACTCAACTAAGCCCATCTCACATGCTGGTTGGGCTCTTTTTCTACCTTTTGGTTTTCTAATTTTCCTCTCATATGGGAGTCTATGATTTCAAAATGAGATATGGTTTTTTTTTTTCATTCTTTTTTTTCTAAGAAAATCAGTCTCATTTGCTTTTCCTGGGGCTCGTTCAGTAATTGCCAGATTCTGTCCAAGCACGAACTTGATAAGAGATCCTGTTGAGATCAAAGCTATTAAAAAAACAAAAGAAAACTATCTTAGCTGATGTTAGAGTTTAATTTATTGTTAAATTACAATGTGATAGTAGTCCTCTGTCCTCAAAGAATTTAATATTAACCACTAAAAGGAGCTTTTCCTGCCTAAATCTGGTAGAGATACCTTTCACACAGGTTGACATAGAGTACCTCACTCTACACATTCATTTTGTGAATTAATTTTCTGATTTAGGCCTTCGCAGGTCTGAAAATTTGTGAAACATAAATAGAAGTTAGACATTTATTTTCTTGTAAGCTCTATCTTAAACATACACACATCCTTAATGAAGTTTCCAATTCTCAACATCCCATTTTGAAGCCTGAAAACGTTCCACTGAAAAGCTGCAGAAGCCGACATCTGCTTCATTCACAGCTGTAGTCTTTTCCCTTTGTTTGCGTTTCTTTTCACATGAACAAAAATCCAAGCCTACCTGAATTAATTTCAACCCACAAAAGATCATCCTCGCCATGTATTTGTAAAATACGTCTGCCATGGGAACAAGAAACATCATTACAGGAAGGCAATGCTATGAATTTATTCATGCTGCACTCCAAATTGTGCAATGAAGTGTGTTCACACTGACAGTTGTGCAGCACAGCGCAAGAACCCCGGATGACACATCTGTAATGGCCAAAAAAACTGAGTGTCGAAGGGTGCAGGGTCGGAGGTCGCTGGCTTGAAGTGGAAGGATATTTCATTTGACACACATCTGATCAAAAAGAGGATGGCAGACCTTCTTTTGCACCAAAGATGGCAAAACTGTAACAAAAAAGTGGTGTGTTTGTGTGAGAAGGATAATAGATTCTTTTTGTGTCAAATTCACAATAAATGAAAACTGAAATCTTGGTGGGGTCTTAGGTGAAGCAGCTGAAAGAAGAAATCCCTATTGTGATTTCCTTTCATCCATCCATCCATCCATCCATCCATCCATCCATCCATCCATCCATCCATCCATCCATCCATCCATCCATCCATCCATCCATCCATCCATCCATCCATCCATCCATCCATCCATCCATCCATCCATCCATCCATCGAGTTTTAAATTAACTTTTGTGGATGAACATTTGTTAGACACCTCATGTGTTCTTGTGTGTGTGTGTGTGTGCGTGCGTGTGTGAGAGCGATATTAAGTCGTATGATTGTATTTTTCTAATCAATATCTAATCAATAATCAATATCAAGCGACTGCAGGCTTTAATTTCTGCAGACTTCTACTCGTTTTATAGGTTTTTCTTCTTTAAGTGGAGTAAATCCCCTTGAAGAGAATCTATGACATTTAAAATAGGAAAACAACTATTTTAAGATTAGGTAAAACAACTTGAAAGAATCAAATAAAGAATGTTTCCGGTGGGGGGGGGGGGGGGGGGATCATTTTTTTTATTGCAGAGATTATGCTTTGATTTTTGCAAAAAATAAAATAGTGTTACTAAGTGAGAGCAGCTAAATTTCTGAAGATAAGCATCCTTTCCAAAAACATTATAGTGGACCACTTTGAACTTTTGAGGTTAGAACTTTAGATTTAATGACTAAAGTATTATTCCATGACTTTGCAATTAAAAACAAAGGTGTAATTTAGAGTCACAGGGACAAGCGAAAACAAATAGATAATAAACAAACATTTATTAGGCTTTCAGATTGTTGCAGCAGGCTGAATGTCTGTAATGTTTCATGAATCTCTAAAAGATTGCAACGCTTCACTTCTACACACGCTGCCTAATCTTAATATTTGCTCTTCTTTGTTTCTCCATTTCAGCCTTTATTACTAATTTATGCTTAATGGATTCAGCCAATAGATGAAAATGGCTTTATCCTGAATTGTCTCTACAGCGAGTCTGTCTTCTATTTTGTCCATTACTGCGGATGTGCGTGGTTGTGGCTCTGTGTTTTCACAGAGATGCTCACTTCTGCTTCATTCATAGCCGGCACACAGCAACCTTACATTTTCTGCTTCTTTTGTATTCTCCTCTCATTCGCTCTCTCGACATACTTCACGCTGTTCTGACAGAATGAACCGCGTGTTTTGAAAACCTGTCACGACAAAATTCACACCACATGAAGAGACAATCTTTTTTTTTTTTTTTAAGACATACGCTGAGGGAAAACTCATTAAAATGTTACTCTAGTGTTGTTGTATTATTTGATTAAAACATTTTTTTAAAAATCTGTGTGTTTTAATAATTTGCTTACTGAGTGATTATGACTCTAAATTTCACATGTCCGTAAATGTTTTGTATTTAAGCCAATTGACTAAAACTGTTAAGATTCTGTCTGTAATATAAAAATAAATGATTAATTAAACCCTGTATGAGGACAACAAATCGAGTGGGGAAACAGATCTTTTTGTTTTCGTTTTGTTTTACAACCGAGGGGATGAATTGTTGTAGTTCTGAAAGCAAAAATGTTTTTGTTTTTTCCATGTCTCCTTGTTATGTTCAAAGTGTTTCTACAAATGACAAATCTGGTCTGCAGGCAAGACATTTTGGCACCCAGACTCTGTTATTATACAGTCACCTCTCTGTAATACATATAGAAACCTTGTTTGGCATTATCTTGCTGAAATAAGCAGGACCTACTCTAGAGAAGATGTCTTTTAGATGGCCAGAGGAGCTGGTCCATAACCTGCATATGTTGCTCGGCATTAATGATGCCTTTACAGATGGCTAAGTTACCCCATGCCATCACAGATGCTGGCTTCTGACTATGCACGCTGAAAGGACAGATGGTCGTCCTCTTCACCTCAAGCATGTGGCTTCCTTTTGTCAGTCCGCAGGAAAGTTTGTACATTTTTCCCGAGTGTTTTGTTGCCCCTTTTGCAGCTTTTGAAACATGACGCCAGCATTACATTGACTTGAATTGAGTAATAATTTGAAGTTGTAGCCAAAAAGAAAAAATAAATAAAAACAACATTTATTAAAAAGTTAACACCTGAAATCTGAGCCAGAAACTTTCTGTGTGTAGACTGCTTGTGTAGGTTTTCTCTGAATACTCTATCTTCTTCCCATAGTCCAAAATTCATGTGCTGTTGTGTGGATTGGTGACTCTAAATTGTCCATAGAAGTGAGAGTGGATGGTTACTTGTGGCTCTGTGATGGCGATCTGTCCAAGCAGCGCCATGCTTCTGTCCTGATGGCAGCTGACCAGGATGGAGCTGGTTCAGAAAACAGATGCATGAATGGATGGACGATGCAAAGATGATAAATATTACATTAACCCTTCATAGGGCAGTCAATAAAATACACTGGAGGGTTATTGGGGATCTTTTTTACTTTTACATAGTAAAAACATAATGTGTAGGTCTACTGATGCTACCAAACATAGTTACTTTCCCTGTGAAAGGTTAAATATAGAGAATAATCAAAGAATATTAAGAAGAATAAAAAGACCTTAATGTCTCGGGCTGGACAGGTCAGATGACCCCAGAGAGCCAATTCGCTGCCCGACTTGTTAAATCATCATCCAGGGAAATTCTGTTGTTACTGAACGGAGTTGAAGATAATTATTAACTTTTTTTTAACAATTTAAAACCTGAATTATCAAGCAGATATAAATCTCAGGCAGATACAAGATACAGTATAAGCAGAAAAAAATGGTTTACAATCTGTTCTTAAGATAGAATCTACAGCGTAAACAGGACAGTGCGTCTGACATGACTTCATTAATACAAACTCTTAAATTAGTCATAATATATATTAATGTTTCATACAAGCTGCAGGTTTAAAAGACCCGGGGCATCTATTATTTCTATCACCCTGTGACCATACTGTATACAACAAAATACACAAACTTCAATTAAATGTGAATCAACGAAACACATGAGATGCAAATGGCAGCATTGGTTTTTATTCACGTTTTACACAGCGTCTCAACTTTCGAGCTTTTGTGGACATGGGGATGAATATTCAAAGCACAGCAGAAGAGTGAATGACAAACACAAAAAGAGGCCAGTGGCAGCAGCACAGTGTGTCCATTTAGCTCTAAAGCTGAAAGAATGGACGGAGGATGAGGTGGAGGTTTGTGCAGCTCTTATTAGCGACAGACTCTGATGGCCCGCTCTCAGGCTTCATGGTGTCGATGGAGATGGCAATAGAAATTGAATGCTGGCCATGCATGGCTCGCCTTTTAGCACTCTCGCTCAGCAGTGGGATTGAATAATACTTGCAAATGAGGCACCCATGAGCTCAGGGTGAAGCCGGATGACAACAAGCACACCTAGTGGCGGAGTCCACTGAGCTGTGGGCATTTCACAGCTGTGATGATGACTCAAATAGAAATGCATGTCCATGATGTCTCACAGCGCACCAGCAGGCGGCCCCACACTCCCCCCTGCTGGTAGGCTTTATGGCTGATGAAAACGCTCATATTTCTGGGGTTAATGAGCAGAAACATCAAACTGATCAGCACTTTTTTTTTTTCTGGTTCAGCTGGACGGATAGCAGTTGTGTGATACAGTATCGCTGGGTCTAACATATGGGAGTGGCATGCATCTGCCGAGGTGCAACTAGGAACCCCTACCCTTCTGTTATGTACACAAAAGGCTGGCGCGTGCCCCCCCTGCGCGCTCCCCACCCCCACCCGTCCCCACCCCACTCAATCATCTGCGGACTGAGCCCGCAGAGCGATGAGGCACGTGTTTCTTCACACCTCACATCCAAATGGCTACACTTGATAAAGGACGGTTAATGGGATCAAGATTTCATTGTGACAAAAAAAAGTTTAACCAACAAAAGCAAATGTGTATTTTAAATTAAGTACACGTGTAGCAGCACCCGCCACCCCCACATTTTACCCCTATACATAAATTAAAAAAAAACTGTTTTTAAAGACTAGACTCTTTTAATATGCCAAACGTGGTCTGTAAATCCCTCTGATGAGATTTCTTAAACTCAGAGCTATATTCAAGATGAGGACAAAACTGACCAGATGGTCGTTGTTTGCTGAAGTGTGACTTCTCACCTCAACGTCGTGGCGCATGGAAACACTTGGGGGACGCGTCAAAGCGCAATTTGGCACGGGCTACCGGGCCCTGATAAATAGGAAGTTCCTGCCTTGAGCATCACAACCTAAAGGGACTTTACAGAGAGCTGACCAGCCCGAGGAGACATCATGGAGAATAATGCAACCGAGAGTGGATTACAGACTCATTTTTCTGGACACAGTTCTACCCAACAGTCTAGTCTGTGGAGACCGTGGAGTGGAAAAGAGAGCAAAACCGCTTCTGCGACGGTGAGTGTGGACATTAAGAGGTTAAAAGATCTGGAAATGTGATTGTGCACTCCTAAAAGGGGAAAGCGTTCATTCTATAATGAAATATCTTTGTTTTAACTTTTAGGCTCATCCGTTGAAAGAGGAGGTTCCGAAACAATCCAAAACTCCACAAGTCGTCCATCCAGTGAAGTAAGTTGAAACTCTTTTAATCAAGTCAGACGTGTTCATTATGCCCTCGATTCTCTTTAAATACCTTATACTCATGCGTGCGTTCTGTTTGCAGGTTATACTGGCCCAAATCGAGATGTTTTGATTATCTGTACCGGGACGCAGAAATGCTCCTCCGCAACTATCCGGTCCAAGCGACCATCTGCCCCTACGAAGACTCCAGCAGCGACGAAGAGGGCGATGATGAAGAGGAGGATGTGCAAAAGGAGCAGAACTAAATCCTGAAAGCTCAAGAAACGCATAATTTTAAAATATTTATACCTATAATTTATTCCTGTAAATACATGTACATAGACCTTCATTTCTTATAGCAAACACTAATGTAAATGCCTAAGTTATTCCTATAAAAGTCTACCTTTCTTGTTTTACTTTGTTGATCATGCAATTAAAGTCGCTTCCTGAGGCATATATGTATCGTATCTTATGTTATTATTATGTTGTCCAGACACAAACAAATTATCAAGTTATTCATTAAATGGAGATTTACCCTGCTTCCTTATCTGTTTATTGACCCCAAAGAAATGTTTTCCAGAAAAAGTGTTTAATCCTCCAGCAAGACATCAGTTGGATTTTATGAGAGTATTTCTGGAGCTCCTTATTCATTTATGCCATTCCCACTAAGGCAAGACTTAACTTAATAAGACATAGATGCCTCCTCAGTAGGACTATTTCATAGATCTAGGAAATACTTCGGGCCTGTAGTGGCTGGTTTTTGTCTTTCGTCCCTCAGTTTTAAGTTTACTTGGTGCATGCGCCTCCGTGCTTGCCTGAATTATTTCACCCAAGGACGGGTGCAAAGTGACACTTCCTGCGCTGTGTCGCCTGAAGTGCAGGAAAGTGACACGTGGAGGGTGTAAAGTCAATCAGGAGAGCAGAAGATTGAACTGATATGGACATAGGAACGGCGGGAGCGGTGGTCCCCGTATGGATGACCTCCACCTTTCATAGGCGAGAATCTCTAAACACAGATGGTTTCAAGCGTATCTTCTCGTATGAATGTAATCTCTAACAACAGTTGCCACATACAGGTCAGACCTAACGATGACCCCAGTTCAGCTTAACACTCTTCCCAAAGAATCTGAATTCATTTTTTAAGAACAATACTTATTAACTGTGTAACACTGTTTTATAGATGGATCACTTATACAATCTTACTTAATGTATTTGCTCAAAAACAGTTAAAAAGTTACTTCTTGTTTAATTTATGCACTAGTTTAGTCTCTGTGTATCTTCCAAAGATTGTAGTTCCTCTGAACTACATTTAGGTTATAAGTATTGGGTCTTTTTCTTTCTTTTAATCACACAGTCCTTGCACTGTCCTTGCATACCTTTTTACTGCATCTAAACACATAAATGAATAGTAGTAGTAATAATAATAATAATCCAGGATAAAATTAAAATGGAAAACATAACATGACCCTCTTGAAAATGACATCAATTTTACTTTCCCTGATAATATAAACTTGTTAACACCCAAACATCTTCAGACAGCAGCAGTAGTAAAATACTGCTACTCTGATACGTCACTAACTAACAAATAAACAAAACCTACCAATAAAGTAATAACAGGGGCTATTTCATTTAGTTCAATTTACCTTTATTTATGTAGCGTCTATTACAATACAAGTTGACTCCCGACTCTTCCCAGAGACCCGAGCATGAAACCTGAGCAATTATTACGTAAACAATGGCAAGTAAAAACTCTCTTGCTCTTACTTTAGAAAAATGTCCAAAGACACTTGAGAGATTAATAATATTATTTATGGTTTAGAATGAAAGATTGTCTGGGGAACTTCATTTCTCAGTGCATTATTACTGCTACTATAACTACATTTTATTCCTCATCTTCATTGATTCTTTTGCTTGTAAATGTAATCCGTGCTGGAATATAGTTTATTGTTGATTAACCGGATTGTTTAAATTCAAAAATAGTCTATGAAATGTTTAAGCAGACGTTTAAAACAGGCTTTTTCTAGCAGTTTTATGTTATAGCTGAGCATTACCAGCATTTTAACTGACCATCCAGCCTTTTCTGTTATTAATATTTCGCCTTAAAAACACCTCAGTGAATGTTTGCCAAATCCTGGGAGTTTGAATCCATCCATGCCGTTCAACTCTTGCAATCCAACTCGTGCGTGCCTTTCTTGCTTTTTGGCGGGAACTTTTTGGATGTTTTGCACCTAGTCAAGGTGTTTTTGCAGAGTGCAAAGTCTACACGTCTTCTCGGTGGGACATTCGCTGTCCTCTGGCTGTACTGGGGTCACTGCACAGCCTTCTGGGTAAGGACCACCACTGTAAAGATTCCCAGTTTACACCGTCTCAATAAAGTGACTTAGTATCATTAATGTTTTATCCACCGTTCTCATGTCGAAGATCTTAGAGAAGCAAAGATAGCGAATCTAGGTAGCATCAAGATTATACAGGCTTTAGAAAAAGAAAAATGCTGAATGTTTTTTTAACACCAAAGGGAGGTTCGTCAAAGCACTGAGCACCAAAATAGAATTAACGTCCATTGCTAAGCTGAGCTGAGGAGTTGCATGAGGTGCTGAAGCCCTCATATCGTCTGCAACTGTGAGCCCCTCTGGACTTTCCCATGCATGGGTGTCAACGCCGTGGTGTCGCTTACTTTGGCGTGAAATTCGCTCACCTCCACAGTTAAATCTAAAACCATGGACTGATGCCCTCTCTGATGAACTTCTAACCCCACTGACTTGAGCCGTAAACAAGCTGAAGCCAACGTTACTTACCTTGCCTTCAGATAAAGATGAAGACTTTTATTTGCAAGACTGTTTGAATCCCAGACTGAATAAAATAAAGCTGTAAGAACTTCTCATGGTCTTTTAAGCTTTAAATGAAGGTGTGACTATACATTTACATGCAATAAGCAGTCTTACAAGGATGATTTCTTGCATTAATTGTGATTCATTCATTTTCTGACTGTTATATATGTGACTTTGTGGATAAGAAGTCCTAGCCGGTCTGCATTTATAAGAATGTGATACATTAGAAATCAAATCACTTGTGCTTTGCTTTTTGCAGACTGTAGAAACATGATTCTTCAATTAACTCATAATCTTAAGAGACATCACTGAACCTGTGTTTATGTGTAGCGTCTCAGTCTTAGCCACCCCCCCCTCCCCCCCCTACCCCACTCCCCTGTGAACTTTGAGTATATGCTTCGGTGTGACCGCAGACACCACAGAGGTGAGGAAGCGTGACTCGGTCACGGTGAGACTGGACCCACTCAGCTGGCTTCCCACAGTCACACGTCAGCTTGAAGAGTGGGAATGACACCTTGCTGGCAGAGAGGCACCAAGTCAGTCAAGACACTTTCATATTTAATGGTTAATTATTTCAGTTCGACTGTAGGTCCACAGGGGGCGCTGCTGTACCCCCGTGTCTGTTTAAGATTGTGCTGAGGAGGACTAAACAGGAACACGGTTTTTATTACTGACAACCTTTGACATAAGGTCATTTTAGGTAAACATCTACTCATGCTTTGAAAGATTACACAGGCACAGGAAATAACACTGTTCTCCATATTTAAATTTAAAAATCTCACCCTGCTACAAATGATTTTGTCTGCTTGTATCGGTCAAATAAATGGTCTTAGATTTCAAAGTCTGCCAAAGACAGACTGGCTTTTCTTTTTTAATTCTTACTTTTTCTTAATTATATGGTTTTATTAGATGGAGTTTACAACATGTTTGTGCATTGGTGTCATTTAGCTCACGTGACCTCAACAAGCAGCTGTTTGTGTTACTTGATGCTTGTTCTCAGGAGAACTTTGGCTTGTTGGTTCCAGAGACAAAAACGCTGATGCTGTTCTTCAGGCGAAAATAAATTGGACTGCGTCTGGATTTGGCTGGTTTTTTTTTTTTTTTTTTTTTTTTTTTTTTTTTAAGTTAAAAGATGGTTAACTAGTCTGTTCTGGTGTTTAACCAACAGATGGGGCAAGATAGTCAAATGTGACTGTTCCACTGGTTTTAGAAGACGGTGGTGTAATACTGCCGTGCTGCCACCAGGGGGCTCTGTTGTCATTTGAGGGAGAAGTTTTACGTGTAAGATGTGGAGCCTGAAGTCCGCATGAAGAAAGGATGGATTAAAAAAAGTGTTACAAATGATTGTCTGATTTTTAAAAAATGATTATCATTTTATGAAGTAGCTTAAATGGGAAAATATATGATAACACATGAAATATGTTTATGCTGCAAGACTAACTTAAATTTGCTAATAAAAATGCACAAATGTGTTTGATTAAATTTAAACTGAATAAAAAAGTTAACTAAAAAATGAATTTAACACAAACTAAAATACATACGAATTTAGATACTTAGTTTATTTTTCTTATCAAACCAAAAACCCTTTTAGACTTTAATATTTTGGCTATTTTCTGTGTTAACATCTTGATTTTGTTGGTTTCTGCTCTATAATTATGTAACATTTCTATTTTTTTCTTACATTTTCGTAATTTAAAATTTCAAACAATTTATTTTTCCAGAAAGAAAGAAATTATAAGTAGTTCTATCTATCTATCTATCTATCTATCTATCTATCTATCTATCTATCTATCTATCTATCTATCTATCTATCTATCTATCTATCTATCTATCTATCTATCTATCTATCTATCTATCTATCTATCTATCTATCTATCTATCTATCTATCTATCTATCTATCTATCTATCTATCTATCTATCTATCTATCTATCTATCTATCTATCTATCTATCTATCTATCTATCTATCTATCTATCTATCTATCTATCTATCTATCTATCTATCTATCTATCTATCTATCTATCTATCTATCTATCTATCTATCTATCTATCTATCTATCTATCTATCATATATGCACGTGTGTGTCCACTGACACTTGTCAGACAGTTTATCAAATATGCCACATTAGTACCACACAGGTGTGATTAGGCAGCTGAACCAGAAAAGCTGAGCAGTAGCTGAGCAGTAATGAGACAGAAAACATGAAGCATAAATGTGTCACCGGTGTGAAACCAGTCATATGTAGTCACATCTCTTTGTTGAGGGAGAGAAACCTTAGACTTGCTGAGACGCCGCTCATTGTCAACACATAAACATTCAGGTTCACACCGCTGTCTAAGACATATAGCTTCTGTGCTTTTCTGCACTTCTTGTCATACCCTCCACTTAAATAGTTTGGTCTTCTTTCTCTAAGATGAAGATAATTACAATTTCAGCAATGCTTGTCAGGTGATTATCTCATAATCCCCTATTTCATTTGATGAGTCACGCATTGATTTAACTCAGAGTTAGACCTAATGGAGTATCTTTTCCATCGCCACAGTGATTTGTATGCCGGGGCAAAAGGACATTGGTGGATTGGAGGCAGAAAAACAGCCGCTCACCATTCCAGTTAACTCAGTCACTGATGGTGAAAGATGAGCAGCGGAGAAGGCAGGTTCAATCACAGCAAGCTGAATGCAAACAGTAAATAACAGCAGTGGCTGATACAGTCACGAGTGGTGGTTAGAATAGCCCCTCTCACGTACAACATCCTTGCTTCTCTGTCATATTCTCTCCTCTCGTAGGCAGACAGGAGAGCGGAGAGATGAAAACACTAGATGAGAGATAGACGTGTGAAGGGAAAGAGGCCTGCTTGGTATTCACCTGTCTCTCTGGATCAATAAAGGTAATTTGGGCTGATTCCTCCCTGTAGGCCTCTTAGCAGACAGAAGGGGAGAGGGGTCAGCCACTGCTGAGCTGCAGGGAGCTGGAATAACTTAGAAACACACACTGCAAATTATTCATTCAGCTATTCCTCTGCCTTGACAAGAACCGCAATGTGAGTTATCCATTTGATGTGTACATTGATGAAGCGAAGCATTTTTTGTTGGTGTTTATGTCATTTTTGGAAAGTTTATGGCCTATCTAAAACTTTGCACCCCCCCACCCCCCACCTCCAAAACCCCCCCGCCCCCAAAACAAACAAACAAAACAACCCTACAAAATCCACCTTTATCCATACCTTAAGCTTAACCACAAAACCAAAAGTTTCGTCATGACTATCGGTTTTCACATTTAAGACTGCGAAATCTGGGCTTGCTACCACGCAGTTCAAAGAGAGGTTGTGATATCCATAACGAAGATGGTTTCAGAGGCAGGACCTGGATTTTCAGACTCGCACATAAATTACCATGGAAACAGGGATGTCAGATGGAGTGAGCAATAATTCCAGCAACATAAACACACACACTGAACAACTGCGATGAAAGATTAAGTTTTAAAATCCAAGATTTTTCTTTTTGTTGCAGTTTCATTTTTCCTTTTTTTTTCTTTTTTTTTTTTTTTTTTTTTTTTTTTCGACATTCCTGATCACAACCTTCTGCCTTTCAGTCTCTTGGGGTTGCAGCGGGGCTTATTGGTTAGTTATAGGCATGGAGGTTCCCGTCCGTCATGTGGGGTCACCAGTCTGAGAGGAATGCTCCGTGTCAGGGATGTCAAGGGAGGAAAGGGCGCCCTGAGAGACACGCCGCTCTCAGAAAGTGAACCCATCTCCGGCCGGTCATTACCGCATGTCCTGCTTCTGTTGTGCCTGTCATCATCAAAGTGCACAGCTGTGCATGATACACACAGATACAGTATCGAATGAAATGTATTTCTTTAATTACAGCATGCCCAACTTGTGTGTGACTGCACACAAGGGAAACAGGTTGATTTGTGCACGTTAATAGAGCTACAGGATGGGGGTCCACAAACTGTTCACTTGTTTTGCTCTTAATATCTGTGCTGCAGCTTTATAAACACTGTCCATAGTGGTGCAGGCTGAATGACTTCAAAGAAAACGTACCCAAAAAGTAAACTAGGGGAGGATTATTCCAATTCATCCACACTGACATTCCCAATTCAAGTCATTGATTTCCTTGCAAGAAAAAAGTATCAAATGAGAACCTTAAACAATGTCTTTAAATGTAACACAATCCTAAAGCTTTAATCCAAATACTTTTTAAATATGCTGCATTTTTTGTTTTGTCTTAAGTATTTCCTTCCAAGATAAATTAATCCACATTTTGCAGCTCTGTCTAAGCCTCACAAATGACTCATGTTTCACAGGATTGGATTGAAATTTGTGCATAAAGTTACAATGATAAGTATCACCTAAACAGGTGCAAATTTTAACTACAATGTTTTTTTCTACAAACTCAAACGACATCCATTCACTTCATAAACATTCAAGTCCAGCGTAAAACAATCCAGTTTACACCAAGCACATTTGGTTTTGCACATTTTTTAAAGTATAAGAATATTTCTTAAATTAAAACAACATTCAAATTTAAAATGATGATAATAAGCAGTGCAGCTCTATCAGGAGTTGACTATGTTGCACATGAACATTTATACAGAAATCCGCATTCACCGCCCACTTTGGTATACCAGGTGCACCAAATAAAGTGCAGTGCCTGTGTGCAGCCTTACTTTCTCTAACTTTATATTTTTCATTACATAGTTAACACATACAAAAAGATCTTAAAAAAAAAAAAAAAAAAAAAAAAAACCCACAAAAAAAGATCCCTGTCTTGCAGAAATTTGATTATTAGTCTACTTTTGCTTTCTACATCCAGCTATGAAACTTCAATTATCTTTCAACATCATTAATTGCTTCTTGAGGAAGCACATATTGATAGTCCATCATGTGCGGAACTGTTTAAGGCCGACTAAGCTGACAAGTCATTTCCATTCTAGTACCCTGACCTAATCACCATATCTTATTATCATTCACATGAAAACACTAATTACAAAGGCAGAGTAAACCTGATTTATGCTAATGGAAACGTGAATATGCCACGGATGCATTAATCTAGAGTATAGGACCCTGCTCTGGTGTTAAGTGTGATTAGCATGTGATTACCATAGCATGGGTTATATCTACTGGAAGCCCTGCCTCTAATGGGCTGGGGAAAATCTCTCCCCCTCGCTGGCAGGGAATGAGACTGTGACTCTTCACGGCATGAGGAAATAACATTAATAATACAAAATTGACAATTTTGATTGTGTCATTCTAAACAAAAATAAGTCATTATTAGCAGGGTAGGTTTGAAACTTTTCTCCTTTTTTAAAAACGTGTTAAACAGATGAAATCCTCTTTGTCAAGCCCATTTGTAGTGTTTGGACCATAAAATGAGTCTGAATACCAAAGAAGCATGTTAAAGTGGTAGTTTCTGTAGATTATGTCTAAAAAAAAAAAAAAAGGAACGAAAAAGAGATCAACAACTAAAACCATATGCAATCTGGCATAGTCACTTTGATTCTACCTATTAGTTTGCTGTTTGGTTGAAGATTGTGGGCCATCAGTATTCTGATTGTGACATTAGATGTCCTGAGTCAACAGTGGATCTGGATGAGACAGGTTGAAGAAATCCACTTTTATTGGATACTGCCTTGTCAGTCCCAATATAACCCTTAGCATAATCTGCTTTATTCCCTATTTTACTGCGAATGAGACTGAAATTCACAATTTGAGCCTGAAGAAGGCAATATCATTAGCACTAAGCACTCTTATTAGCACTCTCACTGAGACCAGAAAAACTGGACCACATCAGTCCAGCTCTGAGGTCTTTACACTGGCTGCCTGTCCGTCGGAGGATAGACTTCAAAGTTCTGATGCTGGTCTATAAAACTCTGATTGGTTTAGGACCAAAATCCATCAGTGACCTCCTGACCCAGGATGAACCTCCCAGACCCCTCAGGTCATCGGGATCTGTTTTTATTTTTTTAAACAGTTCCCAGAGTCAGAACCAGGTATGGAGAAGCTGCGTTCAGCTTCTACGCTCCACATGTCTGGAACAAACTCCCAGAAATCCTCAGATCAGCTGAAACACTCAGTTTATTTAAATCCAGGTTGAAGACACATCTGTTCTCAGCTGCATTTGAATAAAGCTGCAAATCCACACTGTTTTACTTTTAAGCTTGAGTTTCAAAACTTGATCATTTTTTAACTACTGATTTGATCTATTGATCTTTTTTTTCTTTCTTTCTTTTTTGTTAAACATTTAAATCATGCTTTTTTACTTTCTGCTATGTGATGATGTTTTAATGTCCGTAAAGCACTTTGAATAACCTTGTTGTTGAACTGTGCTGTACAAATAAACTTGCTTTGCCAAAATATCAAGGGATCATGTGGGAACACTTCCACGCAATTACACTTCTTTATGCAAACATGAGATGTTCCCCCTGCTGGCCAATCAGTAGAATGCATATTCAAGCACCCTTTGCATTGGTTATGTATTTTTAAAAAAGATTATGTCTGTCCACTATGAAAATAGTTTTGCATAAACTCAAACTTTCAGTATGTAAGATAGCCTAAGGTGTTTTTTTTTCTATATTTGGTGAACCAGCCCTTTAAACAAAAAGGTAGAAGAAAAACTGAAAGGCCAAATGATTTCTTTAAAAATAAAACAACAAAAAAAACTAAGCTATGTTGTTTTTGTTTTGTTTTTTTAAATTTGTCTCAGACAGACTCTATGTTCATTTTTCAAGGACTATTTTCATTCACCAGTTCTGTTGGATTAAAATGTATGCAGGATTACCTGAGGCATCACAGCCTGTGTTTACTCTTAATGCAGAAAAAAAGAGACATTTGTTGGGGACATTTTGGAGTAATGGATTTCTGAACTGCTTGTGAAAACAGTGCCAGGTGTGATATCAAACACATGTTCATGGTATTGTCTTACGTTGCTTTGGAAAAATGAAAATTTCTGGAGCTCGAGATCAGACAAACAACTTATTGATGATTTTCTTTAAGGATTATTGAAATGAATAATCAGTCCCATCCCCAGATACTGTATAAAACCCCAGAAAGCAGCACTGCCAGCTGTATTACATGTGATCCGCAGAGCTGTCACGGTTTCTTCAATCTTGCATTAAAACTTATTTCTTATCATTCGTTAATCGGATACATAGATGTGTTTAACCCGGCACTTTGTTTTCCAGAGTAAAGGTGTCTCCCAGTAGTCGTCCTCAGCACCATCTGTTCCTGTGGCCGGGCTGCTCTGTGTGGCTTCTAACAGACAGGAAGATGCGTTTGTTTTGGGAGTCATGCGAGTACAAAGAAAAGGGGCCCATCCTTCTATCCCTGCTTTGATCCTTCTATTGAGGGGACCCACCCATAGTCTTCTCTCTCTGCATCCCCCCCGACTTGCGCCTGCCTGGAGGTTTGGTGTGGTGTGGCGGCTGAGGATGGGGGGCTCTCTGATCCGGGTGCCCTGCACATGGCACTCCAGCAGAAGGACCCTATTGACAGAGCAACAGATTGGCTTTGAGTGTACCTGATGGCTATCCCCCTCTTCTCTCTGCTGGTGCCTCCCTCCTTCTCTCTCTTTCAACCAACCAAAGACAATCCCCACGTCTCCATCTTTCTAATACAAATTGCCACTGTGTAGTGGATTTAAGAGAGTGGCGGAAGCCATTGTTGGATAATCTTTCCTTCAAAAAGGAAAGGTGATGTTGAGTGTGGCCCCTTTCTTAGAGCGGATTAGGCTTGGTTTTTCTCCGTTAGCCTCCTTCGGATGATGTGCTTGAGTTTAGAAGCTCGGAGGAGGTAGAATAACTCGGCACCGAACTAACTTGCGAGTCGAATAAAATGCACGAGTTGGTGTGTGTGTGTGTGTGTGTGTGTGTGTGTGTGTGTGTGTGTGTGTTTCAGCGAGTGGATTCATCATTAGCCAAGCACAGGGTCATCTGCCTTTAATAGGTGTTCTCAGGTGTTGGTTCTGATGTCTACAGCATATCGTTGTTTGCTGTTGGGAATCAGATCCTGGTCCCCCCCCCCCCCCCCCCCCCCCCCCCCACACACACACACACACCTCCAAATCCTGCTTCAGTCCCTCTGCACCGCAGCTAATACCACGCTCATTACGTGGCTATCGATCGGCCCTTTCTGCACACCAAAGGGCAAAAGAGTCCTCTCCCTTCTTTCTCTCTTTTGTCATCCTCTCCCGTCACTGATACCTTTTCATAATCTCCCCTCTTTCCTTGTGCTCTTTCTTCACCATACCGCTATTTCCTTTCCGGTAATTATGTGTCTGTCCAAGTACATGGACAAACTAGCAAGAGACACTTTCCTTCTTTTGTGCTGTGCTCTAATTTGCTTCATGTATGGCGCTATAAGAGCTGAGTTTAGCAATGTAAGGAACATGATCCAAGGAGACGACTCCAACACCGACTACACACCTCGTCCCTTCACCCTTTTCCTTTGCTATCTAACTCCCCTTCTCCATCCATCTCCATGACTTCATGCGTCTTACTCAAATGTTTTTCTTTATCTTGCAAGAGATTTTGTGTCTTGTAAAATAACACCCAATTTATTACACAGATCCCTGTAAAAGTATGCAGCCTTGTGTGGGCTGAAGTAAAAACACTGTGAGGGGCCTTTGAAGGAGGTCTTGAATTACAAGACTACAAAACCATCTCACTACAACAATCTAGTGTAATGTGCGGGGGAATGCATACGGCAACAACATATGCAAAAATGCATATGTGCAGCATTTGTCTTGAGGTCCAACTATCAACTTTCAGAGCTCAGATTTTCTATCTATTTTTTTTTTGTCTCTGATGGAGGGTGAATTCTGTTGAAAAGACAAAAACATGCTGTAATTATTGGTTTTGTAATGCTTTTACAGTACCTTAAGCCTCATTTACAAATTTCCACAGAAAAAGTGAGCCAAAATATGATATGTATGTGTTTAAATTTTCTTAACCATCTTAGATATGTAACTTGCATTGAATTGGTTGGACACTATGACGCCAAACATTATGCAAGTTTACAAAACAAAAGAAAAAAAAAACACCCTAAAAATAAAAATAGCTATAATGGAACAAATGGAGGTAAAACATTATTTAAGTCTCCTCAGGAGAACAGAATGGAGGACATGAATGTCTTCATGAAAGGTCTACAATTTTATAATTTTATATTAATATCATGATAAAAGTTTTTCTACATTTTTAATATTGACAATCTGTTTTTTTTTTATGTTTGGCTATTTTTTTCTTTTGCTTTTATCTTCTAAAATTTTATTGCAGGAACTTATTTGAAACTGGGTGCACCAGAGACGTGGTCTGATAACTCCTGGTAAATGACGCTGGGATAACGGCTCCCCCCAATGAACACGAGCCAGATACCTTACCCTGCTCTGCTGAACGTAAGAAATCAGCACTGGCAAACGTGACTGATTCCAACAGAAGCTGGTGCATTGTTAACCCAATGAAATCCATACTGACATCCAAGCTCTACATAAAACAGTCAAAACACTGCCAACTTAATGACGGTGAAAAAACATTAACTGCCCTATGCACTTTTGGACAATAATTAAGAAACTCTCCAAAGTTCAAATGACTGGCTCCTGATAGAGAAAAATTCATTACTAGGATCCAAACCAGGAGGCTGAAATAGCCCCGAATTCTTTCCATCACTGAGCTTAGTTTTACCAGCGTCCATCCATCCAAATTAAACCTATCACTGACAGTGCTGATTCAGGTAATTTGAGAGAGACTAATCTTGGCACTGCTCAGTGGAAACATAAAACTTGTCAACTTCCAGCTAATTGATAGTGTTGTTCCAATTATCTGATGGTGTTACATACTGCAGAGACTATGGCTCCTGGTAGTGTGTCTTTACGGAAGCCTGGCATGCATCCTGGCTGCTAATTTGTTATTTACTGTTGGGATCAGCTGGAGTGTGAAAGACATACTGAGTGATAACTTTCCATCAGTCAGGTCTCCATTTCCACTTCCGACACACCGAACACAGTAAAAATCATTAAGACAACATTTATTAAATCTGAAGTCATCACAATAGAAGACAGGCGATCTGAGCATTTCTCTGGAGCAGATCAGCTCTAATATCTCACTCAAAAGGGAGCAAAAAAAAAAAAAAAAAAAAAGACAATATGATGCAAAAAAAAAAAAAACAAACCCCAACAAAACAGCCTGCTTGGAAGGGGTAAAAATGAATTTGTGTGAAATCTGTTTGGATCAGGACAGCTCTGTGGCTGCTTGCATGGGCTTGCTTCAGCTACTCTACTTTATTCCCACAGTCCAAAATACGTGCAAAAGTGTGAGTGTGTGTGGTTGTTTGACTGTATGTGGACTGGCGACCTGTTCAGGGTGTACCCCCTGTCTTTGTGTGAAAAGAGGTTGGAAAGGCTCCAGCAGACCCCCCATGACACCAGATACAAAAAAACAGGTACAGATAACTGATGGATGAAAAGTTTAGAATACAAAACACATTTGATATTAGATTGCAATCAAATGTGTCTATTGTGCATGTGTGTGTGTATATATATATATATATATATATATATATATATATATATATATATATATATATATATATATAATACACAGTATACCGTATATATGACACTGACATATTCTTTTCTGCTTCATCTGGAACGAAATATGTTAAACATATCAAAGAGTTCCTTCAAGACCAAGTACTTCCTTTTCTTTTGACAGAATTTATTTGCATTTCTTCTGTTATTGTAACTCAGCAAGGGGTTGTCTTTGCCCTGACCTCACAACTCCCAGGCTGCATCGCTTGTTTAACCATAATTGCTTGCATACCATATTACAGTGTGCCTCTCGCCTTTGCATTTTAATTCTTTAGCAATCTTTTTGCATATTTTCCTTCTTTTTTTTTTTTTTTTTTTTTTCCAACTGCACCCACTTTTACAGTATGGCTTCATAATAAAGAACTTCTTAGTGCAGCTACACAGAGGTGCTGCTGGGTCTCTAGTTGTTACCCAGGTTAGATACCTCTGACCCCTGCTACCTCTACGTCTTTGTTTCACGGCTGACAGAGGGGGTGCCAGAGCTCCTCCAGCTCGGGTGATTTATGACCAGCAGCTGCCTTTGAGGCCCATGACCCGCACAGCTGGGTGTCAGATGTGCTCTCCCTGTAAGCAGAAACTTATCTGGCAACCCAGCATCAGTCGAAGCCTTGACAGAGGGAGAATATGAGTAAAGTGGAGCGGGGACTGAGTGGGACATTTATAGACCGGCAAGAGAGATTTTTTTTTTTTTTTTTTAATCTAAGAATGAGAGTGAGAGCAATGAAAAATTTTAAACAAAAAAAAATAATGCTTGGGAAATAGAACTGAACTACACACAACTGACTGTGGTAAAGCCTGGAAGATGACCAAGTCCTGATGGGGGGAAAGAAAAAAAAAATGATTTGAATGCACCAGCTAGGCTCTGCATTGATTTCTGCTGGTGTAGGGAAAGCAAAATGTTTGTATTATTTCATAAGCCAATTAGCTGCAAGGAGACTTCTCTCCCTGTGTGCCTATTGACCCACAGTCTGTGACTGCAGCTTTATTGTCTGGGGGGTGCTCTATAAAAGATCAATAAGAGGCGAGTGATTGGATTATGGGGTAATCAATGCATTGTGCTAATATATGACCAGAGTGATTATGGAGCTCTGGCTAATAGGAGGCCTTAGAGAGCTGTTATGGCATCACACTCCCGCTGGTGGTCAGGTGAAGAGCGTTTGTCTTAAATGCGTGTGTGTGGTTGAAATTATGCATATCTGTGTACGTGTGCAGGTTTGTGTTTGTGTGCACATGTGCGGGGGTGTGTGTGTGTGTGTGGGGGGGGGGGGTAGATGATGGTTTGATTTTTTTGATTCTTCAAACAGCTGAAGAACAGTACTACCAGATGGTGCGTGATGGTTTCAGAAAAGAGGCCATCATCAGATTCCTGCTGTAAAATAGTGACATGCCTCCCTGGTTCAATGTAGCAGCACACAGGGAGGAAAAATCGTCAGTTCCCAACCGCTGCTGCTATATTTCTTTGCAGTAACTGTGTATCTTGTCAAATTGTCAGCTAAACTGATTTAGAAATGGGTAACGAGTGCCACTTTTATGGTTACTGTTGATCAAACATGTCATGGTGTGTTCGTAATCATCCACTCACGGGGTTCTGAGAAAGAGGGTAACATACATTAAACTATATCAGCAATAAATGCTGATACACCTCTCTTTTTTTAACCCATATTAGTCATAATAATATACTTTCACAGTTGCATGTTAGCTTTAATGTGGAAAAAAGCTTAAAGATTAAGTCATCTGTTCATCTGTTCTTACTCTTTTGTCTGTTAAGCATCGTCATATAAGTTAACAAACTGCTGCCTAAATGACCATCAGCTCCTTTATAGTCTGCTGTTAATATTGGTTTGTGAAACCAGTGTTTCTTAATCACTCTCTAAAGGATAGATCAATTCTGAGAAAAGGAAAATTATAATTTCTCTCATTTCTGCTCCACCAAATTGCAACTGAAAATGGTAATGATTGTTTCAAGTTGAACATTGAGTTGAGGAGTCCACATTTCTCAGGAGAGCTGGCAAATAGACAATCCCTTTAACTACTTCTAAAAATTGTGTCCCTGAGAGAAATATTAAGTTATAAGATATGAAGATATTTTTCCAATTTTACGTTACAGAAGAACAAGACCACCCTAAGTAAATGTCTTCTCTTATTTTATTCTAATTTACCTCAGTTCAAGGGTTCCTAAATATTAAATTCAATATCGAATGTCAGTTTTTTTTTTTTTGTCTGTTTCCTGGCAACCAATGCTCGTCTGATCTCAAGGGGGCACAACTTTGCAGGACTGTTTTTATTTTCTTCCAGTAATGGTCATATGATATATAAAAATGTATAAAAAATGTTTTTACCTTCTTCATTGCTGATGGAGTTTGTAAAGTTACTTCTTGAAGGAGGAAACTTCAGGGAGAAGGACTTCAGCTTCAGCTGGTGGAGGCAACTCAACTAAAACCTTTAACCAATTCTGCTCTTCCACCTCCACTCTGCCCTGTAAGTCAGTAAATGAACTTCTAGGTAACTGCCGCTCTACAATTTCAGATATCAATGATTCCTTTGCTCCCCCTAAGGTGAAGGTTGTCTGTAGTAAGAATAAATCTTAGTGGAGAAAAGCCCCACTGGTAAGAAGTGAAAAAAGGGAGTGTTGAAAAAAGCCGAACAAAGGTGGAGAAAGACCGGACTCCAGGTTCACTATAATATCTATGAAGAGATACTTCATGATATATTCACAACTGAGGAATGCAAAGGAATCCTTCTTTTCTGAAATCATCAACAAAAACATCAATAATAGTCTTACCTTGTTTGCTACTGTGGACAGGTTAACAAACCCTCCTGTGTCAGTAGCATCTAAACTCCACTTCACTAAGGCCTGCAATGAATGTGCTGACTTTTTTTCTGAGAAAATCCAGAAAATTAGAAAAACAGTCAGTACATCAATGTCAACTCCAGGAACAGTGCTGTGTACAATCAAATTCAGTTGGGACAAAATGACACAATTGTACCCAATCAACTACAAAAACCTGGAGGAAATTATGAATCGGCTAAACTCATCCTTCTGTTGTCTCAATATTATACTCACAGCTTTCTTCAAGAACGTTTTACCCGTCATAGCATCTGAACTAATTCAAATAGGAAACTCATCCCTTTCGTGAGGTGTTTTCCCCAAGAACTTGAGGACAGCAGTCATCAAACCACTGTTGAAAAAGAACAATCTGGACTGGTTTGAGTCTTACTTAAAGGACAGGGATTACTTGGTTTCATTAGGTAATTTTACATCTGAATCAACAAAAATGACAGTAGAGTTCCCCAAGGTTCTATCCTAGAACCCCTCCTATTTAATATGTACATGCTTCCGCCTGCTCAGATAATAATAATTAAGTTGCGTAACCATAACTATGCAGATGACACACAACTTTAAATTACAATGTCACTGGGTGACAATGAGCCCATACAAGCATTGAGTGGATGCATAGAACAAATCAATGAGTGGTTGTACCATAATTATCTTCAGTTGAACAAAAACCAAACTGAAGTAGTTTTTTTCAGACCAAAAGAAGAGTGTTAAGGAGTCAGCACACAGTTTCAGGTATTACAGCTACAAACGACTGATATGGCCTGGAATCTGGGTGTGGTCATGGACTCCGAGCTGCACCTTTAGAGAGACATTAAAACAATGACAAAGTTGGCCTTCTATCACGTGGAGAACATCTCTAGGATAAAAGGACTAATGTGTCAGCAGGACCCTGAAAATCTCATCCATGTGTTTATCATCAATCGAATGGATTACTGCAACAGTGTCTTCACAGGTCGGCCTATACAGTCAATCAGACAGCTACAACTGATCCAGAACGCTGCTGCCTGAGTTCTCACTAGAACTAAGAACGTGGACCACATCACTCCAGTTCTGAGATCCTTACATTGGCTCCCTGCACCTCAGAGAACAGACTCAAAAAATACTTCTGGGGACACAGAATCAGAACCAAACACAAAGAAGCGGCATTCAGCTTCCATGTCTATATCAACTAAATGCAGCCTCACTAGGAGGTGGGCTGGAGTGGTTGGTGGGTCTAAGATACAAATATCACATACGTCCGTAGGTAAATATTCCCGTTTTGTTTAACTTTGCCAGTTTGGAGAATAAAACGCCAGAATAAGAGTAATAAAATAATAAAAGTTGGGTTAAAGAAAAATATCTGAAAAAAAAAGATGTAAATACTCTGTAGATCCCTTAAAAAAAATGTAAAAAACCAACAAAATTACAAGTTATTTTGGTTGGTTTTACTGCATGATGCAGAATCTCAAAAGTTATAGAGCAATCTTTCCCCTTTATGATGACAGGATCGAGTCCAACCCCCTGGTGATCCTGAAGATGGAGTAGAAGATGGATGGATGTAACTATTCAGCATTTTTACATCTCCTGTTTACGTGACTCTTAGTTGACTTCATCTCTTCAATGACTGTTCCAGAATATGCTGCCAGATTTGAAAGTTCAAAGGACAAAGGTAAAAAGCAGCCAGCCGGTAAAGTTGTGCTTTGTCTGCCTTGTTGAGAGGAGACATGTGACCGGCGGGCTAATCTTGTTAGCTCCACACTGCCGGAAAGCAATGATGTAATGATAATGACAAAGCTTTTCACAAGTAATTATCTGTGTTTATCAACACGTGCCAGGCCATTTAATGTAATTAAGTGAGTGATGGTGACCAATCTCCTGACTGCCATTCATAATTTCTCAGATTTGCTAAGCATTTAAAAGCTCAAAGCACAATGAGTTACCAGTCTTCAGAGAATCACTTCCTCACACTGACAGCATGTTAGGCCTTTGTCCTCCTTCTCTATCCACCATTTCTTGCACCTTGGGGCAGAATAAAAAGTGGCAGAATGAGTGAGATGTGGTTAAACACCTTAAATCCTATTTAAGGTGTCTTTGTTTGATTTCTTCTTAGCTGCTTTTTCTCGTGTCCCTTGCTCAAATACGAGGCAGAGATCAGTTCCTGCAGATTGGGGAGCTTTAGTAAAGTTCCTGTTTGCTCAAGAGTTTAGGTGGCTTTTATGTGACAAATTGTGAAAGAGCTTTTAGAGGACATAATGAGAAGCAAAATCTTAAAAAAAAAAAAAAGAAAAGAAGAAAGAATGAAAAGTGTTGAATGTAAGCTGCGAGGGAACTGCCAGATTTAAGGACGAAAACTACGAGACATTTACACATTCTGTGTATTTTCTATATTATATCTATTTAATTTTTTAAATAATTCTAACAATCACATTAAGGTAAACCTCGAGAAACACTTATGTGTGTGTCTGTCCGTGACTATATAATAAATCTGTCTTTCCAGTGACATGCAGACCACAGAATTTCAACCAGGAGATGTGATGCCTGTTTCTAGCTGCTGTCAGTTTCCTGGCTGTTTAAGTGTCCGTTTAAAAGCTGCGTTGTCCCAGAGGGTTTGTCTTTTACCTGTCATCCCTGCCGAAAGCACTAATCACCTCACAAAGCTGAGGGAGCACACCATGCGCTTGTTAGCCCTTGTCCCAATCTTCCACCGCATCCCCTTTGACATCCATACAGGCACTTAATTCCCCCCTATTATGTTCTTATGTTTCTATAGCCTCCTAATGAGGCAAGAAAGGGGAGTATCAGGTTGTGTTCATTGATGCAACAGGCTTGGCGTGTGTTGAATGCGTGCAAATGCATGTGCCAGTGCTCTGAGCCATCTGCCCATCACGGGAACATGCCGTGTAATAACAGAATCATGACCGTGGAGATCAGGGCCCCGGCAGGGAGCCTTGTATTCATGGAGCTTTAAAGGCAGCCATCCAACACCGATCAGACACGCCCAACGCGTACCCCCCTCGCTGCCTCTTTATATGCACCCCAAATGCTCATGTGTCCCCCGATTCCATCTTCCTAGCCGCATAGGCCTCAGCCTCCATGTTGCCAGGGGTGACGTGGTCACCAGGGTCAGAGGTGCTTGTTGGAGGTGAGGTGTAGACAGCGGGCCCATCTGATAGGACCATCTGGACGAGTGACCTGACATAATTAGTTATTAATTCTTTTTAGGATGGTGGTTACACACAGCTAATGCTCTTACACTAATGCTTTCAGCAGCAGGATTATGGATGTTACTGGTGTTCTGATGAAGAATGAAGAGCAGTTTAGAAATGATTCACATGACTCCTCCTGGATTTGCCTTAATCAGAAAATCAGATAATCAATGGGCTTCTTTTGAATTTTCGGGTTAAGGGTATTTGCAGTGACTCTTCCTGAAAAAAATACGGCAAGATTTAAATAGTTAAGTCAGAGTGTTGTCAAGTTGTCGCTGAGATTTTTTTTAACTGGTCCCTCAGCCCGGATAATTGTCACCTATCTCTAGTTAAACGCAGGTAGTGACTGACAAAGAAAAAAAAACAAACAAAAAAAACAAACAAACTGTAATTGTAGAAAAGACATAGAAAACCAATTTCTTCGCCATTCAGCTGAAGTCCTAAATACCAATAAATACTACTAATACTATAATCTTATTATACACTCTTAAGTGCATTTCACTGCAGCATTTTGTTCTTCCTGTTGCTTTTTTTCTTTTTCTTAAATAAATTCAGCTGATGGATCAAAAGTATCAAAAGAAGCCTAAAAAAAAACTCTATTTCAGTACTTGTTTTGAACAACTAAAATGTTAGAAATTTAAGGTCCTCTAACTGTTGTGGAAAAAGTTGAAACTACCAAGTTAAGTGGAAACAGATGAGAAATGAAATTACATGACCAATAAAATATGGAAATAAACTTCTCCTTTAGTAAGAAAGGAAAAAGTGATGACATATACAGATGACTCAAAGTATATGTTTATAATGAGCATGTTTGTAATCTAGTTGACTTCAAATGTGATCATTTCTCAATTATTTTACCTGAAAAACTAATCTGGTATTCAGCCCTTTTGTGTAGAGTGTGTATCAAGGACTACAGCAGTACAGTGTCAGCATCGGCCCCTCCTGCTGCTCTGCTCCACCGCTGCTGCTGCCTCTGCAGGGGAATCTCCTCATTGGCATGCAGGCTGTGACTTGGTGCTGTGGAGCACCAGCACCTTCTCTCCAGAGACTCACTCCTCGCTCTTTCCTCTCCTTATTTCTCCTTGTCCGTCTCCTGTGCTCTCCCTCTTGCCCTCCTCAAGCAGCTGTCACGATATCTACTCAATGCGAGTGCTAAAGGGATCACAGGAGTAGAAAAGGGACAGCTGATGTGATGCTTCAAGGACAGGAGATTTCAAAACAGACTGGCTAAAAGACCTCTTGTGAGATGTGTTTAATCAATTTTAAGATTTGTAAATGATTTGCATTGTGTATGTCGCGCAGTTGTCAGTCCGCCAGGGGAACAGCCTTGGCAAATGTGCAGGGAGTCATGTAATGAAGGTATACAATCACATAAGAAAATTCTACGACAGTATCAGAATTTGCTCTGGTGTGATGTTGGCAGGCTGATGGGGTGTTTACAGAAAGATGGACTTGGATGAAAACAAACAAACAAACAAACAAACCCAACTTATTGGCATGTGTTGGGCATTTTGCTGAGACGCTGGAACGGACAATGGCAGAACAGAGCAGAGAAAGCTGGAGAGAGGAGACATGGATCTCGTGTGGCTCTGTGGATTTGGCAGGAGTGAAAGCAGTGACAAGAGCGCTGATACCAGCCAGACTCAAGCTGTGGGCAAATCAAGCGTGAAATCGGGAACAAAGGGATTCACAGGATTGGAGGGCATTAGATTCACACTGTCTGAGCCTTGGAGGTGTGTGTGTGTGTGTGTGTGTGTGTGTGTGTGTGTGTGTGTGTTTATGTGTGTGAAAGAGGCTCAGGATATTGTACTTGTAGTCTTTTTAATAGTGGTATAACTGAAGGATTAGTGAGTTTTGAATTAAGGCAGCTTTGTTTCGCTTTGTGTAAGTGATTTGGCCTTTTTTAGGATTTTCATTAAAAATACCACTTTGAATGAAAGTGTTTTCATTCATTCATTTACACTACTTAATGTTTTTTGTTTTTGTTTTTTTTTTATTTTAACTTGAGGACCTTAAAAATCATTGTGAATGCTGTCCCATATCATGCAGACTTAAATAA
This sequence comes from Xenentodon cancila, assembly GCA_014839995.1. NCBI lineage: Eukaryota > Metazoa > Chordata > Actinopteri > Beloniformes > Belonidae > Xenentodon > Xenentodon cancila. The sequence continues at coordinate 14,064,590 of CM026209.1, read as the reverse complement.
ATGAATATATTTATCCTTTAATTAGGTCCTGTTACCATTATGTAACACCAGAACCTACAGTGAGATATTATTTGTTTGGACACATTTGAACAAGTTAACATTTAATAAAGCTCTTTATGCATGTTGGCATCTCCGTGCGTTCTCCTCACCCCCACAGCCACTCGAGGCAGATGGCTGAGCCTGGTTCGTGAGCCTGCTTCTGCTGGAGGTTTCCTTCTTTTGATCGGAGAGTTGTTCTTTTCCACCATCACCTCGTGTGTGCTCTAGATGTGGGATGGAATTGATGAAAAGATTTAGTGCAATCTGTCTTTTTAGTTATTATCGCTATTATTTTTGTATGTATGTATGTGTTTGTAAATTGGACTCAATTAAATTCGGACTAGATGGAACTGGAACCAATTGGACTTAACTGGAATAAACTGGGTTATTATTGAATTGGACCACTGAATTGGACTCAATTTAATTGGACTGCATTGAACCTGTTTGCCTTCTATGTTAATTGCCTTGAGAGTATTTTACTTTATTTAAATTAATTTTGACAAGACTACAGATAAGGCTGGTACACCTGAGTTCACCCCCCCCCCAATTTTGTCTTCAACATTCTTTGCTTCAACTCTTCAACTTCACCTCTCAGTCAAATGTTCGCACCTTCTCAGCCACTTTTAGAGGTCATAAAACATTTTTTATGAAATCAAAGAAAGTGAGCGGATGGTGTGAAGCAGGCCCAAACCATGAGATTTCCCCCACCATGCCTCATTCCAGTGTGGCGACATATGTTTCCTCTTAAACTTATCTACTGTTTGTGTGGGCAAAGGAATCTGTGTCTGATGTGTCTGTTCAAAGCAGCCTATTCCAAAAGCTATGATATTGGCCTGTGTGGTCTTTTCTTGTGGTCTTCCCTGTTTAAATATATTAAATCATTTTCTCACTCAGTTACTTACATATACCATGTTGAAATATTTAGACTGCTTCGGGGCTGAAATTGGTTGGGTGTTCAGACATGAATGGAAAGACTTTCTTTATTATTATTATTTTTTTTAAATAAACTCATACTGTGAAAAGTCTTAGGCACCCTGAGTGTTTTTTCCTTTACCAAAGTTGAACTGATCCTCCATATTACTTTTCCTTTTGTGTTTGGAATTGGAAAATATGTAAAATACATTGATAATATTAGAAGCAGATCAATTAATTGGCCATAGGGGGTTGAAACATTTTCCTTTGTGCTGGTCAGTGTAGTTGCTACGACTAAGAAAAGCCTAATTTCCTCTCTGCTAAGCAGGGTGACCTCAGACTCCCAACTCAGCCGATCAGATCGACCAGATGACCTCAATATCCTGGTCCACCCGATCAGAACATCTAAATGTCCTCTGGTGCGGTAAAGTCTGTTGCAGAGGTGTCACTAAAACTCTTGCTTGAATGATTTTCCCAGGTTCTGTGGTATAATGCCCTTGGCTGGATCATTTGCTAGTGACTCACCACCTGAATAACCTTTTTTTTCTTTTTTTTTTTTTTTCTTGAAAGAATTTTTGACGCAGAAACCTGCAACTGTGTTTCTCATATGTAAAAACGGCAAATCCCATTCAGATTTATGGGGACAGGAATTAAACAATTAAGATGTCAGCTTACACTCAAAGGGGTCATAATGTACACGCGAACAGAAAACATGTTGAAACATTTTCCTTTGTGCTGCTCTGAAGCTGCTTTATAAGCACGACTCTTCACGGAGCGCTGACTTGAATTATGGAAGCTCTTGTGGAGTAACACTTTAATTGTCGTATGAATATGCAATTGTGCCTCAATACTGTGCCTGAAATCAATCAAGCAGACATTCAGTGGCTATTCTGAGTTTTACCACCTGCACCCTCGTGTTCTGTGGTTATTTCTGAAGTTAAGATCCAGTTCTCCTTCACTGCACTTGTTAAACCCCAGGACTTCTGCTCCTGCATTTCTGTTCTTTACTTCCACACAGAGTCAACCACACGACACAGCCAGCATCTTCATCTCCTCTAACCACTAATACCCCACGTAAACAAAGCTTGTTTAATTTATTCCTTTAATATGCAAGAGTTATATTAACTGCCAATGCATTTATTTTACTACCCCGGGGTTCATTATGAACGGCTCTATAGAGTAACAACGTGTTCAACGCATCACATCTGTCCTTAAACAACAAGAAATGATCATTTACTTTGGTTGTGACTGACTTTATACTGGTTCTTTTTTTCGTTAAAAACTCCTCGAAAATGTCTAAAACCTGCACAAATTCATCTGTAACAGGTACATTGTTTCTTTTATTTTGTAAGGGTGAAGCGTTACTTCACTTAAGCACCATTATGATTATTTTAATTAATGCTGAATGCATTCTAACTCGGTCTCACCACAGTTTAACAGAAATTATACTTTTTTCTTGGGTGTAACTTCCATAAAGATTAGTCATATCCTGGCAAATTTAAAAACCATGGCTCATTAATAAATGACTTATTATCCATTACCAAATTTATCTTCAGTATTTCAACACAGCAACGTTTTACATGTCACTGTCAGGAAACCAAGTTAATTTACCTTAAAAAAAACTTTATTCCAAACTTGTACGATCTGTTAATTTGTTATGTTTGTTAGATTGAAAGTTGAAGTTGTTAAAAGCAGTTAAATCTAACCACAACATAAATTTGCTACTTACACTAATTTTTTTTTTTTAAATCAGTGCAGTAATGAAATGCATACAACATTTTTCAAAAGTGGGATCTCTGCATAGTTTATTCCTGTAAAATATATTATTAATGTGGGAATGATACAGTTTTGTTTTATTTTTTTCTTTTGTTCTAAACACAGCAGATTCTGCCCTGATTCTTTTACTTCTGTTTATGATGCGATTCTTTTTTCCACATTTACTTTTTACTGCTTAATGCTCTGTGTTTCTTTGTTCTTGTGAGAAAAAAAATGTAAATCTGGCACGCAGGCCTTCTCCAACTCTTTGACACGATAATTGTCCGTTTCTTTTTTAGACTGAGGCGGAGAGGATTTTGGGCGCGGAGAGATGAGGTAGATTGGAAGGTGTAATCTGGAGTGCAATGTCTGGGCAAAAAGCCCAGTGTTTGGCCTAATTTGTAACCGACTCTACATGTGAAAGCCTTCAGGGCACATCAGGCAAAAGCCTCTGTGTAAGAAAAAAAAAAAAAAAAAAAAAAGGTTTCTGATTATTGAAGCGTCTTAGCAATGAAAACACATTCACACCCACATACACACTGTTCAAAAAACCTGGATGATGTCAACAGCAGACCATTATAGTAGTTTGGCCTCCTGGAATGACAGCAGCAGGAATATCTGGCACACCATCACAAAGTCACGTCAGCAGTGACTGATGGGAGCTCTGCATCCAGGCCAAGATGGTGTCCAGGTCCGACTCAGCTCAGACAGACAGGCAGGCTCTCCAGCTACATGCGAATAACATGCATATATTAAAATGCACCGGAGGGAAAGTGCCACTGGGCAGAGGTCAGACTGGCTTAATGCGCAAGATCAACTGCTGCAAAACAAAAACGCGTTGCTGCAAGTGCCTTGAAAACTCATAGTGGTGCTTTTCTGCTGTCATGACTTGTTCTGGAGTTTTGAACGACTTTGTTGCAATAATTTCACCTTTTAATTCCCAGCCTTGAACTTCTAATATTCTACTTTTTTTTTTTCCTTTAGTGTCAGTGAAGCCGAGGAAAAAGAAAAAAAGATCCAAAACCAGATCAAACTTGCTCTAATGTAAAATAATCTCAGCCGTTGTCCTGAACTCTTAAACAGACCTCATTGGGCCATATTTCTGCTCGCGTTCTCCGATGATGTTGATGAATATTGACACCGTTGATCCAGTCCCTCAAAAAATGGTCTTGATGCTATAAATACTTTCTGCTCAACTAATAATTACAGTTGGAAGTTAAAACTGTTTCTTTGTGACCACATTTACGTCCTCTCGAATTCGGTTTCAGTTTTATCGTGGGATAAGAAGAGAAAAATGCAAACTGGCAGGAGAACGATCCTTTTTAGGCTCTGGTCTCTTTTTCTTTTCCAGCTGAATTTTAGAAAACCTCAAAAGAAAATCACAGATGAAACACAAAATACACATCCATTAAACTTAATTGATACTATGCATCTGTATTTTTGTGTACATTGTTTTCTAAATATCAGTTTTCTGAGGCAGCAGCGTTGTGTAAATGTGTGTATTCATTTAATACAGCTTTAACAGTCAAATCAACACAGACAAAAGGTATTTGTTTGCAGCTGTATTCAGATTAAGGGGACTTTTAGAACCAATTAATAAATAATAGTTTCACTTTCTTTTTCAAAAGTCCATTAGGTGATAATATTTACATTATAAATTAAGCAGGAAACTAAAACATTTACTTTTTTTTTTAGATATGCATCAATCAGTTAACCTTTAAATTCCCATGCTTTTACATCATTTGCATGTGGAAGAGAAGTTAAGGTTTTTACAGCATAATCTATCTCAAAAGTCAGGTTAAGATTAAGTGAGCAACAAAACAGGAAAAATTATACACTGATATGATGCAAATATAATTTGAGCTGGAGGTTGATGCATACATGTGTGTATTTAGAGGCCAGATGAGTTAGTTTGGACTCTACTGTAAATGAGGACCTTTTAGTTTTGACCATAAGTTACTTTTTTTACATATCAGAGGCGGTTTTTCTGTTTTTCCACTTTATTTTTTTTCTCCCAATCTAATATCGTAATAATGGTGCGATCCAAACACCAACAAAATAATTTAATGTCACCAGTAAAATGTTCTACTTTGACAGAAAAAATGACATACAGAAAACATCCCCACTGACAAATAAATACTAGGAAACATCGACAATCTTACAATAGTGAAACACTTTTCTCTCCATCTTTCCAATGTTTGCACTTTATGTGTCAAACATTATGTTTTGTGCAATGGAGTTTGCAGGCAAAAGCGCAATGGAAAAACCCATTCTCTTACTGTATTTGGAAATCACATCCAAGACAGATTAACTCACATGGCCAGTGGTGCGTGAGAGGAGTGGGACAGAAACACTCGATTAATGTTTAACCAGCATTTGGTGGGAAGGTGATCTAGTTCACAACCTTTAAAATAACACAATGTTTCCTATGTAATAGAGCTAACCTCCTCCCAGTGTCCGGTGGGATTTTTAAATGTTAGTTCCTAAACATTAGTTCCTCTGAATCATGGAAAAATCATCTTCTGATGTCAAAGAAAACAGAATGGGACAATGCAAAGACCAGAAATATACAAGTAGTGCTGAACGAATGACAAACATCAGTCCGATGCAAGTGCCTTGTATCCTTTTCTCAATATCTTGCCTTTTTGCATCAAGCACCTGGTCAATGATGCTCACACAGACCTCAACAACCAACTGCAACATCCACATTTAGACAGCTGGACCTATCTGTACCAGATATCGTCAGCTGCCGTTGGTTATGATCACTGAGGTGGCCTTGTGTCCCTGTATCTGCTCAGCTTGCATTCTCATGTGAGATGCCATGTCATACTGGACTCCTCCACATGCCAGGCCCGAGTAAGTCCGCAAGTTCTCCGGGTCATACAAATGTTCCATGGAGTATCCTGCCAAGGCGTACGCAGCCTGCCTGTCTATCGGCTGCCTCTCCTGGGCTGGATAGAGTAGGGGGCTACCCTGGGGCTGTGGAGGGTGGGGGGACAGGTCTGTCTGCATGTAGTCTTTGGTGAGTGGGCGCCCTGACCTGGAGATCCCGTCAGAGCTTGGGCTACTTAGACGAGATAAAGAAGCAGGGCTGGTTGTGTTTTCGTCATTGTCATGGGGGCCGAGAACTTTGACATCCTGATGATGGAGGCATTCAGAGGAGAGGTCAAGGCTCGAGGCCCCGGGGCCACGGCACACCACGCTGGGCATGGTGAGTTGAGAGTGATGGGGTAGGGAGGAGGTGAAACACGGACTGTGAGTTTTGGTGAGGCTGGAGACATCCAGGATGGCCTTGTGCTGCTGTAGGCGACTCTCTTCCTCTTTGATCATTTGTTGCGTGGCGCGGATCAGGGTCTCCATCTTGCTGGGCTCTCGAGGACTCGCTTGGAATTGATCACCATGGTAGCGCTCACCTGAATCGCTGGTGGAGCCGCCGCCATCAGGTGAACTCACAACACTGTCTTCATCCCAGTGTCCCCGTCCTGTGAAGATAAATGAATGGCCACGTGTCATAACAATGTAATAAATGAATTTCACCCAGTTGAAAGATGCACATGTGGTTAATGTGTATAATTCTGTCGTCTGTGCACATGGAATCACAGTCTGATGTCTTGGCAGAGGCACAGTCGGGGTTGTTTTGCTGTTTGAAGATGTGAAATGGGAAATAACTTGGCCTTCAATTGCAGGCAATTTTTGAACAGATGGTAGTAATTGGCACACTGGCAAGGGATGGCGTAAACAACTTAGCATGTCCCATAATAACATTAGGAAAACAGCTACCAGAAGAAGCTAGGCCAGAGCTATTTTCAAAGACAGATGGTTGTGGTCTCAACCCTAACACTTTACCGTGTATGGCGCCATGGTAGGGTGTGATTTCATAGCTATCGCTGGTCTCCACTGAGAATTTTGGAAGTGACAGCACAGAGCGTGTCGTGTCCCACCACATCTCCCTTCCCGACTGAGGGGCTCCCAGGAAGTAGCGGCCGCTCTGGCACCGAACACGGTCACAGGTGGTGGCGTGAGGATGAGTTTGGGCATGGGCAAGATCGTCTTCTAATAAACCCAGCCCGTAGCAGAGGGAGCCTGAGTCTGGATACAGTCTGTATGCACAAGACGCCTCTGCGGCCTCACTGGAATCCAGCAGCTGAGGAGAGGCAGAGTCCGTCAGTGGGCTGCCTCCCCATTGGCTGTCTTGGTCCGATTCTGAACGCTCTGGATTGAAAGCTGAAAATTGCTGCAAAGATAGAAAATAAAACTCTTTGTAGCACTTAAATCTGCAGGCAGAACGTTCCATTCATGGCCTTAAATGTATGAAGCATTTGTTATACCTGTGGATACGGTGACACTCGAGCTTTGGCCTTTGACTGGGTCAGACGTGACTTGGTGCTCTTCTTGTCGTCACTGTGACTGTCGGCATAGGGAAAGGCTGGCTTTGTGGGGCTCATCTGGTCCAAGGACAGCTGCATTCCCTTATATTCAGTGTCCCTTTTGATACAGATGACATACATGTCAGCGATGAGGAGACAATTTTTACTCTAGATCTGTATTTGAGATCTTAAAATATCGTTTATGACCTGCTGTGAATTCTACTATAGCTTCCAAAAGGCGAGTTTTGGTGATGTTTTTTTACACCAACATTTTACTTTCACAAGATCACAATGTCAATATATCAAATGCTATTGGGGACATAAAGTTCTGTAAATCATTAAATTAACAGAAGGTGAACATGGTTAAAAAAAGAACATCATGCAAAACAAATTTGGCTTCATGAAATCTTAACTCCCAGTTAAAACAGTTTTCACACCTTAATTAGCTAATTAAGTCTTTGATTCTCAACAATGAATGAAGGGATATATGAAAGGTGATGTAAATTTCAGAGCCTTAGAAGCACTTCGACCTCTCAGACCTGGTCTCAGCGGTGGGGAGCTAAGCTTTACCTTCTGAAAATAAAAGTAATCGGTGCTCAAAAAGCTGGACAAAGCCATGAAGCACAAAGTGTCTCCAGAAAGCGATAACTTCAGTTTGTAATGTAATGATACATAATATGAATGATAATATGAATTGTTCCCAGAAAACTGCTTGCAGCAAACCAGTAAATGCCTTCATTAACTTGCTTAAATATTCGACTTAAAAGAGTATTGAGAGCAATTGTATTTATGACTCAAGCACAAAGCCAATGACATTCCCATTAGTCTTAAAACTGCTTCTTTTTTCCATGTGTGTGTGTGTGTGTGCGTGTGTGTGTGCGTGCGTTAATCACACCACTGGTAAACTTTAATCTGTGCAACAGTTAAACTTTAAGTGGCACGTTAGCATTTTCGTTGCACTGCAAATGTTCACGCCGCTGACACTTAAGCAGCATTTTCCTCACAAACCAGCCCTGTGTGACGTGGCGGCACAGACACCAGGCGTCTTTTTGGCCGAGGAACCAGGATGCGTTTTATACACTACCGTGGTTTCTGGAAAAGTAAAACGGCTATACACAATTCACGGCAGACCGGGGCGTGTGTACACGTTAACACGCCAACGTTAACACGAAGCACAAGCTCAACAAGCAGACTTTTCTCTTTAAGAATTTATGCATTTTTAAGCTTCACTTTGGTTAAAATTATGTAAGCGCTTGAATGCTGCTGGTTATGAATGTCCTCTCGCACTTTATGTTGTTGAGTTTGAAACTTTCCGACGTTCAAGCCTGCACTTTCCAGGAGATGGTTCGGCTAATATTGACTATAGAAAACGTCCCCAGCCCATTTTACAAAGCGGCTGTTTATAATAATGTAAAAATAATAAGCAGTAAGAACATGTAAGACAAATTCAAGAGATTGAGACCGTAGCCTCTGAGAAAAAAACACCCAGAGAAGAGTTAATATTTTCTTGTGCCATTCAGCCATTACCAGAATGCTGCTTGAAAGCAATGTGAGTAAATACGCATTTAAAGACATGCACTATCTCGCTGTATATTTCCTCTTCGAGCATCTCAAAAAATGCTTATTTGCATATTGCAGATTTCTTTGTAGTTGTGTGTGTGCATGTAGCTCATTCGCCATTTAACCCTCTGTCCTGCAGCTGAACTTAAGCCAAGTGTTGCTGTCGAGGGAGCGAAAAAGTCTCCCGTGTCAAGTGTTCGGCAAACAGGAGCCTATTCTTAACTTATCACATCAACAGTACGCAAAAGCAGCGGCCTGGCATTTTAAACCTAGCGGCCCATCCCTGACCCCGTGCAGCCAGATTCTTCAATATAACTCCTATTCTTTCTGTACAACACCTAAGAGGAAAGGCTATGTTTAGATAGCCAGTGCACAGTGTGATTGTTATTTGCTCTTGCAGGTACAGTTGCATTGGCTTGTTCAACAGCCTATCTGAGTCTGGACTGATGTCTGAGCCAATAACATTGCGCCTTTGTGCAAACTCAGCTACGTTCGTGAAATTCCATTTCAGGGTCAATGTCAGGGCACCTCATGTGTGAACTATGCCACCATCTAACCTCCAAACTTGATTCAATAATGGATTCTTGTTCCCTTAAAACATTGTCATGGAAAGGTGATGGAATTGCTCTTTATTTATTTGTCCTTTTCTTTCTTTTCTTTTTTTTTTTTTTTGTTTTTTTGCACTTGTGCGGCGTGTGAAACCTTCAATACCTCTGTGTTGCACCTAATTATGTGCTGGGAAATTCACTGTCATTTTAATGCAGTTACTTTGCTTTCCCCTTACTGCATTGAGGAAATCAATACTTAGAGTGCAGCCATATGCATGCGTGCGCACACAGACTCGCACGAACTCTGCAATCACACACATGTGCTCACACGTCAGTGGATCAACCAGACCCAAAGAGGAAAATCCAACATGTGCTGCAGCTATGAGATGGCTATTGATTGCTAGTTCACCGTTTGATCGATTTTGCTTTCCTTAGACTGCAGATCGATGGTGACAGCAGAGGTTTTTTGATGGGGCTGAACCCTGATGTTTGTCTTGCTGTCTCAAAGGGCCTCAGTGTGTTTGTGCTCTCATAACACACAGCTGTCTGAACCCTGCAGGTTCAGTACTTGATGGATTTGTACATGTGGGCTATAGAAGGATAGGGATGATTCCTCTAGGAGACAAAGGCCCTTCATTTTGCAGAGTGAGCTTCACAAGATAGAATTACAAAAGTTTATGATAATTTTACTTAATTTTGTCAACTATTCAATGCTGTTCCTCCACTAAACAGAATGCATTTTCTTTCGGTCCTGTCTGGCCCCACCTTACATCTTAAGGTCATAACTTTGATCAGCTGATATCTGAAACATGTGACTCACAATCACAAAACAGAGGACTGTAACCTTGTCATGAAATGTCCATGAGCAAACATCTCAAATAACAGCTTCTCTGGGATTTTTTTAGCAGCGAAATCTTCATAGAAACTCACGTGAGGACGTAGTTGACGCTGACGATGCAATGAGGTCTTGAAGATCGGCTGTTGTGGACAATGGTGGCATAACTCTGGACCCAGACCCAGCCACCATGCTTGGCTAGAAAACGGTAATACTTAGTAGTGACTTGGCCTTTTACCAGCACTGAACGAGATAAAAGAAACACATCACAGGAAAACATATTTAACGACTGTTGTGGTCCGAGTGTGTGCACGCGTGTGTGACATGTGCGGCTGTCAGCACATAGCGGCGGCAGCAGGTTGCCTGAGCAGTTATTGTCTAATGAGTGCGAAATCAGACTGCCTGTCGTAAACAAGCGGGCTTTTAACTTACAGAGGTGGTGCGCACAGCGGAGGTGGAAGATATCACAGCTGTGGACATGATGGTACAATGTTTTCTCTATGAGGTCCTGGGGCTCATAACCTGTCAGCTCAGCCACCCTGGAGAGAAATTAAAGAGTTAAAGATATGCTGAGAAATTTAGGCGTATGCCATAGTGTGTCTGAGTCTTTTTTTTTTTTTTTTTTTTTGTGATTGTTACACTACTTTTTTAAACCCTCTACACTACACAGACAACTAGAAAAAAAAAATGTGAGTCTCAGAAACAAACACACGACAGTCCCCTGCTAAATACCTAGAATCTAGAAAGATGAGCTTCATGTCCAGACTGGCTCTGAACATGAACATGTTGCTGTGCAGTTTGATCTCAGTCACAGCACTGGGGGGAAGAGAGTGACCCACAGCCACCAGCCCCACGTTCTGGAAACATCCCTCAAAAGGTGACATGTCCAGACTGTACTGACGGATCTTCAGGTAGCCACTACAATGAATCACCTTTTGAAAAGAAGAGAGAGAGAGAGAGAGAAAGAAAAAAAAATCAACATGAAAGTTGAGTTAAAATTTGAAAAATGAAGAAAACGGTCCATATGATGCAGTGCATCACAGGGCAACTTACTTGCTGCATATTAGAGGCATTTTAATATAAGTGTAGATTACAATGATGTAAAAAATAAGAGGTAGTCACTATGCATTACTGGAACATTGACAAAGGCATGCTGTCCTAATTAGAATAGATATTTAATAAAATGTAATACATTTTTTTTTTGAAGAAGAAAATCCTTGTTCATTATTTGACAAAAGTCCCTACCTTGTATCCACCACTGGTGAGTCCTGCATTTCTTTTTGCCAGCACACATTTCATTCTCAAAAAGAAAGAACGCTCCACTTCATACTCTGTAAGAATACAAAACATCTCAGTGACGACCACAAATAGGATCGAAATAGTTTTTATAAGAAGCTGAAAAACACACACGATCAGCTGCCACTCGATGGCTTCACCTCGAAAGCGTTTCTTATGTCCCAACGCAGTTTCACACACGTTTGAGTGGAGAAATGCGTTCGATAAAAATAATAATAGCTCTCAGAAACAGTGACGTGAAAACGCTGATTTTACAAAAGCCAACGAGCAGAAATAAAACAGACTGCCTGTTGACACATCCGCAGCATTTAGGCCTATGCGTCACTGTAAACGTTTACAAGATGATTAGATGATGTACCTTGAACGAAATGTGAGTGAAAGGGCTGATGTGGCGTCAGCACAGCTGTCATCTCGTCGTGATCGGCGGGATGGATATATTCATAAATACTGTTCCCGGTCAACTCTACCTGTTGAGAATAGCTCAGGTAATCAACGGCATTACAGAAACGAACTGCACAGCGGCGTTGCGAACACGCTGCAAGCAGGGCATCATCTGCGATGCCACATGAATAACAAACAAGCAGAAAACAAAGAAGACAAACGGACCTGAGACAGTCCCAAGTGGACCGACGCCGTCTCTGAAATGTACATTATCTTCCCATCTGGCGCCACGACAAATATGAATCCGTCCAGGGTCTGCAAACAGACGGCCGTGATCTCTGCTGGTTATTTTTTCACGGTCACATATGAGCGTGAAAAATACGTATGCATATTTAGTTGTAGATCCACTTACCTGCAATAGATGAGATCCCAGCTCCCGACCAATGTTGTCCAAAGATCTGGTTCGACTAGTGTGACCCCAAGCCTCACCAAGACCTGCGAACAGTTTATTATTATTATTATTATTATTATTATTATTATTACATAACGCAGCAGAAACAAATGCCTTGTGGCGAAAGTGCCCGTTTAAAGGGACAATTTACAATATATTTAGTCTCAGAGGCCAGAATGTTCATCTTAAAATTGTTATCATTGTCACTGGAATTTTCGATCCCATTAAATAAAACGTCAGTGCCGATTGCCAGTGGCGCAAAACCGGTGAAGCCTGTGCTGCTCTGCTCATTAAAACGTATTCAGTTTGGTCAGAAATCTCATGGAGGTCGGGTAACATGGGTAAATTAGACGCCCGTATTCCCCGCTGAAAGTGAAAATAGGTCTCCTCTGTCTGTGGACAGTGGTGCGGTCACGCACAAGCTGTAATACAAGTGAAACCCACAGAGCGAACGCATCTAGTGTCCACAAATAACCGTCTATAAATACAAAAAAAAATTTAAATTCGAATTTTGCGTTTACAGCTAAGTTTAGTATAAGTGAAATAAAAAAATATACTTAAAAAGAAAGCTGTTTGAGAAAGATAAAAATCTTTTGTTACATTTAATGAACGCTCCTTTTGTCAGTATTTTTTTTTTTTTTTTAAAGGGAGACTGTGTAAGATTGTATGTGTGTGTGTGTGCTGTTAACATGGCTTCAGGTGACTGCACGCCTTGCAGGATCTTTCTCTAATTGCTGACTGGTGTTCTCAGTCACGCATTAGAGGAAGCCTGCAGAGACCTGGATAAAAAATGATGGCACATCACCTCATTTGGACACACTGAATTAAAAACAGCCACAATTCATTCGTAAAGACTTTTTGTAGATCGATGAGGATTCAGTGGAATAAAACTATTATGTGATGTTTCTTTATTTCTTAATAAAAGAAAACCTGTTTGAGATTCTAATGTTAATTGTTAGTTAAAAAAAAAAGATTTCGAACGTCATATTCACATAACCTCTTTAACAACAATGCAGATTTTGTATATGGATTCATTTCTTTTTTCCCACTCCCAACGCTTGTTTACTAGTTCGCCATGGTTTTTAATATAATGCTATTTTACATTTCCCACTACATTTTTCTGAATGTACTGCAACGCATTTGATTAAATTAGATCCTTTAAAAATGAAAAATAAAAGCAGACACGCTATGGCGTTTGCAGCGGCTTGCGTTTGTTTCTCACCCTGAGGAAAAACAATCCTCATCTTCAGGTAACTCGTTGTCAGTCTTATAATGGACGCTTTGTCCAGCTGAGAAGTGATGGCCGACGGTAAAGGCAACATTTTGGCCAGTTCGTAAAATTCGCTGTTCTCCTTTTCCCGTCTAGTCCTTGCGGCCGTTTTGGATTTCTCCTTCATTGCAGCTCTTTTTTCACGGTGTCCTCACTTGCGTGCAAAGGTTGTCATTCAGAGCAGTTGTTTGACCTGTTCCTCATGGCTTTGCTCCATTTTCATCGCCATTTCGATCAGAGTAACAGACCTGGTGTTTACACAAACGCACTGAATCCAAAAAAATAAAAAATAAAAATACAAATAATGTGCGAATATTCCTGGAAGTCCTGAGTCGGTGACAGCTCAGCTGGTTGTCCAATAAACTCCTCGGTTCAGGCGCTGGCCCTGATCCATGACCTGCAAACAAAGAAAAGTGACAGTTTTGTCGTTTTTTATTACGTTTTATTTTTTTTAATTATATGATTATTATTATTTTACACATACAACCGTTCATACTGAGACTAGCAGCCTGAGCATCCTTTGTCCTATTTGATAAGAAGCAGGCCAACAGGTCTGATGAAGCTCCAAACAACTGGGATAAATTTTCACCTCAGCCATTTTTTTTAAATTAAAATGCAAAACAAAATAGAAACTGTGATGATAATAATAATAATAATGATAATAATAGTCGGGATATCCGCAGCTTTGGATATCAATCGCAAAAAACAGCATCCATAAAAACAATTTACAAAATCAAAACAAGGGAAATGCAATACGCAATGCCACAGACAAGTCAATGCTTACATAACCTTTCTTTTTTTTTAAAACGGAAATGCAATGCATTAAAAGACAAAGAGAGAATCTGTAATATTTCTGGATGCCGACGTTATTAGCTTTCACAAATGTAGCTCAAAAATTGAAATGAGGCCCACAGCATGCTCCTCCACCTCCAGCCTTTCGCCTTCCCAACCTCGCTGTTTGCTTCTTGCCAGTGAGACCAAGCGACATTTCAGCAGAGATAACACAACCCGACATGTTGCTGATCACTGCAGAGCCGTCGAAGAGCTAAATGACTTTTGACCCAACACCATTCCTGAATCGCAACTGCATTCGCTGCACGTTTAAATAATGACGATAATAATAAACAAGTAAACATAGCAAGCCCACATAAGATACGTGCATCATTGTAGCTGACATATTTTAACAGAGATGCATTTGCAGAATTCCTACCCGAACGGACACGCTGGGGTTTTTTTTTTTTGTTTTTTTTTCCCCTACATTTGGATCGATTCTGTGGCTTTAAACGCAGCCTACTGGGAATTTCACCTGTCCTGAACTGGGTTCAGCAGTCGTCCCAGTTAAAAATCGCTCTCAGCTCCTCCTGGATTTCCACCTGGAAAGGCGAACGGGCCGTGCGCTGCATACACCTCTCCAAATTATAAGGCCGCGCAACGAGTGGCAATCGTGCCCAACAAACTGGCTCTCCTCAGCTATCTCAGCGTCCCTCTCCGAGCGGCTCAAGACCCTCCCACCACGCACCGCTCCCTCGCTGCGATTGGTCGAAAGAGTTTGAACTCGCTACGTGATTGGACGCTTGCCCTGGGCGTCAGTTTGGTCCAGCGAGGTATGCAGGGCACTTCGCTCTGAGCGAAATGAGCTTAAATGTGATCTTGTTGTGTTTTTGTCATTAGCGTGGAGATGATGGATCGAGCTGAAATAGATAAATAAATCCGTATGAAATAGCTCGTATAGCAGGGGAAGATTTGGTGGGGGAGAGGCTAAATAAAAGCTTGAAACACCTCCGCTGGACATTCCTACATAGACCCAACAAATAACAAACATAACAATGAGCACGTTTTTTTGTTTGTTTGTTTTGGTTTTTCACACATAAATGGAGCAATCACCTACACGAAAAGGTTGTTCATAAAAAATATACTGACAAACTGGAATTTTCTCTGTTTAAATTATTTAAAAAAACGGTTTTCTCTTTTTTTAAGGATGAGGCCCATTCCAGGGACTGATTATCCGGATAAAAAGTATTTGTTTAAATTGCACAAATAAGCACCAGCTTTAGTGGACTAGAGCCCGATCAAAATTGTAGCTGATTAAAAGGCAAACACAACATAGACTAGAAAAAAAAATGTCTGTTTTGGAACATCAGCTGATTCTCTTGCTCCTGGGATTGTCATCTAACAGTCTTTTAATCTTTCACTCTTGGCCTTTCAATATTATTTAAATCATAGTTATACCGCTACTTAAGGGTTTACTTAATTATCTTGAGATGTTCACATTGGAGTGAAACATGGATTTCCTGCATTAATTATTCCACAATGATTTGGAAGGCCTGTGGTGGTTTTCTTACGTCTAAAAAAAAAAAAAAAATCCTGCGGGTTCACATCTCCCTCAGGCAAAAACCTGCGGGTTCACATCTCCCTCAGGCGAGTGTAAGAACGTTTTATTCTTGTGCTTTATTTAAAATTGAAATGAAAATCCTGAGGGTCGAATTTCTTTGTACCTGAAAACAAATGGACCGAGAGAATTTTAATTTACCTTGTCATCAAATTCACAACTTTGTCAAGTTAACCCGTTTTGCCTCAAGTTATTTTAGAGTTCTGTTGTTTTTTTTTCTTCTTATTTCTGTTAAGACAAGTGCCCAGTTTGCACTTGGCCCGGAGAGCGAGGCAACGTTTCCACAGCTCGTGCAGTGGTCTTCCGTCTGTCAAGACGCGTTTAGACGAGGCTTCATTTCCATGTTGAGAATCAGATGAAACCGCCGTGGCGCATGTAGTTTTTTAATTAGATGCCGGGCGCTCAGATGGACGAAGGGGCTGAGGGGGAGATGGAGGAGCTGGAGGAGAGAAGCGTGTGGAGGTGGAGGTAGGAGGTGGTTAGAGTAGCGGGCTCGATGTCGGGGGCGCGGACGCATGACGGTGAGCTCATTACGCAAATAATTAGCTCTTAAATTGATGCTGCATCCTGCCTTAATTGGAAACTCTTCAGCTCCCTGGGAACAGATATATTTCCGTCTTTTTCCTTTTGTGCGTGGGCATGGGTGGGGCTTCGCCACGGAGAGACTTCTACCTAAATGGCTTTTATCAGAGTCAAAATCAGCCCTAAAAGGCCACACTTTTCGATCATTTCCTAATTTATGGCAGATAAAAACATCAAATTGGCAATTAGACACAGCCGGGGATGGTTCTCAGGTTTTCCCTTCAAACTAAGCGAGGTGTTTATTTCTCACTTTTGACCTCAAATGCATGAAATCCTTGCGTTGGAACCCTATGCTTGCTCTATTTTTTCTTTTTTTTTTGGAAATGTATCACTTCCTCTTTTTGAGTGCAAAATAATTGAATTTCGTATTTTTTTTTTAAATATTGTCAATTCTCTTGTCACATTTGAAATCAAAACCTGCTTCTCTATAGAACACATTCTTGCAGACAATGTTTAAAAAGGATGCAGTTCCTTTAGATCAAGCTCGAAGCAGTATCCTTTCATTAGTGGCCGCTCTGCAGTGACTAACAGCCTGTCCAGGAGTCGGAAGTTCTCTCAGAGCATGAGCTCTGAGCGGCTAGTGGAAGATTTACTCTGCCTGGACATCCTGTTAATGCCCCACCACAGGCCATCACAATGGGGGAGCTCGCTTTACTGTCCCTTTAACCCCTGCTACACCACCAATCTCTCCCTCATCTTTCAATTTTTATTGTGTTTTAACAAATCATGCTTCTCCCTGGGAGGCCAGGTCTGAAATTTCCCCCAAGCATGAAAAAAAAAAAAAAATCAAAGGAAGGTTTGGTGAAGGTTATTTAGATAAAAAAAAAAAAAATCAAATAAAAGGCGTGAAGGAGGAGAAAGGAAGTCAGATTGTCATTGTGCTGAATGAAAAATATGGTGAGTCAAGTCTTTTAATCAGCCGAGCTGTTACAAGGACAGTGGTGATGCAGCAAGACATAGAAATCTGTCCTTTGGTGCTTCTGTTAATCTCAGGCAGTTCCAGGGCCGGTTGAGCCAGCACATAATCTCCAACAAATTCTTTCTTTGAATGGTCCAAGAAAATGTCCTCTTGCGAGGTAACAACTAGCTGAGACACAACCAAAACGACAGACTGGCCTGGGTTTTTATTTACTAGGATACATTATATTGCCAGAAGTATTTACTCACCCATCCAGATAACCGGAGTCAGGTGTTCCAATCACTTCCATGGCCACATGTGTATAAAAGCAAGCACTACAGACCTAATAGAATCAATCTCTACAGACCTCCAGACTTCATGTGGCCTTCAGATTAGCTCAAGAACAGTATGTAGAGAGCTTCATGGAATGGGTTTCCATGGCCGAGCAGCTGCATCCAAGCCACATATCAGTGCAATGCAAAGTGTTGGATGTAAAGTTTGGTGGAGGGGGATTATGGTGTGGGGTCGTTTTCCAGGAGCTGGGCTTGGCCCCTTAGTTCCAGTCAAAGGAACTCTGGATGCTTCAGCATACCAAGACATTTTGCTCCCAATTCCATGCTCCCAACTTTTTGGTAACAGTTTGGAGCAGACCGCTTCCTCTTCCAACATGACTGTGCACCAGTGCACAAAGCAGGTCCATAAAGACCTGGATGACAGAGTCTGGTGTGGATGAACTTGACTGGCCTGCACAGAGTCCTGACCTCAACCTGATAGAAAACCTTTGGGATGAATTAGAGCGGAGTCTGAGAGCCGGACCTTCTCGTCCAACATCAGTGTGTGACCTCACTAATGCACTTCTGGAAGAATGGTCAAAAATTCCCATAAACACACTCCTAAACCTTCTGGACAGTCTTCCCAGAATAGTTAAGGCTGTTATAGTTGCAAAGGGTGGACCGACGTCATATTGAACCCTATGGATCAGGAATGGGATGTCACTTAAGTTCATATGTGAGTCGAGGCCGGTGAGAGGATACTTTTGGCCATATGGTGTAGTATATAATTTAATAACTAAATATTTTAAATATGAGGAATGTATTCAGATCACACAGAATATAATTTTCTTCCCCTGATGGAAAAATAATTAATAAACATAACAGTTAAAGGGAATTACACATACACTCTTCCAAATATGGTCACTTCTAGCTCATAAAAAAATAGAATTGAATCCAAAATCAAATACAAAGCCTTCAAAGTTCTCATCAACTGTTATGAGGACAGCTCGGGACTGCATTCAGATCAGTCCTTTTACTTTGTAATAGAACAGCTTCAGCTTAGGAGGTAAAACAATCATCTGCCTACCAGAAAGTTGGTGGTTTGACTATCTTTGCAAAAAAAACCACATTGTTTCGGATGCATTCAATTTTCTGTGATTGTGTGTCAGATAGAAAAAAAACAAAAAACACTCGTTTATGCAGTGCATTTGTAGCGTGTGGATTTTCATAGCGCAAAAGAAAGCTGTGTGGATGGTTAAATGTGACTTGTACTGTAAAAGTGATACTTGTTGTTCACAGGGTTAGAAAAGTGCCATATAAATGCATTCAAATTTTTTTCTGCACTGACATTCCCACAACGGAAGAATAAACCCTTTTAACAATGACACTGTTACAACCCCACAGACCCTGAATTTAGACCCGTTGATAACAATATGGATAGTCATTTTTGTCTTTGGTCTGCAGCACCCGATGTCTATTTCTTCCAAGTTACAGTAGATCTGGTATAATGCTTGTTTTGACCACACTACACCGTTCCACGGTCCATCCCAGACGCTTCAGAGGCCAGAGATGTCAACAACTCCACCTTCGGACAAGGTTAACGTCAGGCCTCTGCTTTTGCACAGTAAAGGTTGAAGTGGCGTTTATGAAGGCAACTCTGAATTTTAGAGCCTGACAAAAAGGTTTCAGTAATCTGTTGTGCATGTGGTTATGTCAGCTATTGATGAAAGAGGGTTCCTGATGCAGTACCATATGAGGGATCAAAGATCACAGGTGTCCAGCTTTAGGATTGCACTTTATTCTTTCACACACTGAATTCTTCCAGATTCTTTGAATTGTGTGATGATATTATGCACTGTAGAAGACGACATATGCGAATCCTTTTCAGTTTTTTCTTTGAGGAACACTGATGATGACATTTTAATTATTTTTCTATCAAACATGCTCATAAGTTGGAGATATTTGCTCCTCATAGAGTTCATGTTTCATAGGTATTGATTTTGTGACAAATCATTATTAAAGACATCAGCTTAAAATAACTTTTTTTTAACTTAATTACTGTATAATTACTGGTCCCAACTTGTTTTCATAATGTGCTTCAGGACTAAAACACAAAAAAATTGATACATAGAGACAATTACACAAGACGAAACATAAAATATCTTTGTTAACGATGTCTGCAATGAATTTAGTAAGACCTTGAGAAGAACACGGAGGGGAACGATGGTTGTATTTTAACCTTATCCATAGTCTTTGTCCATCTCTGTCAATTCAGTTGTGGTTATCTAACCTAACAAAGAAGTCAGTCAAGGAAGTGAACAGAAAAAAATGAATGAATATCAAGTCAAAATCTGAAAGTTTCCAAGAAAACATTAGTGACACACACACTCGAGTCAAACTTGGGTCTCCGAATAGAGGTTCACTGATGTGTTTCTGAACCACTCCATCTACCACGAAATGTGGGCGCTTGCTGATTCATAAGATGGCCAAGGCCTATACTTTATAACATTACAAAAAAAAAAAAAAAAACCTGCATAAAATCACACCAAAGTTGGACTGTAGGTTCACAAATGAACTCATGCTGATATGTTCAGCCAGCTTTAATCAGTCTGAATTTAACTCATCTAAGTATTTGTTTTTTAGCTCACGGACTGATAAGTGTGTTGGTGTGTGTGGTTATATGTGTATATTAGTTGCATAAGTTTTAATATAAAACGCAAGTTTTGATTAAGCGCATTTCTAGAGTTTCATCCACTGTATAAAATCAATTATTTGTTTTAATCAGAAACTATAATGCTTTTGGGGGTCATATATCAACTCTGCGCTGAAATACTGATAAAGCAGGAGCTCTTAAGGGGAAATATGTTCTGTGGTGAGACAAGTCCAAGTTTTAATTTGTTTTTTGGGCAGAAGTGAATGACCATCGAAGCTGTAATCAGTGCAAAACCTGGCATCTGTGGTGGACATATATTTGAAGGCATGCAAGAAGATATATGTTGTCATTTTAAAAGCATTTGCTGTCAACAAGGCAACACTTTTAATGAGAGATCAGTGGTTATTTCAGAAAGACAATCCCAGATATCAGTCAGGATGTTTTGCATCAGCGAAGCTTCAAGAACCGAACGTGTGCTTGACTGGTCTGCCTGCAGTCCGGGTTTGTCTCCAGCAGCTGAGATCCTTTATTCAACAGCTACAATAAAATATCGCTCTTGCAGATGTCATTTCGCAAATAATTAAAAAGGAGAATAAAAAAATGAGGATAATGACACACAACAAACACTTTTCCAACTCATGCATGTATATTTACATATGTTTATTTTCATGCCTCCTCTTATAGCTTTAAAGACGTCATGATGAACTCATATTTCACATCACAGATAATTTGATTAACGTTGTCTCTCCTAGAAATGAGAAAGCTGGAGAAGGCAGCATCTGTATGCATGGAAAATAAAATAGAAAACAATGCAATAATAGGATATTTAAAAGAAAAAAAAAAAGAAAGGAAACAAAAAAAAAAAAAACTATTTGTAATTGCGTTAGTAAAAGATTTCCCAGAGTGAGTGGAAGGCAATGAGACTCAGGCACCATGTTGAGTTACACTCTGTGCTCAGAGATTGAAACGGTTGGGCATATGTAAACAGCCCTCGTGTTTGACCAAGGCGTGCCAGTAGTGTTTTTTTGTAAGCTATTACTGACTCTTTGCGCTCTTTCCTGCAAACATTGAAATGCTGTGTAGTGCTCCTTGTTTCTGAATTTAAAGACAGTTGGTTGCAAATTTTATTCTGTGTTCCCTTTTCCCCATCAACAGTGTCTTTTTTTTTTTTTTTTTTTTTTTGTTTAACAAAAAACTCTGTCTCTCCGTGTTTCCTTCTGCCAGGCCCTTCACTGAGCCCATCTGCTGTGTGTGAGTGTTAATTAACCACACTGCCATTTCCTCTGTACGAGCTGCGTTTTGAAGGTGCTTAGAGTACAAGAGTCAACCCTGCAAGTTCATCAAAATGCTAATTCAGCCCAAATTAAAGTTGTGATTAACATTGCACAGTTTCCTGTGCAGACAGATTGATCTTTGCTTGAACTCTTGGTCTTCTCTGGGTGATGAGTGTCTGGGGGGAAAGTGGGAAAAAAAAGTGGGAGGAAAACAGAAACAGCCCACTGATGTGCGTCTAAAGGTTGACAGTTTTCTTTGTGATATAAATTAGGAAAACAGCCCAATTTGTCCAAGAAGACAAATGGTTTCCTTCTATATTTCTCCTGCGTTTGACAGCTGTTTGAATGTATCCTTATCTGCTTCAACGTTAGACAATATTAGAGTGACACTGTTACAGAATTCATGGATTCATGCTGAACTTTTGTACCTCCCCGTCACTGATGTCACCGGGGAAGGCTGTGCCAGGTTCTTTCTTCTTAAACAGTGGTATTTCTTTTTTCCCCTCTTTTTCTGTCTTTTTAAATCAGTGACTTCTTTTTCTTTCCAATGGGACTCCAGAATTAAGGCTAGAATAAGGTTGGATGGGAGTAGGAAATAAAATTATAACAAAAAAAACCCCATAAATAATGAAAACAAAAGCTTTATATTGAATTAGACATATTAAATGTGTTATTTGATAATGCTCTGTTGTTGAGGATTACTTTACTTGAATTTTTATTATATCCGTTGTTAAATAGAGCTGTAAAAACCTAAACAAAGAGAAGCAAACATTACATCTGTACATAATCGTGCCAGCATATCATTTTGTAATTTAATTTAGCCAATTTTACAATTTAACAATAAGAAAAATATACTTGATGTTATGAAATACGTTGCACAAACATGTATTTTGTGCTAGAGCTTTTCTTTTTGTAAGGTTAATTAGATTTCATTTGCACAAAGAATATCATATTTGATGTGTTTAAAGAGAAAGAAAAAGAACATCTGTGCTACTGAAGATTTTGTGGCTTTGTTACGTTTTAATCAGTAAAAACATTTTTAATGTTGATTTTTTTTTTAATTTGTCCAAAAGCATTTAGATCAAGCTGCTTTTGTTGTTATCCAAGTGATTACAGTAATAATTCCAAAATGTCTTTTGAAATGGTTAATTACAGTTTAATCTGATCCTGATCGTGTTCCTGTCATTCAGTGTGCAAGCTGTAAAATGTTAAGCACAAAATAAATTTGCAGTGCTGAAAGACTGATTATAAGTGGGCTGGCTGTGTTAAATCAGTAAGCCACGTGCTTGAAGAGGAAGTGCTATTTACATAAAATAAAAATAACAAAAACAGACAGAAAGAAAGGAAAGTGGGAAATATAAAGCTTAAGTTCCTCAGTTATTTAGTTACATGTTTTTTTAGATACATATTTAGGATTCTTGGTCTCTCTAACACACAGACACACACACAGAGATGCAGAGAAAAACTTCCCATGGTAATGAAAACCCCTGGCGTTCATCACTCTGTCTTGAGCAGTGGTTATTGAGGCATTAAATATGTCTACACAGGACTCAGTGAAAGGCTGCCAGATCAGTGTTCTCCTCCGAGGGGGCTCTGTTTGCATACAGACAGGTTGGGGGATTGGGGAACGTGCATCGAATAGATCCTGGGAGTCGTAACTGGGTGCCCACCACTTTGCCGTTAGTGCCATTATGGGATGTCACTGTGGGAGAACTGCAGCTCTTCAGTGGGATTACTGAGATTCTTGCTGAAATTGAGCGGAATAGGAAATAGGGCCAACGGATTCTCTCCTGAGTGATGCGTGCACGGCGCTGCTGCACATACAGACACACAATCTTTCATTTGTGTTCAAACAAATGCAAATGTGCATTTGCGTAAACATTTAACCACAAGTGGAAATCTAATGTTAATCCTTGCTTAAAAGAATGCAGTCAACTTATATCAACCTTGAAATTTCTCATGTTTCTTTTTTTGCTCTTCGTTTTCTATCACAGCATGACAAAAAACGCAAAACAGCACTCTTGCATACCTCAGCAGTCCCTACTGTTTCTGTTGCATGTTTGCATATTATAAAATGCAGAGGCTTGTTGTTGTTTTAGGCCTTGCTTGCTAACCAAATTTCCTATTGTAAAAAAATTAGAGATTTAAATTGTATTGAAATAAACTGAGCCAAATTTACAACCTTAAAGTACATGTTGATTTTAATTCTGTGCTATTGTCATGCAGAAATTTAGGGAGGAAATCTGACAAGTTTTAAGAAAAGCAATCTTAAAAGTACTAAATAAAGTAATAAATTCTGATAATATTTTTTTTAAACTTTAAAACCTCATTGAAACATACATAATAGTGTTTATATTCTGTGTTGTTAAACTACACAACTTTAGACAAGATAAGAAAAGGCGTTTACAGTTCAGTAGCCTATTTTCTAACATGTTTTGGGGTCAATGTGTTGAGGCCACGCTCTCTTCTGAGGTGCCTTCAACTGTGTCATAAAGTAAAGATGCTGGGTCCGACCCTGGCAAGAGCGAACATTAACACCCATGGAACTGGCTCACAGGTCAGCCAAAGGTCAGGAGCCTGTGGTAGATGTAAGGGTGGAAAATTATTCTTCCACATTCCCAATGAACCACCATGGCATGATACAGTGTAAAGCAATTGCGCCTTGGGTTTGGCGTAGATTATCACTAAAGTAAAATGGTGTGCAAGAATGAATTCAGGAAAGAACAATCACTTTTTGACTGAAAACCACACTCTTTTCAGTTCAGTTCAATAGATGTGCATCCTTAAAAGTGTAAGTACATGTTTCTCCACTCAGAATTCAACTTAATTTTTTCAAATTTTATTATTATGCAAATACTACTTATTCTAATACTCTCTTCTGGCTGATAAAAAGGCATTAAGTAGCCACATATATAACTTTCATAAACTACCAATGTGTGATTCTCAAAGGCTTCACTCCTTTAAATTGCAGTCTACGGGGGAAAAAAACAAAAGCTTGCAACTACTGGTGATTCAAAAATGAAATGTATGATGTAATATTATTATATTCATTTGGGGTCCTGTATTTGACCAGTTTTTGAAAGTGAGTGGTTCTTTTTCTGCTCCAGCTCCTTAAAAATATTTGGCTTTATGTTCAGTCACAGGATTAGCCTTTGGTGAGATTGAAGCTAAAAAGAGAATCTGCCACTGTGCTATAAATTTAATTAACAGTCTTACATGCTTCTGCGCTGTATCTCGAGGAGTACCTCCTGCCAAATAAAATACAGGAATAAATTATGTAATTGGCGATTCTAATGAGGTGCCAAGCAAAATAGAATTGGTGTCAATTCCCAAAAGTTCACCAAAAGCAACGTGATAATCAAAATAAACTTAAAATAAAAACCAATACGCGTTTAGTTCCAATGAAAGACCAAAAAGTTAGATGTGGATTACTAAATATACAATCTTAAAGCTCTAAGTCTCGAAGAAGTAGCGCCGATCTAAAACTCCAGTCTTCAAATAACATCTAAACCTAAATGCGATTATAATACGTTCAAAAGCCTTACGCTTAGTCCAAAAATCAGAGAAGCCAGTTTTGTTAGTGGTAGTTTACCGGCCTCCTGCTGGTGCTTATCTTGAGTTTCTAGCTGAGTTCTCAGATTTCCTATCTGGTTTATTGATCGGTACAGACAAAGTCATCATAGTGGGCGACTTTAACATTCACATGGATGGTCTTAAGTTAGTTTTTAATTATCTTCTAGAATCAATGGCCATTTCACAAAAAGTAAACAAACCAATGCATTGTCTTGCCATTGCCTATGGTGTAGAACCTGATAATCTCTTAGTGTCGCATGTAAACTCCCATCTATCCAAACACATATTTATTAACATTTGAATTTAACATTGTTGACATTAAAGCACAAAATAGGAGGTATTACTTTAGCAGATGTCTATCCGATAAAGCTATTGATAATTTAGGGAGGCTATTGCTCTTCATTTTCCTACAGTGGAACATAGTGAAGCAATTGAGGGCTGTGACCTCGGTTCTACCTCTGCAGATGTTGATTTCCCTGTCAGTAACACTGCAGAGTAGCTGCACTCAGCTTTAGATGTAGTTCCTCCTTGAGAAAGAGGGTCTCTAACCATCGGAGCTTAACTCCCTGGTACACTTCGCATAGTTGTATGCTGAAACAAAAAGTGCGCAAAATGGAAAGGAAGTGGTACTCTTGCAGGTCAGTAGATTCTTATCGTGCATCGAAATATAGTCTAATAGTATATAAAAAAGCCCTTTGCAAAGCTAAATCAGCTTAATATTCATCATTGATAAAGGGTAATAAAAATAACCCACGTTTTCTGTTCAGCACTGTAGCCAGGCTGACAAAGAGTCAGCTCTGGTAAGCAGTGCATCCCTGCAGCTCTCAGTAGTGAAGACTTTATGAGCTTTTATAGCAGTAAAATTGTCAGAATTAGAGAGGAAATCAACCAGGCCCACCTGGCAGCAGCTTCAGCAACTCCCTTATGCTCTGACCTGACTCTATAGACTGTTTTGTTCCTGTAGACCTCCATGAGCTGACCTCAGTTGTAAATAGAGCTAAATCATCCACGTGTCTGTTAGTCCCCATCCCAATTCGACAACTCAAAAACGTTTTCACTCTAATTTTTATGACAATACTGGACCAGATCAACTTTTTTTTTTTTATCAGGACTTCTCATTTAAACGCATATTAATCAGGTTTGTAAGACAGCATTTTTCATCTCTGTAATATCGCAAAGATCAGAAGCATCCTCACCCATGATTCAGAAAAACTAATTCACATATTCGTATCTTTTAGACTAGATTACTGTAATGCATTATTAGCTGGAAGTAATTCTCTGAATATTCTCCAGGTGATCCAAAATCCAGCACCACGAGTGCTGACAGGACTCAACAAGAGGGAGCAGGTCTCTCCTGTGTTCGCCTCCCTCCACTGGCTCAGAATCCAATTCAAAATTTTATTAGTTGCGTATAAAGTCCAAAATGGCAATGCGCCACGATATTTGCAAGACCTGATAGTACCATATGTTTTTGATAGAGTTCTCCGTTCTCAGAGTGCAGGTTTACTCGTAGTTCCTAGAGTATCCAAATGTAGATTTGGAGGACGGGATTTCTGTTATCAGGAACCATCACTATGGGACCAACTTCCAATTTGGGTTAAGTAGGCTGGCACCACCTCTGCCCTTAAAACCACAGACTAGAGCAGCTGGTCTTCAGCACAGCTTCATCCTAGATCTGCTGCTGTAGACCTGCTGCAGGGGGACACCAACATCATCCACTGACTGGTGCCACTCACCTCCTCTGTTTCTCTTTCCCTTCTTCAGCTCAATCCTCAGTTATTAATTAGAAGTATCTCATGAGTATAATTGTGCTCCATTGTTCTTGTAGTTTGTTGTGCTGGTCTGTCTCCTCTTTTTCTCTTCTGTACATGTTTGCAGACCAGAACCTCAGGAGCTGCATGCTGACCGGCAGTCCCACCTCTCTGACCATATCAGTGTTTACCTCCACCTGTCTGTGTAGATGTCTCTGTTGGATACCTGCTGACATCCTGACCTGCAGTCCCACCCTCTGACCACCTCAGTGTCTGGTGTCTACACCTGTTAATACAGTCGTCTCCGTAGTCCACCAACTAACCACGTATCAGTCACATATACATGGAAGTCTTAGTTCTGCTGCTGACAGATAGTTGTGCTTATGTATCTTGTCTTTTTTTCATGTTGTGTCTGTGTCTCTCTTCTCTCTGTTCTTCTTTCTCTCTTTCTGATCTCCCTTTTTCCTGCTCTACCCGGCTGACCTTCATCAGGAGGGGCCCCCCTTTATGATCCAGGTCCTGATCCAGGTTTCTTCCCCCTAAAAGGAAGTTATTTTTTCCTGCCACTGTTTGGTTTAAGGTTTTTCTCCCACTAGGTGAGTTTTTACATGTCGTTGTTTATGTAATAATTGCTCGGGGGTCATGTTCTGGGTCTCTGGAAAGCACCTAGAGACAACTTGTGTTATAATAGTGGGTATATAAATAAAATTGAATTGAAAATTGAATTGATAATTAAACGTTGCTCACACAACTGAGGAGAGCTCAACCCACTGATGAGTGCTTAAGTTATCAGCAACATTTTTAGAAACCTTTTGTTGACCTCAACATCACTTGTCTCTCACACAGCCAGTTTTTCTGGCTCCTGTAGTGGTCTTTTTATACCTTTTTTGTGCTGTGTGGAGTGCATAAAGATGTGAGTGGGTGATCCAGAAAGATGGAACAGAGTTTGTCAATCAGGTGCACTAGTCTCTCCATGAGCCTTGTTGCTTTGTTTTCTGTAGTGGGGAATGACCATCTGCTAAACCTTTCCTCTCTGCAGCGGCAGAAATGCTGCCAATACCAGCAAAGATAGCCTGTGCTGTTGTGTGTTCCTGAAGAATCAAAAATGTAATTTTTCTCAGCATTTATTTTCTGCTTTATGCAACACAGTCACTGCCCGCTTTGTATTCTGTCAGCATGCTTCATATACAGGCTGTGAGTCAGAGACCAGAAAGATTTGGGACTTGTTACTAGCCGTGGGCTTCGAAGATGGTAAAGAGATCACTTTTGTGAAAGAAAAGGGAGGCAATATTGTGTCTGTATGTGATCAGTGTGAAAACGCAGCTGGAGAACGCAGGTGGAATAAAGAATTGATCTCCTGGATGTCTTTTTAATGCAAACTCTATGTTAAAGTGAATACTGACACATGTGGTCTCAACATGTCTCAGCAAAAAGAGAATGATGATTTCAAGAACTAGTTTTGATTTTTAAATCTTGGTACTGACTGTGAAATAAAGTAAAAACAAAGTTTGATGATCTCACGGAGAGCTCGCCAGGGATACAAACCTTGATCTCCAGAGTAACATGTAGTGAAAAATACCATAACAATCATAAAAATACACTGGATTTAAGTTTAAACATTCCTGAATTAAGTTTATTCACTTTATTCTGCAGCTTCTCCAAGTGTAAACCTGCTTGCTCGTTCACAAAAGGCCTGCTCCAACTGGACGGTTGCCTGAATACATTGAGATAATGTGTATGGTTTGTTGAAACATAGATTTAAAATGTTTTATTCTGGCTCCAAAGATGAAAGAATCACAAGGTCCAGGTGATAATGCTCTGCTTTTTTGTTAAATAATGCAAACCATTTATTATTCCTTTAAGTGACAAAAGTCAGTATCATTAAAATTCAGCTTGAGAGCAGAGTATTCAAGTGTTTTCAGGAAACGTTTGCAGCACATTAGAGGCCCAGAAATGAGAAGAGGCAGAGCAGAGCAGCATATATCTTCAGTAACAGAGTCACCCTGGTGTATTATTCAGCCTGGCATGCACTCTGACAGCAGGGAGCCACAGATGTCAGACATGGCTAACCAGCTACTGTGGAGACAAGACACGGACACCAGACCTGCCAAGACTGGCCAAACTTGATCCTGAGTTATATTCTATACCCACATGGCAGCATAAAGACGGGGAGTAAATGACAACCATTCTGACTGAGGTCAGATCACACTTGGAAGTTTGTGAGGGAGTCATTTCCATTGCATGGTCGCTATGTGCATCCTTTTAATACAATATAAATCTAGGTTATGTTGACATGTAAATAGGCTTATTTTCAAAGTGTAGTTATGCAGATCCTGCATCCAGAAGATGCCACAGTTGCAATCAAAGAAATAAGACAGAATGTGAGGATTTATTCTGGGATTTATTTGTTCTATTAACTTATGCACAATGTGCTTATAAAGCCTCCCACTACAACAATTAGGGGATCGTAGATCACATTCTTGCCCTTGAGGGGGGCAGATAACAGCACAAGGCTTTGGGACATCTCATTCACATTGGAAACAGTCTGGAAGATGCTTTACAAGATGGATTTATATGTGTCCTGCGCCGGTTTCCAGTGATTGAATGTCTGTGTGCATGTGCTGAACTGACTTTGTGTGGATCTGTCAGGGGACTCATAAGGCAGGTTTGAATTAGGCATGAGATAGAAGGAGGATGTGTGTGTGTTTGTCTTCGGGTACATGTGTGACTCGGAGTACTTTATGGTGAAAGAGCGTGTAAATAGTGACCAGAGACAGATGTGGTCTCATCCCTGAAAGGCCGAAGAAAAAAAATGATGGGGGCAGGACCCCAGGATCGGGGCAGAGCCAGACATTTCTCAAGGAAACATAAGAGTAAAGGAGATCAAGCATGCAAATGGCAAAGATATCAAAACACAAACATCGAGACTCTTCTTCCTCTGTGATGTCTCTGCTGGTTGATCGTATCCAGGTGCACAAAGTGAAATAAAATCTGTGAAAAGTTCCAGCAATCTTTTTCATCTGTGCAGCTTACAGCTTTAGAAAAGAGGTTAGCTAGAGCTCTAAACACCACTGAGACCGTAAAACCTGAGCTGGAGAGTTTTGAGAGACATAAAAGCAGTGTCTTTTAATGTAGTATTGATTTACAAACCACAATAGAAAACACCTTCTGGTCATGGCTCATTACCTCCTACCTCTAACGAATTGAGCTGGGTGCAGAACCAGAGGTGGAGCACATGAGACACTGGAAAGTTTTGGAGCCACATCCACAGGTTTTAGATGTCTTTGTGTCTAGACGGTTACATCATGAGGACGGCAGAAAGTGATTGTGAAAATATTTAAATCACCCTTACATTAGTTTTCATTTTTGCTTGAATCACAGGTTGTATGACATGATTAGCTGCCACTTTAAAGATCTTTTAGACCCTGATGAGTGTATTCACCGATGCCATCCAAGCATTTTACAAGTTCATATTGATTAACACAATTAGACAACAATTAGTCAGAATTATTGCCTGTGTTTTGACCTCACAACACAGTGTTGTGACAACTGGGACTGCAGCACGGAGGAATTATAATAATTAGCTTATTACAGACAGATAATGTTTTAGTGAATTAACAGCAGCATTTTGGAGACACAGCACTGCTGGGACTTCTTTATTTTAAGGTTTGATTATGTATGCAGACAACACTGCATTCGTAAAAAAGATTTTGTGAGGTATAGATCATAATGGGGGTCACCATTCAGCCAATTACAAAGAGAACCAGAAAACCGATTTACAAAAACAAATAATTACAGCCCCATTAAAGACATCCAAAGAAGAAATGAAATCACAAATTTCTGAATTACGTTTAAGGAAAAGCTAATTATTTAAACGAAATAAGAATTCTAAAGTCTTTAAAATGACTTTAGAATCAGTTTGTTTCTCTCCCTGTACAATGTGAAACACTTGGTTTTATTCCTATTAAGTGACATACTATAAAAAAGCTGCAGAGCTATGAGGATAATTTAGATACGCCATCTGTGTAAGCAGTTAAAACATTTCTTTTATACGATAACATCTGGGTATTGCTGTTTAACACTCCCACTCATGTTAGCCCACACAGATACTTTAAGAGCTTGCCAACACTTGTCTAGTAAATATTGTGTAATATAAAGTATTTACATATGAAGGCATAAAGAAACACATCATTGTAAGTCTTGTATTAGCCCTTGTTTGTGTTAACGTAAACATTTACAACAGAACAAACTATTGTAGTGGTACAAATTATTCAAGTCTACCCCTCGTTTTTTTTTATTTTTTTTATTTTTTTTATTTTTTATCTTTTGGACTAAGCATCTGTTTTATTTTATGCAAAGGGGATCCTCTTCTTCTGTTTCAAAGTACCAGAATATGCAGTTCCACAAATGACCAGAAGTGGCTGGATCCCAAAGTGGGTCAATTTTCAGATCCCTTGGGAAACTGCTAGAACACGCCTCCTATATGTCAATCAAAGTTAGCTTTGATTGACATATGGGTTTTAGAAATACATTTAATGCTTTATATAAATTCTCTTTGTGTAATACAAAAAAATAAAAAAAAATCACCCCCTCTCCGAGTTGTCATGGATGTGAAATCAAACGGTTGAGACCAAAACCTTTTTTTGGTTTATGTTTACTGTTAGTGGCCAGTCGAGGACCTTAAACAAATCTTAGTTCCACATGAGACTCGACCCAGAGCTCAGATGGTTGGCGCTTGGTTTAAACATCCACATTTACAGGAAAAGTAAAGATAATTTGGTTTTGATGCTTTGGTTTCCATATTTAGACTTTACCTTCATGTAAGGAACCAAAATCATTCCTGGATCCATGGCTGCTGTACCATGGGTCCAGGAACCTAATCAGTTAATATAATAATAAACCACAAATTTATGCAAATTATTATTTATTAATTCTTGTTTTTACTGAAGCTGTAGTTCCAGAGCTCTGGTTGGAACTGCAGCCAAAGTGCATCCTGGACCTGATGATCCTCGATTCAACTTCAGCTACTGATCATTTCAGGCGCTGTTCTGGTAGTGAAATCTGAAACGAGGATGAATGGATAGATTTAATCAGAATATTTATGACAAGATAAGATAATCCTTTAATTGTCCCACAGTGGAGGAAATTTACTGTCTATGAAAACTAGACATGATGAATTTTAAAAGCTGCTATAATTAATAAATACATGATAAGTTATATCTTGACCCAGATTTAAAAAGTGTCAAATAGGTCTTTGTGTTGGCAATTTACAATTAGAAGAAGAAAGAAAATCACTAAATAAGTACTGACAAATATCGGGATCTATGTTTAGTAATTAAACTACAGAGTTTATTGTACTTTATTTGTTTCTCACGTTTTTAAGAAAACAACTCTCAGATGTAAATAGCAAAAGTCTCAAAAACGAACCCGTTATCGTATCCTGCTCCTCTCAGAATGAACATATGGCTGCACTACAGCAAATATGGCTCCAATTTACATTTTAATTCACCTTTTTTGGGTAAATGCTTCCAAATGAGAATTTAATCTCTGTGGAAAGTAATGATCCTAATTATCAGCAATGACTACTTGTTTGAGCAGTTGTACAACGCCGGCACATGTAAATATGCTATTTTCCTTGTGTTTATCTATAGGCAAGTAACATAACAATGGCAGCAACAGCAGTCGTAACCATTTCCATGTCCAATGCAAATCTGTGGAGCAACACCCGCTTCATGTCTTCTTTTCCTCTGCTAAGATTTACATTTCATAAGCTCACTAACCTTTTGTTGATGCCTTTGCACCGACTTGTCACCCGGTTGATTTACCGGACCGGCCACTTCCATGCAGGTCAGTGGCTGAAATGCAACTGCGAATGAATATTTACATGGCGGTTAACAGGTGGCGAGTTGTTTAATGGTGGCAATTTCTCCATTTGGCACATGTAGAAAAAGATGAGGTGTAAGACTTGTGTTTTTTGGAGCTCTTTGATTAATTTAATGGGACTTCCCATGTAGTGGGTGTTAAGAGGAAGACATGCATTGTATACATATGAAGACGTATTGTGTATTGTATGTAAGATATTTGTTAAGAGAATGCATTTGTTCCACCGCAGACCTATCTCCCTCTGTTCACTAGTGGGGAAAAGAAATGGGGTTTCGTTGTCTGTCTGACAGCCATGCAAATGTTAACGCAGTGGAATGTTCCAGAGCAGATGGACATGACAAGCCCCTCCCCTTCACCCCTCAAAGAAGATGACATCACCACATATGGTTGTGGTGATTGATCTGTCGTTGGAGAGTGATAGCTGGCTGAGTGGAGGGAGCAGGGAACAGGAAATACACAGAGCCGTAGCAAAGTGCTGGAGAAATGTTTTCCATGGCAACACTCATACGGTCAAAAGGATGAATGTATGTGTGTGTTGTCTGGACAAAGAAAAAGAAATCAACGCGGACAGCCTGTAAATCTTGTTTTTTTTCCCTATCTTTTAGTTTATCCTCTTTATATTCCCAGATATGTATTTTTTTTTTCTTCAAAAGATGAAAGAGAATAGTCATCAGGATATCTAGAGCCTTGATATTTATGGGTTGAAAGTGTCAGATCGAACATCAGAATCGGATAAACTTATGGTTTCTATTTGTGTTAAAAACCGGTAAAGAAAAAAAGCTAAAGAAACAGCTGGGTTATTTCCAAATATGTCCGGAAAATTACAAAACGTTAAGTCGTGTCATGCATCTTTGATTCATTAGGCTTAATATTTGTGAAAACTGCCGTGTACTTTATAGTCTTTGACTGGTTTCAACATTTAGACTTTGACTATCTTGTTGTTAAAAAAAATAGTGCGACGCTGCAACTCTGCAATGTCCATTTAAAAAGATGAAGGTTCTTCATCATTGGGAGAGACAGAGAAAGATGATAATGTTGGGGAGGAAAAATGTAATAGGCTGATGTGCAGGTCCAGAGACAGAACAGAAGCTGGGAGCTTGTCTTGTCCTGCTGTGTGTCTGGCAGATTGCTATGGAGCCTGTCATTGCAAGCAGCAGGGTGTTGAGCCACTACATGGCGTTCGGCAGGGGAGCTGAATAAATCACTGGAACACACACATACACACACACACACACACACACACACACACACACACACACACACACAGCCCAGCTTACAGCTGACAAAGCTGATGCTGGCCTCAATCACACCTATGCTTGGTTTATGGTGCAGTGGTGTCAGCATTATTCTGTCAGCTGAAAAGCAGCACTGTTTATTCAACTGAAAGTCAATCAAATATGGCAATAAGTCGCCTTAAATTAGAAAGAGCTTCCAGTGAAACTTATTTTTTCAATGAAAATGTAAAAAAAATCAGAATATTAGACGGTTTCATTTAACGTACATAAATACCTTATTTGCTTTTTGGGTCCGCCTCTGTGATGAGGTGCAACGTGTTGTTGAGGTAGATTAGATCAGCTATGAGGATTAAAATTCCCTTCACGGTCACAAGTGTTTTTTAAACTTGGAAAAAAAAATATCCCTTTGCACGATAGTGAATGTGTTGGCAAACATCTTTTTTATGTCTTTGAGAGGAGGTATGAGGAGCATTTTACAAGTGCATTAAAATTACTAACCTGTGAAACAGCTTTTTTCCGCCTCATAAAAATAAACTGTCCGACAGATCAGGTTTTACATACAGTATGTCCTTCAGGGAGAATGCGTTGCTGACATCAACACTATGTGATTCTTTCTCTTTACTCACCACTGCCAAACGGTATTGATGCTAAAAATGTATGACTAACCAATAAGCATGCACAATGACAGACATGTCATGATGGATTGGGCTGATTGCAGTGGGAATCAAAAGACCTTTGGCTGCTTCTTCTTACAGCAGCCACTAACTTGCCAAACAAGTGGCCAAAATCTTCTAGATAAAATATATGTCTGTACCCAAATTAAAGGTGAGGAACATTTTTAAAAGGACTCTTGAACCCCTCAATTTGACAAAATAGTGAAAATGTTTTTAAAAATGTATGCATTGACATTTGAAAAGAGTGATTGATGCCATGGGAACAAAAGAGCCACATTCGGATGAGATGCTCATTGTTTTTCTTCTCGTCAGCTGTGTGGTCCTCAAGTTCATGTGCGTCAGACATACTCAGAAGCCGTTGGGATGTCGATGTCACCTAATTTTACCCCAGAATGCAATACGAAAATGCATGGAAACACTGCATTTTGGTCAGAAAATAATAGCCTGCGATCCAGGAAAGAGTGGTTTATTGGTTTGGATACAGAAATGGCTATAATGAGGAAGAAGACGGGCATGTATTTACATGAGACACCCACACAAGTCTGCCTCTACAATCAATCTTGCAATCTCTCAGGGTGCAAACTCAGCCAAGAATCGGTGCGTGTGGGATGGAAGTCATGGTAAACAGCATGAATCCTTGCCAGCTGTCTATTTAAAATCTTTGTTTATCCACAGAACTGTGAATCTTTCCTGCAGCGTCATACTAAACACAAATGTAATTCACGTGCTGGCATCATGGGAAATATGTTTGCCATCTTACTAAAAGTCCATATGGCCAGATTTCCATTTCATTTCAGTATCCACAGAGGCAAAATGGATTGGTTATGAACATGTTTAGCCCCTAGTGGAAGCAGGAGAATACAAATACCATTCAAAAAAAAAAAAAAAAATTACCAACCCACAACAGATACTCATGATGTAAAAACGTCCTTATGCCTTTGTAAGGACAGAGATTGTATCCTCATTGCTACAAAGCTCCAGCTCTTGCTGTCTGTCCATGAATTTCTGTTTGACCGCGTATGTTTGACACAGTTTATTTGAAAGTTAATGAGCAGTGGGGGTCGAGGACGTTCATTGTCCGCCGGCACACATGCTAGAGACAAGAACTTGGTTTTTCTGGTAAGGCTTCAGATTACTAGTTATACAAATTTATCATCTGTATGAGTCCAAATGGATCTTTGCCGGCATACAGTATGTTTTCAGTCTGAAACTTGCGGCTGTGCACACTGTGCATACTTAATCGATGAGCCAGAGAAGAGAATAAACATACACGTGCTTTGTTGAGATATAAATAGAGGAAAAAAAGAGTACAAGGATTCCAGATTCCAGTACGTCATTTTATATCTGTCCATTATGCTAAGGATGGGAATTTGACAGACTAAGTGCTTATTCATAACACTAGGGACAGCAGATAAATTAAAATAGTGGTACAGTCCAGTTCTAACCAGTGATGTGATTCTTAGCAAATATTCTCTTGCAAGAAAAATAAAAAAAAACAGAGAAAAAAAAACTCAGATATATCCACGGGCGTTTTTGTTTCATCCAATTTTCTGGGTTCTGTGTACGTTTCAATAATAATCTCTCAATTTATGTGACAGATCCTAAATGTGCAGTCCTAAAAATATGGATAGAAATGTGTCTGTGCTTCTTTTTTTTCAATGTTTCCATAGGTTCAAGGAGGGCAAAGCCATAATTCGAGCTTTGGTCTACAAAACCCTGCATCCCAACAGCAGCCCATGGAGTGCTTTAATGACTTTTACAAGAACTTTTTTCTTTTCTTTTCTTTTCTTTTCTTTTCTTTTCTTTTCTTTTCTTTTCTTTTCTTTTCTTTTCTTTTCTTTTTGAATTATGTTGCAACTCAAGGTTTACATACATTTCAGAAAAAGACAAGTTTGGCGGTAAATGTTATATATTCTATCCTGCTCAAACGCATGTCTTTGAATGATATTCTGTACTATCATTAAGCCTGTGTGGCTCTATGGTAAATCTCAAAATAATATCAACACATTTAAAAACGTCTTTTTTCAAAATCTTGCACGATTTCACAAAGACCTCATTTGAGTCAATTTAATTTTGTTTATGTTGCGTCTGTTACAATACGTCAGTAATTAAATTTCTGTGACACGCTTTGGTCAAAATACCACACACAGCAGCTCCTTTTTCAACCATGTCGTTGCAGCTCTGTTCTTGGTTGGAGCCGTCCATCCGACTTGACTTAACACTGTAGGTCAAATACAGGCAGTGCACTTTTTGACCTGGTGGCCACCACAGATACCACAGCCTACTCTAATAAACACTTTGATGCAAAAGTATGTTTTAGGGCATATCAATATTGACCAAAAGTTCCTCTTTATTCAGTTTTCAACTACGTTCAATGTCGTTTTCACCATTTCTCATGACAAAGCTTTCAATTCTTTTAAATCATGCACATTTATTCATAAGTAGCAATCTTACCTGATGCCAAGAAATGTCCAGAGAGGAAACAAGGAAAGACATGAATCATAGCATCTATTGGTCACTTCAAATGACCTGTCTCAAACGCTGCATCTTAAATTGATTTTTTTAGATCAATTTCTAAACGTCTGAGACTTCCGGGTGCATTAATGTGCAACAACGTGAGTGTTAAAGTGTAGGTTCGGGTGAGTTCTTTAATGCCGTACTGTAGAAGGAGAATAGAAAGGAAAGTAAAAGAGTGGACTGCGGTGGAATAGCAATGCTGCTTTGCTTTGCTTTCCTGGGGTTTAATCTGATTCTCTTTAGCTAAGTTTCCTAAATCTGCGTTGATGTAATTCCTTGCTTTTGCCTCTGTTTTTCCCTTTCTCCCCATGCTTCCTTCCTTCCGACCCAAAAGTCAGATGGTGGCAGCTCAGCCCAACGGAGTGAATGCATGTTTTTACATAATCTCAGAGCCTAAGTAACAGATCTGCTAGTTGATACGGAGAGCTGCATGCCAAACAGTTCCACCAAGATATATGACTTGGCAGCATCCACAGAGCTGGCAATCTCTTGCCTGTTGCCCGATACATCCAAATGCTCCCTTTCCCTTTCAAGGTTGGCCAAATAGCATTGGCAAACACATCTCCAGTTTGTTTTGGCCTGTAGGTGGCAAATCGTCTTCAAATGAACCTCACTCAAACATACATTTAAAGGTACGATTGATACCAGGGTCAATGGTAAAATATAAGGTTGCTTAGACACCGAGAGTTGGCAGCCGGTCTCTTGCTTTATAAATGTGTTGAGTTATGTCCACACGACCTGACAGGAATCACATACTTTCAGGCATTAATATGTCCAACAACAATGATGTATGTTTTTCTAATACTTTCGACCTTAACTATGTTATTCAATTAACTCTTAACTCTCTAAAGAAAAGTAGAAAAACCAGGAACTAATAACACCCACCATTATTTATGACCAAATCAGCAATGTGTCCACATGTGAAGATGTGTTGCTTTAGGGAAATAAAAAAAGGGAAACACATGAAATTATATACAATAGTTACAAACCTAATTGTGTCGCTGTAACATTTTGTGCTGCGATTACGCAATCTGATGTGAGATCTAGCGCACAACTTTTACTTTTTAGTCGAGTTTTTG
Source organism: Xenentodon cancila (assembly GCA_014839995.1). Lineage (NCBI taxonomy): Eukaryota > Metazoa > Chordata > Actinopteri > Beloniformes > Belonidae > Xenentodon > Xenentodon cancila. Next base: position 14,026,396 of record CM026209.1, on the reverse strand, counting down.
CCAAACAAACTCACACAATGTCAGCCTGAACGGATTTGTTTCCTGGACTTTAACAGGTGGGAAACTGGAGGGACGCAGTTACAAATGTGACAGATCCTGTGGTGTAAAATCATCCAGAAGAGGTTTTAGAGACTTTGAACAAAAAACAAAACAACATTCAGTGTAAGGGTTACAGTTTAAACTGGATGTGCATTCAGATGATTGTTCAATAACTTAATTTTTATCTACACTAAGGACGTTATGAGGTTGATTTGATTTGTTATTTTGTCTGTTTGTTAGAAGAAATCTGCTGTAAGTGATGTATTTGTGGGACATTTTTAGCAGGCATTGCTCAGTTTAGGCTGATTAACATTGAAAATACAAATCAAGGATTTTTCTTTCTTTTTTTTTTAAATTTTATTTAATTCAACCTTGGTAAAATAATGCCATTTTAGAATAAAGAAAAACAAAAGTTTACTAGATCTTGCCTTTTGCATGCATGCCCTCTCCATCATGTTTAACGAAATTTAACCAAATAGTTTTGTGTAGTCTTTGACCAAGAAACAAAGAATTACTTGGTTCTGTTGAAACTGTAAAGGAAAATATAATCAAAACAATGATAAAACTGGACTGCACTTTTTTTTTAGGAAACATGAAATATTGTTAACAATGATTAGATAGTGGTTTTAATGAGAATGAGTAAACCTAAAAACCAACCAACCAACCAACCAACCAACCAAATGTTTAGTGAACTTGATCTGCATCATATATATTTTATTAGAATTTTTTTTTTGAACCTCAACAAATGTTAACCTTCGTGTCCTGATTCCAGTTGGCGCACTGCCAGACAAGAAAGGTGTTCGCTACAAACCCAGCTGTGTAAATTGTTAATTTTCAATCAGTAAACAAAAACCTGAGTTGTCGGCTGAAGCAAATATGATAATTGTTTGTGGATTATAGAGATCTGGCAGGCAACTCGACAGAGGCTGTGAGTAAACGAGAAGAAAGCTCAATTCAAACAAATGCAGTTACTCAGCCAGTCAAGCAGGATCCTCAGGAGAATATTTAGTCTGTAGGCACACCAGGGCCTCTGCTGGGAAAGTTGGTTCAATCATTAGAACACATGGACATCTGGAATTAACTACATTTAGTTTACATTCTCCCTATCTATGTGTATAGGAAATCTGACCAAATAAAAATAGAATTTATCTATCACTCATTTATTTGGCCATTTACAAGGTACTTACAAAATAAAAGCATCTGCTAAATGTAATGTATCGTCATTTAAAGACGAGAGGAATTAGTCCAAGAAGTGGCAGTTTTAAGTATAAGTATAATATTAAACTTAGGGTCTAAGGCAATTTAGCTCAAAAATGACAGTCATATGTGTGATTTGATAGGGTTCTCTGGGATAATGGAAATTCAAAGTAATAGTTAAACATTTTTTCAAGTACGTTTTTTTTTTTTTTTACCAAGAATAATTTAAAAAAAAAGTATGCCACTTGTATTTGTTTAGTGACTAATAGCTCACGAATATCAAAATCTAGCCACTTAAAGAAACGGCAAAGAGAAATGACCGTTGATAGGCCTGTATTAGGTTTACAGCTGGAGGAGATGTTGCAGTGGCGCTCCCACTCTGTTTTTCCAGCTACAGAACGTGGGCATAGAAGTTAGTGGTGAATACATTTGTGAGACACTGGAAGAATTGTGCTCTCGTAATGTTTTCCTAAACATGCCAGGTAAGTAAAAACACCCAACAGTACTGCTTTTGGCCTTCCTTGTGAACAAATCAGACTAACAGAGACTGGAAAATAGGTTGTAACTTCCCAATTACATCAGCCTCCTTCAAAATACTTAAAAACGCCTCTTCATTAAAATACCAAAGAAAATGTCTTTTTTTTTTTTTAATGTTCTGCTTAACTCAAATGTATTTTGTTTTAGGTTCAAGACAACGAGACAAATCTCTCCACCCCGGAGATCACATATCCCTGCACCTTTAGATCAAAGCCTGCCAGTGCGCCCTCGTGGTGTCCCTTTTCTAGCACAAAAATAAAGTTTCAACAAAGAGTCTGTGAACTACCCTCCCTGGGCAAAAGTGGAAAGGCAATTTTAATGCCCGGAACGAGGTGAGTAGAGTTGCTCAACACTCTTGGCATTAATCGCTGCTGCTGTGTCTCTCTGTGTGAGGCAATGGTCTTCAAGAATGGGTGGTCCGTCTGGGGCTGAAATCGGACGTATGTGTAGGGGTGTGTGAGCTCCCTTTGTGTCAGGGGAGAGGGCTCTTTGTTCCCTTAACCAGGGAGGTGGGACTAACAGATTAAGCCTTTACAAGTGCAACCGACCACCATGAGGGCACGCCACAAGGGAGAATGTGTTTCTTAGTGTGTGTGTGTGTGTGTGTGTCTGTTTAAGTGTGTGTGCATGTATGTACTGTATGCTTGTGCACATGCACAGGTTGCACCGCGGAGTTTGAGCGTAAACACTAAAAAGACAGAAACGCGTAAAGGAATTGATGCAGAGGCTGAGCAAAACAAAGTCAGAGCAGGCATTTGTAGCCATTTGCATGCGAATTAGCATGAGTTAGTGAGAATCTGATGCAGGTCAGCAGGTCAATAGTTCTCATCCATCTGTCCTTCTGATGGCATGCCTCCCAGGTCAGTTTGATTCCTCTGTGAGAGAGCTAATCTCACCCCATTGCTCAGTGAGCCTCTACAGCATCGTCTGATCTGCTCCTTCAAACCCCTCCGCTTGTAACACACAACAAAATGGGCTTGAGCTGAGGGGAGGAGAAAAGTGTCTCACACACACACACACACACACACACACACACACACACACACACACACACACACACACACACACACACACACACACACACACGGGTTTTTAGATGCAAACGCACACACAGAAACAGATGGACCGTTGCCAGTCCAACATTAACCTAAAACAATCAAATCTGTTGGACAATAAAGATTGCTGAAAATATTTAATACATTGCAGACGATTCAATCGCAGCTGTTTATTTCGAAATAATATTTTCTTGAAGCCTTTTTTTTTTTTTTAAGCACAATGACTGCCAACAGCCTTTGCAAGTTAAAGTACTGATACAAAGTTTTCGTTGACAGTGAAATATCATTTCGTCTGGCCTTGTGTCATTTCAGTCTATAAAGACGAGCGTCAGGTTATAACATATGCTAAAATTATTTATAAAACCTGTTGGATCCATATCTGGAGAAAGCAAAGCTTTGGGGAATACGAGAAGCACACCATCTGTGAGGGAAACCTCCATAAATCCTGACCTCCTCCTCCCACTTCTTCTTTCATATTTTTGCATCTCTTCTTCAGTTTTCTTCCTTTCCAGTGTCCCTCCATCTGTCATGGCGGCTGTCTGAGCAAACAAACATGCGAGGGTCCATGGCGAGCCAGACGGAGCAATTGGAATTGTTTGCTTTGATTGCTCCCATGCGGACGAAAGTTTTCTTAAGAGGCACACAGAGGTCTGGAGATGAACGGAGAGACCACAAAATAAATATTTACCCTCCCGCCTCCAGCGCCTGGGCCCTTTTCTTTCTTCCTCACATGACAAACAAGAGGATAGACCCACTTTTGGTTCTGACAAAAAAAAAAAAAAAAAGAGACGTGGTCAAGCGATAAAGAGAAGCTTGACTCTTAATTTCAGCACTGTCATTGCTTTCCTGGATTAATAATTGACAGTTAATGCTAAACAGAATTGCACAAGCTTCCAGCCAGTCTGACATTCCAGCTGTTACGCACATAAATTCTTAAATCTGTGATCTATCATTAGATCCTGACAGCTGGAACAACAGGACTATCTAACCCTTCTCACCCAGTGATTCCTCCTTGCTGGTCCTGCTATGTTCTTATAACCTCTACGCTCTCAGTCCAAACACAAATCAACAGATATTACGCTCCCTCCAATGTAGCCATTAGGCTCAGCCTCTACCTGAATTTGAAGCGTCTCCTCTGTCACTCCCCTGCCTGTAAATATGTACATGTTTGACTGTGGGGTCAGAGAAGAAGACAAGAACCAAACAGAAATGTCTACATCCTGAAGGAAACAGCCCAGCAGGGAGGCTTCAGCCATCGAGTGTCAGCACAGACGCATCCTTGATTGCACTCTGTCACACATCACAGATGAACAATAAAGCGGAGAAGGTGAGTTGGGTGCTCACAGGAAGAGCCTGATTTGAAAAGAGAGGCCTGTGATGGACAGATATGCAGGTGCTAATATCCTGTGGAAAGGAAATATCTGCAAGCTTTTCTGAACTGCACTGTGGTTGTACTCGTGTTGGGTACAGAATGCATATGCCTGGTTGTCCTCAGTCTGACTGCTTGTATAAACTGGAACATAAATAAACGGTGGGAAAAAAAACAAAACAACTTCCAGAAGGGTGATGAAAAAAACAAAGCATTTTCTGCCGAGCGCGTTCACAGAGTTCCCTTTAACAATAAATGTGCCGTAACCTTCCTTTGTTTTTGTGCAGCAACGTGGAACACTGGAGCGTCAGAAAGGAGCGAGATCACAGATGGAACTGTACTGCCCTCTTGTGGTAGATGCGGTTATTTTTTTTAATTTTTTCTTTTTTTTACATCAAGAATCATCTGGAAGATGATAGGAAACAAAGTATTTATTAAATCTTACACAGTCTCCATATTTCTGCCATTTGTGTCAACTAATACTTTAAAAGTAAAAAGCAGATAACTAATCTAGCTCGCCGGTCTACTGTGTTACTAAATTGAATTGAAAATTGGCAAATAATCAGCCCTGAATGATTTTTTTTAAGGTGCAACAAGATGCTTTACAATGTGTTTCTCATTCATTCATTTATTCATTGTCACGGGACTTATTTGTCCATGTATGTATTCTTTATACAGTGTAAAGCACTTTTGTTTAAAGTTTGTTTTAATGATCATACAGCAATAAATGTATCATGGGGCAATCTGAGGGTTCATTGTCTTGTTGTCTTGCCCTATGACACTTTACAAAAAATGGCAAAAATTGATAACACTATTTCTAAAGTATAAAGATTTATTATAGCATATTTTAGAAATATAATGTGCAGAGTGGCAAGAAATTCAGAAAACTTAAAAGATAAACTTTTCTTTTAAGTTGTTACTGCCTATTGGTGTAATTAGATTTCACACATAAATTTTGGATTTTGGCTTAACTTTGGATAAAAATTTCCATCCATCCACCCATCCATCCATATATATGTGTGTGTGTGTATATATATATATATATATATATATATATATATATATATATATATATATATATATATATATATATACTATATATATATATATATATATATATATATATAGTGACCATATATACAGTATACAGTGACCATATATATATATATATATATATATATATATATATATATATATATATATATATATATATGTACAAAGTATGAGTAAGCATTAGTTTGATCATCATTAGGAAAAAAAAATAAATTGACAGTGAATAACAGGTTTTTAACAGGTTTTTATTTATTTTTGTTTTCCATTTTTTCAATTTTCATGCCCTGTATTATTTTGTATGGATGATTACATTGCAGAGGTGTGTGTGAAGGAAAACAGCATCGGCAAAGAACAAATTGTATTTTTCTTTAAAATTCTGTTCGTACTTTAAGTAACATTAATCAAAGAAACAGCATGGATCCCGTTATTGCAGTTATCCCTTTTACAGCACCACAGAGAAGAGAATGTGATCCTGGCTGTTTGTTGACTGGCTGATTGGCCGAGTTTTATTGTTCATAAAATTGATCTCATCAGTGTTGTTTGTCACTATCATTGCTACAGTATTGACAGCCTTGGAGTGCTGGTTATTACCGTTATTTTTGTGGTGTGGAAGGACCTTCAGCGGTTAGGTATTTGGCTATGATGGTTAAAGCAAACATGTGATATTAAGAAAATATGTGTGTGACGGATGCTGGAGTGAAGGTTAGATTTCAAAGAGCGGTTTCATAAAACAGGATGCTGTTTCCCATTAAATGTCTTTTCTAAGAAATCTAGATTCTCAATTCAAGATGAATTAGAATCTAGATTGCAATGAATGTATAATCTATTGGGAATTACTTTTAGAAAAGCTAATAATAGAGTTAAGTGCCATTGATTGTAATTTGGAGTCTTCTCTAGTGTTTGCAGTGATGAAACTTATGAAATGGAATCATATTTGCATGATCGATAAATCTAAATTAATTCTAATCTGGGTTATTTTACTTGCATCTACAGGGGATGTCAAGGTTGAAATGGAATCCTTGAGTGCTCTTGGGCAGATGAGGGGATTGGTATTTCAAACATAAGCAGGCTCTCTTTCGCTCAGCCTTTGCATCATCCACCCCTGCTGATTTGTCCCATGAGATGCTGAATCTTGTTAGCTGCAGGGAGGCTGCTGTAATTAATCCTGACCACTGATCAGCTTGGCGGATTGAAAAGAAAAAAAAATACCAAACAAACAAAAAAACAAAAAACAAAAAACGAGAGAACTACCCTACTGGCATCATCAAAGCTCCTCCAGGTGACGATAAAAAAAAAAAGCACTGAACAGTGCTGGAAACTATTTCCACCACTAGGTGTCAGCTCAGATTTACTGTAAATTGCATAGACAAAGACAAGAATCAGACATTCTGCGCTCTAGTGCACACAGGCATAATAAATATACATAGACAATGTGTGGTAATGCGCTGGCAAAGGTATAAATATTATTATAGGTAAAAGAACACTTTTACCTATAATAATATTTGAATTTATAAGTTTACGCCTTTTTCCAATTGTATTTCATCTTTCTTGCCATTGCATATCCAGAGTACATGTTCAGTCATATCAAATTACAAGTTAGGTCATTTTACAACATTTTCTTTAGTGAAACATTAACTCGTATTATTTTTCCTTTAGTTTGTTGAAATCAAAACAGAAAACAGAAGTCATACAATATTTTAATGTTTTGTTTTGTTTTTTTTATCTTTGATGGATAGACCAAAAAAAAACAACCCCCAAAACAACCCATTATTGAATCTTTGCTATATATCAAAGCTGGACAGTTACATTAACTCTAAACCTGAAGTGACATGAGGTAGTTTGTATCTAAAAGGGGTCATATAGCAATGAGTATTCATGCTGTTACCAGTGACTATTTTTCATTCGCTAAAACATGTTAATACATGCAGACAACATCTGATAACAACAAAGTCCATCAACCTGCTGTTATAAATTGTCTTAAATTAATGAAAGCAAAGAAGACTGCGTTATTTTGCACAATCAATATGCTGTATAACTGTTTCCAATGTATATGTTTTTAGTTATTTTATCCCTTTTCGTGCAGTATGTTATAAATGACCACAGCTCCACTTTCATGAGTAATTGGAGGGGGGAAAAAAAGCCCCAATTTGCACCATTTTGCTGTAGTGGAGTACAGGATGTCTGTGTGTTCTGTAGTGGACATCCATCGTCTCCCTGGGAGTCAGCGCTTCAGTCTGACTGTTTTTAGGCAAAGTGGTCGCTAAGGAAAGGTTGTCAGCGGATATGGATGCTTCCAGAGCTCATTATGGAGCTGTCTGCAGCATGCCAGGCTCTAGGAGACAGAGCCGGAGACAGAAAGCAACATCATAAAGGAATTCCATCCATCATGTTCTTCCATGACATTAATATCTGTCATACACCTCTAAAAATGCAATAGTGCACTCCTGGAATGAGACGTCTTTCTGTCACAGAGTTGCAACGCAAGCCAAGAGGAATACTAAAATATGTGTGTGTCTTCATGAGCATGTTTCCCTGTGCAATTTTATTTGAAGGAGACAAGGGGGTGGAGAGTCACAGATGGAGTACTCCTTCTGCCTAGTTGCGATTATAAAACACTGACCATGATACTGCTGGAAGCGTGCACGCTTTTCCCCCCACCAGAATAATTTCAGTGGTACTTATTCACAAAGGCGACGCTTTCAACACAAGACACTTTTGAGCTGTTGGGCCATATCTGATGTTTGGAGCACTACTCCACGATGTTTACTATGATATAATTCATCATGTGCAGTATCAGGGTGGAGGAGCAGCTTTAATGTGAGTGAAAGCACTGCACTCAGCATATTGTGGATTTAAATGTCAGTCCTTGCTGCAGGACGTCCCAACCTCCCGATTCTGTCCGCTTCTCCATCTCAAGGAGATGAAGGAAAAATGTCGTTAAAATCGTCTTGTAAATTCTTTTGTTGCAGACGGACTCTGCTGAGGGCAGAAACTCAAATCACACGGAAATCTGCTTGATGGAGTGACCCGTCCTGTTAATTAGCAGAACATTAATTACCCAAACATGACAGAGTTTGTGAGTCCTGCACTTTAGTCAGGTTGAAGAGGCGTTTAGATCAGTTCATTAATGATGCAAAAAGAAATTTTAATTAATATTATTTTGTAAGAGCAACCTTAAGGGCAAGTAGATATCGCAGACATTACAAAAAAAAAAACGTTTCTTTTCCAATTAGCTGCTCTATTGTAACAATACTAAACTGTCCCAGGGGACCCGATTTATATATTTTGAGCACTTTAGTTGGTTATTTAAACATCCAGCAGTTATGGAGCAAAAAAGTATTATTCATTTGGAGCTGTGTCTCCACTCACTTGGCTGAAGTCCATTATTCATTCATTTATCTTGGTTTTTGGTCTCTACCAACAGACAAATATCCATGTTTGTACACTAAGCTTTTCCAGACTATATTTGTTTTCTTTTTATCTTTTAAAAAGCAGTGGGAGTTTTATTTTGAGTATAAAATGTACAAAAACCTCAGTTTAGTGACATCAGTTGACAAGCACATTCTCAATATTCTCTTGTATTAAATATAGATCAAGACTGAACGTGATGATTTCTGCAGTTTTATTTGTATATGCGAAATGTGTTTTATAAAAGTTGACACGAAGGCATGTTTATTACGGTTTGGCATTTCTTTTGGTTCAAACCAAATACAAACACAAAGGACAGTTATCACCCAAAACAATTTTTGCTTCTGAAGTTGTTCTAAAACATGCACGATGTGGTTTTGCACTGTCTTGCTGAAATAGGCAAGGCCTTCCCTTAAAGATTTCATCTGAATGGCAACATACGCTCAGAAACATATATACGTATTTAAACATTTACACATTAATGATGGTCTCAAACTTGAAGGCTTCCCCTGCCGTATACAATAGTGCACCTGCAAGTATGTGCTGCGGGCGTCTGATACTGATAAGAGCTCTCAGAAACAGCGACAACATCATGTGGACATCGGAGTCCTCTCGTACCAACTGTCATGTCCTGGCTTGGGCCAGAGCGCAGTGGATAAAGCTCTTCTACCCCTGTACATGGGAAGAAAACAGGACCGGACAACTGTGAATGGTAAAGTTAACAACAAACCTCCAAAACAACTGAGTGTGAAACTGCAGAACAGATTTGCTCCACTATCGAAGGACCCTGGATCTCTATCTGACAACCATCCATCCCAAAGCAACAAAGTAAGAACTGGAAACCTGTTTAAAAGTAGAAGGCCTCATGGAAAGCTAAAGGGTGGGCCTGAGACTTTGATTGTGGGCCGTAAGTGATGTACAAAGGATGTGCGGGAAGAACACTAAAGCTCTCTGCTTTCCTAAGGAAACGGTGAACGATCTGAAGGAGAGAATTCTTGAAATTGCAGATGAATATCCAACTGTGGCAAACATGTTCTGCATACATGGTCAAACGATGTGTCCAAACAACAGTGAGAGTTTCTGAAACGGGACTTTACTGGGTTATTAAACACAGTGAGCTCTGAATGAAGCTCTATTCACCAGTGGACCAGTACCACCCGTCAGAAAAGGAGAGGAAAGATTCAGCAGGTTGTTGGCACTGAATAAGTGGTCAGCACATGCCGATGCATGTGTTGACCACTCAGTGCACTTTATCAACAATTTTAATATTTTTTGGGAACGCGGGCATCTGTTTAAAGCAAATGGATTTAATTTTAAGAAGTCAGGGGTGAAATTGTTCCCTTCCAACATATTTTATTTCCTATGTCATCCATCTGTGCTCGGTGCCAAGGCTGAGATAAATGAGGAGTTATCTCATTGAGAGGAATAAACAAATCCCAGCAGAAACATTGAGGAGGAACTACATTCGCCCCCACCTGGGAAAAGCCTTGGAAAGGAGAGACATCAGAAACAAGAAGACCCTCTCAACAACACCAATGACCAGGACCAAGGACCAGGACCTTTCACAGCCCCCCCAAACCCCTGACAGGTAATCACTGAGCCTGGATTTGATGTTTTGAACTGAAACTTGGTAGGAAAATATCAGTACTGCTGTTCTCAGGGAGTCGACGCCTCCTAGTTACAGTTTCATCAGTGAGGCCAGAGTGAGCAGGATGAGTAGAGGAGGAGGGTCACAGTCTTATTTAATGAATCATTTCAATGTAAGCAGTTATCTACTGGAAGTTTTCAGTCCTTTGAATATGTGGCTTTACAGTGACATGCTGTCTGTGATCTGTGTTGATTTTGACTGCGTCATTATTTATGGGCATTTTAACATCCATGTGGACAACCCTCAGGACAAAGGGACCAAAGACCTGAGTAACACTCAAGACCACTCTGGGCTGACTCAGCATGTAACAGAGGCCACGGACAATAGAGGACACACTCTGGACCTACTGATCTCTTAAGTCTGAGTATTTCAAAGGTTACTGTGTCGGATGTGGGCCTGTCTCATCATTCCTGTGTTTTCTTTGAGAGTGTGATTTCAGTGCACACAAATGTGTCAACAGCAGTGATCTTTAACCAGGTCTTCTCTGTGACACCTGTCCTGTCCGGGGGTTCAGTCATTGAGCTTGCCAATAGTAGTATGCAGATATAACATATGCCAGTTAACAACAGATAACAAAAGATAGTTATACATACATAGGTGATGCCTGGTATACTACATTATAGCTAGATCACTGCATGTCGACTGTAGATGCTCACACAATTTCCACCTACTGACCACATTCTCTTTGAAATTATTATTAAGTTAGATTGTATGCCTGTGACTACAAAGTATATAAGTAACTTAAATAAGCAGCGCTTGGACTGGAACACTCTCTGGAGATGATATTGCTTTTTATTGCACTCATACTGATCAATTGATGGGAGATACTAATTTACCCAAAGATCCTGTTACCTGAGGGGATGTTAACTGCACTAATAATTTGCACAGAATATCTCTTTCCTCCCTCTATAATAATACAGTTGGTGCATTACCAGTAACAAGTAAATCTTATAGTAATAATAATCAGAAAAGAAAAATTAGGCCTGGCTGCAACACATACGTGGCTGAATTTTATGCTGAAGCTTGTGAAGCTACAAAATGTTTGACCAGAGCGGTAATAGCAGACGGGGACTCAGTTGTGAATAAAATTAACATGCAAATGCAAGATACAAGTATGCAGTACACTTCGTCACTACGAATGAAAAAACCATGAGGGCTGTTTCTATGGCCAAAACGCTTCTCGGTAATCACATGAAACATATGATATAATGAATAATTGCAAATCCTCTTTGTCATACAGAGTAGATGGAGTCTCTGGAACCAGAAATTATTACACAGCTTTGAGAAAAGCATTATAGTAGAATATTCAATAGCATCCATAGTGAACCATATACAGTAAATGATGTTGATTGTGTTTACACAATTAACTCTAATAATAAAAGAACTGGTAAGGACTTTATCTCCTCTGAACATCTCAAAATAGCTAGTATGAGGTTACCACCTCTTTTGGCTATTTGTTTCACAGCCTTTCTAATAAACTGTGTGTGTTCTGCCAGTGTCAATGATGTCGGTTCTCTTAGTTCCCCTGATTAAGGACAATGTATGAAAAATTGATAGTTTGGATAATTACTGACCCATGGCGATTGCTAGTACAATCTCGAAGGTCTTAGAAAAAATGATCCTAGACAAGATTAATTGTCATATTTTTTCCTCCGATAATCAGTTAGGGTTTAAACATAAACTTGGCACTGATATGTATACATACGCTTTAAAGGAAATCATAAATAATTACAAATGAAAAAAATTATCTTTTCTTATGTGCTTTTTAGATGCCTCTAAGGACTTTGATTGAGTAAACCATAAAATGTTATTTTAAAACCCAAATCTAGCAGGTGTGCCTAAATTCATAGTTACAATTCTGTCTTTTTGGTATTCACAGTAGACCATTAAATGGGAAAATTACATATCTTCACCCTTTCTTGTGTGTAATGACATCAGACAGGGGAATATTTTATCTCCAGCACTATTCAACTTTCATATGAATGATCTGTCGAAACAGTTGAATGTGTGTCAAACTGTCTCATACGCTGATGATTTGGTGGTTTTTAGTCCAAGCTCAGCAGGTCCTCCAACAGCTCCTTTATGTGTACTCTGCTTATGGCGTACAACATGACATCAAATATAATGCTGCAAAAAGTGTTGTTATGATTTGTAGAACTAAGGATGACAAATGCATGAGTTTTCCTGACTTTAACTTGATGAGGGAGGTTTTGTATGTTTCTAGTAATGTTGAATATCTTGGACACTGGAATACAGATCAGCTCACAGATGATGAGGATACTTATCTACAGTGCCGTATGTAGTATGTGCAAGCAAACATTTTATTACAATAATTTAGCTCATGTAGTGGTCCTGTAAAGCTGACTTTATGCAAAGCTTATTGTATTCCCTTGTATACTGCACATCCCTCGACTTGTTACAAAAAATCAAGCCTTCAGAGCCTGAAAGTGGCATATAATGATGCCCTAAGGACACTTTTAAAAAGACCCGATGGACGAGTGCGAGTGAAATGTTTGTGGCGGCGCGAGTCAGCTCTTTACAGTCTGTCCCGAGGGGTCTTTTTAAATTCATTGGCAGACTAAATGATTCTAAAAATGAAATAATCTTGCTGTTCTCAAATGTTAAGTTTTGTTATATATGCTATCAATCTGAGCTCTAGAGTCACTGGTATAGCTGCCTTTGAAAATAATGTATGATATTTAGTTTTTATTTGTTGTGGCTTTTTATTCTTTATTTTAATAAAACATTTTTTTTGGACCTTGACTCTGTAATGACGTTTTTCTGTCTGTCATAATAAAGTGTTGAAAGTTTTCACTGTGTGACTTGTTCAGCTGTATTGTTATTCTGTTGGACTCTGTTCATGCAGTAGATAATAAAATAATAAATAAATAAATACAAAATGAATAAATTAATAAAGAAAACGCACAAACATTTCAGTTACATCGAAATCTTGGGATGCTGGGACCTTCCACCCTGTCCGCCACATCTTTCTTATTTTTAATGCGCTCACACACACACATTTCAAAATAAACACACACAAACGTATAATTAGGAAACATAGGTATATTTAACAGGGATGGGGGATGGCTGGCTGTTGATCGGGGGTTGTCTGGGCGCTGTTCTGCCTGGGGGGTCCCGGGGGACCCTGGAGGGCCAGGGTTGTGGGTGTGTGTGTCTGATGTCAGGGGCTCACCTGCAGTGGGGACCACAAGGGGCTTATGTGGGGCTGGGGTACGCCTCTGGTGGTGTATTTGGTGCTTTGGGTGGCCTTGTGGAGAGTTTTGGGTAGGGTGGTGTGTTGCCTGCTAGCTGGCACATCGTGGTGTGTGGGGGAGGGGATGCCACCTTTTGTTGTGGGTTGTGTCCTCTTGTTTGTTGCTGCTGGTGTGTTGGGTGCAGGTGGTGGCAGGTGTTGGTCATGTTGCCCCTGTTCTTCCTTCCCCCTTTTCCCTCTCCACTCTCCTCTTCTCTTTTCATCTGCCATGGACTGGGGCGTGGAAGTCTGGGGGTACTGGGGGTGGGACCTCCTGTTGTTGGGGGTGTGGCTCTTGTAGAGGTGTCGGCTCTGGGACTGCAGGTTGCCTCGTGGCCTAGTGTGATGTGGGGCCGGCCGGGGGGGGGGGAGTATGATGGCAGTAATGATGATAATAACTACCCTTGTTACAGTTTGTAGTACTACTACTAATTTTATTACCACCAATAATGATACTAGGATTGTTAATGTTGTTTTTAATGGCCTTATGGTTGTTGCTGTAGATGTTTTTTCTGCACTATTATTATTAATATCATTATTACTGTTATTATTATTATTATTATATTTTATTAGTAGTGTATTTACAGGTATGTGTACCTGTGTACCTCCCTCTCAGTGTAAATATGTGTACAAGTGTATGTATATATGTGTGTGTAGATGTATATGAGTGCGTGTATTTGTATGTATGGTCATACTTGTATGCATGTAGCACTCACATTCAAAAATACTTACAGACCTTACAGACTTGCATGCATCTCTCTCACTCACACACATGTTTCTATTTGTCCTTTTCTTTTTATGTCTGTTTGACTTATGCTAGCACGTCTTTCACATTTCACCACCTAGACACTTCACACAAACACCACAGCAGTCACCACACTACACACGCTGCACTCATCACTGTCTTCTTTCTGTCAGTCTTGTCCTTTTGTGTTTCACATCAGTGATTATAGTCCTCTCAGTCAGAATATGGAATCCAAATGTTAATTAAATCTGTTCAAACTGTCACAGAGGACTGGTGAAGGACACGCACACTGTCACACACATTCACACACTTTAAGAAAACTAACATCTGCTGCAAGATTAAAATGCATATATATGTCATGGATGAAGGTTTTTACCAAATCATGCTACTAACCACTAATATATATGCAGACAGTTGGGGAAGAAAATGTACAGAAACTGCTAAATGGTAACATTTTAATTTACCATTTCTTGGGAGACTGTAAAGATGTCGCAGCTGTGCATATCTGTGACAGCTGGTTGTCAGGGAACACAAGGGTGATTATGGTTTTTGTATTTTCATTTAGACAGTTTATAATCTAATCATCATTAGTAATCTTGAAGAAGATTAAGCTTAATGGGTGTACAGATTTAGTTAGTCCATTGTCTCTTTTGCTTTGTTGTGATTTTTGGGAGTTAACTTGTGTTTCTTTGAGTATACTAGTACATGATGTGGTGATCGGTGTAACCTGGCTGGCCATCAGAGAACCACACCTGCTCCCCATCCGAAAACCTTTGGACAGTACCATTTTCCTTTCTGAAGATAGTCAGAAGTTCTACTTAAATGGCAAAGTTTAGGGGTTTCATTGCTTTTGTAGTTTTGCCTTTTTGTTTATTAAACAAGACTGATTTTGTAAGAACATTGAACTAATTGGCTTTATTAATCTGTGTAGGTTGTAGGTAACTCCCCCACCCCGTGTCCTTTGTCTTTGTTTCAATTTGGCGCTTAGTTCGGTTCCATTATGTTGGCTCTTTTATGGGCTTAATGTATGATTTTGAGAATTTCTTTTAGACATTTATTCATTTTTTTTTTCAAATAAATAATATGTTTATGATTAAACACATTCTGTTTCCCTAGACTGTCTGCTTGGTACCTCACATTGTCATTTATTTAACAAAAGCCAGAGGCGAGGCAGGAGGATATCAGAAAAAAAATATTAAAAGACTCAAAAAGCAGAAGGCTAGGAAGCAGACAAGGACCACCAAAGGGAGCACTGGAAGACAGGACGTAAAGAGTATGGTCAAAAGGCATCCCAAATGACAATGAGCCAGCAGGAAGAGAAGGAAAGGCATGGAAATATATGAGTTATATGATCACAAGTGGACAACTCTTAGCACATCTGTGTACAACTGGCCTTATCACATCTACACTTGAATCTAAAGTCAGGGATGGACAACTCTAGTCCTTGAGGGCCACTGTCCAGCATGTTTTCCTGTTTAATCACACCCTGATACAAGCGACTCTGTCATTAATAGCGTTGTGCAGACCTTGATGACAAGTGACATCAGGTGTTAATGCAGGAAAACAACTAAAACATGCAGGAGAGTGGCCCTCGAGGACCGAAGTTGGCCGTCCCAGATGTAAGGGATACCGTGTGATCTGATCTTACACTCCTGTGCAATAAGCAAATAAGTGACTACATGACTTCTGCTTGAAAAGATAAAATGAGGTGTTTTTACCAGTGGGAGGCAGCAATGCACTAAACCGCACCTTGTCTTCAGGAAAAGGATTAAGAACACCCTTCCAGTCTGCCGTAAATTATAAAAGGAAAAAAAAAAGAAAAAGAACAAGAAGAAGAACGTATGGGGCATATCAAAACAAGACAGACGGAAACTGACAACATCACATGGTTGTTATGTTGTTTTGTTGTTATAGCTGTTGCTTTTTTCACACCTTTAATATGATGCCATACCAATTAGTATATCCTTCTGTCTACACAGACAACGTCAACTATGTAGGCAGTCGTGCAATGCGGCCCAGGATGCATTGTGGATACACTGTTAAAAGAATGTGCCCATATGTGGCCCAGACCAGCTCCGAATGTGAATTTACACTTTTTGATCATTCAGGACAGTGTCACATAATGCAAAATATATGCATTTTAAAATTTAAAGGGCAGATATAACCATAAAACAATTAAGGATTCCAGAAAATATAGTAATGTTTGAGGCTTTTATTGTGAAAGAGCTTGATTTTATGCATTGGACAAAAGTGGCTGGTTTTTGACGCAGATAGATTAAACTGAAAAAAAAATGTTGGATATGGACTTGAACAAAGAGCAACAAACTGTATTTACTGATGGGCTGGCTGCATTTGAACACAACCTCATATATTTTTGCTCTTATTGTAATACTCCCCAGAATGAAATCACCTAATGAATAATGCAGCTGGTGTTATGGGATTATTACAGACTTCAGATGACTTGTGTCAGGCATCAACTCTCCATTTTAGTGTTTCCTCTCTTCCCCACTCCTTGTGGATCACAACCACACTCAGCAGTCTTGACCTGAATAATTTGCCAGTAATGCTGTAAATGAAGTGGATGTGTGGAGAGATTTTCAATTGCTCACTGGTTAACACCAAAACTGATCTATTTTCCTTGCAGACAGCTTACAAAGAAAGTGTAAAAGCAAGTTATTTGTGGGCTTTATTACGGCACAAGTGATACGTACTGCATGGTGCTGCATCCTTTCATTTAAATTTTTTATCAATTAATGTCTCTGACTGTTATTTTCAAATCCTTCTGTGACACTCCTGGAGAGTTAGAAGACGAGTTCTCCGCAGCTCCTTTTTATGAAGTGCAGATGCACTGAAGACAATATGACGTGTGTACTTTGTTATGATGGGGATAGGTAATGTTATGGCCAGTCTTCCTCAGACTGATACGGCAGCGCAGTTGCTGACTGGCCCTGACAGGACTATCCTTGGATCTCTCCTCTAGGCCATTTATCAGCAGGCAAGCGCCGCACAACACAATACAAAATTTGCAGTTGACCATAACAGTGTTGAACATGAACAAGCATTGTCACCGTAGGGGCTTTGAATGAGAAATAATACCGAGGCAAGCTGAGTAAACATGATCCCTCACCGCAGTGAATCAGTTCATAGCAGTGCTTTGCCAACTGGAGCCTGTCGGGTATAAATAAAAAGACGAGCATAAATATTCTGCCTGGTTAATATTTTATCAGTTTTACCCGCCCTGCATTTACATGAATCACCACAATGTGATGAACCAGCATCCGTCTGAGCGGTGACCATATGGTCTTCACAGTTTGTGGGTTCAGTGTGTGGTGCAACTTGTGTTCGACGTGTCTCTTCCTTCAAGGCGATTAATCATAATTTACGACATTTAAGTGAGGAGAGGAAAAAAAAACAAAAAAAAAAAAACAAAAAACCTTAATCCTCCTGAGTGTTGAGTTGTTTGATATTCGGAACAGGTGAAAATAAAAATGTGCAGTAAAAACATTGGCTGCTCAAATCACAGATGGTGTAAAAGTCTAGGTGATTGGTGCTTTCTTTGTTGGTTTTTTTTTTAGATGTATATAGAGATACTATATGTGGTTCTAATTAGACCGCTGACTATCTCAGCGGGCCTCCTGTCACTGCGTGCGCCCAAACCTTCTCTTTAATTACTCACGGAGAAAAGAGGACATCAAGTGAAAGAAACAAGCAGTCTCCATGTGAGAGTTGTGCTGGGGGACAGCAAACTGCAGAACTGGGAGGAATTCTTCAGACATCCAATCAAAATGTGTGCATTTCAAATTGCAGGCTTTGAGTGTATTTTTATTTCACTTTATGTGTTTTCATTTTGGGAGATTGTAGTTCTGGTTGGTCAGTCCAGACTGAAATATTCGTTGGACAGGCTGAATCTCATGAAGACATCCAAACCTTTAAAGCTCTTTTTCTTTTTGGTAAAATAATAAATTAAAAGAGGCAAATTCTTATTCTTAGGATTAAATTTACTCTTCATACATACAATCCTCATAGTAAATGCACATTCCTATTGAATAGATGCATTACAGCAAACTGGTCTATTTTAGAGGAAAGCAAAATAACACAAAAGTATTTTTTCCAACTCACAAGTTATTAGTACTTGCAAGTTAGTAATACAAAATGACAGTAACATAAAAAGTAATGGCCTTTAAAAATATTCAGTGACTTTGCTTTCATTTTTGCAATGAGCCACTTTTTCACTGGCGTCCGCCAGTTTCTTGATCTATTCACAGTCAACATCCATTGAAGCTGCAATCACAGCATCTCAAAAGTTCTTCAAAAGAGATGCACTGCTGCCTTCACTATAAATCCAACGACCGAAGAGATGTCTTCCTGCACTACTATTTGTCAAAAATACATCCTAGAATCAGGCAGCAGACTTGAGGGTCAATTTTAGTCAATTTTCAGCCTAAAGCTGCCTCCGCCTTGGCACAGTCACAAACAACTCAGCATGTGATCGCTGAATTGTCTTAGTTTATTGTCTTGAATTGTCTTATCTTTTGCACTGTTCTGTGTTCACTTGTACCTTTTTATCATATGTATTTAGAAGCCACCTTGCAACATAGCTTGCAGCATTATATAGACAACTTCATTTGGTAAAAAACAGGCCCAAACAAATTGATTAAAACAAATAAAAGGTATAACATTTTTAAAACAGCATCTAGTTGGAAAAAAAATGCCAATCACGTACGGCTTTCACCTTTAGCTATCTTCTAATCACACTTCTGTAAAACACATATATAAAGACTTTGTTTCTCAGTGTAGAAATGATTCTACACCACCGTTTGTTGTTTTGGCTGGAAAACAGTCAACCAACAGCAGAGAGAAAATGAATTTTGAATGCAGCTGTGGCACCTCGCAATTACTCATAAACAACCTGGTTTGGTAGATTTACCACAGGTAAATCATTTCCTCCAAAGAATGACAGACGGAGAAAGATAATAATAAAAAAGAACCTACCACAAAGTTGATACGCTTTCTTTTGTTTTTTTTGTTTTTTTGTTTTTTTAGGAATAAAAATCCCTGCATTCTCATGCTTGCTGGTGGGTCGCACAACTCCACAGTTACCATGGTAACAGCCGTCCCTGTGGAGAAGGGTTCAGGCTCAATCCCAGCGGCCAGTGTTTGATTGAATGGTTGTCAGGGTGTAAGACGTATGATGACGTATGAGAGACCTTCTGTCAGACTCATACACACTAAGGCACTGTTTAGAGCAATAAAAGCTTTGAGTTAATGTGTGATGTGTGCATGCTGAAACAAGTTCAGGCGTCTGTGAGCACAGCTTGCATTAAGAGTGGGTCACTAGGGGGTCTACAAGGATTTTTTTTTTTTCTGGTCTGAGAAAAATATCAATGAGCTCTCCCAGCCTTACTCACTGCTCCTCCTAAAAACACACACATGCATATTTTATATGGCAGGTATTGTCATGGATTAATGCGTCCATCAATAAAATAAAGCACCAGAGTATGAAAATGTTTTATATGTTTGCAGCAGTGCTGTGCCTGCACACAGACACTATTACCTTTCAGCAGGGATCTGCACTAGTCTACAACACACTATTCCCCCAATTTAAGATGAATTTAGGGTCCTTTTTTTGCAACACTCTTAATTATATTTTTGTTTACTGACAACCAAATTCTAAATAATACCAACAAATAGGCAAAAACATGAGATCAACGTTTTCTGTGACCTGAAAATGTGAGTAGATACGGGTAGCCGCATTTAAAAGGATCATTATCTGAATGCACGTCGCATAAGTGCTGTGTCTTCTTTCCCTTTATGCAGAGTGAAGTTCATTTCTAGTGATAATTAAATCCTTAGCGCATTTTCTTTTCCCTACCTCTAGTTTGCATAATTATCCTGAGGCCTGTTTCTCTTGCAAGAGATTTTAGCAGCCAGAAACTGAATAAAAAGATGGTCTCAAAGGATATAATGCATATAGACTTCTCAGTTTAGGCTATAATCAGAGGCATATCTGACCAGATAGGGGCTCATGGACATTCATTATGTTGCTTCAAATTTAATTAGCTGATTATGAGCAGTGGAGAAGATGCACGTAAATTGTCTGATTAAGTAAAAGAAGCCAAAGGTGACTTTAAAAGTAAGTTTTGTTGTCAGATGCAAACACTGGATTCATTCTGTTTCGTACTGATGTCGGAAATTTGCAAAGAAAATGTGAATCGACAAGTTAAAGACTAATGACAACAGAAAGTGAAATAAAACTCAACCAGTAAGGAAAATAGTTCTCATCAAACCCTATTAGTGTGCCTCTCTAAAATATATAAGCAGTGAGTGACTGGCAGCCGGAATAGAGCCTGCCAATTGCATGAGTAGTTTGCTTAATGTTTATGTCTCCCTTAACAGCCTTTTTCATTAGAGGTAAGTGTGGCGCATTGGAAGGTCATCGAAGTGTTTAAGACATACAGCAGTTAAACAATCCTTTATGCACTGAGAGTGTGTAAACAACATCCCAGCTACAAATGACCTTACGACTGCTTTTAGCAGTGAAGAAGCTGAAATTCTCAGTAATAAATATGTAAATACAAATGTTTGATGACTACATCTGCGTGTGCTTTTAACTTCATGCTAAAGGGAACTCGCTGGAGATTCAGACCTCTGCAGGGAAGGAAACAGTGCAGATCTTTTTATACGCTGCAATCTATTAACTTACTTAAATGTGTCATACTGTCTCATATGGAAACATCCCATAGGAATACTTTATATTGTAATATAAAAGGTGTCTGTCAGGATTACTGCCTTTGCAGTGCAGGTGAAGGGATTATTGTTTGTGGGACATATACTAAATGCTGTTAATTAAACAGTAGAAGATATTATCAGATTTTTGTTGGAGATGCTGCTCCCATTTACAGACCTTGACGCTAGAGTTCCTGCACCTCTTTTCAATTCATTGGTTTGTTTCTCTCTTTCTGCTTTCACAGTAAAATATTCCTACACAGCAGCGATGGAGAACACAGATAAGAATTAAGCAACGAAAGATATATGAAGTCTTTTAGTTCACCGTCAGCTCATATTATTTTATCAGTGTTTACTCATCTTTATACATCTTCTCCAGGGATTATGCAAAGTCCGTAATATGCGTCTAAAGGCCAAAAAAACCTTTTAGTTGACTTCGAATAATACGAATAGTTTTAAGACTGCATTTTTAACTGGTCTCTGTCAGATATAAACTGAGAGTCCACTTTGTCTAAAGTCATCAGACTGAAGAGCTCAAGATTTTTTTTTTTTGTTGTTTAAATTAGCTTTAACTTCTATAATGTTCCTATTATTCATCATCACCATGTCACAGTACCTCCAGCGTGAAGGTGTGCAGAGTTTAGACAGCCACGGGGGCTTCATAGTTAAACCAGACACTGGGTACAAGATTTTAATCTGAATTATTGACATCATTTAATTTCAAATACATCGTTCAGTACATCATTCAGAAAACCTTTAGAAACAAGTGCAAGGAAAATAGTTATGTGTATTTGACATGTAGTCATGAACATCCAAAGTTGCCTAAAAAAAACCCCCCAAAACAAAACAAAATGCAGTTATAAAAGAACAAGCACACACTTGGAGCCCAAGCCTGTATTCTGCTGTAATGTGCTGCAAAACATTTACCAGCGACGGCAGCTTGCCAGTTTACTGTTGCTAAAGAGTTCAAGCTCATTAAACTATGCAGGTGAGCTTTTACCGGTGGAATGTTTTTCACCCTGCAGGAAAATTTCAGTGGAATTTTACATCAGGTTTTGCAGCCTGTCACTGAAATAGTCGATCTATCTTCTTTTCACAATTGTTTTTTCTTAGTCTTTGATGCACGCCCACGTGATTTTGATGCCCTTTAGTTCATTATCCAGCTGAAAGACAATCAATCCCAGCTAGAGAAGGCAAGGCAGGTTTATTTGTATAGCACATTTCAGCAACAAGATAATTCAAGATGCTTTACGTAATAAAAATATGAAAAGTGAAGACAAAAAAAAGAGGTACGGTGTAGTGGCAGAATAATGAAAAGGTAGACTTGAGCTGGAGCTACATTTTAGTACTGAAATTAACATTTTTTAAATCTAAATTCAGAATGTTTTAAATAATTCAGTCAAAGGCAGCTGTAAACAAATGGGTTTTTAACCTTGATTTAAAGGAACCGAGGGTTACAGCATTCCTGCAGTTTTCTGGATGTTTTTTCCAGATCTGTGGAGCACAAAAGCTGAATGCTGCTTCTCCATGTTTGGTTCTGATTCTGGGGACACAGACCAGACCTGAACCTGAGAAGACCTGAGAGGTCTGGATGTTTGACATGGCAACAAGTTTTTGATGTATTTTGGTCCTAAAACATTCAGCGATTTATGAACTAACAAACGTATTTTAAAGTCTTTTCTCTGAGGTTCAGGGAACCAGTGAAAGGACCTCAGAACTGGACTGATGTGGTCCACTTTCTTAGTTCTAGAGAACTCGGGCAGCAGCGTTCTGGATCAGCTGTTGCTGTCTGATTGACTTTTTAGGCCGAACTGTGAAGACACTGATAAACACATGGATGAGTTTCTCAAGGTCCTGCTGACACATTGGTACTTTTATCTTAAAGATGTTCTTCAGGTGATAGAAGGCCGACTGTATTTGTTTTAAAGCGTCTCTTAAAGGTTCAGCTCTGAGTCCATGACTACACCTAGATGTGGGGCCTTATCAGTGGTTTGTAGCCGTCCCTGCCCTTTAAGTAAGACTCAAACCCGTCAAGTACAGTGCCAGAAAGTCCGACCCAATTCTCCAATTGCTCCAGCAATATCCAATGGTCAACGGTGTCAAATGTGCTGAGGTCTAAAAATACCAGCTCTGTGGTTCTTCCACAGTCTGTATTTATGTAGATGTCATTGAACACCTTGACAAGGGCAGTCTCAGTGCTGTGGTGAGCACAAAAACCGGACTGGAAGACGTCAAAGCGGTTAATCAGAGTTAAGAAGGTGCTGTTGAAACACAGCTTTTTCAATAACCTTACTGATGAATGGAAGATTTGAGATGGGCCTGTAACTTAGCATTACAAGCTTGTCCAGATTGCTCTTTTTCAACAGTGGTTTGATGACTGCTGTCCTCAAGGTCTTGGGGAAAGCACCTGACGAAAAGGATGAGTTTCCTATTTGAATCAGTTCAGATGCCATGACGGGTAAAATGTTCTTGAAGAAAGCTGTGAGTATAATATTGAGACAACAGGAGGATGAGTTTAGCCGATTCATAATTTCCTCCAGGTTTTTGTAGTTGATTGGGTACAATTGTGTCATTTACTGACTGTACTGACTGTTTTCTCAGTACAAAAGTCAGCACTTTCATTGCAGGCCTTAGTGAAGTGGAGTTCAGACGTTACGGACGCAGGAGGGTTTGTTAACCTGTCCACAGAACACATTTCATTCTAAATTTCACTCCAAATTCCTTTTATAACCTTCAAATTTTATTATAGTCTTAAAATATGTATATAGTACCTCCAGTGTTCCAGAGCCAGGAAAAACCTATCCAGGCACAGAAGGCTAGATGAAGTAAAGCTTATATTACGTGTGTGAGCCCCCTGAACTCTATAATACAAGTTTGCAATGATCCCCTGTTCCCACGGGAGCATTTTGATTGAAATTGCTCTGCTGTGCATCCCAATGCAGACTGGCACATTCAGATCTCTGCTCTTCTCCTCACTGGCAAAACTAGGACCGATGCACTCTCTTTTTGTTTTTTTTCTAATAGATGTGTCTTATGTGGTGGCAACATCACTACCAGGAACAAAATGACAAGCAGGATGTCTTGAAATCTGACATTTTTCGCTTTGTCCTCTGCCAACATTGGCAGAGCATGTTGGACTCAATGTGACAGGAGCATAACTCTAACTTTTGATTATGTGAAACAGTGTGTGGGGTTTTCAGTAACTGATGGTGTCGGGAAGCTTGTGTTGTGGGTAGCCTGAAGGTCTCCAGTACATACTCCACATGCTCTTTATTTTTTCTATATGTAAGCCTTTATGCAAGCTTGGCCGAGCCCCTGCCTCGCAGAATCAGAGCTGTTTAACCACAACTCTTCCCGAACAACCAGTCTTTCAGCTCACTCTTCAAATAACTCACAAACTCCACATTATTAAACCACAATAACAGGCTGTTAACTGTTACATAAAAGTACTCAAGGTGCAGACTCAGAAATGAGAATATTTTTGTGTACAAAGCCACGTCATCCAGTTAAA
Organism: Xenentodon cancila; assembly: GCA_014839995.1. Taxonomy (NCBI): domain Eukaryota; kingdom Metazoa; phylum Chordata; class Actinopteri; order Beloniformes; family Belonidae; genus Xenentodon; species Xenentodon cancila. The sequence continues at coordinate 14,001,855 of CM026209.1, read as the reverse complement.
TATTTAGGTTTGCATTACTAATGAACTGATCTCGTTAATACAGTTCAGGATAGTCATTACACTTCATAGGTTATCAGTATATCACATCCTAGATATTTTCTTAATCTTTTTTCTGAGTGTTTGAGGTTTGTAGTAGTTCATCCTGTCCATACTGACCTTTTAAAGGTCCATTATGTCAAGTGATTATTGAGTGGGGCAAGACTCTTGTTTTGTCTGTAGCAAACTTGTCCAAACAGTTACTAGGTATACCACACTTTAAAATACAGTTTGCAAATTAACAAAATGTTCGACCATACAGATTGTAGTACTAATGCAGCCCATCGTGAATTACATTTTTACTTTGGAGTTAGAAGCATGGGTGAATTTCTTGGATTTATAGTCTGTTGTGGCAATAATCTAAGTGGGATGGGGGGGCGGGGGGGCTTTTGAATACAATAAATGTACAGTAAAAAGGCTTCTCTTTAGGGAAGAGTCTCCTCATCTGAACCCTTGATTCCACAAACATTATGTTTTACAATCAGCTACATAGAGGGAAAACTGTCAGGCCAGTTACCTTCTGTTCTCTTGTTTAGTCACCCTCCAGAGGTTTCCGAGGCTTTCTCACCACCTGCTTCATCTGCTGTTAAGCAAATGCAGCCAGGTCAAAAAGTGAAGGCTGATGAGCTCTAAATTGTGTGTAGCCAGAGCACTGTCTGGAAAACTGTCCAGTTTGGTTAAAGGCCTGGTGTGCAGCTGTGGGTGATTAGCTGGGCCAGATCAAACTACCACTCATCCGTCCATGCAGTATGCAGAGTCACTGTATCCTGCTAAAACCAAGTATCCATACACTTCCTATTTATAGTCTGGCGTTTATTGCGCTCTTGTAAGTTGAAATCTCACTACACAATGTAGAATGACGTTCTCTATTAAAATAAAATGACTCAGGTTTAGGACTTATCCAACACAGGAAAAGCAAGCCAGTATTTCATGTTTCCCAGCACAACCCAACCTCTTCCAGTCGGTTCCCCACCCCTAACACCCCCCAGCAAGTCATTAATAAACCACCTTGCATACTTTCAGCATTCCTCAGCAACACCCAGCTAGTGAATTACCTGCCCTGCCGATAAGTCCCACTCTCAACATCTTCCTTCCAGCTTCACTTTACTATCAGAAATCTGCAATTTAGCAGATTTCTCTAAACTCTCTGGGATCCTGTACAACAGAGCCAGGCAACCTCAATGCTGCCCTGCGACAACTTTCCCAAAACAAAATCCATTTCACTCTTAAAACAGCTCACAGAGCCTATATCATGAACTAACGACAAAATCATGGTCTATTTGAATCTTCATCTCTCAACCTTAACACTTGAAGTACTCATAATATAACGTATGGTGTTTTTTGCACACTCTGCTCCAATCTTTTCTGACTACATTCAAAAAATTTCATTATAGTGCCATGCCCTATGGGACTGTAAGCAGTTTTCAGATAGTTTAACTGTAAGATAACATTATTAAATTAAATTATTATTAAAGATTAAAAAAGAAATGTCAAGATCTCTGCAAATGCTTGTGATCAAATGCAAGTGATCACTGCAGCAAAAGCAATGATCACTTTGTCCAACATTTATTGTGTCCTTGATTTTGTTGCACTTCATGAAAGCCCGTAATTTTGTTTTATTTTATTTATTTATTTTTCAGTAACTCACAGACTTTATTTTAATATTGTGGTCACGTTTTGAATTGCACTGCAGGTGGATCAGCAATCCTAACTAGGATTTTATGTATCTTTTATGTTATCAGCTGAATTTAAGCTAGAGGGTTAGGGGAAACAGAAAAAAAAAAAACATAGTTCAAATGCATATGCATCTTTGATAGAGCACAGAAACCTCATCTGTGTGAGCAGGACTGATGGTCAACAGAAAGTCTGCGGTCACTTCTTCCATCGGAGAGGAGAAACCAGTGATTTCCATGGAGACACAGGGAGCAAGAGAGAGTAGAGGCGTGTGCGGATAAAGAAATAGAGGGAGGTGTGTGTATGTAGGGGTGGGATGATAAATGAGTCTACACCATTCTGTCATTCGTACTTTGGCATCCAGTCCAAAACACAATTTAGTGTAAAATATTAAGGTAGGCCCTTCAGATGACAAAGTTTAATGCTGATGTATGAATAGACAGAGAGCATCCTTTGCTGTTATTGAACAGCGAGGGGTAAGGTACTCTTCTGAAAGGGCAATTAATTAGTGGGCACAAAAGCACAGCAGAGGGTGGAAACTAAAATAGGACAAACATACTGTGGTGTTATATGTAACAGCAAAATGTGGCTCATTTAAGATCCGTTATGATGGTTGGTAAGACAAAAACGCGACTCGTGAGGTCTAAGGCAGGGAGGTGAATTTGGGTCTAGACACGTAAGCGCTTGTAGGAGAAAGAAACCCGTCCTTCAATGTTGTTATTTAATAAAAAATTCACATGGCTAACTGTACACTGTGCTACTTTTATGACCCACTTTGTTTAAAATCATTTTCAAAAGTAATGTGTTACATTTGATGCCAGTTCTGCAGTAATTTATTTATTTACACACACACACACACACACACACACACACACACACACACACACACACACACACACACACACACACACATATATATATATATATATATACATATATATATATATATATATATATATATATATATATATATATATAGGGTGGAGGTTTTATGTGCTATTTCTGCAAAGATGTTTAACATTTTAAGGCCACTTTAAAGAGCAGGACTTTCTTTTATAACCACTTTTGCTCATGACTTTCATTACTGATAGCATTAATGTCAGAATGAAAAATAGACTATGATCAGAAAGATTTTTTTTTTTTTTGATATGCTTATTCAGTTTCATTTTTTAAAGAGCTGGATGGGTCTGGAGTCCTAAATCCTAAATGCTGATTGAACATCATCACTAAAAAGTTGTTTAGTTTAACCTGTCAAAAAGACAGGGGACAAATGATCCAACTTATGTAACTAAAACGCCCAGACAGTTCCCAAAATAACACTGTTTCTAGTTCTAAGAAAAAAGTAATGGTGCTATCAGCCATTTGCACCTGAATCATCCTTTTATAATTGGAGAGATAGCGTGACAGCTGCTTTTAACTGCCAGGGTGAGAGAAATTTCTTTATGGATTATAGGATTCAGTGCAGCTGTGCAGTTTTGGCTGTCACATACTGTTACGTAAGGTAAAAAAAAAAAAAAAAAAAAAAAATATAAATGAAATCATCTATCCATGTAATAGCTAATTGCATTTTTTTTTTAAATTATTACAATCACACAAGATTTTCTTACATGGAAAACGCTTGCTCAGATCACAACTTTTGAGATTAGTCATAGTCCAAATTTAGATGGGCTCTACACGCACATGCATTTTATTCCAGGGAAGAGTTAGAAACTCCAGGTCAACCAATCAGTCATTTCATCTTTGCAACATTCACAACAAACCACTGAAACCTGTAGTCACCACAATTATTGGTTTGGAACAATAATCACTAAGCAGCATTTAAAGGAAGCAAAACAAAGAGAACAAAGAGAATAGTCTAGAAGTAAGTTCAGACTGTACCCACTCATTATGCAAGTTATTTGTCCTCAAGACACAGATGTCAGGCTTCAAGGCATAGCCCCATATCTGCGTGTGTGTGAACCTGAGCAACTTAGGCGATCCCAGATAATAATACTTCCAACGGAAGATTCCAAAGTAGGAACTTGGCATGATGGGTGTATTTATTTCATTTCATCATTTTATACCACAAAGCTACAGACTACACTTTTTTTTTTTCAGGGTCTCAGATATATTCTTCCTGACAACGTGTAATCTCTCTCGCTCACTCTATTTTTTAAATTATCCTCAGCAGTCAGTGGTTTTCTTAAGTGTACATATCTGATTAGTTACATCAAAACTTCTGAGTGAGTTCTTGTCACCTTTTTCATGTGGAAATATTCTCGCTTTCACTATTAAATAGTGTTAATAAGTTTTACTGTCTTTCTCAATTATTTTATTTCAACTACATATCTTGCTCAAATATGATGAGTCACTATTATCCTACCCTGTAAATGATATACTTGACACTTTTTAACCCAATTTTCATAGATTGGCGATATCCTTTGTTGCATTGTTTGCTTGATGCAGATCAATACTTTGTTCTGAAACAGAGCAACATCGTTATCTAACCACAGGATGTTTTTTGTTTTTTTGATATGATAGTTTAGGAAATAAGAATCTCCTCACTGTGTCAATTAAAGTTTGTTGGCTAGATATTGTGTGAGTTTCAGTTCTGGCTCAAATAAAGTCTCCTGCAGATGAACAGTTTATTTAAGTTTAAATTAGATAAAAAATATAATAATAATAATATAATAATTTTAAAAAACTGTTGCCTTCATAGGGTGATATAATCTTTTGGTACAATACATTGTGACATTGTCACCTGAGGGAAATGTGTTGTGGACTCATGCTGGGAACACTAAAGCCTTCGAGTTACAACAGCTACGAAAAAGAAAGAAACATATTTTAAATGCTTCAGAATATTGCACACACCCAACAAGCACAATAATAAAGGTAATAGTCATGAAAAATGTTCCACACACCTCACAAGACAATTTTTAAAAAATCAATGCTCACTCAACATATTGTACATACCCCCCAGAGACACCACAAAACCATAAACAATTCCTTCAGCATCATGCAGTTTTTAAATGTTTACTTGAGCAATTTTTAAAATGGTTTAGGAGATGTGGTCAATCAACTGAAACCCTCTGAGCTAGCCGAAGATCACACTGTTCTTTAAGGGGTTTGTTATTGCTTCTTCTTCCCCAACAAGCCTCATAATCTTGTGGACCAGACCGACCAGTTTGGTTGGCTTCCAAGGAGGAAGATTTCAATACCAGACTGTCAAGCTATACCTGATCAAACTCTACAGCACACTCTGGTAGAATAAAAACATGATCCTTTGCTCCACACTTGTACACCCTGAGTCTGCTGGAGATGAGCACACAAACTGTTCACATGAACCTTCCAGCTGAGGGTGTTATGCAAGTGCACCCCAGGTGCTTGTATATGCACTCCTGTTCATTATGGATGTCATATATTACTGTGATATGCCACAGATTTGGAGGCAAAAATGTATCTTTAGACTTTAAGTCATTTAAAACAGAATTTTTGTCATTGCATTGCTGAGTTTTTCCTATTTAAAGGCAACAGCTAAATGATGTCGCATTTTGTGTGCAGCAAACTAATAATAGCCGTCTGAAAAATTAAAAATGTAGTTCCCTGTGTAACTGTTTGAGCGTTTCATTCTTATTTTGTTTTATGTAAACGGTATAAGCACGGCAAATCTAGTGACAAAGCTTTACTACGAAAATTCGTAAATGAATATAATGAAACAAAAGCTTCATGTAAAATATTTTCACATTATAAAAAATTTTGTGACACTCAAGTTGCAGTTATGATGATTCAGTGCATTTTACGGTAAAGAGCATAATAAAATAAACACTTTAGTGTATTGTATGTCTACTATAATATGTGTATCTTTTATCTTTTATTAAGTCTGCAACCAAATTAAAATTGTTGAGATGGGTGTTTCTATCTCTAAAAGCACTCCACTAGTATGGCTGAAATGTGCAAGTCTTTAATTAACTGAATTTTTTATTATTATAATTTTTGATTTTGTCTTTTTTTTTTTGTTGTTGTTGCATATTTTTTAAATTTTGTGCTTCCCTCTTCTGCTTTTCTGCCATTTACAATGGTGTTTTAAATTCTTTGGTCATTGTTTTGTTTTGTTGTTTCTTAAATGTGCTGAACTAAGTGGTACATTTAAGACCATCCCGTCGGATCAGATTCCTGGGAGACTTGGAGCCACGTAAGGCATCAACACAAAGGAAGCTCTCTCTGAGTAAGGCACCCTGGAAGAGCAGGTTTTAAGTTTGCATGTAAACACCTTACCATGATCGCTGCTAAACATAAAAATAAATAAATACATAACATACAATTCTTTCTAAGTGATCAAAATTCGCTTCCCTAAGCAGTTGCTTAGACATTGGAAGATGATGATTCCCCCAATTGCAAATGGACATATGCTGGGGAAAAAAAATAAAAAATCTTTTTCATTATTTTGCTTTGAGGACAGAACTGGAACAGACTAAATGGAATCCTCCTCCATTTCTTGGCCGCATAAATGCATTTCTGGAAATGAAGAAAATAAATAACTAAGAAATAAGTCGATCTAATTATCAATTGGCTCAGCAACCATGCTGATTTATCCCTTCAGAACTGTGCCCAATAAACCAGACTATTAAGCTGAAAAAATAAAATAAACAGAACAGAACAGAATTTAAGTTGCACACTAACTTCCTGTCCACTTGGTGATTTTTTATTTTTTTTATGGCAACAGTCCAGCTGAGACAACTGAGCAGGATCTACAAAGATCGCTTTGGAGACCTTTGTAGTAATTGAACTCTGTCTTCTCTGCGAAGAAAGACAGAAGAAATTAAAGTTGTGGCTTTTAGTTTTCTCAACCATCTCTTTTTTATTCATTAATTTTTATTCTGCCTGATGGAATGCATATTAATGGTCCATTTTCATAGGCACTAAAACCGGGGTGGGAGTGGGGGCATTATGTACTTTGTCCATCCTTATAGCGATTATGGGATCATTATCTTTGAATATGAGGGAAAAAATCAATAAGAATGAAATTACTCATGATAAGCAAGTCATTTTTTTCTGGGAATTTGTTTTCAGCTGACTTACAATGAGTTCAGTGCCGTACAATTAACTTTTTAGAGCAAGATGTACAGTTAAGCCTTTATTTTATGTTTACACACTGTATGCACACAAGCATATGCAGGTAAAAAAAAAAAAAAAAAGAATTTTAAATGCAGACTTTTGTGTTAAATTTTAATTTCAAAGGTAGTGGGGTTCAGAAACTACAGTCTTAATCCGTAATATGTGTAACCTTTATTTGAAAGTACTTGGACAATTAACTCAAAACCATTTTTATGGATGGTTTGGTCATTTGCGTCAGACAGGTATTGGTTTCAAGTGTGAACATTTCAAAGCTGTTTTGAAACCACAGCAAGCGGTTAAAGGAGCTCTCAGTTCAACTAGAAGAGGCATCCTTGCACTGAATAAATGAAATGAAATATAGCAGCATGGGACACTGATCAGGATCCAAGAAGATTGCAGGCCTTTTGTTAATTATTTACATTTGTTAACCTCAATAAACATTTTGAAATATAGCTCATAAATTTCTGCATTGACACACAGAGCTTGTCCACCAGGAGATGGTACGTCTGTGGCGAGATGTGTACAATTACCACCTGAATTTTCTTGAACAACGTTATTGACCCTTTAAACAGAGATGTTTTGTTAGGAGCATCAAAGGTATATAAGTTACAGTATTGCATTTACAGACACAATCATATTCCCAATTGTAATCCTAAAAAGGTAATCCTGTGTTGTGACAGCACATGTTCATTTTTAATGTCTCACTGTCACGTAAGGTTGCTTTCAGTATATTTTGTTTTCTTTTTTCCGAGGTGATGTAATTTCTGGATTCATCTGCAGAAAACAGGACCAACCTGACAGAAAGTGCAATGATTATGAAGTCCGCTTCAAGTGCCAACATCCTTATCACGGTGATACAGCTGCTACATTAATAAAACATACACATCCAATGTTGCAAACCAAATTTTCCCTCACCCTCCACTAATTATCTGCACCCATTTAAAACAGCCATCCTAATTCTCTGCAGTGTGCTGGACCAAGTGGTACGATTAAGACCAGCCCGGTGGAACAGGTGCCTGGGAGACTCTGAAAAAGCTGAGAGAAGAAAACCCAGGAGGAGGACAGAACATCGACGTTGTTGCCACTGGCACACTGACCCCAGCCCTCAACTCAGGGGAGATCTTCTTTTTGTAAGTGTTTGTAGAAGAAATCTATTTTTTTTCTTTTACAGTTTTAGTATGGTAAACATAACACCCTTAAGAACTTTTTTCTCACCATAATTTGGTGTCACTTTTAGCTACAGTCCAACTAAGGGATTTGGTTGCCGCAATAGGGACCAGAAGTGTGACGGCTCCTGCAGGGACTACAAAGTTCACTTTAAATGCCCCTATGTGACTGAACCCTTACTCCCCAGCAATGAGTAGCAAGGGAGAGAGAATATTCATATAATAATTAAACTTGTTTCTACCAATGTATATGCCAGTTTCTTTATGTATGAATTCTAGTAACAGAGGCGTTGAAGGATATGCCTATTTCAGTACTCACGCAGATGTTTCTAATCTTAACAATAGCTCTGAATATTCAAAAGTCCCATGAAGATGAAGAATGCAGTTTCCCTAATGTGTAACAGATGAACTGACCCATAAATAAAGCACCTTGAAAATAAATATTCAAACCCACTTTAAAAGTTCAAAAACTGGTACATGGTTATGTGGCTGAAAATAATGAGGTACCTAAATATCTAAGATGTTGCCTGGTTTAAATTCCACATAAACATTTGTTAGAAAGTAACAGGGCATTTGCCAGTGAACTGACTCAATGATTTATGAAACTGGTTCACTTTCCATCGTTGTTATTTCTGTTGACTGGCTTGTTTTGTGTATTAAATTGGGCATGCCGTGCATTTCTGTGTTTTTGGAAATATCTTAAGTCTTGCGATGATGAATTCTTACCTTAGAAGTCACTATGAGCTCAAAAAGCAGGTGTATGATTGTTTGGATAAATTATAAATGCAAAACTATTGTAGAAGTACCTTTGATAAAACAAAAATGGCAGAAAATCTAATGTCTACTTAAAAAAAAAACAAAAAAAAAACCACATACTTAGTTTAGTCTTGATTTTTGGTTTTAAATGAGTGCCTTGACAAGTATCTTTACATATTGTGCAGTTGGCCTTGCTGCAGCATCGCAGTGGCTCGCTGTCTACAACACCAGACCCTGCAAGAACTTGAAATCAAACCATCATTGTTGACACCTTTTCCAATGTGGGTAAACAGGCAGCAACCAAATAAACTATTAAAACCAAATTCCATTTGGTCAATACATTCATAGATGTCTTACGATTCACAGAATACTGGTTTATTGAAGTGGTATTATGTAACATACTTTTCAGGACTTCTGAGAATCAGGGTCATGCGGACGAGTGATGTTTCGTCACCATGTGAAATAAATCTAAACTTTCACATTTCAAAGAGGTTTGTGTAAATCCTGAGTTAGATACAATATATTTATACTTATACCATTTCACATCAGTTGGTTGCATGGACTCAGTCCTTTTTGTGAGATGGTGTTACAACATAGCCATGGGTGATGGGCTTGTTTTGCAGCCATAGTACCTGGGGAGTCATCGAGTCAACATTCATTCACCATTTACTCTGAAGTCAGATTGTGAGTCTGTTTGACTGCAAAAGTTAGGCAGAAATTGCAAAATGCATCAAATAAAAGCAGAATATCTCAAAAAGAACAGTAATAAGGTGCAGGATTCGTCCACCTCAACCTGACTGAAATGTAAGTGAGTTGTGCCTGAATGCTTCATAATCTGTGTCATTTAATGCCTCTATTACTCACTGAAGTGAAGCAAAATTGTAAAGAAATGTGGGATAACATTTTCCAAAAACACTGTGAGAGACTGATTGCATCATATAAAAACAGTTTACCTCATACAGGTAGTTTTATTAAATTGTAATTCTTGCATTTCAGCTGGTTAAAAAACAACAACACATGGTTGGAGGTTTGTGTCTGTTATTCTTTAGTGGTTCCTTGAAAGCCAATTTATCTGCTTTTCCACATAAAACAATGCAGATGTCAAGAGGTCAGGTGTTGGGGTTTTATGGAAAAGACCAGCCCTGATGGTGTCAGGTTTTGGAGGCTTTCAAATTTTCACAACACCTATATTTCCCCAAGCAAATGTTCTTTATTTTTCTTTGTTTGTTAAAAGGTTTCTCATAATCTTTTTCATAACTGTGTGAAAGCTGAAACTACACCCCTGCACTGACTCCTGCAGTGCAGACAGAATTTTCTCTCACTCTTACATTTAAAAGCAGTCTTATATCCGCATCATCCTATATCTGCAATTGCATTTGCAAATAGTGTGAAGATAATTTGTTGTCACCAAGTCAAATTCAATTCAAGTTAATTGAGATCAAAGGATCAATATGGCTACCAAAAACTTAACCAGAAACGGAGATCAAGATCTGTCTTGCAAGAAGCCAAAAGGGCCGAAGCACACATTACATGGGCCAAAAACAACATTTTAGTTATCATACAATACAAATGGGACAATAAAACACATAGAAAATAAAACAAGAAACAATAAAAGTAGTGAACACAATCAAAAAGACAAGCACGTTTTCACGTTCCCCGCTATTTAAAATTGATCCACAAACTTTCAAAGAACTAAGATCAAGCAGTTTTAGTTCATTCTGGAGAATATTCCTTGCTGAGGATGCAGCATAACTGAATGCTGAATGCCGAACGGACAGTTGGAGAGCACCACAGGAATGTAAGGCGTAGTTGCTTTTGGGTCTTTCAAGATATGTACAGAAATAAAGGGGATCTAAGTCAAATATTGTTTTATAAATTGCTGTTTGCCAGTTTATAGTTTTCTTTGCTTGTAAAGGTGATAAGTTAGTTTGGACATAGAAGGTATAAAGATGAGTTAGAGAACAACAGCTAGTAACAAAGCCCAAACCACTGTGATACGAAATGTGTAGTGACCAACCATTAGTGAATGGTGTAGTGATCAAACATTGGATTGGAACATACTCATACATGTATTGCGATTCATTACTGGCTATGGTAATCTACTCCCTGTTAAAATGTAGGCTGAAAATGATTTGTTCTCAAGAAACTTACTTAGGATCATTTAGATTCTCTGATCCATCAGGTTTATCTTTCACGCACTCTTAAAAGAAAGAAAGTTCCAACTGTTCATGTAAAGGAAAGATCTTGGTTCCAATGTGGCTGTAGAGAACTGGACCAGCTTTTTCACTACAGAGATAGAACCGGAGTTTGTGCAGCTGGTCCACATGTGCTTTGTGGACTTGAACAATTTAGCCGTGTTCCTTGGAGTCATTTGCGGAGGGAGGAGTTTGGCGTTCTGGATTGGTTGCTATGAGCTATTAGGTCCCTATGCAGTTTGGTTTAATTTGGTTGGCATTGCCGGTAGTCTGGCAGATCTGTTTCCATTTAGAGTGGGACTGTCAGGGCTGGTCTTTGTCATTGATTGGATAGAATTTGTCCAGACTGGGTTCGGTTTGGTGGCCTCAGGATTATGTCTCTGCTTTTTACAAATGATGTGAACCTGTTGGGCTCATCTTGTGTGATCTTCAGCTCTCACTGAAGCAGTTAATAGCCAAATGCGAAGAGGTGGGGATGAGAATCAGCATCTATGGCCATGAATTGTGGGCTGTGACTGAAAGAGTGCGATCATGGATAGCGGGAAGGAGTTTTGTCCATAGGGTGGCTGGACTCTCCCCTGGAGACAGGGAGGGGCTCTGAGTTGAGTCCCTGCTCCTCCACATTTGTAGAAGCCTGTTGAAGCACTTCAGGCATCTTATTAAGATGGTTAAAAACAATTAAAAAAAGCAAAATAACCTAACACTGAAAAAAATGGTCTCAAGGAAAATCTGAGCGCTTCCATTACCAGTTTTTGTGTAGGAGAAATGTATGTGAAGAATGTTGGACAACTAACCTTATGTCTGACCATTATACTTGTACTTGTAAAAAAAACTAACTGGAATGTGGGACTATGAAAAAAAATGCACATTTTTGGAAAACAGGACAGGTAGGTCGAGAGTCCCTAATACAATATATAAAGGCAGAGATTCACACAAAGTCATTGGTCTCCCAGCAGGTCCTGTAGGTGAGTCTCATTAAAAATACAATATTGTCAACATCCTTTTCTTATTTTTCATTTTTTGCCTTTTTAACCAGCAAGAGAAGACATTTGAAAAACCTTCCGCATCATGATCAGACTGGTAATATCTGGTTTAAAGGTTTCATTTTCAAATGTCAAACAGGAAGATAAAAATTCTGAAATATTTGTTAAAACATCTTTTTGCAGCATGTGATATATTCTGTGGTTAAAACCTTTTTAATTAATTCTTTTTCCAGTAGTCTCATTATTGTAGCAGTGATGGGCTTTTGGTTGGTTCAACTCAGCAACTCTACTAACTACTGAAGTTTGAATTTTGAAAATGTATCTTCTAGCATAGTACACAAGCATAAGAAATCTTTTTCTTTTTTTTTATTTTGATCATATTTTTCAGATTCATTTGGACAAACTAAAGAATTTGGTAAGACCTTTCGTCTTTTGCAGTTCAAGTGAAACCATTTACTCTCCCGTTTTTATACATAAAGGTCAACATATTTGTGTCACTTTTTGCACTTGTTCAAATCACAATGTCTGGTCTCACTGCAGCTGAGGCACGAGATGCAGTTTTTAGGCAAGTAATTCACAAGTCTGAATAATTGTAATGTTTTTCATTTAGTGATATATTCTGTGTTTCAAGGAATCGATTAATATTACTCATGACAAAGCATATTATAAGACAACAGTGCTTTTTTATTTTGAGGGGTGATGTAAATTGGGGATTCGTCTCACTTAAAAAGCCAGTCTCCCTATTGTGGCAGTATACGTACTACATTCAGGCCCGAACCGGCCTTTGGGAGCAGCAGGACAATTCCCGGTGGCCTGGGCTCTTAAGTGGCCTGACTGGTCTGTTTGTCCAAAAACCATCAAAACATAGCAAACTACATTGGTGCGGCTGACTGGCCTGCAGAAACTGGCGCCAACAAATGAAATGATTGGTGTTCGTTGTCCCTAGTATTGGTCAAAATGACAAAGTCAAGTTTTCTTTTCAAATAGATCAACACGAAAGCGTGTGGAGGCAAGACTGAGAGGCAGAGGAGGCTAGAGGCATTGGTCGTAATGGAGTCCAACAAAAATAGAGGAACAGGGAATTGGATGTTCCTGGTGTAACGTGGATAAAATTAGACATTTAGTTAATGATATGCGTTTTGTTAAACTGACAGGTTGATATTTTAATATCAACCTATCAACCTTTGCTCTACCAGTCTGTCCACATACCAGTACATTGAATACATCTGTTCCCGTCCAACACGGAAATAGTTGCAATAGTTGCGTTTGATAATTGTTTGGAATCTTTTTATTTAAGAAGAAAAAGTCCAAATTCTCCAATTGCTGCTTCTTAAATATAAATATTTTTTCTGGTTTCTTTACTCTAGGCCAATAAATTGAATATTTGGGGACTGTTGGTTGGTACAAAATAAGACATTTGAGGATGTCTTGTTGACTTTATAGACCAAAAGCCAAACAGATTGTTTATTTTTATTTACTTTTTGTATCAGTAGCAGCTAAATATCTTTAGCAAAGTTGATTAAAAGATGTTATTTTCAATCAATGAGTAGGGGTGGCCTGAGTGAGTGTGCAGAATGACTCCCGGCCATACGTTTTGGCCCTGACTACGTTGATACTACATACAGATGCAGTGTAAGTACAAATGCACATATCCTTTGCTTCTTGTGTAAACCTATTACATCAGTCATACCAGTTCTCTTTCTTTACTAACTGCAGTGTGCTGGACTAAGGTACAAGACAACCCTAGGGGATCAGGTGACTACGAGACTTTGAGAAGCCTGAGGCGAGAAAACCCAGGAGAACGCTCAGAACAGTGGCGCCGTTACCACTGACACACTGACTCCAGCCCTCAACACAGGGTAGAACGTCTATGTGTAAGTGTTTAGGAATGTCATTTTTCAGGTGCAGTCCAACAAAGAGATTAAACTATCTAACACCAGATCTCTGAAAGTGGAAGAGCTGAAAAGGATCCGACCATCTTTGAAGACACCTGTTCTTATTTGACTAAATCTGCTCAAGAGAGTATGGTTGATTAACTTGCTTTCTTTTAATCTTTTTTTTCTTCTGTCATATCTGTCATGAAATCAATCTTTTTTTTTACTATTGTGAGAAAACAAATGAAAGTGTAAATACACTCTCAATTAAAGAAACAAATCAGTTTTGATCATTAAGTTTGATCATAAGTTTATATCCACCCTTTCAAAAAAGACACGTGATTATGGGAAGAACTTCTGTACATACCCATTAGATCTAAAAAAAGAATACCTGAAAATTAAAGAAACAAGGTACCTGATTGAAATATAAGCACGCAGGCTGAGTATAATTTAATGCCAGCAATCATCGCTGAACTAAAGAAAGGTTTTAATGGAATATTGGTCAAAATGTCCCTCCAAAAATGTGAAAGGTTGATAACATCATACAGAAAGTGTTCAACTCCACTTCTGCTACCAAAAGTGGTTTTATTGAATCTTGGGTTGTACTTCGTTTTTCACACACTGCTTCTGCATTTCAGTTTAAACCTAAATAAATATGACACACTGTAATATGTCATGTTTTTGGTCATCTGAGGTCGTGTATATTTAAATTCAAGACCAAGTGAAAATAATAATGATTATTATTATTATAGAAATGTAGAATTGTTGTGATAAATCATATGTGTTGTAATTAGTTAATACTGCTTCATGACCCTTGACTACAAATATTAAAATTTGTTCATATTTATACATCTAACAGTTTGAAAAAACAATACGTTTAACAACATGGAAATATATAATTAAGAAAAACATTTATTTTACACCTTTTAGGGTTGATGACAATCCATAGAGGTATATTTTAATCCACTGAATACACATATTGAAGATTTGTAATATGGTCCTTATATTTTGTCTGTCCAAAGAATATTGTTTCTAGTGTCTTGAGGTGTGTTCAGATGCAACTTTTAAAACATAAGCAGTGCTGTTGTCTTCCTTTTCTCAAATTCTCAATCTTTTTTACTATTTAAACTAGTATGCAATCATTTTCTCATATCGTTCTCGTGTGCTCAGGAATGTCTCTGAGCATTGCTCTGTCTGACCTTTAGATGAATTTGCAGGTATAATCACTCCCAGGAGGCTCAACAGCTGTCTTTCTACTTGTGAATAATCATTTCTCATTCATGAATGACAGACTCCAGTGTTTAGCAAATGGCCTTATAAGAACATTTTACTTGCTTTAGGTTTATTTACAACACATTATTCCTGCATAAGACAGTTAATTTGTCTATTTTGGATTTTCTTTTTAGCAAAGTGGCCATGTTGCATCATTCTCTTTGAATATTCATCTGTTTATAGAACTATCTGATGTAAAATGTTCTAAATATAAACATACTAATAAGGCACTGGTTCTATCTCTGAAATACATGAACCTTGATGGGTTTCAGACTGAAAATAAAATCACTCCTCTATGGCCGTGATTCTGAATAGAAGTTATCTCTTAATCAGAATTCCTCCCTGATTTTCCAAAGTGAGCGTGAACGTGAGCGCGATGTGACTGTTGTACTTCACACAAACCCACTTATTAAAAACAAGAAAGTATCTGAGATAAGGTGGCTATAAACATGAAGACCAAAAGTAGTTTTATTGTTATATTTTATTTGCTGTTGATTTGTTTCCACATTAGTAATTAGTAATTAGTAATATATTTAATTTTTTTGCTTTAAAGCTTGTTCAGCTTATTTTCCACATAGAACAATACAGGTGTCTGTGGGTTTGGCATGTGCAAAAACAGGTTATGGAGGTTGTCAAAACTTCTAACAAGCCATTGCTCCTGAAGCAAATGTCATAGGGTTATTATCTACCTAAATATTACTTGAACCTGAACCTGAGATCGAGATCTCTTTTGCAAGAAAAACATGGGGTGTGTTTCCGAAACCATACTAACATGGTTGCAACCACGCACGTGCGATGCAAGTGTCTCCCCCAAACCATTGTGATCGCCTCGGTATTCCTTCTGAGAAAATAATAGGAAGTAGATGGGAGACAGAGATCTGAGCCACTTTGTTGAAGCTGATGGCTCTTTAAAGGGAAATCAGATAGTTAATTGATGAATGGGTGTAAAAAAAAAAGAATATAATAAAAACATTTAAAAAAATGATCCTTTATGAAAATTAAGTCTCCATAGCCAGTTTGAGAAATGTATTTCCAACTTTCCACTACTCTCCCATTTGCAATGTTTTTAGTAAAAAAAAAAAACAAAACAACAAAAAACACTCTAAAGTGACCATTACATTGAAAATAAAATCCTTATCTCTAACCAATATTTAAATTCTTCTTCATATTTACCCACCCGAATGCAAGAATATGCACGCACAAAAAAAATAAGAAGGTCACGATATGCATGGGGGATTTGAGAGTTGGGAGGAGCGATAGGTGGAGAGTTGGTATAATAAGAAAGACGGGTTCATGCAGCACTCAGATCTCCTTGAAGTTCCAGTAGGTGAGTCACTTAAAAAATAAATACATCATTTTTTTAACTTCCTTCTCATGTTTTTAATTAGTTTTTTTTTTGTTTTAAATGTTTTAGAAACCTCTTGTGAAACTTCATCTGCAGTCATGATCAAACTGGTAATACAAAATAGTGTCTTATAATGATGTTTTATTTTCCGATTTACGGCAGTAATTTCAGGATTCTGAAATATTTTGAAATATTTTTTTATTTTATTTCTTTTTTTTTCTCAACAGCTGAGCGTTGCCATTGTTGCTGTGTTGATTTTTGGTAGGTTCATCTGAGCATCTCCAATTACTGTACTTAATTTTAAAAGCCCTTTAAAAGCCCTCTACCCAAGCATCATGACATTTTTTGATGATCTTTTACAGATCCAGTTCAACCAGCAAGTATAAATGGTAAGACCATATGGTGAAGATCCATTAGAGAGGAAAAACGTTGTTGCAATGTGGTAAAATAAGACCTTTTTCTAAGAGTTTAAAGACTTTCACTTACCATGATTAAAAAGTAAGAAAGTTACAGATTCTGTAGTCATTTGCAATTTACTTTAAACCTGCAGGGTGCATATTTTGTTAAGTAAAGACTAACGTCTGTTTGTTTTGGGGTTTTTTTGTAGACCATCTAACTTGTGATTATAAAAGCAGATACAGTTTTTTTCTTAATTACGTTAGGTCATGTCAATCAATGTGCCATTTTTAGATATCTGTCCAGCCCAAAACACAACTTGCTAAGTTACGCACAACGTTCCCATGTTGTTGATTCTAAATGATCCAATGAGTGTATTTTATTCCAGATTGCTGGACAACCTGGTTTGACAGAGATGATCCGTCTGGAACTGGAGACTGGGAGACACTCACTGAACTTCGCCTTAAGTACCCTGGAAAGATCTGCCCCAAGCCTTCAGCCATTGAATTTAGAACTCTGTCTGGTCTCACTGCAGCTCAAACAGGAGATGTGATCTTCAAGTAAGTTTTGCACCAGATGGAGTAGTTATAATGTCCATCATGCAATGACCACAATTATGTTTCATGTAGATGGATTTATGCAGTAACAATACATGTTCATTTTAACATCTCAGTTTTTTCCATAAACATGTCAAAGACTAGGTGCTAAACATTTATAATCACTGAGTTTTTGGTGGTTTTCTTTCTTTGCAGAAGTGATGTGACAACAGGATTCATCTGCAGAAACATGGACCAAAGTGAGGGATCGTGCAGTGATTATAAAGTCCGCTTCAAATGCAGAACTCCCTATTGTGGTGATGCACATTTTATAATTTCTACATGCAATGTTACACCAGAAACACAAATTGAACTACCTCTCATTCTTTGTTGTTGGTGTACTCCCTTTTCAAATTCACCCTGTTTCTCTTGCATTTCTGACTGCAGCTTGCTGGACCAAGTGGTACAATCAAAACAAGCCCGGTGACACAGGTGACTCGGAGCTTCTGACAGACCTACTGACAAAATACCCAGGACAAATCTGCCCAATTCCTCTGGACATCGAGGCTTTCACCACTGACACACAGACCCCAGCACTCAGCACAGGGGAGAACTTTGATAAGTAAGTGATCGTAAACACAATTTTTGTTTTTTAATTAAATATTTCCATATTGTTTATGCAACAGATTCACCAATCACTTTTTTTCTCACTTGCTAATTATAGTCTGGTGTTATTTTTCAGGTACAGTCCAAAGGAAGGTTTTGTTTGCCTCAATGCGTACCAAGAGTCTGGCACCTGCAAGGACTACAAAGTTCGCTATGAATGCACATCTCCTTATTGTGGTGATGCACATTTGATCATTTTTACATGCAATTTTACAGAAACAGAAATTGAACTTCCCCTCATTATTTGTTGTTGGCGTACTCCCATTTCAAAGTCACCCTGTTTGTTTTGCTTTTCTGACTGCAGGGTGCTGGACCAAGTGGTACAATCGAGACCAGCCCAGTGGAACAGGTGACTGGGAGCTTCTGAAAAACCTAAGGGACGAAAACCCAGGACAAATCTGTGCAAATCCTGAGGACATCGAGGCTGTCACCATTGACACACTGACCCCGGCGTCCATCACAGGGGATACCATCTATTTGTAAGTGATTGTAAACAAAATTCTTGTTTTTTTTAATTGAATATTTCCATATTGTTTACGCAACACATTTACCAATCACTTTTGTCTCACTTGCTAAATATATTTGGTATGTTTGGTGTTATTTTTCAGGTACACTGTAGCGGATGGATTTGCTTGCCGCAATAAGGACCAAAAGTCTGGCACCTGCAAGAACTACAAAGTCCGCTTTCTTTGCCCCTGTGCACCCTAACACTTATTCCAAATTGATGAGTATGGGCGTGTAGAGCGAGAACTCATACCATTATTTTAAATTTTGTTCTAGTAATTTCTTTTCTTCTATTGGGCCTGCCTACATATTTGAAACTAAATGTTTGCCCAAGAACACTTGAAAGAAGGTTTGAAGGCATTGCCAGGGCCCTGGGCTATCCTTTCTCTCTCTCGGCTATCTTTCTGCTATTACTCCGACTTAGCTAGGTTTGAGTAATAAAAATATATAAACAAAAAAAACTACTTGGTTTGGACTGGATGCTTGGTTGAGATCATGTGCAGTAAGTGTTGCTGTGATGCCAGAATGAGCCTCTGTACAACACTAGACAACTGAAAGTGACGCAGTTGAATGGAATCCAACCATCTTTGGTCGCACCTGTTTATTTCCTATTAAATCTGTTCAATTAAAATGTGTTTATCATGATCTTTGTCTTAATCTTTTTTGTTATCTTTGATGAATGAACTCCACTTTGCTTCACTCACGTAGAAACAAATCAACAGCAAATACAATTTTATAAACAACAAATCCTTTTTTAGTAATTTCTTTCATATATATATATTAATCTGATTCAAAGAACATTTGTTTCTTGAACGGATGTTAAAGGCCAGTATTGTTTCATTTTCTCTTTTGGAGAGCTAGGTTAACTCTTGATGAGAATAAGGACTTTAGGAAAGCGAATTTTCACCATCCAAAACAAGCCTCAGACATTATCATGTAGGTTATGTTGTATGAGATACTCTATATTTATATTTATACCATTTTGGAACACACAGTTGCATTGATTTAGTCAACATGTGAGAGAGAGGAGGTAATATGAAAAAGGAAAAATATGGTACTTACTGGACCACACAGCCAAGCAGTCTATACACAAAAATAAGGTCCACAAACTTGCAGAGTAACATAACATAATGCATTTTCTTACAAGTAAATCCACAAAAGAAACAAAAATCAATTTTTATATTTTTAATATACGTTTTAGTTGGAACCCATTGCTTTGTCTCAAATATACATCCATATGAAGGAAATCTGCCAATCCAATCGACTTGCACCACAATAGTGAGACAAAAACTCACTGCTGAAGTGTTTAGGCTATAATTTTACTGTAGTTATACTGATAGGTTGCATAAAGCTTATATCATCATGCTGGTCCCTAAATTAAAAGCGAAGCTATCGAGAACCTTTATGTCTCTTTTAGATTATGGTAACATGCTGTGTTTATATTCCAAAACAGACACATTATTTTTGTAGGTAATAAGAATTAAGAATTCAACATAATATATAAAGCACATCGTTGCTTAGTTCCCCTGTAAATGGCCCATATCTCCAAAGATCCACAATCAAAAAAAAAAAAAAAAATTTTGGTGAAGAGAAACTTTATCAAAAGGGTTAGGCTTCTGTTACCAGTAGATTCACATTTTCTTTCACTTACAGTCATGTACTGTGGGTAGTGACTGGAACTAATATATTGTGGATCATAGAAATGAGTTTATTTTTCATACGGTGGCTGGACTTTCCTTTTGATTTTGTTTTTTTTTTTTTTTTTTTTTTTTTTTCTTTGTTCCTTTCTTTCTTGTCAGTGTGGACATCGTGCACACGCTGTATGTATGATGCACACCGAAATTAGTCTCTGCTTTTAACCCATCAACTAGTTTCACTAGTGAGCAGTGGCTGCTAGCAGGGCAGTGCCCCAATTGGGAGTTAAGGGCCCTTGCTCAGGGGCCCCCAGTGATTTACCATTGGGAAGCCCTGGGCTTGAACCTGGGTCATCCACGCCCAAGCCCACCACTGTAACCACTAGGCCACCACACCCCCTTAGTTAGAAGTTTTACCCTTCGGGAGGGACTCAGAGTTAAGGCACTCCTCCAAATAAAGAGGCACCTGATGCTGTTAAGGCTAGTGCAAAACCATATCTGTACTTCATATAGTTTGATAGACTTCTAAGTTAGATATTTAAAGGTTCAGGGCAGATTGTACTAGAGTGCTTTATATCTTTCTCTTTTACAAAATTCTTGTATCTGTGTCTGTTTTTGTGTCAATCGTGCTTTAAATCTTGTTCAGCTTAATTTCCAAACAGAACAATGCAGCTGCCTGTGGTTTTGGCATGTGCAAAAACAGGTTATGGAGGTTGTCAAAACTTCTAACAAGCCATTGCTCCTGAAGCAAAAGTCATAGGGTTATTATCATCTAAATCTTATTTATACCTGAACTTGAGATCGAGATCGCTTTTCAAGAAAAACATGGGGTGTGTTTCTGAAACCATACTAACATGGTTGCGACCACGCAGGTGCGATGCAAGTGTCTCCCCCAAACCATTGTTCAAATGTTTGAGGTAACAGCAATAGTAATCGTTAGGCAACACAAATGCTTCACAAAATAAACATCTGCAAACACTTGTTAATTTGTGGATCAATATAGGATGAAAAAGGCTAAAGTCATATATTTCCTTAATGTTTGTGTGTGTATATTAAAATATATTGACCAAGAAGAGAACCTGAGGTTGACATGCTGGAGCGATGAAATCTGGTTCTGGTGTTTGATCGCCTCGATATTCCTTCTGAGAAAACAATGGGAGGTAGATGGGAGACAGAGATCTGAGCCACTTTGTTTAAGCTGATGGCCCTTTAAAGTGAAATCAGATAGTTAATAGATGAATTGGTGTTTATACAAAAATAATCAAATAAAAACTTTAACTAAATTATCCTTTGTGAAAATTAAGTCTCCATAGCCAGTTTGAGAAATGTTTTTCCAACTTTACACTGCTCTCCCATCTGCAATGTTTTTTTGTCCGAAAAAAACAAAACAAAACAGAAAACAACAACAAAAAAACAACTAAAAATGCTCTTAAGTGACCATTACATTGAACATAAAATTCTTATCTCTGACCATTATCTAAATTCTTCTTAATTTTTAACCACCCGAATGCAAGAATGTGCACAAAAAAAAAAGAAAAAGCTTTCAATATTCATTTAATTTAATTGGGAGGAGTTGAGAGTTGGGAGGAGCGATAGGTGGAGAGTTGGTATAATAAGAAGGACTGGTTCTTGCAGCACTAATAGATCTCCTTGAAGTTCCAGTAGGTGAGTCACTTAAAAAATAAATACATCATTTTTTACCTTCCTTTTCATGTTTTTCATTTGTTTTTTTTTTCTTTTAAATGTTTTAGAAACCTCTTGTGAAACTTCATCTGCAGTCATGATCAAACTGGTAATACAAAATAGTGTTTTATAATGATGTTTTATTTTCAGATTTACGGCAGTAATGTTAGGATTCTGAAATATTTTGAAATATTTTTTAATTCATTTCTATTTTTTCTCAACAGCTGAGCGTTGTCATTGTTGCTGTGTTGATTTTCGGTAGGTTCATCTGAGCAACTCCAATTACTATACGTAATTTTAAAAGCTAATTTTCTTGCCCTATACCCAAGCATCATGACATTTTTTGATGATCTTTTACAGACCCAGTTCAACCAGCAAGTATAAATGGTAAGACCATATGGTGAAGCTCCTTAGAGAGGAAGAACGTTGTTGTAATGTTGTAAAAAAATACCTTTTTCTAAGAGTTTAAAGACTTTCACTTCCCATGATTAAAAAGTAAGAAAGTTACAGATTCTGTAGTAATTTGCAATTTACTTTAAACCTGCAGGGTGCATATTTTGTTAAGTAAAGACTAACGTCTGTTTGTTTTGGGTTTTTTTTGTAGACCATCTAACTTGTGATTATTAAAGCAGATACAGTTTTTTTTCCTATTTACGTTAGGTCATATCAATCAATGTGCCATTTTTAAATACTTGTCCAGCCCAAATCACAACTTGCTAAGTTACGCACAACGTTCCCATGTTGTTGATTCTAAATGATCCAATGAGTTTATTTTATTCCAGATTGCTGGACAACCTGGTTTGACAGAGATGATCCGTCTGGAACTGGAGACTGGGAGACACTCACTGAACTTCGTCTTAAGTACCCTGGAAAGATCTGCCCCAAGCCTTCAGCCATTGAATTTAGAACTCTGTCTGGTCTCACTGCAGCTCAAGCAGGAGATGTGGTCTTCAAGTAAGTTTTGCACCAGCTGGAGTAGTTATCATGTCCATCATGCAACGACCACAATTATGTTTCATGTAGATGGATTTATGCAGTAACAATACATGTTCATTTTAACATCTCAGTTTTTTCCATAAACATGTCATAGACTAGGTGCTAAACATTTATAATCACTGAGTTCTTGGTGGTTTTCTTTCTTTGCAGAGGTGATGTGACAACAGGATTCATCTGCAGAAACATGGACCAAAGTGAGGGATCGTGCAGTGATTATAAAGTCCGCTTCAAATGCAGAACTCCCTATTGTGGTGATGCACATTTTATCATTTTTACATGCAATGTTATACCAGAATCACAACTACCTATCATTTTTTGTTGTTGGTGTACTCCCATTTCAAAGTCACCCTGTTTCTCTTGCTTTTCTGACTGCAGCGTGCTGGACCCAGTGGTACAATCAAAACAAGCCCGGTGACACAGGTGACTCGGAGCTTCTGACAGACCTACGGACAAAATACCCAGGACAAATCTGCCCAATTCCTCTGGACATCGAGGCTTTCACCACTGACACACAGACCCCAGCAAACAGCACAGGGGAGACCTTCAATAAGTAAGTGATCGTGAACACAATTTTTGTTTTTTAATTAAATATTTCCATATTGTTTATGCACCACATTCACCAATCACTTTTTTTCTCACTTGCTAATTATAGTCTGGTGTTATTTTTCAGGTACAGTCCAACGGAAGGTTTTGTTTGCCTCAATGCGGACCAAAAGTCTGGCACCTGCAAGGACTACAAAGTTCGCTATGAATGCACATCTCCTTATTGTGGTGATGCACATTTGATCATTTTTACATGCAATTTTACAGAAACAGAAATTGAACTTCCCCTCATTATTTGTTGTTGGCGTACTCCCATTTCAAAGTCACCCTGTTTGTTTTGCTTTTCTGACTGCAGGGTGCTGGACCAAGTGGTACAATCGAGACCAGCCCAGTGGAACAGGTGACTGGGAGCTTCTGAAAAACCTAAGGGACGAAAACCCAGGACAAATCTGCGCAAATCCTGAGGACATCGAGGCTGTCACCATTGACACACTGACCCCGGCGTCCATCACAGGGGATACCATCTATTTGTAAGTGATTGTAAACAAAATTCTTGTTTTTTTAATTGAATATTTCAATATTGTTTATGCAACACATTCACCAATCACTTTTGTCTCACTTGCTAAATATATTTGGTATGTTTGGTGTTATTTTTCAGGTACACTCCAGCAGATGGATTTGCTTGTCGCAATAAGGACCAAAAGTCTGGCACCTGCAAGAACTACAAAGTCCGCTTTCTTTGCCCCTGTGCACCCTAACACTTATTCCAAATTGATGAGTATGGGCGTGTAGAGCGAGAACTCATACCATTATTTTAAATTTTGTTCTAGTAATTTCTTTTCTTCTATTGGGCCTGCCTACATATTTGAAACTAAATGTTTGCCCAAGAACACTTGAAAGAAGGTTTGAAGGCATTGCCAGGGCCCTGGGCTATCCTTTCTCTCTCTTGGCTATCTTTCTGCTATTACTCCGACTTAGCTAGGTTTGAGTAATAAAAATATATAAACAAATAAGACTACTTGGTTTGGACTGGATGCTTGGTTGAGATCATGTGCAGTAAGTGTTGCTGTGATGCCAGAATGAGCCTCTGTACAACACTAGACAACTGAAAGTGACGCAGTTGAATGGAATCCAACCATCTTTGGTCGCACCTGTTAATTTCCTATTAAATCTGTTCAATTAAAATGTGTTTATCATGATCTTTGTCTTAATCTTTTTTGTTATCTTTGATGAATGAACTCCACTTTGCTTCACTCACGTGGAAACAAATCAACAGCAAATACAATTTTATAAACAACAAATCCTTTTTTTTGTCATTTCTTTCATATATATATTAATCTGATTCAAAGAACATTTGTTTCTTGAACGGATGTTAAAGGCCAGTATTGTTTCATTTTCTCTTTTGGAGAGCTAGGTTAACTCTTGATGAGAATAAGGACTTTAGGAAAGCGAATTTTCACCATCCAAAACAAGCCTCAGACATTATCATGTAGGTTATGTTGTATGAGATACTCTATATTTATATTTATACCATTTTGGAACACACAGTTGCATTGATTTAGTCAACATGTGAGAGAGAGGAGGTAATATGAAAAAGGAAAAATATGGTACTTATTGGACCACACAGCCAAGCAGTCTATACACAAAAATAAGGTCCACAAACTTGCAGAGTAATCGACAGAACGTAACATAACGTAATGCATTTTCTTACAAGTAAATCCATCCACAAAAGAAACAAAAATCTATTTTTATATTTTTAATATACGTTTTAGTTGGAACCCATTGCTTTGTCCCAAATATACATCCATATGAAGGGAATCTGCCAATCCAATCGACTTGCACCACAATAGTGAGACAAAAACTCACTGCTGAAGTGTTTAGGCTATAATTTTACTGTAGTTATACTGATAGGTTGCATAAAGCTTATATCATCATGCTGGTCCCTAAATTAAAAGCGAAGCTATCGAGAACCTTTATGTCTCTTTTAGATTATGGTAACATGCCGTGTTTATATTCCAAAACAGACACATTATTTTTGTAGGTAATAAGAATTAAGAATTCAACATAATATATAAAGCACATCGTTGCTTAGTTCCCCTGTAAATGGCCCATATCTCCAAAGATCCACAATCAAAAAAAAAAAAAAAAATTTTGGTGAAGAGAAACTTTATCAAAAGGGTTAGGCTTCTGTTACCAGTAGATTCACATTTTCTTTCACTTACAGTCATGTACTGTGGGTAGTGACTGGAACTAATATATTGTGGATCATAGAAATGAGTTTATTTTTCATACGGTGGCTGGACTTTCCTTTTGAGATAGTGTTTTGTTTTGTTTTTTTTTTTTTTCTTTGTTCCTTTCTTTCTTGTCAGTGTGGACATCGTGCACACGCTGTATGTATGATGCACACCGAAATTAGTCTCTGCTTTTAACCCATCAACTAGTTTCACTAGTGAGCAGTGGCTGCTAGCAGGGCAGTGCCCCAATTGGGAGTTAAGGGCCCTTGCTCAGGGGCCCCCAGTGATTTACCATTGTGGGAAGCCCTGGGCTTGAACCTGGGTCATCCACGCCCAAGCCCACCACTGTAACCACTAGGCCACCACACCCCCTTAGTTAGAAGTTTTACCCTTCGGGAGGGACTCAGAGTTAAGGCACTCCTCCAAATAAAGAGGAACCTGCTGCTGTTAAGGCTAGTGCAAAACCATATCTGTACTTCATATAGTTTGATAGACTTCTAAGTTAGATATTTAAAGGTTCAGGGCAGATTGTACTAGAGTGCTTTATATCTTTTTCTTTTACAAAATTCTCGTATCTGTGTCTGTTTTTGTGTCAATCGTGCTTTAAATCTTGTTCAGCTTAATTTCCAAACAGAACAATGCAGCTGCCTGTGGTTTTGGCATGTGCAAAAACAGGTTATGGAGGTTGTCAAAACTTCTAACAAGCCATTGCTCCTGAAGCAAAAGTCATAGGGTTATTATCATCTAAATCTTATTTATACCTGAACTTGAGATCGAGATCGCTTTTCAAGAAAAACATGGGGTGTGTTTCTGAAACCATACTAACATGGTTGCGACCACGCAGGTGCGATGCAAGTGTCTCCCCCAAACCATTGTTCAAATGTTTGAGGTAACAGCAATAGTAATCGTTAGGCAACACAAATGCTTCACAAAATAAACATCTGCAAACACTTGTTAATTTGTGGATCAATATAGGATGAAAAAGGCTAAAGTCATATATTTCCTTAATGTTTGTGTGTGTATATTAAAATATATTGACCAAGAAGAGAACCTGAGGTTGACATGCTGGAGCGATGAAATCTGGTTCTGGTGTTTGATCGCCTCGATATTCCTTCTGAGAAAACAATGGGAGGTAGATGGGAGACAGAGATCTGAGCCACTTTGTTTAAGCTGATGGCCCTTTAAAGTGAAATCAGATAGTTAATAGATGAATTGGTGTTTATACAAAAATAATCAAATAAAAACTTTAAATAAATTATCCTTTGTGAAAATTAAGTCTCCATAGCCAGTTTGAGAAATGTTTTTCCAACTTTACACTGCTCTCCCATCTGCAATGTTTTTTTGTCCGAAAAAAAACAAAACAAAACAGAAAACAACAACAAAAAAACAACTAAAAATGCTCTTAAGTGACCATTACATTGAACATAAAATTCTTATCTCTGACCATTATCTAAATTCTTCTTAATTTTTAACCACCCGAATGCAAGAATGTGCACAAAAAAAAAGAAAAAGCTTTCAATATTCATTTAATTTAATTGGGAGGAGTTGAGAGTTGGGAGGAGCGATAGGTGGAGAGTTGGTATAATAAGAAGGACTGGTTCTTGCAGCACTAATAGATCTCCTTGAAGTTCCAGTAGGTGAGTCACTTAAAAAATAAATACATCATTTTTTACCTTCCTTTTCATGTTTTTCATTTGTTTTTTTTTTCTTTTAAATGTTTTAGAAACCTCTTGTGAAACTTCATCTGCAGTCATGATCAAACTGGTAATACAAAATAGTGTTTTATAATGATGTTTTATTTTCAGATTTACGGCAGTAATGTTAGGATTCTGAAATATTTTGAAATATTTTTTAATTCATTTCTATTTTTTCTCAACAGCTGAGCGTTGTCATTGTTGCTGTGTTGATTTTCGGTAGGTTCATCTGAGCAACTCCAATTACTATACGTAATTTTAAAAGCTAATTTTCTTGCCCTATACCCAAGCATCATGACATTTTTTGATGATCTTTTACAGACCCAGTTCAACCAGCAAGTATAAATGGTAAGACCATATGGTGAAGCTCCTTAGAGAGGAAGAACGTTGTTGTAATGTTGTAAAAAAATACCTTTTTCTAAGAGTTTAAAGACTTTCACTTACCATGATTAAAAAGTAAGAAAGTTACAGATTCTGTAGTAATTTGCAATTTACTTTAAACCTGCAGGGTGCATATTTTGTTAAGTAAAGACTAACGTCTGTTTGTTTTGGGTTTTTTTTGTAGACCATCTAACTTGTGATTATTAAAGCAGATACAGTTTTTTTTCCTATTTACGTTAGGTCATATCAATCAATGTGCCATTTTTAAATACTTGTCCAGCCCAAATCACAACTTGCTAAGTTACGCACAACGTTCCCATGTTGTTGATTCTAAATGATCCAATGAGTTTATTTTATTCCAGATTGCTGGACAACCTGGTTTGACAGAGATGATCCGTCTGGAACTGGAGACTGGGAGACACTCACTGAACTTCGTCTTAAGTACCCTGGAAAGATCTGCCCCAAGCCTTCAGCCATTGAATTTAGAACTCTGTCTGGTCTCACTGCAGCTCAAGCAGGAGATGTGGTCTTCAAGTAAGTTTTGCACCAGCTGGAGTAGTTATCATGTCCATCATGCAACGACCACAATTATGTTTCATGTAGATGGATTTATGCAGTAACAATACATGTTCATTTTAACATCTCAGTTTTTTCCATAAACATGTCATAGACTAGGTGCTAAACATTTATAATCACTGAGTTCTTGGTGGTTTTCTTTCTTTGCAGAGGTGATGTGACAACAGGATTCATCTGCAGAAACATGGACCAAAGTGAGGGATCGTGCAGTGATTATAAAGTCCGCTTCAAATGCAGAACTCCCTATTGTGGTGATGCACATTTTATCATTTTTACATGCAATGTTATACCAGAATCACAACTACCTATCATTTTTTGTTGTTGGTGTACTCCCATTTCAAAGTCACCCTGTTTCTCTTGCTTTTCTGACTGCAGCGTGCTGGACCCAGTGGTACAATCAAAACAAGCCCGGTGACACAGGTGACTCGGAGCTTCTGACAGACCTACGGACAAAATACCCAGGACAAATCTGCCCAATTCCTCTGGACATCGAGGCTTTCACCACTGACACACAGACCCCAGCAAACAGCACAGGGGAGACCTTCAATAAGTAAGTGATCGTAAACACAATTTTTGTTTTTTAATTAAATATTTCCATATTGTTTATGCACCACATTCACCAATCACTTTTTTTCTCACTTGCTAATTATAGTCTGGTGTTATTTTTCAGGTACAGTCCAACGGAAGGTTTTGTTTGCCTCAATGCGGACCAAAAGTCTGGCACCTGCAAGGACTACAAAGTTCGCTATGAATGCACATCTCCTTATTGTGGTGATGCACATTTTATCATTTTTACATGCAATTTTACAGAAACGGAAATTGAACTTCCCCTCATTATTTGTTGTTGGCGTACTCCCATTTCAAAATCACCCTGTTTGTTTTGCTTTTCTGACTGCAGGGTGCTGGACCAAGTGGTACAATCGAGACCAGCCCAGTGGAACAGGTGACTGGGAGCTTCTGAAAAACCTAAGGGACGAAAACCCAGGACAAATCTGCACAAATCCTGAGGACATCGAGGCTGTCACCATTGACACACTGACCCCGGCGTCCATCACAGGGGATACCATCTATTTGTAAGTTATTGTAAACAAAATTCTTGTTTTAATAATTGAATATTTCAATATTGTTTATGCAACACATTCACCAATCACTTTTGTCTCACTTGCTAAATATATTTGGTATGTTTGGTGTTATTTTTCAGGTACACTCCAGCAGATGGATTTGCTTGTCGCAATAAGGACCAAAAGTCTGGCACCTGCAAGAACTACAAAGTCCGCTTTCTTTGCCCCTGTGCACCCTAACACTTATTCCAAATTGATGAGTATGGGCGTGTAGAGCGAGAACTCATACCATTATTTTAAATTTTGTTCTAGTAATTTCTTTTCTTCTATTGGGCCTGCCTACATATTTGAAACTAAATGTTTGCCCAAGAACACTTGAAAGAAGGTGTGAAGGCATTGCCAGGGCCCTGGGCTATCCTTTCTCTCTCTCGGCTATCTTTCTGCTATTACTCCGAATTAGCTAGGTTTGAGTAATAAAAATATATAAACAAATAAGACTACTTGGTTTGGACTGGATGCTTGGTTGAGATCATGTGCAGTAAGTGTTGCTGTGATGCCAGAATGAGCCTCTGTACAACACTAGACAACTGAAAGTGACGCAGTTGAATGGAATCCAACCATCTTTGGTCGCACCTGTTAATTTCCTATTAAATCTGTTCAATTAAAATGCGTTTATCATGATCTTTGTCTTAATCTTTTTTGTTATCTTTGATGAATGAACTCCACTTTGCTTCACTCACGTGGAAACAAATCAACAGCAAATACAATTTTATAAACAACAAATCATTTTTTTTGTCATTTCTTTCATATATATATTAATCTGATTCAAAGAACATTTGTTTCTTGAACGGATGTTAAAAGCCAGTATTGTTTAATTTTCTCTTTTGGAGAGCTAGGTTAACTCTTGATGAGAATAAGGACTTTAGGGAAGCGAACTTTCACCATCCAAAACAAGCCTCAGACATTATCATGTAGGTTATGTTGTATGAGATACTCTATATTTATATTTATACCATTTTGGAACACACAGTTGCATTGATTTAGTCAACATATGTGAGAGAGGAGGTAATATGAAAAAGGAAAAATATGGTACTTATTGGACCACACAGCCAAGCAGTCTATACACAAAAATAAGGTCCACAAACTTGCAGAGTAACATAACATAATGCATTTTCTTACAAGTAAATCCATCCACAAAAGAAACAAAAATCAATTGTTATATTTTTAATATACGTTTTAGTTGGACCCCATTGCTTTGTCCCAAAAAAACATGCATATGAAGGGAATTTGCCAATCCAATCAACTTGCACCACAATAGTGAGACAAAAACTCATTGCTGAAGTGTTTAGGCTATAATTTTACTGTAGTTATACTGATAGGTTGCATAAAGCTTATATCATCATGCTGGTCCCTAAATTAAAAGCGAAGCTATCGAGAACCTTTATGTCTCTTTTAGATTATGGTAACATGCTGTGTTTATATTCCAAAACAGACACATTATTTTTGTAGGTAATAAGAATTAATAATTCAACATAATATATAAAGCACATTGTTGCTTTGTTCCCCTGTAAATGGCCCATATCTCCAAAGATCCACAATCAAGTCTTGTGTATGTGTCATCTACTCGAGTTTGAACTGAAATGGGACAAATCAGTATTCAGTTATGCTGCACCCTCTAAAAGGAAAAGGTTCAACATGAACTAAAGTTGTTTTACCTTATAACATGAAACCTTTTGTTTATTTTGGTGAAGAGAAACTTTATCAAAAGGGTTAAGATTCTGTTACCAGTAGATCCACATTCTGTTTCACTTACAGTCATGTACTGTGGGTAGTGGCTAGAACTAATATATTGTGGATCACGGAAATGAGTTTATTTTTCACAAGGTGGCTGGAAGTTATAGTTAGAAGTTTTGCCCTTCGGAAGGGACTCAGAGTTAAGGCACTGCTCTTCCAAATTAAAGGGAACCTGTCGAGGCGATACAAGGATTTGGAAAACAACAACAACAAAAAAACAAAATCAAAACAAAACACCTCATTGAAAAATATTTTCAAAGGGAAGCTTGTCTAGAGAAAATCTGAATGCTTTCATAACCAGAACTGCCAGAGGAGTGTCATGTCAGAGGAATTAACTGCTGAGCTTGTTCATACGCTACAACAGTGAGACAAAAACTCACTGTTGAATTTTCACAACTTGGGCTGAACTCCTTGTAATATGGGAATTCAAGATTTTGAAGATATTGGGGAGATAAACACTTCTGTATGTCAGCTCAATAAGTGAGAGCATGTGGAAGTGTTTACGAAAGAGCACAAGCATGACGTGGTCATACATTATGCTTAGTTTATTATCATTATTGTTATTATTATTTTTATTATAAGTAGTAGTAGTAATAGTACTTAAAAGACTCATTAGTTCTAGTCCCTATAAGAGAGCTTAAAGGCTTAGGGAATAGTCCAGTTCTATCATGTCTTCTGAAGATGCACACTCACCTTAATTAGATAAGAAAATCACAGATTTTAGTCTGACACTAAAAGTAGTTTTTTTTTTTATTTTGAAAAAAATGCAGAAATAAACAAGAAATATATTGATATTGATTGTACTCCATAGAAAAAAAGGTTAGGAGTAAAACATAAAACACACACACACACATATATACATGTGTATGTTTATATATATATATATATATATATATATATATATATATATATATATATATATATATATATATATATATATATATATATATATATATATACATATGTATATATATATATATATATATATATATATATACATATGTATATATATATCTCTCTGCTCTCCCGCTGTCTCTCTCTATCTCTCTCTCTCATCTCTCTCTCTCTTCTCTCTCTGTCTATCTCTCTCTCTTCTCTCAGCTCTCCCTCTTGTCTCTCTCCTCTCTCTCTCTCTCCTCTCCTCTGTCGCTCCATCTCTCCCTATCTCTATCTCTCTCTCTCTATCTCTCTCTCTCTCTCTCCTCTGTCGCTCTCTCGCTCTCTCTCTCCCTCACCTGTCTCTCTCTCTCTCACACCTGTCCCTCTCTCGCTCTCTCTCTCTCTATCTCTCTCTCTCTCTCTCTCTCTCTCTCTATATCTCTCCTCTCTCTCTCTCTCCTTTTGCTGCCTGTTTTTGTTCCTTTTTTTTTCCTCTCCTTGCCTGTTTCCCCTTCCCATCTCTCCCTCTTTTGGCTTTTTCTTTTCACACTTTTCCTTTCATCCAAACAGTTACATAAGGCACTTGGAAAACGCCTTCCTTATCTGCAGGTCATGATCAAACTGGTAAATAAATACTCTCAGAATATAATTTGTTGGGTTTTTTTTGTTGTTTTTTTTTGGAGGGGGGGGGGGGTATTTTCACTTTTAAAACAGAAATATAAGAATTATATATTAAAAATATTTGTTGAAACATAGCTGCCAAGCATGGCATATTCTGTCATTAACACTTTTAATTTAATTCGTTTTTTGGGGGTTTTTTTTGCTGTTGTAGTAGTGTTGGTTTTTGTTAGGTTCATTTCTGTAACTCAATTTTGAAATCGTATCTTTTTGAATGGTACACAATTGTTAAAACACATTTTTCTGATGATCTTTTACAGATTCAGTTGAACCAACTAAGAGACATGGTAAGACCCTTCTGCTTGATGTGAGATGAGTCACGCAGAAGGTGCTTTTGGTGTGACTGAACTTTGCTGAAACATGTCAGTAAAATAAGACTTTCACACTTCCTGTGAGGAACAAAACTAGGATATAAAACTATGTGTAAAATATAGAAACTAAGACCATGGTCAGTTTTTTACATAACGGTTAACTGCTTTTCATCCCACCCTCATTCACAAGCAGATCCCCCTTTTTTTTTCGTTATTTACTTTAGGTCATTCATCTGTGTGCAGTTTTTGACACTTTGGCAAAACCAAATCGTATCATGGTCAAGAGTTTCGTGTCATGATTATAGAGCTCACGTCAAGTGACAGTCTTCCAATGTGGTGGAAAAGGTACTACAATAATACCTATACCTATAACACCTAATTAAATCAGTAATCCCATTTATTTGTCTTTGCTGACTGCAGAGTGCTGAACTAAGTGGTTTGATCGAGATCAGTCCAGCGGAGCAGGTGACTGGAAAACTTTGATAAAACTTTTGAATCTGCCCATATCCTCTGAGATTCAAAGTCGTTAAAACTGACACGCTGACTCCAAGTTTGTTTTCTATGCCCCTGTGTTCCCCATAACCCTGTCCACATTCCTTAGCCTGCCCAACGACATGGAAAACCCGTATGATTTTAATATGTAGCAGCCAATTTCTTTTCTTTCTTTCTTTTTTTTTTTTAACTTCTGCCTAAAAGAAATTTATACTGGACATGAATGTGTTTATTTGAATATGCACATGGTTTTTATGTCTCATAGTGATGAGAAACACTGTTTCCCTAATGTATAACCAGTTAACGTACAACTGAGCAGTTTTGTAATAAATATACGACAAAATAGTTTAAGAGGCTCCGAAACTTTCACAAAGTAGAGAGTCTAGGTCCAACATCACAGCGAACCACTTTTACAACACCAGATCCCTGAAAGTGAGACAGCCGAACAGAATCCAGCCATCTTTGATAACACATGTTGTTTTCTGACTAAATGTCCTCTTGGGAGAGAGATTTATTGTGTTTTTATTTATTTTTCTGTTAATCTCTTTTAATTTTTTCAATGGGATTGTGTGTACATGGGTACTCCTCAGTCTGGAAAATGTGGTCCATTTTAAACATGTTCATGTTAAGAAAGTGTTGTGACAAATTAATCGACTAACTGGTACAACAAAAATCTGGTGTATATATATTTAATATGAATAACAGTCCAGCAAGGCTATTTAAAAAAAATTAGGACTCCATCATTATACAGTGAGAAATATTATTCACAAGTAGAAAACATTCAGACGGTTATCAATCTCATGACAGCTGTTGAGGACAGTGGTGGAGGGATAATGATCTGGACTTCTTTCGGAGCCACAGCACCGGAGAACCATTAGCCATTGAGTTGACTTTGCGTTCCTCTGTATGCCAAAGTTTTAGTCAAGTCTGAGGCCATTTTTGTGACAGCTGAAGTTTGGCCAAAACTGGCTCTCACGGCAAGCGCGCAAGCGCCACAGTAAACTAACACATCCACAACAGAACAGCTGCAAACGAAACAGAAGGAGATGCGTCTCTGGTCCTAACCTTGACTGAAATATAAGTTGTAATTAAACTGCACTTAACCTTCCTCTTGTTTTAGCTTTCTGTTCCTATCTTCAATGTTAATGGGTCAATTTTGACCAGTGTCTTCAATCAGCCAAAAATATTTCCCCAAAACATAGACTTATCATCCAATTTGTTTCTCAAGTCTTGGTAAACTTTTTGGACTTCCTTATCCGTGGAAAGATTTGTTTCAATATTTTGGTGTGTCCCCTGACGTCTCTTTAATAGCATATCTCTCGTTTTCACTCTACAAAAACATTAAACTGAATCTAAACCTTTTTTTTTATGAATAAATTAAAACGTTTTATATTATCTGGGTATTAGTATGAAATAACAGAGCACATCCATTAAATAAATGTGTTTAATTTATATTTGATTTTGATTTTGATTGATTTTGATTTGATTTTTTTTTTTTTTTTTTTTTTTTTTGTATAAGGTGCCATTTGCAGCTTTTCAAAACAAAACCTTTTTTTTTTTCACAAGCTGATAAATGTGATAGTATATTTGCCTGCCCTACTGGACATGCATTCCTGGGTGGAGCAATTTCGACAAAAAGGAACAAAACGTTCATCTACTGTCACCTCTGGCCCTGGATTGGACATCAGTGGATGATGATGATGATGTAGTTGATGATCAATGGTCATCAACATTTGCAACTGGACATTTGCAGCAGCTGCCATACAAGCAGATGTTACCACTTCTGACTTGTAGGTTTGGACTTGCAGCAGGAGCAGGACATCAGACTCTCGTGCTTCTGCGTCCCTTGGTTGATACGCTATATTGTTCTCCTCCTCAGACACCTGCTTTTCCGTCTCACTATGCTGCTCTGTGTCCTCTGCCTCATCTTTAGAGAAAGATATGATCCAAAGCTTGACTTATTGGAAATCTAATCAACCTATGCATGCAGAAAATTGGAGTTATGCTCTGGAAGTCACCAAATCTAAACAGAGTTGGTCTCTACATGTATTACATATCTGTACATGCAAAATCTAAGAGGCTATCAATAAAAGAAGATAGGCTGGCTGTCAGTGAGCTAGTTAGTTTTGGCAACAATTATTGTTTCATAATCTTATATAAAACAATATTACAATAAACAAATTGAAATGGTACTTTTAAGCGTTTAAAACCTAAAAACAGGTCAGTGATGATCCTAACACAGGAGAAAAGTAAAATAAATGCCTACTGGATCAGTACAACATTGATTGTACGATATTAAGTAAGAGTTTGAATAGCTCATAGAGAAGATGGTTACATCATCACTGGTGCTTCTATTGAATCAAAATGTTTTATACTCATATAAATATCCTGTAATGGGTCATGTGTTGTTGTTTATCTGAGGTTGTACTTGCTTCTAATTTTAAAACTTGTTAAAGATCTGGTTTATTTATTTTTAATTTTTTTCTCGGTTATTCATTTACTTGCATGTCCTGACATGTGAAGTCTTACGATCAACACTGCACTGTTTTTGTCACATTCCTGAGAACGAAAACGGCGAACAGTTCGCACAGTGTTGAATTGGCTCTTCTTTCTAAACGAACTTGCTATCTAGAGAATCAGAATTGTTTGCTCTCAGCATTGGCTTGATGTCATTATATCCTTAGTCTCTGCCGTTGGGGATAAAAAACACCTCTACCATGTTTATCTCAAAATTAAATGCCCCTGATGTGATTTCCTGCCCACATATAAGCTGGCAAAGCCCATATGTTCATACAGACTCACAAATATATATACACGTGATGGGAAGGGGTGACAGAGAGACTCCTGCTTTCTCAACACCTTGAACTTTTCCTCAGGAGATGAGTGATAGTGATAGGCACTGAGCAGAAATTCTCTGGTGCATTGCATGGAATGCAAAAGGAGGCGAGAGCATTTCCACTGGCTTCTCTTGGAGAAGCTTCTTTGGATTGCTTGCCAGCGTGAGCAGTTTGTACTTGGGCGCATCGTACAAACTGTTGTGCATTTGGTGCCATTAGCTTTGAGTATTAGTGCCTGTAGCAGTGAGACTGTGTAGAATGTGAAGACAGCGAGAGGAGGGGAGGAGTGGATGCAATCTGCTAAGTTTCTCCTGGCTTCCTTTTATGATCAAACTCAAGAGGAGAAAATTCTACCATTAGTGGTGAAAAAAAATTAAATCTGCAATTCTGAAGAGCAGCAGAAGTGTTGAAGCTTCAGAGCATTATGGTGCTCTATTCTCTTCCATTAATCTCCCCATATTCCTTGGCTGTGAAGGCCTATTTATAGAGCAAGGGATGATTAAGTGGTGAGGCACTGTGCCACAAAAGGAACCAAGCTCATTTTCTCTTTTCCGTCCTCTCTCTTTGTTACTTATTCTCTACCTACTTCTCTGCACCCCCCCCCCCTTCCCATGCCTTCATCTTCTCACCCAATCTATCCTTTTTTTTCATGAGTTATACTGTACATTTAAAATCCAATTTTATACCTTAAAATCCCCCGTTCCTCATTAAAAAAAATGATTGATATACCATTTATTTTTTTCTATTCCAATTTATTTACTTATCTATTTATTTACAGCTTATTTGGCAGTTATAAAAAATTATTTACAAGACCTCAGACTCAGCATGAATAAAATTCACAAAAAGTTTTATAAATGTGCTTAAAATCAGCGATCATTTCCAGATCAGAATAAAAAAGGTGAAATATATATATTTTGTACAATAAACTAAAGCAATACCAATTAAGGAAAAATGTACTTTCTTTAAAAAAAAAACAAAAAAAAAACATTAAAACAAGTTGAAGCCCTGAAAAAAAAAAAATTCATCTCCATCCACATTAAAAAAAAAAAAAAAAAAAAAAAAAAAAAAAATATATATATATATATATATATATATATATATATATATATATATATATATATGTATGTATATATATTTATATATATTTGAAGTTGAAGCTTCGTAATCTCTTGTGCACTGGAGAACATGGTCCATTTAAAAGCTGAAGCTCCCTAAAGATTTATATTTTTCATGCAGACTCCAGATATTATTTCAAAGGCAACTGCTGTTCCACTCTCATGTGGCAGTTTTTTGTACAATTGTACAAAAAGGAACATGCACACACACACACACACACACACACACACACACACACACACACACACACCCAACCATCCCCAGTTGCTGTACTGTAAATGGGACTCAGTAATCAGACAAGGTAAACTAAACTAAGGTATGGTCAATCGAAGGTTCCAGTGTAACATATGAAATTACCGGTCTGGTTCCTGTTCGTCCTGCTCCTAGTCACATACCACCTCTCAAATGCAATCTTCCTCTTCCTTGGATTATTTCCATTCATTTGGCCTCTGACGGGCTTATATTCCTTTCATCACATCAGTCACAGCAAGTGTGATCCATTTTGAGTTACTGTGCGTTTTGAGGACGCCTGTGCTGTACCTGCATGAGGTCAATGTTACACATCAAAATCACTTTATCGGATAAAATGTGTTTTAGTGACCCAGGATGCGTTTTGAGCTTTCAAAAAAAAAAAAAGGACCAAATGAAATCTGTAAATTTTGCTTAAGTGAGTGAAAATGTTAGTGATTCGCCAAAATGTTTTTGATTTAAAACATGGGTTCAGGCCACATGGAGGACGGCTCAATGAATGAGTGATTTAGCAGGACAGAAAAATTGTAATTGTTATAAGGCTGCTTAGCAATGAATGACGGCCTTGACAAAGGAGGATGAAGCCCCATCAAGCAAGATTTAATCGCTATGTCAAACTGGATCAAGACTGAAAAGTGTCCATTAGTTGGATACAGAGGAGGAAAATGTGCACAAAGGGAAACCTGCCTGCAAGGTGTCCTTGAGTGGAAGTAGAGCACTGCACAGGATAAATGGTTAAGCTCATTTTAATTTCCATAGACATGATTAATGGAGGAGAGGAGAAAAGAGAAGAGAAGAGGCCTCACCAAGCTCAAAGTCCTAAAAAAACGACTCCTTCTGTCCCATCTACAACAACAAGGGTAAGAATAAGATCCACCCTGTTCTTGAATTTCCACACTGATGCTCTATCTGCTGGTCCGAGCGCAGATGTCTCTCTCTTTTTTTCTGCCTAGGTTTTACAGAGGCTTAGATGGCAACATTTTTCTGCAGGGCGGATTTTTCACAGGGCTTACGATAAATGCTGCAAGACCTCCATAACAAGCCTAACAAGTATTTGTCTATTAAAACACCTTCAAGGATTTTCACAATGGCGGAAAGACAGACACACGATCCTGATATGTTTCCCCACAAAAAGAGGAACCCACTGTACGTTGTAAAACACCCCCCCTATGCACACACACACACAAAATCTGCAGTTATTTATTTCTCAAGTAATTAATATAAAAATTGTATCGACAATGAGAGTGAAACTCCATTTCAGCCCAACAGAAGTGTCTTTCTTCTTCTGCATAAACTGAGAACAGCAAAACGAGTACGTATATTTTGGTACGCTCGCAGTTCTTGGCAACTCTTGAAAACCCTTCAGCCGTATCAGGCGCTGTTCATTCACCTGCGGTTACTTTGAATAAATCCCTTACCAGGCAGTTTTGATACTTCACAAATCCATGAGTCAAACACCATTTCCTCTAAAGACACTAATGTATCATATTTACGATGTTATAAATGTGATTCATGTGAAATTATGTGCAAAATAAATAGCTTGGCTTCTTTGGGGAGTGAAAGACCAACTTTAAATTCCTCTTACCAAAGCAACACAAGCCAAAAAGCTATTAGAGCATGACTCCTGAGAGATGAACAAGACAAAAGCGTCACGCCTGTACCTTAATGGAAGGTGGAAACAGTACCAAGCTATTTTCACTCTGACAGGCCATATTAGTTGAGCCAGCTTTTGCCTGTCGGAAACTCCTGTGTGATAGCTGTCGGGGACATTTTATTTCTAGTCACAGCAGCTGATCCCTTTATTGAAAACATTGAATGCTGAGAGGGTGTTATCCCTGTTTGGAGTTTCTGATCCTTGGTGTCTGAGGCGACTGCTGGGCCCTCTCATCCCGAGCTGAAACAGTTGATCCCCTGGATCTTTGTGGAAACAGAGTGGATTGTATTGTGAGGACTGTTTGCTTGCTGTAGCACTCCAGTGAAATGATAGATTTCGAGTGTAAATGTGTATTTAAAGCAGATTTATAAAGATTAAACTGAAGCACATTTTCACCAAATGTTCTCTAAAGAATTTTTAGCACCGAATACACTTTGTGGAGGTTTCAAAAGCCCGAGGAGTCTCTTTGTGTTTTCCTGTATCAGAGCCTGTGTGTTGATACAACTTATATTCAACTGAAATGTGGAATTGTGTTAGTGTCTTTTACACTTAAAGGTAGCCTCTAGGTCTCTTTTGTTAATGGTTGGTAAAATGGAAAGAATTAGACCTTAAAATGAATAACTAATAACCCAAAGAGAGCCCATTAACATAACCTCTGGATTAACAGATATATATATCTACATATCTGCAACATACGACCCACAAGTAAGAACATGTGTAACCTGTGAGGAATTTTCTTTTTAATATCAAAAACTAACTATTTGTATTAATTCTAACCAATCTCTAATAATGACGTTTTAGTCTTTATTTTTATGAGGGTGAAAGTGAAAAAAGAACTACCAATATCTTGCATCATAGCCAGTGGAATAATCCAATCCACTTCCATTCCTTTTGAAATTAATAAAATTGTGATATTTATGTGCAAAAGCATATAACATTAGCAGATAAAGAATATCATCAAGCATAAAGCATATCCACAATCATTTTATTTATATCCCTGTAGGGCTTTTTTTTTTTTTTTTTTGTGAAACTGCAACATTTTGCACCGATCTAACAAAGCTATTTTATATTCGGTCATGGAATTGATGTGTTTGTTCTCTTCACAGTTAGTTACATGTCTTGCCATCGTCTGGCTCCTATTCCTGGCTTCCAAAGATGGCGACGTCTTTGCAGAGATGAAAGTTAATTGGAGGGATTCCTGCAAAAGAACGAAAAGCCTAGAGAGTTTTTCACTTACTCTCCAGTTTCTCTCTCAGCAGGCAAGCCCTTGGCACCCACTAGTCCACTGGGAAAAGTCACTTTTTACAAGCGTTGCCAATGTTGCCAAGATTTTCATTTGAAGGCCAAACTATGTGGGTAGACAGATGCATCTGTCCACATTCTGTCTGTTCCTCTCTTTTTAAGTGTTCTCTCTCCCGCTCCCTCCCTCTCTGTCCTTTATGCGTGCACACACACACACACACACACACACAAGCACACACGCACACACACAGACACATACGCACACGCTTACAGGCACACGCACATGGGGAGCTGTTTCCTCATCGTTCACACTGAGAAATGCCCTGTAAGGACATCCTTATCCTGCAAACCAGACTCCGCTGGATGCTCAGTAATAACAACTCCAGCCGTCCACCATCCAATCAGCCTGGTTCTCTCCTGTGTGTGTGTGTGTGTGTGTGTGTGTGTGTGTGTGTGTGTGTGTGTGTGTGTGTGTGTGTGTGTGTGTGTGTGTGTGTGTGTCTGTGTGTGTGTGTGAGAGAGAGAGAATATTTATAATTTGTTGTTGTTTTTTTTTTTTACTCTTAGGTCTGAAACCACAAACACTGAGAACATTTATTTTCCTGACAAGAACAAAGACATGAACAACTCAATAAGAATTCATTTAAAAAAAAAAAAGGAAAATATTTATCTAAACACATTTGCATTCAGACATGTGAAAGGTTATTACTGGAGAGTGTCAGCATCTCATCATTCAACTATAAATATTTCTGGTGGCGTTGGAATACTGGAAGATTAAGAAGTTTCTGTGGATATTAGACTAAAGCACTGGGTCAGCTTTTCAGTTCATTTAAACTGTTGTGAACTCAAGCGGACTTCTGCTGCAGACTTTTCACACATTTATTTCAAAATTAAACCTGTTTGTAGTTTATTCAATATAGGAAGTATTAAAATAGAAAGACTTCCTTTGAGTTGACATAATATATAGGATAATTTATTTCAGCAAAGATTACAATAAGTGTTGTATTAGTACTGATAGATTAAATGCTGTTTTTTTTATTTTAAAATGTCTGCTTTAATGAATAAAGGTATAGTTACTCTATGAATATAATGCTTTAATGGTAACCTTGTTTACTGTCTTTTTTAAGCCATGATGCAATGGTCGGTAAAAATTGGGCTGCAAATGTTGGCTTTTTAGCGTCAGTATTTATGCAACTCAAATTAATCTACTGACATAAATTTAAACCAGAAAAACAGCATAATAGTTTATCTCAAATCTAAAAATGCAGGTTCTTTTGTCAGTGCCAGCTGGCTATGCATTTGCTGTGTTCGTGTTAAACCCCTGTGTCATATAAAAAAGTCACGTGAAGTCTTTTTTTACACATTTGATCAAATCTGATATATCTAAATTTTAACACAGCACCAAGGAATTCATTGTCATGTTAAAGAAAAAAAAAGATGGATGAGAAATGGAGACAAAGTCTGAACAAGAGGTGAAAGAAGACTCAATCTTGGACATCCATCCATCCATTATCTGTACCCGCTTTATCCGTTTCCGGGTCACGGGGGTCTGTCGGAGCCTATCCCGACGCATATCAGGCGAAAGGCAGGGGTACACCCTGGACAGGTCGCCAGTCTATCCAGGGCCACATACAAACAACCAATCACACTCACATTCACACCTAGGGAGAATTTAGGAAGATCAATTAACCTACTCTGCATGTTTTTGGACTGTGGGAGGAAGCCGGAGTACCCGGAGGAAACCCACGCAAGCACGGGGAGAACATGCAAACTCCACACAGAGAGACCCACCGGGCCGGGAATTGAACCGGGAATCTTCTTGCTGTGAGGCAACAGTGCTGACCACTAAGCCACCGTGCTGACTTCAATCTTGGACATTACAGTCTTAATTATTGTCTTGAAAATGGCTTAATCTTCA
Source organism: Xenentodon cancila (assembly GCA_014839995.1). Classification (NCBI taxonomy): domain Eukaryota; kingdom Metazoa; phylum Chordata; class Actinopteri; order Beloniformes; family Belonidae; genus Xenentodon; species Xenentodon cancila. Next base: position 13,959,386 of record CM026209.1, on the reverse strand, counting down.
TGCCTATAGAGGGACTCTTTGAGCTAAAAAAAAAAGTTCCTTTGTGCTGCTTTAACAAGCGTAAATAATTTGTTTAATTCAAAGAGACCCCTCTCTCACTGCATGTACTAATTTTGTTTATTCTTATCCTGATAAAGGATTATGTAGGATGCTCCTTCTAAATTAAAGAGCAACAGGGAATGCAAATTAATAGCTCATTATCTATTCAGGTGCATTATTACATAGTATGAGAACATGCACAAACACACACAAATGATAGTGTTAACAGTACATGACTAGATTGGGTCTGCTGGGGGAAGACTTTCACTGTCCCAAATGTCTTCTATTGCCATCAAACGATTCAGCTGGAGCAGTGACATTTCCCTGACTTTCCGAGTGCAAATGCTCCTGGTGGGCACTTCCTTTCCTCGAGCATTTTTGTCACATCAACCTTTGTGCGCTACCATAAGGGCTTTACATTTTTGGCACTGCTGGGTGTCCACTCAGTAAACCTGTTTCTAAATTGGCCCATTGGGAGGAACCATAAAGCCTTACGTTTGAGCATAGTCATGATGTCTTTTCCATTATGTCTTTTTGTGTAGCCTCAATAAACCAGAGGACACTGATGATGCACCAAGACAAATATAGCTTGTGGGTATTGTTGTAATTTGCAGCTCTAGTCATGTTCAGCAAAAATTCTCAGGTCTTTTTTCCAAGATCATTTTATACGTGCATCAATCACTTAAAATAGGCCCACTCCTATGCACTAGCTCCTGCACAATTATAGACTGTAACTGTAGCAGGTAAATTTCCAGATGTTTGACTGATTTAGTTTCACATTCTGCTGTGTGGCTTTTGAGCCTTAGTGATACCAGGTCTAATAATTATTTTTCCGTGTTTCTGCATATAACATATAATTATATGATTCCTCCACAATTCAGATGAATCATGAGATGAACGAATCAAGACAGCCCCCTTTCAAACGTTGTAATGACAGCTTGATATTACAGTACAAAGTGTTATACTTTGATTTTGGGGAACGAGAAATCAGTTCTGTATAAAAACCAACTGATTTCATGCAGACTGTTCTGACTTTGCAAGGTTAATGTTTACAGCGCCGTGTCATTTGGGTTTCCAGACAGTTTACCTGCTTAGCTGCAGGTTAAATTTGACATGTTGTAATGTAGTTAATACCATGTTGAACCACATCTAAGTTAGCCATACGCTAACAATACAAAAGGCACAATATGTTTTATTTTCAGTGGCTTATATTTATTCTATATTATTGAGTGTGCCTTTTTATTTTAAGGCAAAACTATTGCATTAAATCGGCATCATAATACCATGAGGATGAGAAAAAAATGCAAAGCGTCTGCAAGCTGAGCAATATTTTTTTTATTTAAAAAGCAAAAAAGGAAAAGAATGTGTGAATATTATGACTCCCTCCAATCAGCTTTAATATGGGAAGACAGAGACTGCAAATACGGGGACCTAAAAGGAGGAGGGATTGTAGTGCTTGTTAAGTCTGCAGTGAAGGAGTGTCTCTGCACTCCAGATAGTGAACTGTTGGGCGGAGCTTCCATCCATGTTTTCAACTGACATTAAGTTACTTAATGATGCTACATGTGATGTCACCATATCAGTTATTTCCACTTCACAAACATCTCTGAAGATTTCAACCAAGACCTTTCTCTGCCACACTTCCTACTTCACAACACTTTATTATTATTTTTGCCACTCTCTACTTTTTTCTTCAATTTATTCTGCAATGTTGTAATTTCCACTTGAGTATTAATACAGTATAATTCAATTTAAATAAATCCAAAATCAGCAAGATGGTAAATTTCACAGTTTGCTCCAGAGCCCATCACATAATTAGAAAGCCCATAAGCTGAATGGATGTGTTCAGTCTCCACACTGACAATATAATCAGTGTGTCTCTCTCTGGTGTGCTATTGCACCACAGCAGCTTTCTTCCAGCACAAACTTGACCAGTTAATCCAATAAACAATCAACTTGGGAAAGTCTTTATGGTTAGCAGTTCAGATTTTGGCAGAGACTTAGTCTTGGAAATGGTCTTGGTAGCTAACACAATTTATATTTCACATCGTCATTCCTGACATCTGAATACCCAAAAATATCAAAGCACTGGGCATATTTCCAACCATCAAAACTATTGTTATTAGTAGTAGTATCATTGTTGTTATCATTTTTATTATTAGCCATGATAGTTTTGGCCAAATTACACATGAGTATTGAAAGTATTGCTACTGTAGAATGAAGCTGCAGATGGCAATCAAATTATAAACTCAGAGTGCACCATCAGAGGAAAGTCTGCCTGACTGCAGCTGCTAGAAGGTAGGATTTGCAGGCATCCATCAGCACTAAGTGGAAGTGACAGTGTGCAGAGAGGTCCTAATTAATGTCTCACTTGACTAATTATTGTCTCTGAAGAATGTATTCCCACTGAGGTCCCAGGGATTTCATTGAGAGCACTGCTCAAAACATATAAGCAGCTACTAACTTCGCCATGCTGTGTTCAAAGACATTGCTGTAAGTGGGAAATATATTTACACTGGTTTCCCAACTGCTTAAGTGAGACATGCTTTTCCTTTTATGTGATACTAAAGCTTGAAAGAGGAATGAGTTTATACATTTTGCACATGTAGAGAAAGTCTGTTTTCTCTATAGGGGCTTGCCAGTGTGTTAAGATGTCCTTGGCTACAGTCATCCTGACATAATAGGCTGATGTAGAGAGAGCACCTCTGGCTCTCTCCAAAGCCATCCATGTTAAACTAACTTGTAACATTCAAAATAATGCGGTTCGAGATGATCCTTTAGAGCAAGGCAACTGAAGTGAATGAATGTCTTCTTTTTCAGGGCCTTACCATTCAAAGTGCATCAGCTTCTCGTTTCCATGGTTTCCTTCTCTGTGCCAATGCTATCTTTCCACCAGTCTGCCTGGGCGGGAGAGTAAGGGAGGGAGGGAAGACATAGTGAGAGAGCAAGAGAATGACAGAATGCTTTTCGCTGTGGTTATCTCCCCTCTGCATAAAGTCCTCTTTGCGTTACCAAGTTCATGAATAGTGTTTGAATAAACACGCCAGTCAGCTCTTATAGAAACCTGTGTGGGTTACAAGCGATTGGGTGTGTATAAACTCATCTCATTTGTGGTCTCCTTCAAAAGGAGAAAAAAGAATGACACACTGTGATCATGGATGAAAATAGAAGTAGGCTATGTCTCTCAGGTGGCACTATATTTTTTCCCTAATAGTCACAACAATCTAAAGGAGCACAGACATTTTAAAATCCCAATAAAGAATTTCACCATCCTCATCAATCTCTTATGTACTATTACACAGGATAATCACATCCTGTCTGATTAACTGGGAAAAAGGAAGTGTGTTACTTCCTACTGATAACCAACAGTTTATTCACAAGAAATATACCAGTCATAGAGTCCAGTCAAATGTAAATTTTCTTGGGTATGCAGTATTGTTCTCCATTAAAAAGATTAAGTCAGAATCATCTGTCATATTTTTTCTTTCTTTTTTCCCATTTTGTTGATAACATTTTAGTTTTGGGCTCTTGAGGCCTTATTGCACTTACAGTGGCACAGTGCCAGGCCAGAGGGCGCTTTAACTTTAAAAAGAAACCATCTTGCATGCCTGTTGGTTGATGTCTTCTCCCTGAGCTCCATAAGCATTCCTTTCATGCTGTGTGAGGCTCTGCTGACTTATACGGAAATCCTGAATTCCTCCATAATTATGCTAATGGTCCAGATGGTAGCATGATGAGTGCCATTCTCTTTGATTTTCTAACATTTCGGAGTGCTGGTGTGCAGGCCCACGCAGCCCGGCACAGGTTCAAAGTCAATGTTCACACCACCTACTTGATTCCATGTAATTAGTTCGTTTTCCTATAGCTGGTGCATTCACCCTCTTCACTGTTAAATCCATTTGCTCATCTTTGTTGGTGGGGGGGGGGTTGACAGCTCTTATGAAGTAAAATAGAGTAGCACTTCAACAAAAATGAAGTGATGGTGTTACTGCTTATTCACACATTTGCTCTTGATGGTGAATTCTGCTTAGTAATAAACGTATACCAGTGGTTGAAAAAAAAAATCACATAAAAAAAAATATTTATATATATATATATATATATATATATATATATATATATATATATATATATATATATATATATATATATATATATATATATATATAGAGAGAGAGAGAGAGAGAGAGAGAGAGAGAGCAATCCTACAAAGATTACATTAAAGATACATTTTGAATGCTCTCTAAGCCCACAAATAAATAGCGGTGACTTTATTTTGGAGTATTTCTTCAACACACACATTCCTACACACACACACAGGCAAGTCATTCACACTTAGACCTCACAGTGGCTGTGTTCATCCATGCTTGGACTCCGGTGGCCCCGATCAAAGAGCTCTTTTCACATCTCCGTGGGGATTAAATAGCCCTCAATCCTCTCGGGGCGGGGGTGCGCCGCTGTACTTTTACTTCCAGCTGATGCACTCGCATATGAAGAGCTGCTCATGGAAGCAGACGCTGATAAGGTGCATCCATATGGCCTCCACAGGACCAGCAGATATGCATCTTCTCGGTGCAAGGCATAAGATATAGTCTGTCTTGAGTTCAGATATAAACGGTATACATAGGTTTTTGAAGGTTTTCCCCCGTTACGTTTAGTCAGTGGTAAGCTTTTGCATGCCATACACAACTCCACATTGAAGATGCCTCACACTGAGCTGAGTCTATAGCTTGGAGGCTCTTACGTTTAATTTGACTTATTTGCATTGGCTAAGGATTCAAGCATTTTAACAGCTTCAGTCGACATTATAGATTTTCGGTTGTCAATTTTAATTCCTCGTTCCACCCACGTTCTTGGCAACGAAGAGGTTGTATCTTTAAATTACATAAAACATTATTTGAAAGGGAGGTTGTGTATTTAAAAAAAACACAAATATGGCCTACATATCCTTATTGAATCTATTGGTTTTGACACTTAATGTACGTAGCACACGCTGTCTGTGCACCGAATCCAGCAAAATGTATCCTGTAAATTTCAAGACTTTTCTATGAGGAGATCAACTAATTGAGCGTGATTTTAATCTAGAGTTCTTGCAGTTTGCCTTGTCCCTCTCCATGGTGCTGAACAAGGAAGAAAGCACATCGAGGGTACTTCCAGCGCGATTTTTTCCCCCCACTTCAGTTGCAATAGAGTTGTTTGTTTGTTTGTTTGTTTGTTTGTTTGTTTGTTTGTTTGTTTTAGATTGTCCATTAGATACCGATAGCTTGGCGCTTTGCGATTCATGAATGAATTTGGTATTTGTTTGGACTCATTTTAGAAGCCCCAAAGTTGCTGCTTTATGCACTTTCCATGTTCAACCGCATCACAAATGGAAGCAGTGCACCAAGTTGCTCCTGCTTTTAAAGGTGATGCGAAATAAAGTTTCCCTTTCCACCCTTCCTAGTGTTTGAATGTCACTCATCCCCGCTCTCCTTTCCTTCTCTGGCATTCCTTTCTGTGTTTCGATCAATAGACTATCTCTTTCTTCTTCGGCTCTCCCTCACTCACGCTTTGCTTCTCCGTGGTGCGCGTTCACAATACTAACCCTGGCTCGACGTCAGAGCCTGTGCAGCAGTGCAGTATAATGGGAGCGCAAGAAACCCAGAAAGCCTCATAGGGGGCTGCATATCGCTGCTGTATCATCTGCTTCCCAGCCCTGCTTCTATTGTAGCTCACCTAAAGCCCAAACTCGGGCTCCCTGCTCTTCACTGGATCCGTACCTTTCGATATGGATGTCTCACTGTCCCTCGACTACGAGGATTGCTGTTTCTTGGCGCATTGAATAGGGAGAAGGAGACGGAGAAGGGGGAAGGAATGATGCCGGGACTGCTAATGGATTTAGGGAAAGCGCAAGTGACCATGCCGTGATCTTGCGCATCCAGGGCCACCGTCACACTGCCTTGTACAACAGCAGTAGAAGAATTACGGGGGGATCGAACCCACGCACCGGGGGGATTAACCACTGTGCATTAAAGAAAAAAAAAAACAGATACAACATGAAGATTACCTCCCATCGTCTGATGATAACCAGTCTCGTTTTCAGGTCCAACCTACGGTTCATCCCGTTTCTGCTACTGTTTCTTGGTCACACTTGCGGGATGCCACACGTTTTAAGATTCGGTAAGAATATGTTTGAAAACATATTTCTTCTGCTAAGGTGTGTAATTACGCTATCTACTTTGAAATGGCCATATCTAAACCGTATCTACCGAATGGTAGAGCATATATGTTTATAATTGCAGCCTGATTGTGATCACGAGTGTAAGGATGGCAAAATATTTAGTGTTTGTTTTTTCTTAATAGGTAGTACAAAATTACCTGCTTCATAACACTGTACGCTTTAAATGTGCTTTTACGAAGTTTTACCAAGAACAACTCCGTCGAGGATTGTTGTTGTTTTTTATGAAACTTAACTCTGACAGACCTTAGATACACGTACAGTACATGAGTGAGCAACAGTTCATTGACGGGAAAGAGAGCTGGATAAACATCGCTCCAAGACTTGTACTATATCTCCGTCTTAAGTGTCACGGTGTACTCCTCAGATTGACCCTACAATAAATGCTTACATGTAAACATTCACCACGGAGCGCAGATCGATTTCTGATCTCTAGAAAGATACAACCAACAATACACCAGGTGGTACTTTTCATCTTAAATCCCATTGAAGTGTCAGTCGGTTGGGATTTCGCGCAGACTATGTTCATGCTGCTTTTGGAAAAAAACATATAATTTCAGTTTACAACATCGGCTGGGATGGCATAATAAAGAATCAGCTCCCATAACCTCTGAAAGGTTAATGTGGCGTAACAGACTAAAAGTTAATTCTCTTCAAGAACTTCAAGATTTACTCTCATGAAAGCTGATAGCTTCTAATTATTGTTGATCATAGTTACCACAACAGAGTATGATCGTTCCTTGCTTCAAAATGTTCAAAATTGTGCAATTAACGTTTGTTTCCACATTAAACCACGAAATCATGTCCTCTTGTGGCTTCCTCTGCTGCTTAATTAGATCCGTTTTGGGATGACTGCTTCTGTCGCTCTCCGGTGGGTTTACAGAAAACGTCTTGAAGTGACGGTGGCACCTCCTTCCTCAGCAGCCCAGATCCCATCTTTCCCAACCAAAAAAAAAAACACCCACTCACCCACCCTCCACCCCAAGAGCGGATGTCATCAAGTGTTGACAACACATCCCTACAATCCCCAATTCTCCTGTGGATCCTGCTGTTTAGGAGTCAGGCCACATCCACAAGAGCTGCCGCTATGGCAACGGGTTGTACTTGTCCTTCTGCTGCATTTTTACTCCGTTTTCCAGTCTCACACATTGTCTGACAGACGCTCGGCTTATTTTCAGAAATCTTCGGAAGACGGTGTACTCCCTGTATGGTGAGCAGTTTTCAGGCCAGCATAAAATGAATATATCCCTTTGACAAAGTGAAGCAATGCGAGATGTTCAAGCATTTTACACTTTAACATGACCATAGCAATCCCAGCATCTTTATGTATATATGTGTATTATATTAACGCAAATGCGGTTTTTATTAATACTCTTTTTGTCTTTATAACAAATACAGTAGCCTATGTTGCCTTTGCTAAGTCTACACGTTGGATCCGTAGGGCTTCCGGCGTCAGTTGTAAGATATATACAACCATGCCCGATAAGCAATGATTCATGTCACCGAGATATCTTCCTGTAAGGTAAAACTCATGCTTGATTTTTCTTTTCTTCCTCTGCTGCTGCCGGAGCAATTGGAAGGCGGCTCAAAGCTGGTTCCGGCTCTGTCGCTGTCCGTGGTTCTGGTCGGGGAAAGCGCAGAGCTGTTCAGCACCGCGGACAGCGACCCACATGCTGCCTGTTGCTGAACTGAGTCATTTCTCATGTGTTGTAACAGTGTGAATAGGTTATGTAAAAGCTTTAGTCTTTGTGTTCGGATGCATTACTTTCGCTTCAATTCAAGTATCTCCTCCTTCTTCTCCAAGCTGAAAGTTGTTGTGGGTCGTTCCTTTTTGAGAAGATGATACATTCAGCGTCTTTGCTAAATCAGTTTGTGCAAAAGAATTATAATCCCAAACAGAACGTTTACATTTTATTGAGAGTGAACGCATAAACAAAAGGAGAGGGGGATGGGGGGGGGAGTGGGGCGTGGGTGTTTGGCAGAGAATTAAAAAAGTTCTTAGATGCTTGGAAGACACTGGGGCCCATTGGTCCTTTTCCAGAGCATGTTGTGTCCTGCAAGATGTGCTTACTCAGCAGATAATCCCAGGTCCTCCTTCAGGAACCTGGCTAAATGAGGAGGTCAGCTCCCCTGGGTCCATCTGTTCCCTCCTTGCTCCATGCTCCATTCTGCCCAGACAGCTGGCTCACATTGTACAACCACTGTTCTCCTGTCAGGCTGAGACCTTTACACACACATACACACTGTATCACCACAACATAGACAGCCTTTTGTACACAGCGTCTAGCTCACCATGTAGATTGACAAGTGTCAAAGAAAAAAAATATGCCCCCACTAATTCCAAAATGAAATTGAATTATCATCCACGGTCTTCGTCATTTATCAATTTCACATGTGAGTCATTTAGTTAGATAATGAAATGTAGCCCATACAATTTGTAATAAAAAAAACCTATTGAGAGTAGGCACTTTTTAACAAGTTCACATCTTCCTTATGAGAGCATTGAATAACACTTTGCAACACTGGTGGGATTCCACCTATAAAGAGACAGTTAACATGACATAAAATATAGCAGCTTAGTGGCACAAACAACTAAACAGCAAAGAATTAATTTCTAGGCTTGACTGTGGCACTCGTCTTTTCTTTCTTTTTTTTTACAGAACAGTATTAATTCAAAATTCTGTAAAAGCTAAATTTTGTCGACTGATATGCATTGCACATTAACAAGCGCACATTGTGCACATTGTGCACATTGTGAAAGATGGAAACTAAGGGCTGTGTTAAAATATCTGGTATGTGGTGCGTGTTAACTGGTTGGCTAAACTTAAATGTGTGAAATTTTGTCTCTTCCCAGGAAACAACATCCATGTGTAAATGTATGATCTTATTTAGATGCACCAAGCACAAATGTTCTGCAACAGAAGCAAAAAAAAACTTTGCAGTTTTTAATTTCTGCAGTCCATAGTTGGTCTGAGACTGTGACGTTGGGCGATAACATTATCACTGCCATCTGCAAACAGCATTGGCAGATGCAGTGTGTCCCTGGGCTGTCAGCTGCTGCTGAAAGCATTGTTGACTCAGAGATGCTCATTCTGTTTGTTTATTTTCAGGTTTTGTTTACATATTTCCAGTATAAACATATGCGGGGAATATTTATGACTAAAACAACATTAGTTTTCATTTTGGAAAAGAAATCAATATTTTTCCTTTCTGTCAACTGCCAAAACGGAAAATCCCCTCTGGTGAATGTGAAATTTATCTAACTCCTTCCACAATGCTGTGCCAACATATAAACCCTTTATTGCATTTCTAAATATTAAGCACGTTTCATCCCCACAACTGAGTTATGGTGTGGTAAAATTATAAGGCTGTCGAGAGCAAGGGTAGTGGGAATAAATTCAAGAGGAGTTAGTAGTTAATTGACTTTATTTGCTTTTGATTTCTGCCAGCCTAAATTAGCTGGAATTGAGTTTAGGATTGTTGGAATTATGGATAACACCCTGTGCCCTGGCCCACTGCCAGCATGTTCACAGCAAACGCATTTAAATACCCACAAAGCTGCTTAAAATATTCATGTGTCACTTGGCCTCGGTGTAGCTTATAGAAATGTGAAACTATCTCTGCTGGCAAATGATTTCCATGGTTTAAAAATACCCACTGTGGGTTTCAAGAACAAAGAGGAGATCTGTCCTACATTAGCATGCAGCACCACACATGGGCTTGAAGCAGAGAACTATCTAGATGGATTTCTAAAACATGTTTACAGTCCTGAGTCTTTGAAGGTCTTGCTGTCATGAGCAGTTACCGGAAACTCAATGTTGATTAATTCAGGGTACAGATTTCTTGCCATTTTCAAATGGCAAATATCTGTGAGGTATGAAATTAGTTTTTGGTGTGCTCAGATTCAAGTCAATTTTGAGATTTACAAGCAACATTTGAAAAGATTATTTACATAGAAGGAGACTTTAACTGATTGACCTTGTTGTAGGGTGAACAGCTCTGGCATGGCATCATTTTCTGTAAGATTGTTGGAAATCAAATAGAAAACACCTAAGACCCGTGGTTTTCCTTGTTGTAGATGTTGTATTGGATTTCTTTATTTACAGCCTTCTGCTCATTGCCACTGTCACTCATGTATTGCCGAGCAGAGGCTAAGGGTTATATGTGTAATTGTTCTGCAAAGCCGTCCCTTGAGTGAAGCCCTGCAGCATGTCTTGCTGCCCGGTCGTCTGGCTCAGAACAGACTGAAGGTCAGAGCTGAAATCACTCACATGATTTTTCTTTTCTTTTTTTTTTTGCTTTTCTTTGTTTCTTTTTTTTTTTTTTTTTTTTTTTACATTTGAATACACACAGTCCCTCCAAGGGAGTATGTTGGAAATCTGATGTCACAGAGAGGTGTAAGAAAACAAGAGTGTTTGTTAGAGAGGAAAAGAGAGAGGGAGTTCATATAAAGTGTGAGTGAGAAGAAAAACAGTGAGCGTTAAGGCCAGAAGATTCAGAGTAAAGATAGATTAGTTTGCCTCAGAGCAGTCCTCTCTCAGCCCACTCTCAGTTGTGGTCTTTTATTACTGTTTTCTGATGGCTTCTGTGAGGAGAGACAGAGAGGAGAGCAGAGCATGCTGTGGAAATGTAGTGGGAGGCCAGGAGTCATGCACTGCATCTCTGAATAAATGTCAGCAGAATCATATTAGCAAGCTGAAAACTTGCCTGCAACTACAGATATGCATGAAATAGCTTTTCCAGAACAGAAACACATTGGTAAGGCAAGTGTCCTTGTAGTTCCCTTGAAGAACTAACCCCGAAATGTTTTTTATTACCCTTTATTAGTGTTCTGTCTCAACCTCCAGTAGAGTGTAAAATGGTAGGAATCAATGAAAATCAACATGTTGGCATTGCTAAGAGGAATAATGGAAAAAGAAAGAAACTGGCAGGAAAAGCAAATAAGCAGCGCCAAGTTTCAAATGCTTGGACTTTCGTGTATCACAGGTTACAATCAGTGAGAACACAAACATGTGAAATAGCAATAAGAAAGTGTGAAATAAGCAGGCTGTGTGAGGTTACATCTATAAATGCCAATTAATAACAATTTCAAGCTGCTACGAACAGAATGGTTTTAGTCAAAGTAAATTTATTTAGCTTGTATACTCTCAACTGCTCTTTCTCACTTTGCTTCCAGAGCTGCGAAAAGCAGCACTTTGACTTCCTGGAGCAAAACAGCATGGCTTTGCATCTCATATGAGGGTGATATGTGAGACTTTTAACTTCATACGAGCTCAATTGCAGTAATTAACTGTGAAGAGATTGCTTAATAGAGAGAAAGAAACCTGGCTTGTCATCGACTTGTTTTGGAAACCACTCATAACGCTAATTGGTGCAAAAGTAAATGTGTATTTGTAGGGTGGTTGTTGATAGTTTTTTTTGTTGTTTCTTTTATAATTGCTGTTGTTGTTGGTTGTGTTTCATGCTGAAAAGCTCCGCTTGTTAATATTTACGTATATTCCTGGCATTTGAGTTATATACACCATGTATGATTTTAAAGGTTGTTTTTTTTTTTTTTTTTTTTTTTTTATGTCTCCAGTGAGGTGAGAAAATCCGATGCATTCCAAGCACATAGCTCAGTCAACACATCTGAAAGGCACATGCGCCATAAATGAAATCATTGACGTCCAAACTACATGGGATTTTAAAGTCAATCAATTACAGAAAACCCTCCGGCTGTGTTGGCTATGATATGAGGCCCCGATCAGGTCGGGATGTGGTGATTCACCTTTATTACTTGCCAGCTGAATAAAGGACTAAGAGGAGAAGTGGAGCGGTGGGCTGAAAAGAGAGGGCAGAATTCAGACCCCCATTGACAGCACAGGCTGCCTGATGTAAGAACATATCTCTGTGTGAACCAAGGAGACAAGGAGAAATGCACTCTGTGGGGGGAACATATTGATGCAGGCTTACTTAAAATCATGTTCTCTGAATCAGCATGCCGTTCTTTTGTCCATGATGCAGCAGGGCTATGCAGAACAGAAACCCCCCCCTGCATCGTTGAATTTATTTTATCTCTTTTTGCTTTGAGAACTTGTGTTTGCAGAGCTTTCCAGTGTTCTTGTTTTACAGAAATAAGTGAATGTAATAGTGCGATTAGAAATATTCTTGGAGAAAAAGTAGGTGCATTTATGACTAATTTAGGCAATTAATGAATAGCTCAGAGAAGAGCCAAGGGGTAACATATGTATGGTGTAGTTAAATAGACTCAAAGTATTTCTCTAAGCTGGTGAAATTATTTGACAAAGCTCTAATTCTGTGTATTGAGGCTGCGGGCTTTGGTAGTATTCAACATTTGTTTGATATGACCCATGAATACGACCCATACCCACTCGTTCAAAGCATTACTGTGGACTGGAATAGAGTCGGATGGATTTTCACATCTCGCACAATCTGTTTTAAGATTTTGACGAGACATAATGAAGTCAACCGGCTCCATTTCCCTTACACAGCTCCCTGTCATATATAACCCCCGGCCATTGGTTTTTATATATGACAAAAGGCTGAAAATTTTCTACCCGGCAGGGTGTGACTGAATGTGAGAAATGGTGAAATAGTAGACAGCAGATCAGAAGAAAGATTAAAACACAGCTTGTGATTTTGCACCACTTTCCCGTCTGTTGTCTCTCCCCCCTTTTTTTCTCAACAGTTTTTTTTTTTTAACTTGAATGTGCACACACGATTGGACTTCATTATTTAGCCTGTTTTTTTTTGTTGTTTTTTTTTGGGGGGGGGGTCTTCTTCTTCTTCTTCTTTTTATTTGCATGCCTCTGGCTATTTTCTTTGCACAAGTCACTGTGCAGCTCTCATTCGTTTCGTTTCCCCTCCGCTGCTATACGATTGCTTTTGTGTTTGCAGAACAAGTAAGAAAAATTGACACACCTATGCAGCAAAGTGTACCTGCAGCTCTGATCATCAGCTTGCTCCTGTACAACATGGGAGGCTGATGAACCCAAACCAGGAGCTGACATTTTCCTGCCTTGCAGCAGACTGCGGGAGGAGTGGTGCAGGTGTCTGTTCAGGTCTAATGGACCATCCATTTAGTCTTTTAATTGAGTGTCTTATCTGCCTCCAGTGACCTCTTTTATTCTCAATTTCTCCTTCTTTGTTTCCTTCACTCATCTATTTTTAGGGTCTTACCCTGCAACCTTTTCCTTCTTTCCGTCTCAAGTTCAAACTCTCCTTTTTTAGGTCGGCATCACTCATCTTCCCACAATCACAATGGCTCATCAATTGTTATTTTCTGTCTGAGGGACTGTGAAGCGACAGCATGATAGTACATTGCATTTTCAACTTCAAAATGTTATCTAGAAAACAGTTTTTTGTTCATATAACTATTTTGTGCACCCATTTCTTTCCATTTCTCCTTAATTGTCCTTATAATCTCTTCAGCTCGTATAGCCTGTGTCCTTGCCTTTCACCAACTGTTTTTTTCCATCCACTTACAATCAAGTCTTGCTTTGTTCACACGATGCCAGAAATCACTATTAGACAAAGACATTTCAAGCTTTTATATTTTTTATCCTATTTTGAGCTTCCGTGAAAACAACACTTTTACAGTCATTTGACGGATATTAGGCATTCCTAAAGAAGAAATCTGCACAAAAAAACGTCTAAACCTGTAAGTAAAATGCTTCTAATATTCATGCGTCATAAAGGACTTTTTTGCATTTGAATTAAGACTTAAACCCAATCCTGAATCGCCTAATCTGTTTTCTCCAGAAGCAGCTGGTTGTTGATGCAGAATATTAAGCAGATTAAATGTCTCAGGTCTTATTAATCATGTTCACCTGGCATAAAATATATTAAAAAGAAAAAGCATTTAAGCAAAGATATCTGATAACATTTTAAAAACAAATACTGAACTCATTACTTTGCTTCCGAATTAGTGATGATTGTGATTAAGTTGCAGCTTGACACGTTCCACCTCCAACAATTTCATCAGTGAAATGATTTCTAGTTAAAAGTCTTAAAACACAGGACCGACGTGGATGATTTGTGCTGTAAATAAATAAATAAATAAATAAATAGGCATATAATTGCCAAAGATTTGACACAAAATTATTTTATTTAAGAGAGGAAAACACTGGATTTTGTAAAACACGCTTCAGGAAAAAAAAAAAAAAAAAAACAACAACAACAAAACAATATATGTTAGAACATTAAAGACTATTAATAAAATCAGTTTAAAAAAAAAAAAAACCCTCTACATTTTTGCTTCTCGTGGATTTTATGAAAACCCTGCCATGTGAGTTAAAGAGTTTCCTCCTGAATTAATTCTTGACCTTTCGCTTTTAAGAGAGATAACATCTGCCCCTCTACAAGAAAGAAAGTCTAATTTTACAGCCATTTTGATCCAAATTACACCACGAAGACTGTAATACAGGGCCATTTCAACGTGCAGGATAACACTGAGAATTAGAATAAGAGCGACAAAGGGAGCAAAGAGGACAATGAAGTCTCGTATAATTTGCTCTGACCTAATTGCAACATTATCATTCAAACTTCTTCTTAGCTCCATGCCAGTGTCTGCGCCATATGATAAATGTTACCGATGCTGTAATGTAGGTCCATCCTGTTGTCATACTCCCCTTAGAAAAGATTGATTTCATGCTTGAACTGTAAATGTAAATATAATGAAATGAAAGACTAAACACCCACTTTTTTTTTTTCTTTTTTTGGAAAGTATGCAAGAGAATCGTGGAAATCTGCACGCTTTCTCAGAGTTTGGTCTATGACTTAAAGATTACTGCTAATCAAGTTCTTATCCATATTTATCTTGTTGAGCGATGCAGATTGACGTTTGGAGCATCCTGGGTTGCTTGAGATGGGCCATCCCGCTTCGTATTTGTCATCTGCAAATGCTGTTAATGCCCGTTTCATCACAACAGGAAAGCGATTATAAACCGGTGATACACATGCATAGTCACAGTGTTCTCCAGCCTGGACTATCTTAGCCTGCAGTGACTAATTAGCATCTCACATGAGCTTAGGCTTGATTAAAACTCAGTTTACAGTGAGCAGCGCTGTGAGGTCGCCATCTGTCACCTGCAGAGGCCACCATGAGACATACTGTCGCCTGAAAGAGTGAGAAAGCTGCTGCTTTTGTATGCGGGTTTGATAAAGAAGTGAAAAAATGGGTTTCAAGCAGAGAAATGGCAAAGACGGGTGAAGCGTGAAGCGATAGGCGGCATTGTATTACATAAGTGGTCCTGCTCACTCCCTATGGGATGCATATTAGAGCCAATTCGCATATTTTCTGTGCTGACAGAAAGCTTCTGGTTGCAGTTTTAAGATTTGTATGATTTACTTAAACTATTTCACCTTGTGACTGCAGTTTTGGGAATACTCATATTTATAAATTTATATGGAAGTCAAGCAGATGACAGAGCTCCAATGCTCATAAAACCTTCACCATCCATCCATCCTCTTTTTTTGTTTGTAGCATTTCATCCTGTTCAGGGTCACGAGGGGCCGTAGTCAAGGCAAGCTGTCACTGCGGCGAGGGGCGGGGTAAACCTCCGACGAGTCGTCAACCTTCATTATATGGAAATCAATTTGTTTCTCCCAACAGATGCATGTGCATCGGGTCTTTTTCATTCCCCTGCCCTTTTTATGCCATAACTGCAATATAAAGTTCATCAAACTTTAATGCCACATTTACATAAGATTGCGCCAAACACGATTTGCAGTAATATATGTTTTTATCCTGACTTTATCAAATTAGCTATTCATACAAATCTTGTTTCCATAGTGATAGCCTGAATATTTCATTCCATAGTGAAATATTTGAGCACTTGGGAAAGATGCATTAAAATAAATAATAAATAAATAAAAATTGTCGGATACAGTGATATCAACACCTCCAAAGCAAAGCAGCCAATTTGGAAGCAACTTTGGCTTCAAGACAATTGAAAAGTATTTGCTTGGGAAGACTGAAAAGATGTGCAGAAGCTTGGTCGATATTGTTTCTCTCTTTCCTTTTTTTTTTGTTTGTTATATTGCAGCCTCAGTCCATTATTTCTCCTCTCAGTGGACTGTGCTTCAGTTTTGCGCATCAGAAGCATATAAAACATTTCTTTTCATAGTTAGTACTGAACATTCGCGGTTGTAGAGGGTTTGCACAGCTGATAGACTTAGGATTTTCACTGAATAGTAACAAGGATAAACTAAGATGCGCAAACGGGACTTATAATATTTATCTTGTGTGATTGGAAAAAGAGCTGCACAGAACTTTGCCTTCACTGGTCGATACGATAGATTAGGCTATTTAAAATGGCAATCTGTAATTATTTTTGACTACTCAATTTATTTTTTTAAATGAAAAATGCCAAATCATAGTTTCACCAATCTTATTTAAAATCTAGGATCATTTTCTTTTTTTTTTCCGATTTATAAAAAAACCCGATGAATCCATCCAGCAACAGCGCAACCGGCAATTTAATAGATAGTAAAGTGAACCTAAATGGAATTATATTTTCTGCTGTACCGAGTGATTATTTGGGTTAGGGAAGTGCTGCCTGTGCGTGCCACTTTGGAAAAGGGCTCCTCGTTGTCTATGTGAGTGTGAATGTACTGACACTGAACACTGTGTTTTCCTCTCAATGTGTTTGTCTAAGCAGTTACTCAAGCAAAGCACCTCCTAATTGCCTGGAAACATCTAGGTGTTTCTAGACTGCAGCTGCGGAAAAAGACTGATGATAATGTGAAATATTCCAGCATAATAGCGCATCTTCACGCGACACATCGACATTTTAAACTCCACTTGTGACCATATCTTCGTCCTGTCTGCATGCTACGATCATGCGACCAAACAGCCGCAGCATTTGACTTTAAGGGTCTCACTGAATCTCAGAAACAACCCCATCTTTTTGTCGGTTTGCACGTGTGTGTGTGTGTGTGTGTGTGTGTGTGTTGATCAGCTTGCGTCGCCAAGTGTGTGCACTCACTGCTCATGCATCTTATTTTCACAGTGGCTGGTGTTTCTTTCAGTTGCATTTGCAAATCGAGAGCGGTGGAGAGCCTGGAAACTGCCAACAGACAGGAGTCATTTAGGAATTCAGTAATTCAAGGCCTGCGGAAGTGTACTCACAGTTTGGCACAATTAGTACCAAAAAGGAGTCCCTGCTTGACAAATTAGCACACAAAATGTCAGTTGGTAGTTTACCACATCCACAATGAGCCCTAGCAAATTAGCACATATTTTGAGGAGGGAGCTGGCGCATTATTATGAATTGAGAGAGCTTTGCAAATTAGCACATCTGTTGCCAGCACTTAGAATTAATACATGTTATATGATCATTTGTTTCCCACTTGGAGCTGGATCGGGGACGCCAGCCATGGCAGAAATTTCTAGTGGCGAACCGAGTCTCTTGCTCATCGCAAAAGATTGATGATATTGATGCTGTGGCATCGAACAAGTTTACAGACTGCCGTGGAACTCAGGTGTCAGTGAATGCTGCAGGCGCGAATCTCACGTTCTTGCATCAGTAACGTTTTCTCTGGACTCGGCAGTTTCGCACCCAGAAGGTTTCTTTGCTGTCAGTCTCTGCAGAGCGTGTTCGTGTGTGTTCTCTCTTGCATGGATAAATGTGTGAGCCAGCGAAAGGCTTAGCATCCAGCAGCGGCAGGTGACGGTACAGTTCGGTGTCAAGAGGCTTTAAGGTGACAGGATTGATCCCATTCTGGAGGAAAGACCGACACCAATCCAAACAAGTTGTAGTCCAGTGGTGTCCTGCTCTGTTCCCACACTGAATCACTTACAGATTGGCTCATTGATCACAGGTATTGATTTATATACTGACTTGCTATGTTGATTTACTTTTGATTCTGCTTATTTGAAAGAGAGAGAGAGAGAGAGAGAAAGAAGAAACTTCCTCAAATCCCTGTGAAATATTCGTATTAAAGGAGACACATTATGTCTTTTTCTTCTTTTTTTTTTGTCATTTAATCAAGACCCCCTCCTGGGATCTTAATTAAATCTCTCTAACAAGCTATGGTCAGAAATATCACAGATACAGTACAAAAGCGTTTTTTTTTCCTCTCAGTGGACACTTGACAATAAACTCCATCACTTTCCTACAAGATGTGTCTTCTGAAATGGTTGAATATGTAAAGCTTCGACCTAGTGGTTTCAAAGGTGCACCAAAGATGGCATGAAGTAGGGTTGGGTGGAGGCGAAGCTGGATTATTTCACTCTGATATGGGATCTGTGATGTAACAGAATGTGCAAATCTGAACAGCTCAGTGAATGACAGATGCAAAACAAGTTGACACGGTCGCGTTTTTGAGTTGGTATTCTTATCCATTAATAGAAGACTTATGTTTTAACGTCAGGCTTTTCTGAGAGTCTTTCAGGAGCCGATGTTGTTATGTTGCTTGTGCACTTCCAATCAAAGGCTCTCACAGTTGTGCCATTGCTTGACAGACAGCTTCATCAATCCTGAATAGTTGCTTGCAGCCATTTCCTTTTAAGTGAGATTATTTTTACTTTTTTATTGTGCACTATGTATCATCTTCTCACATCTATTCAGTTGGAACAAACAGCTATGTGCTCTTTATCTGATACTCTCACTATTTAATCCCATTTCATCAGATGATGATTAGTTCTCAGATAACAGTAAAACCTAGTAATGATTACCCACTTTGTAACCTTACTGATTAACACTGACTTAGCCGCTGCACAGAAGGATAGTAATGACTAATTTACTGCTAATTACTTAAACATAAGCTACCATTTTGGCACAATTCTGCTTTTTTTCCCACCATCATTTTACTCGTTTTAATTTACTGCTTGGAAAGACCATAAAAATAGCCAAAAAGGTAAAGAAAAGTGAGGTAAAGCTGAAGTAATGAATACTGAGTGGCAAACGAATAGCCACTGCAACCAAGCAGCTTGTTCAAGGTTAATCAGGAATTACTCATGAAGAAACATATTGTTATTCATTTTTCACACATATTTATGACCTAATCACCCTCCTCTAACTCATCAAGTCTTTACATCCGTGTTTTTCGGAACAGTTCATCATTTATCAACTTATTTCAGATTAGTTAATCATGCGGACTTTTGTAATTACTCACATTTTTCTGCATCATAATCTAAAGCATTACTCTCAGGTGTACAAGACACAATTAAGTATGTGCCAAGCATTATCATGCAAAAAAAAAAAAAAGAACCACATTTGACTAAGTTTGCTGTTTTTCCTATCTTGCTGCGACAAATCCAATAATTTACATGATGTTGCCTCAGGGCCGAGGCATGAGAAGATGTAACCAGTCATAGAATGCACTCTTGAATCACCTTTACTGTAATCAATACAGAAACAGCAAGTCTCGTTGCTCGTGCATGTAAACAGATGGAGTCAGCTTTAAAGGGGATTTTTTTTTTTTTTTTTTTTTTGTACATATGAACTTATTGTTGGTAATATGATACAATAATGCAGGGTGAATGTCCTGCATAGTAAATGTATCCCATGTTCTAGTCAAATGACTGGAGAGCTTCAGGTAAAGACAGAATTGGCTCCTACGCAGTGTAGGAAGGTCACTCTACCACTCTACCAAGGGGAGCATCAGATTAATGACCAGGGGCGGCAACTCTCTACAGGCCTTCATGCATCATGTCCTATTCACCGCCAAACATGTCAGAGAGTGTTCCCACTGGGAATTTCAGTAATATTTATGGAGTGAGTCCATCATTTTTGCCTCCTGCCTATTGGCTCTAGGCACTGATCCTCTTGAGCTGAAGGATGGAGGGAGACAGAAACAGGCCATGAGTTGGGATGCAGTGGGTTCTTCGAGGTCTTAGAGCCTCACTTAGGAACTTCATGTGCATACCTGGGCCACTTGCCTTAGTGACAGGGTTGCCCACCGGTTGCCATGACAGCCCACCTCCATCCTGCAGCTGCACTTTGGCCATTAGTCACAGAGACAAGTCATTCATGCTGTCACAACACCCTTCCTCCACCAATCAGCTGCTCAGATTCCCAAAGTGCCAATGCCACATAGCCATAGATTAGTCACTATGGCAACGTATCTAACTTGCATCTCCCATTGTACAGAGCCTCATTGAATATAGAGAGGTGGCTGTATTTCCTTTCACAGGCAAGTAACCTTTTTTTCTTATGGGAACCATTGCTAGTACTCACAGTGCACAAATCAAAAATATAGCCTTGGCTTTGATGGTTTCGCACAACAGTATGTGAACAGATGAACGAATATGAATTTAAAGGGTTGTCTGGTTCTGTTGCTTTTGAAGCACAAGACATTAAGGATTCCTGTTGACAGGATTGTTATTGTATTCTTTGTTTAAAATAAACCAAGGTGTGACAAAGTTACTGCATGAGTCTCTTAAAAAAATGTACATTAACTTTTAAAAGAGACAGAAATAAGTAGCGTTTCTCCTGTGCTGCACTTTCACTTTCACATCCTGCTCATTTTCTCTCTCTCTCTTTCCATCTCTCTCCCACACACACACACACACACACACACACACACACACACACACACACACACACACACACACACACACACACACACACAGAGAGACTCAGATCAGCTGGCCTGTTTTCTCATCAGGGTGATTATCCAGCTCATAACTCACTCTGAGCTTTCATTTGCACCATAATTCACATTGGCCCCAATGACGGCAACTCCATAATTCACACACAAAGACACACATGTACACTTGCTGATTATCTCAGCTGTAACTCACTCACCTGCAATCAGACTGGCCACAAAAGCAAGCAAGAAGAGGATGGATAGAAAGATGATCGAGGGAGACTTATTAGACTTCGATGAAGCCAAATATACATGGATCCCCCTCGGATGAGAATCTACTCGATGAAGTCCAAATGGGAAGAAAAGTCAGATTGATCAGCTGCTGCAAACCCTGGGATCGATACTTTTTAAAATGCATTTGACATATCCCTGGAAATATTTACCTTTGGAGACCTTCTACCTCTCCAAAGCATATGAGCTCTTTAAGTCCAAACCATACAATGTGTCAAAAATGTGATGAGCATAACTTAATACCATTATTCTCAGCTTCACATCCGTTCATTAGGCCTCCTTTGCTCAGCCTTCCCCTCAGGGCAATAGCATAATAATTATCTATTAGGTCAAAAAGACATGATTTCCATCATTTTTTTCATGGTGATTGTACGTTATTCGTTCCTCTGAAGATTAATGTGCCATTTCTGGAAAATGAAATGCCATGAATAGCAACATGTCCACATTAAATTTCTGTGTAGAAAGGGGACTTAAACATGAGGAACTCATTATTGAAGCGCACCCAATTAAATAGTAAAAGACATAACACGCACTTCAGTGCTTTCAAAAGTTTTCCCATAGCTCTTATCCGACACTGCAGCATCCTTGTCTACTTAGGACTCTGTTGTACTATATATAAATGAAAATACCATAAAAGAGAATAAAAGACTTCAATATATGGCTGTACTGTGGTGACAGTGATAAATCTCACTTCCTTGGGTTAATGACATCTTCTTTGCCCTCCTGCACTCATTTTCTATCACTCCTCTCCATGGCCAGATCTATTTATAGGTTCTGTGTCTATTACTATATGGCTCCCCTGCTCTCTGTCTTCCTTCTTTTAATATATGCATCACTCCTTCTATCTTTTTCTCTTTTAATCTCACTTTACTTTCTCTCCTTGTAATAGAATCAATACAGTCTTTAAACTTTTTCGCTCGGATCTCGTCAATCCAGCTCTCTGCCCTCTGAGAGGACGAGCGCCGTGGATGGACTCCTGAACTCCACTCTCTTCCCAAAGCGTACCTCTCAGAGCTGCTCTCACAGCCCCTCCCCCCCAAAAATCATTCTCTTTTAAGTCTGATTTCAGTAAAGCGTTCTCGTGATAAGGGCCGCTTTCAAAGATGCACTGACTCCTGAAAATTTTTTTAAATTATCATTATTTTTTGTTGTTTTCTTTCTATTTTGCACTGTTTTCTTAAGCGGAACTAGCTCGCTGTGCCAGCTGCTGCACCTATGTGGTGAGTTTTACCCCCGTCCTGACGATAGATCAGTGAAAATGCTCATCTCTTTCACTGACCTCTTTTACTCTTAAAGTTAAATGCCCTTCTCGGCAGGTTTGTATTTCAGAGAACTGAGTAATAATACTGTATATTTTGTAAATGTTCACGGACGCATAAAAGACAGGTTAAGAAGATTCATTCATTCAAAAGAAAACAGAAATCAGAAGAAAGCTGTTTTAAACTGACAGCACTTTACTTTTGTTTTGTGTTGTGACAGTTATAATTTTCTTTTTTTTTTGTTTGTCCATTGCATTTTTTAATATCTAAAAGGTGAAAGTTCCCAGCCAGGCCCAGCATTCACATCTAGATAATTTGCTTATACAAAAGTAGTGGAATATGAAGCTAATTACAAATGAATATGGCGTTGATTAGTTTCATTAGTGCAAATAAAAATGTCCCAGTGGTATCTTAATTTTTGATTTGGCCTCACTCTGTTCTCGCCTCTCTTCATGCTAGCTTGTGAATTGTCCCACAGCTCTTATTTTTAATGTGCCTTGTGTCTTTATTTCCATCTCACTTGCTCTCTTGTCTGGATATTATTTGCTCACCTCTCTTTTGAGAATCATTGGAATCAATGGGACAAAGTGGAAGAGTGAACCTTTCTGTCAAGGCTGAGCGAGGAAGTTAAAGAAGGGCAACCGCCCCCGAACTCACCCTCCCAGTGCTACTAATTGCTATAAATTACACCGACTACTGTCACAGGAATGCAAATCAGCTGAGATCCAAACGTCTTATCTGCACTATAAATCAGTTTCATGCCAAGCGTGTGGACCGAGCAGAGTGTACAGCCGACACAACAGCCTCACTAATATGAAGTTAAGAGATAAAAATGATAGAGCTCCTTGTGTTGTAATTGCCTGCATCATATCGATCATTCAGCCTGAGATGTGGCTTGCGTTAAGGAATCTGTTGCAATTACAGTTGTCTAAAGGGAGTGTTTATCTTTTTTTTCCATCTCAGGGGGAATCTTTGAATCCATTGAAAGTGGCCCCTCCGGAGCAGAGGAACTAGCCTTCAAATTTGCCTTGAACACAATCAACAGAAACCGCACATTGCTCCCCAACACCACACTGACCTATGACATCCAGAGAATAAACATCTTTGACAGCTTTGAGGCCTCCGGAAAGGTGAGTGAAGAGTTGCGTAAAGAGTGTTTAACAGTTTTTTACCTTTTTCTCTGAAATATTCTTTTACAGTATGTATACAATCGCTGTGGAGATCCTTTACTTATTTTAAATGTGAAATTAATACACTCCTCTACATAGATTAAAACCCTAACCCTAAACGGAAATACAATATCCTCATTTAAAAAAAAAAATGTTATATCTCATTGACCTAAAGCAGAATAAAACAGTCATGTAGCATAAAATGAACAAAATGACCATGATTCAAAGGTACCTGAACTCTCAAATTACTGCTCACACACAAAAATTATACAGTTCAATAATCATCATTTGATTTAATTTAAAAAAAAAACAAAAAAACACAAGTAATGTTGATTTCAGACACATCCATGAATCAGGAAGACCTAGAACCTTATACTTCTCAGCCTCTGTAGAAGTTGGATTTTTCTGTAAATTATCTAACTCAGATTTTTTGTGATTTACTCTTTATTTGGGGGCAGAAGATGAGGGGTTTGATCCACAACTCGTGCCACATGTCCAAATGTCCTTAACCAGGACATAAAATCCTCCTAATTATCCCCTGATGTCTTTATCGGTGTCTGATTCTAGAGACTACGTGTTGAATACTGTACACAGTGCAAATATACCCCATAAATAATTAAAATGTGCACTGCATGAGTGTGTGTGAATGTTAAATGAGAATTTCCATAATTGTAAAGCACGTTGTTGAACCTAAAAAAAAAAAAAAAAAAAAAAAAAGGTTCACATGAGCTCACATAAGTGAAGAACCTTCACCATGAACATTTAAAAGGAAATATGCTTGTATTTATAAAGGAAAGGTTTGATGTGCAATAGGTTTTGCTTGGAAAGTAAAAACACACTTTTGCATTGGCAGGAATATGCGTCGCAATATGAATGTCCTCTCAGCCAAGCAACGGGGTGAAAACATATGTCCAAATTGTTAGTAAAACTGCTGGACTGGATCGCCTTGTTGTAATTACCATCTGGATTGTGGATATTATCAAACACCCAAATTGGATAGTTGTTTTTTTTTTTTTTGTTTGGGGTGACATATGTAGGCAGAAAAAGAAACTGACTGTTCTTCTGTTGTCCCCCTTACCAGCATGTGACCAGCTTTCCCTTGGAGTCGCGGCCATTTTTGGCCCCTCGCATAGCTCTTCTGCGAATGCGGTGCAATCAATCTGCAACGCTTTGGGAGTACCTCACATCCAGACCAAGTGGAAACACCAAGTGTCAGACAACAGGGGACTCCGTCTACTTGACGTCAGCCTGTACCCCGGACTTCTCCTCCCTCAGCAGAGCCATCCTCGACCTGGTGCACTTCTTCAAGTGGAGAACGGTCACTGTGGTCTATGACGACAGCACAGGTACAGGTACAGCCGGTGTGTGTCCTCATCTTCTGCCGCCTCCTCACCCGACGAATGTGACAGTTTTTGAACCCGCACATTTTCAACCATAAGTTATCCGGGATGAAGATAAAAATAAAAAAAAAAATAAAAATAAATAAAAAGACGGGTAACCCAGGTGAGCTACAAAAATTGGCACTGCGGTTCAGAAGTTCAGCAAAACACTTTGTAACCCTGTCAAGTTAATTCAGAAATCAATAGCTTACTGTTTCTGCCTCAGTCTTCCAGGATGCTGCCGCTTGGTCAGTTTCCAGAAGAGTGAGCGGCAGAATCAGAATAGAAAAAAAAAGAAAAAACCACATTACCCAGAAGGACCCAGTGTCTCTTCAGATTAATGCAATGCAAAACTGTAGTATGTGGGGGGCGGGGGGCGGGGGGGGGGTTGACAACAGCCATTAATAACACAAAAACAGACACTTGATCTGCGAGGGTGGCTATCAAACGTGTCTGAGGCCATTTCGCTTTGTGGATTGGTTCATAATGTGCATTTTAAAAGGACAGCCATATTTTACTGCAAGTTACAGTGATAGAGGTAAAGAATAATCACTCCAAGAAAAGATAACAAACTTTAAATATTATCCACATTTTCCTCCGAGGCTACTCTGAACTTTTTGGTTGAAAGGGAAATGTACTGTGGGTAAATTACCAGCTGAAGGTAGACTCACAGTATAGACAAGCTGTTCGGTTTGGCCCTTGGAGTACACGCTTTTCATTACTTTTCAGTATCTTAAAGTATCTTAAAAACTTTAAACTGCCATTTCTCTTTCCCTTAGTGTCTCTACTTACAAGTCTGTGACATAATCCCAGTAAACAAACAATCCTGCAGCATCAGGACCCCATAAGTTGATCTCAGATTACATCCCAGTGGCTTGTCCCACTTGCCACATTATTCTGACTCATCTCTTTGACCTCCTCTTTCCTTCCTCCCCTGGAGCTTGATGCATTAACACCTTCAATCTCCCTCAAACTGTCCCAGAGAGATGCCAGGAGATGACCTCTCTCGCATCTCTCCTTCTGCCAGTTAGGAGCAGTTTGGGCCTCCTCTGTGGAGCGTTTCTGCTGTAAGACACCTGACGCCCTGAAATGTGTGACAGCTGCGTAGCCGTTCTGCTTCCCCATGCCTCTTCTACCCAGTCTCAGGCTGTAATCACACAGCTTGATGCTCCAGGGCCCCACACTGCTGATTGGAGCCTATCTGACGGCTGGCAGGAAAAACTATCGGAGGGGATAAAATATTCACACATGGCCGTTAGAGGATCTAGGGGGAAAGTCTGAAGGCATTAACCAGAGCTCACAAACATCTATACTGACAGTGTTTCCCAAATGCTGAACTCCCTTGACAGATTTTTTTTTTTCTTGCTTAACACCTCCAAAGTGTCAGTATGAACAAAAACATGGAGAAGCAGACATACCCTAGAGTAGGGATCTATTGGGATTACCTGAGGACAGCACTCGGTGGTTTCAGTATTCCTCCCTACTGTGGTTCTTTTCGCCACAAGACCTGCATGTATCTATTTCACACCAATTTTTCTATAGGCCTCGGGGAGACCCAGCCCCACTCACAGTAAGACCATTAAACTGCTCGCACAGCACTTCGTTTCAAAATAAAAAATAGGCTGAGCTATCTTAAAGTGGTCCCACAAAAAAAAAAGAAAAAAAAAAAATCCTATCTCTCTAGTTCCCTCTCAAACTATTCTCTCTGCTCCATCCATTTTTATACCCATGACAAGTAATCATCTCTCCCATCAATCCAGCCCCTTTCATCCCTGGACTCTGAAGTTCTTTACTGAGGGAGAAACTCATTGTAATCTCATCACAGTATCTCCCGGAGAGCTTTCTACCTGAGCGTGTGGTCGAGAAATGAAAGGTGAAGATTGTAGCTCAATATGTGATGGCGACATCAGGCTCCCTGGGGGAAAGTACAAGCTGGGCAAACAGAGCCTCTCTTATCAGAACACATCTGAAGTGTGTGTGAGAGAGAGCCAGAAGAGGTAGGATTGACCACGGCTTTCCATCAGGATAAAATTGAACCTATTCGGTGGTGCTGGATGGCGTCGTGGAAACACAAGAGCAAATCAACATTTTTGGAAGCCTCTGTCAGATTGGAAGTTAATGTAAGCCATTGGAGATCAAGGGTCTTCGTGTTTTGTGCTTTTGGTACTGTATAAAAGAGTGCAACACTCTGGCTCGGCATTGCGTTCTCTTGGTGGGTCTGAAGAAATCTGTTTGCACGCCAAGAATGAGTGGGAGGATCAATAGGGCTGAATCAGAAAAGGCGTGCGTTTAAGTCCTTTTTTTTTCTGCTGAGAAAACCTGATTCCAGATGGTTTTCATGGCACCGACGGAATCACAGATATTTCAAAATGGCGACAGATCAAACACACTGGAGCTGCATCCTTTAAAATTCCCCTTTCATGCTATATGTACCCTCTTTGTCCGTAGGTCTCATTCGACTGCAGGAGCTGATCAAGGCGCCGTCACGATACAACATCCGTTTGAAGATCCGACAGCTGCCCACAGAGACCAAGGATGCCAAGCCACTTCTGAAGGAGATGAAGAAGGCAAAGGAGTTCCACGTCATCTTTGATTGTGGGCATGAGATGGCTGCATGGATCCTAAAACAGGTGAGCGCACTGAACCATAATAGACCTCAAACCCACCGCAAAAATAAACCCACGGAATAATTACAAATCCCCTTATGCATCATGTATAATAAAGGAAAACAAAGTGGCATCTAATAATAAATAAACGCTTTAAGGTCCCACATAATTTACCTGGAAATTCATTATGGAAATATTAAGAAAAGCTAAGTTGATGGAACATTTGTGAATAAAATGAGCAATTTTGTAATATTGTTTCCTGAATTTAATTAAAACTCTGTTACCTACAGTCTTGAAATTTACATAATTCCCCTCCATAAAAGCTCATTGTTCATTCATTATGTATAAGCACTAAAACAATAAGTTCAAATGTGCTCCTTTTATTACTCCTTCTCATGTTAAGCGCTGATGCAAATGATTTGGATTTGTCCTTTCTACTCTATTGTGCATCTTTCATTTATTTGCCGAATATTAGATCTCGACTACTGACCTCTCGTAATAGTTGCACACCACAGCACAATAAAGTTTTCATAATTATAAAGTGTTACTCTGCTTACAGGCATGTTGAGTTCATTTAACAGAAGCACATTATTAATGAGGACTTTGGGGGTTCTTATTGAGCTGAAGTCTTCTCACAAGAATATTGCACTGCTGGAGTTCTCAGCACAGCTTTGTATCCTGGGGAAACAACAAGAATAATTGTTTATTATGTTGAATAGGTAGTTTATCTTTCATGTTATGCACTTCCAAGTACCCACGAGGACAAACACCTGTCTGCTACTTAGCCTCAACCCTTCTAATTATTACTTTGCACACTTTTAACCTACAACTCTGAAGAGGATGAAGGGGATACAGATGATGGATTGAAATTTGATTGAGACTTGAAAGAGGAAATACTTTCTTCTTTAGTTCATTTTCTTTTTCACATGACTGCAAGTATAGCAGCACAAACCCGAGAATTACTTGTTGTTTTTCTTTTGTTTTTTTTGTTGTTTTTTTTTTGTGCTTGTCATTCTTCAACAACTATACCACTTCCACTGTCATGACTCCAGGCTGTTTTATTGACTATAAACCTTCCTATTATTTTGATCGCAAAAAACAACAAGGAACTTGGAAAGAATTTTTCCTATTTGCATGAAGCGAGGGAAGTGTGAAACAAACACATTTATATCAGCGCAAACAACACATTTAGTGAAAAGAAATATAGACTTTAACAGTTTTTTAGCTGTTTTTTTTTAAGGCTAGTAGGAAGAATCTGAGAGTTTTTGCAACACTTTGGATGCATTTTTCTTCTTGGTTGGTCTCTGCTTCATTTTTTATGTGCGTGAGTATTTGTACATTTCTCTTTTACATGTTAGTGGTTCTTTTTAGGGGCAGAAAAGTTAAGGCATCTCCAGTTTCCCGACAGTACCACCTCATTCAAGGGCAATAACAGGACATAATTGTCTAGTTTCTTTTAAAAATGGTACTCATTCTCAGGATGACCATTTCATTCACACAGAAATAACAAAATGACTGTATCTGCTAAATAAAAACATAATGACTAATTCTGATGAATAACATTATACTCTGAGGAAGAAATTCACATTTACTTATATTTTCCTGCCTGCTATTTTCTTCCTGTAGGCCTTAGCCATGGGTATGATGACTGAGTACTACCATTACATTTTTACTACCCTGGTGAGTAAACAGCATTCTTTATTCCTTTCATAATTTCTTTCATGTCTTTTTCTTTCTTTCTTTTGTTCTTTCTCTCTTTCTGCTCTTGAGAAAATGCAATGATAGCCATTTTTGTTTGTTTGTCCCATAAAAACGTGTGTTGGATAGTTGCTCGTTCTGCGTCTGTCATAGTGCACACACCCACCTGGCTTGAAAAAATCATTCAAACTTCACCCCTCTGTCTGAATGTTTGATAACAGGTCTTGTTCCTTTTTTTGAAAATATAATTCAATCCGCATGAGTTTTGAACGAATCAAAGAGAAATAACCTCCCAGTATTTCTATTCCTACAAATCATTTTGATGCAACATCCCAACAGGAGGCCTTCAAAAGTCGTGATGTATTGTGGTGTAGTCTATGCACTCTTTGCATGTTAAACTCTTGTTAAGGTTTTAAATTAATTTTGTTTTAATCCAGCACCACTGTTTTTACACCCACCCCTGTATATGTGACAAAAGGAGGTGGAGGTATTTTATTCTGACTCTGGCTGCCATTGAAGTTCTCCAAAGATCTTTGATGTAGCCACTACAAAGATTGCTTGCCGCTATGCTCCAGATGAAACACAGCACATCCTCACTCAGCCCAGAGAACAGACAACTGAGAGCTCTGATAATAGCCCTGAACAGATGATACTGTCACCCAGTTGGTCCATTATAGCTCTAACAAACAAATGGAACACTGTGTATTAGTAGAAAGGCTGAAAAGAAAAGAAAGGCTAGAGAAAACCATCCCCAAAAAGACAATACACAGGATATGTAACTATTCAAAGTGCATTCATAGGCATGTAGAGAGCTGTCTGGATGAAAGGACAGTAAGTGACAGCAGGTATGTCATTGAGAAAGGGAAGAAAATAGTAATTACAGGCCCATTTCAGTGGCATGCTGCTTTTAGTCAGGATGGAAACTTGCCTGGTGCAGCACCAGCCAGTGTTTGGCAGAATGGGTGCTCCTGCGCTGGCCTGAGCTGCTGTATACTGGTACCGAGCCATTCATGCTGCGTTCAGAACAGCAAATGTTGACCATGGCACCCCCGTTCCACGTTCGTCACCTGCTGCTGCTCTTTCAACGGTGTTGTTGCGTCCCAGAGATTTCTGCCTGGTCTGATGCCAGACATGCTGTACGCCGGACAATTGGGTTGTCCTTTCACTCCCACATGATAGATGGCAATCCACCAAAAAGCCTGCCTGTAACCTTGAAAGTCTTCCCTTAATCAAAGCCACTGTCTCAGCTTGAGATAAAGTAACTCCTGAAATACATTCAAATGCCCCTTTCAGCTCTTGTTTTTCTTTCCTTTTTTTTCCAGCTGAATTTGCCCCTCAATTGACCTCCCTGAATAAGTGAGATCAGAGATGCACAGAAATGTAAAAGTGACAAGGAAGATTTTTTTTTTTTTTTGTTTTTTATCCTTCATCATTTGCCTTCTAGGACCTTTTTGCCCTCGACATGGAACCGTATCGCTACAGTGGTGTCAACATGACTGGTTTCCGCATCCTCAACACAGAAAACTCTCAGGTGTCGTCCATCATCGAGAAGTGGTCCATGGAGCGTCTTCAAGCCCCACCCAAACCAGACTCAGGCCTGCTGGATGGATTCATGACGGTAAGCTGAAATCTTTTAGTTTTAATTATGCCCGCTATGCTGCACGTGCAAAAAGATATTTACTGGTGCTCTTTATTTGTCTGTGTTCAAAATATATACTGGATGTCATACAGAAAAAAAAAAGGTACAGATGGGGGTTTTGATGCAGCTGACAAATGTGTATATGAAAGATTTGTAGTTGATTGTTGATGAAACAAGTGAATGCAATGCGGGGTTTGGGGGGGGTGTGTGTGTGTGTGTGTGTGTTGGGGGGGGGGGGGGGGGAATAAGTTGTCAATCACAAACTCAGTTGTGAGGAGTTCCTGGGGCGGGTACATAAGCATCATAAATGCCCTCTGCATGGAGTTTTTGAGTCAGTGTTCCTGGGTCTAAATGCTCAGTAATGAGCCAGTGTGAATGGTAATAGCCGTTTATCTGCCCTCCTGCCTCTCACAACTCTCCTCTGGGAGCATGGCCAAAATATGACAATCTGTCAGTGTTCATGCAGAGAGAGGGAGCAAATTGGATGGAAATTATGGCCTTGGTTTTTTAGGATGGCATCCAGAAAACCCAGGGATAAGGTGATTTGAAAGTGAAAAAGGGAATGGAGCTCGTCATGGACATTCAAAGTCCCTCTCAGGGTCTGTTGTTGTAAACAGTCAATTTACTCCACCTCCTTCTCTCCAGCACTACCCTTGGAGACAAACACACCCCCCCCACCCCCCCTTCCACCCTCCGCTTTTTCTTTTTTTTTTTTTTAGCCAGCCTTCCCGTTTTTCTTGGCAGATTTAAGATCTAGGATGATATACCCCAGTAATGTAGGAAGTGTCTGTTTCATCAAAGGCTTACAGACAAGCCTTTGAATTGGGCCCAGTGCATCCTGTCTATTCATACTGTTTATCAATCACAACCTTAATGCTCTTTTACATGTGATCAAAAAAGAACACACACTGTAATCCAGATGAAACCTTTTTTTTTTTTTTTTTTTAAATGTACATCTTCCACAATTTAATATGATTTGTCAGCATTTCCCTGAGGCAGCCGATTGTGCCTCCCTTTTTCCATGTAGGAGCGTGTAGGAAATGAAAGCAGAAAGATTAATGCAGAGGTTAAGTCACGTTTTTCCCTTCCATAGAAATGAATGGATATTTGTGGTTTAACGTTCAATTGATTAATTAGTATTGCATGAATCATTTTGTCAGATCTTATACTACATATTGACATATCTCACTGGACTAGAAATACCGTTAAATAATAAATAAGAGGTCCAAGGCAAGCTTGATAAAGTGCTTCATTAGAGTTTTCTATTTATAAGTCCTGGGTCTGATGTATTTCATTTTTTAGCACGTTCCCCCTGAAGACGGTTTCATGTAATGAGTGACTCAAGAGGATATAAAGCATTGTCATTTTAATGGTTTGATAAATGCTTAATGGAGGAACAGTTCTGCTAGCTGTTTTAAAACAAAATCCCTATACCTACTTTATAAGATGGTTTTAAAATAACTTTTGGTTTTTGCAGATTTACTTGACATTTATGCCAGAGAACTCGGGCCAGAGAATCCACCTTGAACGGTATCATTAAATTAAATAGAGGGTGGACTGCCGCAGCCAGTGTCTGACCTTCCACCTCCAACCATCCCTCTAGCCTTTTATTGCTTCTCTTGAATGCCTTGTTCTTAGTCTGTGAAGTACAGACGCCTTGCTGGGCTCTGAGCTTGTTTGCGCTCGGTGACCAGGCAACAGTTGTGTAGCAATGGTTACCAGGACAACACCGTACGTGTCACCTTGTGATTTCATGAGGGATTGATTGACTGAGATGGGATCAGGAGGAGGAGGGTGGGGAAGGTGAAAGAGAATGCGGCAGGAGGGCTTTGATGAGGAGGAGGAGGAGGAGGAGGAGGAGGAGGAGGAAGAGGAGGAAGAGAGCAAAGGCAGGACCTATGGAGTGAGGACGTTACGAGTATTGAGAGGTGCATGCAATGTTTTATCATGCTGCAAGGCAGGCGTTAATGCAGAGTAGTGTGAAATATAATCACAATGACACTCCGCGCCTTAGGTGAGGCCAAGTGTTGTCTCAGGCAAAGATGCATAATAAGAAGACTCTTTACAGACCATCTAAGCTGAAAGGCACAAACATGAGCAGAGCAGCTGCCTCCGTTGGTAGGAGCCGAATCTGATGTGGAGGATGCATAATGAGAGAACGGATGCTAATTAGTCCACTTTATTTGTTTATATACTTTACGTGTTGGTGATCTTGGGATCTTTGTTGTCTCTTAAAGTACATATACAGCAATTAGAGACCTGCAGATACACAGACAGAAGATGTTTTGGTACACCATGTCAAAATTCCTGCCCCTCTTAAATGACGAGTCTAACAAAATACGATCCGATTTCCAAAAGCGCAGATATATTAAAGATATTTCTGAATATGTTAGGCAAGATTACGTTTTTTCTTTTTAATTGTATGATTTATGATTCAGTTTCCAATTTTAAAAAAGAAAAAGAGCCTGAAGCAAAGCTTTGGAAGCTCTGCATGGCCAGTAATTAGCAACACCACCTTTGGCAAGAACCACATATGATATCACTGGGAGTCTTTCAGTTCTTGTTTGGGAGATTTTCAGCAATTCTTGCTCCAATTTGTTTTTATACTTCTACTGTCAGATTTCTGGCCATTTTAGTGTGTACGCCTCCTTGGAGGACAAGACAAAGATTTTCAGCGATGCTCAGGTCGCAGCCTGGGAGGACCAAGGTCAAACGCCCTGCACCTCCGGGTCGTTCTGTGGTGGAGGCCACGCTGTTCTAATCTTAAGCTATTTTACTGAAAAGTCACGTCTGTCTGCTTTGAGGGTTTGCTGGTATTTAAAACTGGATCCCATTCCCCTCCCTTTCAGTTTCTCACACATCTGGTTTTAATTCAAGCCATCACGCATCAAAACTCTCAAATTCAACATTTACTGTTTGTTTAATTAATATTGTTATTGACATGTTTTAGCCCTCTTTTTAGGGTTTTTACCTCAAACTCATGGCTCAGTGTGGTTTTTCAACTGCATCACGCTTGCAGCCTTGTGGTGGAGGATTGTGCGGTGAGGAGACAGGAAAAGCTTTTTTATTATTATTTTTTATCAGGTCAAGGTCAGGCACTGCAGAGCAATGGAACAATGCACCACCACTTCAGAGTGTAAAACCATCCTGAAATTCTTCTGCGGCTAAGCAGGAGATTTGACTGAACCTTTTAACAATCACGCCAGCAGTTCTCTCTAAATGTTGTTTTGGTCTTCCAGCGCTGAAAATGACCTCCACCTTTTCTTCTATATGCTATTTGCGGTTATTTATAATTGAATGAATGAAAGAACAGGTATGGGGGGGGGGTCCAAACATTTGCCTTTTGTTTTCTTTTTTTTTAAGAAATAAGCTCATTATCTTTCCCTACTGTGCATAAATATTGCCTGCATCTAACGAGATATTTGGTTGTAATGCTCTGTTGCAATTTTAATTATTTTAAATCCCAATGCATTGAGTTAAGTGTATGCTAAGATTTAACAAAGAATTAAAACGTCTTCCATGCCTCTGGGCTTTAGAAGCAGTTATTTTCTACCTCTGCATCATTTCATTGATGTCCACATTTCAGTGAGCTGTAATTACCACCAGAGAGAGCTGGATGTTCTCCAGTGTCATCAAAACAATTGAAAATTCTAGTGTAATAGCTCATAATAATGACTCTTATTAATAGAGAGCCGACATGGTGGGGTTGCTCCTTTTGCTCACTTGGGAAAATGTGAGAAGAAGGTTTGACTGAAACAGGCTCAATGAGCTGAAAACGCAACAGCACTCTGGGAACTGTGTGTAGACGATCTTTTCTTTTTAATTCCCTAAAGCTGTGTAGCAGTAAGTACACTATGAGAGCAAATTGTG
Organism: Xenentodon cancila; assembly: GCA_014839995.1. Lineage (NCBI taxonomy): Eukaryota > Metazoa > Chordata > Actinopteri > Beloniformes > Belonidae > Xenentodon > Xenentodon cancila. The sequence goes on along the minus strand of CM026209.1, from coordinate 13,924,684 downwards.
CACAAGAAGAACTAGTTTTGTTATCATAAGTGAAAATCTGTGAAACAATTGCATGCAGAATGGATACAGGATATGTTGCATGCACACACTGGGAGTCGTGTCACCCAGCATGCAACACGTAAGATTTCTAGCAGAAGCACATAACGTACGCCATAGTCATCGTGGCACATCGCACCAACCTGAACAAACTCTTTTTGGCGACCTGTGCCCCCAAATGCTTTATTTCCATCCATCCATCCATCCCTCCATCCATCCATCCATCCATCCATCCCTCCATCCATCCACTTTCTATCCTGACTTAATTCTGTATAGGGTCACTGGGGTCAGCTGGAGCCTATCCCAGCTCATTACAGGTGAAACCTGGACCTGGACGGGTTGCCAGTCTATCGCAGGACCACATATATAGACAAATACACACACACACACACACACACACACACCTATGGACGATTTCAGATAATCAATCAGCCTAACATGCATGTTTTTAGACTGTGGGAGGAAGAGAAGCCATGCAAGCACGAGGGGAATATGCAAAGTCCACACAGAAAGACTCCTGCCGGGCCCGGAAGTGGAACCAGGAACCTTCTAGCTGTGAGACAACAGTGCTAACCATTAAGCCACCGTGCTGCCCATTTTGTTTTTATTTGGGCTCAAATTAGGAACAGTGGAAACAGAGGATAAAGGATGAAGAGAAAAAAAAAGGGAGGGAGCAGGTTTGTGGAGATATACCAAGGCGTAGAGAGGGAACGAGGGAAACATGTAGCAGCATTAATAAGCACTACTGGGAGGAGAGACAATCACGGCGAGAGCGAGACTGGAGGAACCTGCTAGGTGGCAGCTATACACTCCTGGACTGAATGTGTTTATCATGCATTTTTATGTACACGTTTGTACTATCATGCATGTCGGTGTTGAACACGCTGAGCATATGCTCAAAAATGTCTGGTTCAGTTCCCACTTTGATGGCACCTGTAAAAGGGAGGACTTGGCTTAGGACGTGTTTTAGCCCACAATTGTCTGGATTCTGATAATAGAAAGAAAATGTAAACGAGTCCCTCTTCCAGGATGCTTCAGTCATGCAACATTTTGACCAAACGAGGGTCCTCTGTGTGAGTGCTGAGCTAAATTAGATCCTCCCCAGCTGGTATGATCTTGAATAAAGGCCACATACTGTAGTTTTGGCTGATTTGAATCACTACATTCGAACTGTTTCAAATCCTGCAGATTAAGGAAACCCAAAAGCACTCTCTTCATACTCTCTTCATCACCCACTTATTTAACTTCTTCTCAGAGCAGTACTCAAGTAAAAGACTGGCTTGACTGCACACTAAAAAAAACCTCATGTGATCAGTTATCAGTAAGGAACTTTAGTGCAAAAATGTCATAAACAACAATTAAGCAGCCATTGTTTTCTTTGTCATACAATGTGAGTCATTTCCTAATTAACTGTCATTGTGACCTGCTCTACAGTGCCTTTTTTTTCTTGTAACCACATGGTATAATGTGGTGCTTCAATTATGTATTTGGTGTATGACGGATGGAGCAAACATAATGAGCTCCACACAGGTTCACAGGTTGGTTGCATCCATTAAAGCAGTGTGATCTCCCTGCCTCTCATCCCACTTGGCAGAGGAGAAAGCCTTTTAAAGACAGCAACTGTGGAGAGCAGACACTCGATGCCCTGTGCCGGGCATCACCAGCTGGGCTTGGCACTGCATCAACGTTATTAGCACCACTGCTGCCTTGGTCCATAGAAGCCATTTGTGGGAGAGGAGAGCGAGAGATGGAATTAAAAAGAGGATTCATTTACTTACTTTACGCTTCACTGTAGTTTGCTTTTTTTTCTTTAATCAGTTGTTGTTACACTTTACTAAGCTAAGTGTGGAAAAGCAAAAAACAACACAGAAATGGTTTAAAATGTCACCGTCAAACATATTTCTTTTTAGTATCATATATATATATATATATATATATATATATATATATATATATATATATATATATATATATATATATATATATATATAGAGAGAGAGAGAGAGAGAGAGAGAGAGAGAGAGAGAGAGAGAGAGAGAGAGTGAGAGATGCCAAAGTCATGTCCACCAGAATGTGGCAAATGCAGGAGAGAAACATAAACATGAAAAAATGCCTGTTCTAAAAATAGAAAGGTGGCATCCTCCAACTTTGGTATTCTAGAGAGATTCCTGCAAAATGCCCACTGTTAAGCAGTAGCTCAGATTTAATTAACACTGCCTGTGTTGTTTACACTATGAATTAAGTTGGGACTCCCTCCACACTACTTACATCCTTCCCCCCTTGTCTTCTGTTGTCTCCTGTTCTGTGGGCACCAGAGCTCACCAGATGGCAAGGAAATTCAAAGGACTGTTTAGCCCTTCAACAACCCCTTCTTTCCCACTTCACCACTCTGCAGAGTCCAACTCTAACTTGTCTTTGTTCACAGATGAATCCCATTTAATCATAATACCAGCTTTGGCCTATTTACAAGGGGTTTAAAATGGTAGAAGTTTTTCTACTCGTGGAAATTTTTGGAAAGGAATGATGAGCTGAAGAGAGGCACTTATTAGCCTTTTAAAACCAAACTATGGTTGGAGACTGATTAAAAGTGAGTTTGGACCATCATGTTAAACAGCTACTTAATCAGATATTGTTTAAGCAGTGTGGCGTTAATTAAAGCGGACTCTGAAATGGACCTTGCTGCCAGCAGCATGCTGTTGCCCGAGGGGCTGGTAGCACACCACTGCTCTGAGCAATCACAGCCTCTTTTGTCAGACTTTATAAAATAATTAGGCGCCACATCATATTAGCTGTTTCTCACGTGCAGTCATGTCTTGTGATATTTTTGACTTTGCCAGTGGCTTGCCAATGGCACTCAGTCACTTGGTAGGTACACTCCCCGTTTTGTTAGTTTTGAGTATAACTTGTGAACTTATGAATATAACTTGCAGAATGAACAACATTTATTATCTTGATCCTGTGGCTTTTTATCCAGTCCAAATTTGCATTAATATTCTTGTTATAGCTGCTGAAAGACAAACCCGAAGCAAGAACATTTTTTAGGAGAGAAGGAGATTTATTTGGAACAATCAGAAGAATGGCTATTATTATGAACCTTTAGGAATTCTGGATTTTTCTGATTTTAATTGACAAAAGGCAAGTTTATTTTTCTGCAGACGATTTACTTTGACGCTATGGGTCATTGCCCTTTTGCATCATCCAGCTAAGCTTCAGCTGGCAGACAGCCATCCTGACGTATCCTGTAGGTCCTGAGGCCCTGAGGCAGTAAAACAAGTCCAAATCATGATGCTCCCTCTACCATACTTCTCTGCTTAGTTGATGTTTTGACACTGGTAAGCTTGGCCTTAATTTGAACCATACGCAGTGCTGAGTACTCTTCCCAAACAATTCATCTTTTGTTTCATCAACCCATCAGTCATATTCAACAGCATTGTGGGTTGCCGAGGTGCCTTTTGGCACGTAGAAATGTTTTCTTTTTCTAAAAAAAAAAAAAAAAGCAGCTCCCGCCATGGTACATTCAGGAGATTCCAATTCCAGGGATGATCTTCAAGCTTTCAGCTGTTCGTAATGGGTTCATTTATGATTGTTAAGGATTCTGGGCACCCACTTCTAAGAAGAATAACCACAGTATTAAACTATCTCCATAGATAGACAAAACATCTACCTGTGGACTGATAAATGTCTACACACTTGGAGATAATGTTGTATCCCTCTCCAGCCTCATGTACATCAACTACTCTTGATCGTGTATCTTCAGAGATCGCCAATAAGTGAAGCATAGTTCATTCACATCAGAAGATGCAGGAGTCTTTCATCAATTAAAGTAGTTCTAAGCCACGCATTCAAAACTCTTTTCAATAATTGGGCTCCAGACGGACAAACTACTGACTCTGACTAGCTTTAGTTGAACTAATTAGTTTAAGAGTTCACTTACTTTTCCATCCAGCACCATCACAGACACAATACATTATAATTGCATGTGTGTTATCAGCTTAAGCACATAGCATCCGTCTATTATTGTGACTTAGATGAAGACCAGAACGCTTTTATAGCAAATTCTTGCAGGAAATCAGTTAATTCCAAGCAGGTTTTATTGCCACTGCATGTGAACTTATCGTTTTTTTAAAGTTTGACAATGGTATTAACTCACTTTCCTCCCCCTGTTTTTCTTCTTGTTTATACAAAGTTCAAATACACGTTATTGACATTACGGGGCAAAAGAAAGACAAGGAGACTAGAGTGATGAAAGAAGTTATTCTTCAAACAAAAGATCACTCAGCAATGACAAAAGTACATTGTAAGGTCAGAATGGAGGTTTTATCAAGAATAACACCTCCGCCATATATCATAAGGGCTCTTTTAAAGCATTGCAGCATTGAATCAATGTTATGGACATACATCAAACAGATTTCTGCTCGCACTCTCACCACTCCCACAAGACCCTCGCTTTTAAAGCAAAAACCTCTGCAGTGTAGTCCTTTATCCCTCTTTAAAGTGTGCTTAAATCTACAATGAAGCAGTGAATGTGCTTTCACATAAATCCAGCCGCCATCGATGAATCTGTTACCCAGGGATCCTTGTCGGAGGAAACGAGCCTTACTTCCTTGTGACAAAATCCTTATTTTTTTTTTTTTTTTAAAGGAAAAAAAAAAAAAAAGTGCAGCATGGCTCCTCTGTTGCCTCATTGTGTGGAAATGCAATGCAAGAAAGGGATTAAAACCTCAAATGCACAAAGCAAAAAAGTGGAGAAGTAATGGTGACAGCACCAGCAAAGCCTGCCATACTGTATATCCACGCTCAGAGCAATGCTCACACGCAGCTCAGTGAAATACTGTGGAGAACAGCTGGGGAAGGCAGCGGGTCGACAAAAGAGATGAAAGAGAGGAAGAAATGGGGGTGAAAGGAGGAGGGACCCTGGCAGAACGCATTCAGTCAGGAGGAAACAGGCGAAGATAGACAGAGTGGAAAAGTCTTGGGCAGAAAGAGAGATGGCAGTACACTAAATCGCAGTCACTCGAGGGCTATTTTTTCTCAACTAAATAATCTGACACCGCCTGCTCTTCCTTTTCCGCTAGGAGACCTGAAACAGCCATAATATGCCCCATAAATCACAAATGTCACATTTCAGTGTTTTGCAACTCTCGTCTTTTCACTGTCCTGCTAGGAATGAACATTTGCGCGATCGTCACTGTAGGGATCCAGTTTCACCACCCAGGGTCTCGTGTAACTCATCAGTGTGAGAAATAAATGACCGAGCATGTAGGCATAAAAAAGCAAAATGAGGTTATATTCAAGACAAGACTATCATAAATATTTGTTGAAAATCCTGACGCAACTTTATTATAAAATATATCTATCTAAACTGTAAATTCAGCAGCATTATATCAAAGCTTTTGTTTATTGAAGCCATTACAACAATAAGATGACTGCTGCAAAAAGAAAGAATGTCTTTTATTGTATTTGAATGCTTTGCATGGATAATGTTACATGATATTATATTGAATATTTGTACAGTACGATTACAGCTGAGCTGCGGTACCAATTATGCTATTCTAGGTAGATACAGTTCACCCTGAGCCTGTTGTAAATCAAATTCCCTGGACATGCATTTATAATATTAATTCTATTGTAATGTAATGTTGTGGAGAGATTTATGAAAATATGCATTGCACTGATGGGGAAATAGCCACACTGTTGTGTCCGTGGTTTTAGATGTGGTGAGGTTTGCTCATGCAACATAAACAGCGCATCTGTCCTCATCCCGTTGTGAGTCTTCTATGAGCCAAACGCCGTATGGTGGCTGAGTGTGTGAGTGAACACAGAAGCAAACCAAACGCAGCCCATTTGGGCAACAGCAAGCACGTACAAAGATATCAGGGAACTTTACATCAGCTGACTAGTTTGGTTAATGTTTTGCGTTCAAAATGCTGATTTTTTTTTTCTTCTTCTTCTTTTTTTCTTCTTTTACTTGAGAGCACTGACCTCTAACTGAAAATCTTTGAGAAAACAGAACCCTGACCATTTTATTCTCCTTCTTTTCTAGCACATTTGAGTGTGTAAATATGTCCTTTAGTGAGATCTGACCCGCAGGGCACTGTGACATCACGGACGCAAGACCAGGGAGCAATATTTCATCTTCCCTATATTCATTCATCTCCATTTTCACATCTCGCTGCATTTACGGTCCCTCTAGAGAGGCTAGTGCAAAGCTGTGACACAAATTTCCAAAACGTTACGCCCCCACAAATGACCAGGGGTGGAGCCGAGTTGAGTGGTTCACACTCAAATCTGCCGAAACAAACATGAGTTTTTAGACTTTACATCTGTAGTATTTTATTTTAAACATTTCACAGGTTTTTTTTTTGTTGACACCTTAGGAGAAGTTTCCCTTTAACAACAAGCAAACTTTTTCTAATTTGAGTTTTGCACATTATCCTGGAAAAAAAAATTATATTACCTGTAAGGTGCATTTAAAATGAAAGCTATGATAAAAGAAAATGTGTTTTAACTTCACCAAAGAACTGGATGTAGAATCTTCCATCCACTTAACAAAAGTAATGTACATGTTTTTAGTGAACCAAAACTAGATTTAAAATATTTATGGACAGCAAGCCTGTCTGAGCGCTTGACTTGACTTCTCTACCAGCCTGTGACATAAAGTTATGCGAGCATGACTCGAGTTCGCCGGGAAAACAGCCCCTCTTTGTGCTCCAAATGGGTTGTCAATCATTCCTAGTGTGTCATTCATGCCAGTCATGTGGCCAGACATGACTAACTTCTGCCTTTCTGGCCTAACATTTTCCTAATGACGGTTCTCTCTCTCTCTGTCTGTCTTTGTATTTCTCTAAAGGCTTGTTCAAAGGGAACTGTTACCTTTCCTCTCTATGTAATATACACTAAGAGGACATTTTAAATTGGTACCATAAAACTGATCAAAAGGAGGAACCTTATCTGACACAATAGTAACCTGTGAAAAAAGACGAAACAGTCCTAATATCGTATTTCATATCAAGAAGTTGAGTCGGAGGTGTCTGTTGGAACCAAAGAAGTTCTGGGGTCCGCATTTGGCGATCGTTAGTGTTGGTGCACACTTAGTGTTTTTTAGGGCACTTTTCCATTTTTAAGACTTGGTATTGTCATCATTTAAAAAGAAATACATTCGACTATCTGTTTCAGTGTCTTCTGTGTTTATGTAATCCCAGACTGGCTCAAGGATGTTGAGATCAGTGGAACCCTTCCCATCTGGTTCTGGTCTCCTTGCTCCGCCTGGAGCTGAAGATAATGCAGTTATTTATGACTCCGGCTGTAAGTTTTGTGTCATCGCGCTGAATGAATATGGGACCAATCAGACACTGATGGCATTTCAATTTCTGCCTCGTTATAACAGATAATAACATAACAGCTGGCTCCAGTTTTCTATTTATGCTGCTTTTCCTGATGCTGCTTCAATTTTCTTCACTTCACCCAGTGTTTATCTTCTTTTTGTATTTTTTTTTTTTAATGACCAAAGAGTAGCCGCACAGAGTTTCATTGTACAGTTGTATAATGACACTAAAAGATCATTCATTCATTGAACAGACAGACATGAACATTGTATTGATCTGCAAGCTTTCATGCAGAAAATAAGCTTCATGATAGTAAATATATTTATCTAAATTGTTATTATTGGCAAAATGACAGGAAATATTATTCATCCTCATTCAAAAGTGATTCCACTTTTGTTTATGCAACAATTTCTCCGTTATTTCCCGCCAGTGCCCCTAGCTGGGCATCACAATCTCTCCTCGCACAATAAACTAAATACAGTCTCCTATACTTTTAAACTTGACTTGTGTTTTTCTTTTTTTGCCTTTTTTTTTTTTTTTAAGTGTAACAGCAGAATTTGTGAGTCTAATACGTGCGCCGCCTGCTCAGTGAAGCGGCACAAATCCATACAAAGTAAGGAATGAAATTAATAATTACCTTTCTCTTCAATCAAATCATCAAACCCCATGGGTCCGTCTGTGATCTGAGGGCAGAGTGACTTCAGCTCTGAGAAAACAAAGAGCTGCGCTGTCTCCTGCTGACACTGTGACTCTGATGCTGGTGGCAATGCTGCTGGGATGTGTTTTTGTTGGAGTGCATACCTCTGAGGGGAAGTGTATCTGTTGTGTTGCTGTGGGCCTTGAAGCTAAATCCCAGTGATGCATGGTGAATAACAGGTCCATGTTAATCTCATTAGGATTAATCATATGTATATGATATGTGTAAACAGTAGAGTTACTGCACATAAGCAGCTGTGATGCATGTCCAGCTCTGGGCGGCTAGTTATTTGTGCGAGCGTGTGCGAGTGTTTGTGTGCGTTTCTTTTGCCTCAAAAAAGCCAGAAAGAGGACAGCTGTCTGGGAGGAGGTGAGAGGGAAAGAGAGATGTCGTTTTTTTATGGTGCTACTCCATCATATAGAAATATGCACAGGTGGTGAGTTGGTGGGAAAGACTTTGGCAACAAAAATGAATATATTAGTATAAACACAGTCACAGAAAAAGCAGCTTGCTTCAGAAAAGTGTGGTTCACCTGCTCTAAATGAGGAAACTGCATGTGCTGGTGACAAGTGAGGCATGCCTGTGGGAAGCTTGCAAGTAAAGGTTTGCCACTGAGAATGAGTGTGATTGCATTTTTAATGTGTGTGCTGCACACACTTCCTACTAATTGGTTTCCGCATGAGTTGCAATATTTGCATACTCGTCACGTATCATGTTTAAGAGAGGAACCAAATGCACAGATGAGCAAAGGCATCATGGCAAAGAAAATGTGAGCTGGATGGAAAATGGCTCCTGGACACAAGCAAGGGCTGTTTGATTTCAGATAGTCATGTGAGCGCCTAAAGGTGGAGATAGTGAGAACAAGGAAAGGCTTTGGACATCATCTTTTAAACCTGCCCTCCCCCCCTCTCTCTATCTGAATGTCCCAAAGGTGCAAAATTGATTTCACTTAAAGCTTTTAAAACACCCCAGAGGACCTTTGCTTGTCTCTGTTATAAATATCAAGATCACTCTTGGATTGTTTTTAAATTGAAGCAATCTGCCAGAGTCGCAGGCCATTATTTCTTTTTTTTCCCTCTAATCTTTCTTTCCACTTTATGCCAGCCCCTTTTTTGCTTCCATCATGTAAGGATTCGGAGTGATTGTTCTGTTCAAGAAGACCTTTCCCTCATAAATCATTTGAAAAATATGTATTTGATATATCAAAGTCATCTAGAGTTAAAAAAAAAATAAATAAAAAATTAAAGACACGTTTCCAGGAATGGTTAAGTCAGAAGAACAGCTGGTAGAGTGACATAAACCTGTCAAACAAAGAGCACCGATGGAGCAATCAGTAGATTATTTTAGCATCAGAGTGCAAACAAAGCATCTTGCAGATCTGTGTTTATACTGTGTCACATCCAATATCCTGTTCTCAAATAAACGGATGCATCTGATCAATCTTTATGTGACCATAAACAAAGTCCTGTCTTTAACATTGCCCAGATAAAACCTTTCTTCACCGCTGCCAACAAACTGTCATTGCAGCATGTTAAAAGGCATTTTCAAAGCACTCTAAAACAGGATGCAGCACATCCATATGACTCTTCATAAAGCAGTCTGTTATCTCCATCACCAACCTGGGCTTCTTCATCTTTATTTTGGCACTGGTAAGGTCCCTCTATGAACAAATGCTCACTGAAATGTTTATTTTTGCGATTTATTTAATGCAACTGATGCTTTAAGGTAATGTGATGCTGATAATGCTTTATGACAATGTGAGAACATTGAATCAGCGTGCAAGTCGCACTCATGGTAATCAGCAGTTCCACTTGGCTAAAGAAAGCTTTGCAACCAGTTTTCAGCTCTGTGTGCTGCTCTGTGTACAACAGCTCTGATTTAGATCAGTCTGACTGCTCCCAGTGCAACATTTTGGCAGCAGCAGGCAGCAGTTTTCTGGAAAAAAGAAACTCGCAAGTGTGTAGCATTCAAATGTGATTTAATTTTACATACTACAAACTAACTATTTGACAATTTATGCAACACTAATCCGCTCAGACATTAAAACCACCTGCCAAACATGGCTTATGTGGCGCAATGTGATAATCAAATCAAATCAAAACGTAAAAAAATATCTGCCTCAAAGTGAAATAAGTCCACCTGGTATAGGTGCACATTTGTGTATTTTATTTGATTTTATTTTTAAACTATCTAAGCCAGTTCGGTTGCTTTAAGTTGAACAGTACCATGTAAAGAAATACTGAAACAAGTGATGTCATTACTGGTTTTTCTGATGGTGTAAGAAAATAAAACCCAGCATCCAGCCATAGAAAAGCTTTCAACTATCAAAAATCAACCTGCTGTCATGTATCAAGGACGTGCTAAAAACAATCGAGCTGGATTTCAGTGTTAAAAGTAAACTAAAAATAAACTTCAGAGCTGAATTTTCTGACCGTATCTGTTTTTAGTAAACAAGTTGTCAGATTCTTATTCCCAAGAGTGCTTTTCACAGAGTATATTTGGAGCCATACTGATTAACTGAAACCTCTGCGCATGCAGCAGTTAGCTGATGAAAGAATCAGAATGTGATATTGATTTATTTTGAATGGAAAAAGTCAAGGCTGGCACAAGCAGAACTGAAATGAAAAATGTTTATGACGGGTATAAAAATAAATATCGGCGGGGGGAGGCAGATTTTATTTGAGTTGCGTGAATTCTACAGTGTCACAGCCAGAGTCAATAAAGAAAATGATTATAGCTGTTGAATAAATGAATTGAAAACGTATCATGTACTTTTGAGATGGAATATGAATATTATTTTCAGGCTCAGATAGCAGTGCTTGTGGAAAATACAGACAATCAGGTTAGATTCAAACGCGCCCGCTCACCGAGATCAATAAGTATTTCCATGCTGACCTATGTAAGACGCCTCTCTGTATAAGAAATAGATTACTGGAATGATAGGCTCTTTATCAGTATCTGTGCTTGTCACGAGTGCCGCACACACACATACTGATGAGCTGCTGGTACTGGGAGAGCAGGAGCAGATTTGACCCTAGCAGTTCCCTTTTCCAGGAAAGTAGAGGGGATAAAAGAGTGCAGAGTTTTCTCCCATTCTGTGATGTGCTTTTCCTTTGATATTAGAAGTCACCTACTCCAAATGCAGAAGTTGTTTTGTTTTGTTTTTTTCCTTTGGAGGAAACAGCCATTAAAAGATTCTATCCACCAGTGCAACCACACATATCCCCCATTCCTTCCTTTCTACCCTCAATTTACTCACTCGTTTCTGTACTTGGCCTGTCTTCATTAATAAGGCATAAATAAATATAGTGTACTTTTGCTTCTCCCAGACCCATTAGACATTCCTTTTCAGCCACGTGGGTGAAATGGATGCCTCAGCGCACCTATTGAGAGAACACAGGAAACCAGCATGGGCTGAGCAGCGAGCACACCAACCAAAGATCCTCTGCTAAAGCGTCAGATGCTTAGCGGTCTCAAAGTCATTTTTTTTACACTCCCCTCGCAGGTTGCTCTTCCAGGACTTGTCAAATAAGACTACCCCAAAGTACATCAGCCCATATGGGACCATGGCGGAGGATCTAAGTGGAGCCGTAATGTGTTGACCTTGGTAAATGCAGAGCGCTTCAAACGATCTGGACAGATAGTATAAAAAAAAAAAAAAAGAATTCATGTGTGCCCGCTAGAAGAGATAAATCTTAGCATGGCAGAGAAAGAACTTTAAACTTGAACGTTTATTCCCTTTGATGACTTCTTTCAGGGGTTATACTGCTATCACAGGTGGTTTTTAATGTATTTCAAAGTGAATCCCAGCCACTCATTGTGCTCTGTACTAGTTTGTGGAGAGAGCCAGTCAGACTTGCCCTGTCTCCGCTGGTGCCTGTTTTGCACTTCCTCTCGCTAGAGAACAGGCACAGCCATCAGGAACCATTAGTCTTCACACTGACAGGCCAGCCGTCCACTGAAAGACTCTCCCTGGCAGAGCTTTCCGATTGCCTGAGACGTCGGTCGGATATTTTTACTAACAGGCTAAGACGCCGGACCATTTGTTCAGGGCATTTCACTGCTTGCAATACACCTAATTCACATTCTCTAAACGAAAAAAAACAAGACTTCACATAGTTTCTTATGTTCCTTCACAGGTTTAAAAATAAAAAAGCAAAAAAAAAAAAAAAAGAGGGGAGAAAAAAAAAAAAAAAGGTCATGTGGAGAGAAGTACCATAAAGTCGGATAACATTACTTCCCTGTTTGCAGACGGATGCAGCTCTGATGTATGACGCCGTGCATGTGGTGGCAGTGGCAGTGCAGCAGTCACAGCAGATCACCGTCAGCTCTCTGCAGTGCAATCGCCACAAGCCGTGGCGCTTTGGAGGCCGTTTTATCAACCTTATCAAAGAGGTACAAGACCTTCACTGCAATCAATGTGCATCCTGTCTCCATCACCTATAGAAATCGCTGAACTCTATTCTTGCTCTGCATGGCTCAGTGAAATCCCGGCTGCAGAAATGTTTACTTTGTGCATCATTGTTATTCTTTTGTTGAACTTAATCTCACAATTTCAGAGTTGTTTTTCACGGCACATTTTCTTCATCACTGTCTCTTGCAGTGATCATCATCTAAAACAACACCGCACTATCTACAGTTAACTACATTTATTTTGGGATGCTTCATTTTCTTTCCCCCCACGTTTTCTGTGTGCTTATCTCCTCCTGTGTTTATATCAAAGCCTCTGTGTGCCTCCTTAACTCCAGTCAGGGTCAGCCATTTGCTTTGTTCTCCAAAGCGCTTTCATTCTGTGGATGGTATCGTTGCTGGTAATTTTCAGAATGAGCCATTGTTGTAGCCGATGCTTCCTCCCCCTCCTGTGTCTGCTATTGCTCTCCACGCCCGTCTGTTCCTCCAGTGGCTTTGATGTGGAACTTCAAGCCCAATGAACCACATGCATAATGAACTCTTACCTGTCAGACCTGCTTCTGTTCATGCAGCTGTATTGTTTCTTGTTATGTTGCTGAGATAAATGGTGAAAAGCAAGCCAGGAGGAATTAATAACTGCAAAAAGCAAAAATAATACTTTATGATGTCTGGACTGATTTTGATGGTGACGACAGTGTCTTAAAAATCAAAGTCTTTGGTATGCTGCGGCGTGTATTTTCGTTTCTAGGCTCACTGGGATGGTTTGACAGGACGTGTTCTCTTCAACAAGAGTAATGGACTGAGGACAGATTTTGACCTGGATGTCATCAGTCTGAAGGAGGAAGGGCTGGAAAAGGTGTGTCATTGGCGCAGATGTTGCTTCATGACTTCTCGAACTTAAAATGAGAAAAGAAAAATGTTGGTGGTGATGCTTTGAAGTGTTTAATTTGCTCCCATCTGACATGACAGAAGATATCAAGTTGACACAATTGTTTCAACAGATAGGAACGTGGGATCCTCCCAGTGGGCTGAATATGACGGAGACTCACAAAAGCAAGACATCCAACATCACTGACTCTCTGGCTAACAAATCCCTCCGTGTATCCACCATACTGGTAGACACAGTCGAATTAAAGCGCACAAGCACAGCATGCTCTCAGACAACAAATACCCACAGAAAATATCAGACACAGAGCAGATTTCTGCCCTTCTATACCAGCTTCTTTTTCCCCTTCCATAGGAGGAGCCGTATGTGATGTTTAAGAAGTCTGACAAGCCTCTGTATGGGAACGACCGGTTCGAGGGCTACTGTATCGACCTGCTGAGGGAACTGTCTGGCATCCTGGGCTTTCGCTACGAGGTGCGATTAGTGGAAGATGGGAAGTACGGAGCACTGGATGAGAGCACAGGCCAGTGGAACGGCATGGTGCGGGAGCTCATGGACCATGTGAGTCAACAATCACTGAGTCTGGGAAAATATGCTGAGTTTATTTTTGTTTTGTTTTTTTGTTTTTTTCCACAGAAGTATAAGAGCCTGCTGTGTTTCTCTCGTCTCAGGCCAGACCTCATCTTTTAAATTCCCAAAAGATTGAATTTGGAAGCAGGCTTAAATATTTTTACATCTCTGGCATATCTGAGGGTTGATTGTTTCGTTCCAACTGCTTTTATGTGCATTTTGGATGTGTGCATTAAACAGCTGGACTGAACGCCAAATATTCAAAAGCATAACGGGGAAACATATTCACCACAAAATGGTCTCGATAATTTCACTAAAGCTCTTCCAAGAGGAAATAGCTGAAATATTATTTCCTAAAACAAATCTCACTTTGATTTCCTCCTGTGCTTTCTGTTTCCAGGATTTTTCTCATGTAGATTTAGTCAAGGATTGTTTGTTTCCCATTGTTTTGGCGTTCTCTTAAGTACTCCGTCTCATTGCACCATCGTCTTCGGCTGTGCTGGCCAGAGACTTAATAATTCCTACCATTTATCTCGACGAAGAATAACATCGGCTAAAAACAAGCACAAATTGGTATTTTCATTTTGCCAGTTTTTTTTATAGGTTTTTATAGGTTTTGACTCGCATTTGAAAGAACAAACATTATGTAAAATGCCCCGTCCTACAAAAAAAACATTGAAATCGTAGCTCTTCTAACTATTTCACATAGAATTGACCCGCACATCCCGCATATCTGTGATTTATAATACATGTGGAATGAAAGAGACGAGAAAAAGTGCCACCTATAAATTAAAAAAAAGAAATGTAATGAGGAGAAAAAGTTTTTAAAAAAATGAAGAGTAAAAAAGAAAAAAGAAAAAACCCTGGCACGGACGGAGATGAAGATACATCTTGGGCGGATTATGCAAAAATACTCCAGAGCAAATTCTTAGCAGCACAGAAGGCTAATGTTATGTTCAGAGGGGACATGGGGTTAATTCGTTACAGATTAATTTAATCCCAAGATTGTTGCCCCCGTGATCCACCTTTGGCTCCACATAAGAAGGATCAAGCATATAACCTGTAATTTGCAGAAAATCTCAACCTCCTACCTGAAGTAATGACTCTGGCAATTTTCTCGTTTCACTTCCCTTTGAACATATTGACAAGAGCAGCCCGTAACAGAAATCGTCAATTCTTCCTTTCTTTTTCATTTGAGGAATAAAACTCCCCTTTTCTTACAAAATGCACAATGTTATCTGATTGCAGAAAGCAGACCTCGCAGTTGCTCCTCTGGCCATCACGTACGTCAGGGAGAAGGTCATCGACTTTTCAAAGCCCTTCATGACTCTGGGGATAAGTATCCTGTACCGCAAGCCCAACGGCACCAATCCCGGGGTCTTTTCCTTCCTGAACCCCCTCTCACCTGATATCTGGATGTATATTCTGCTGGCTTGCTTGGGTGTCAGTTGTGTGCTGTTTGTCATAGCCAGGTAACATGTCAACCCTCTCCTCTTTCTTGTGCCTGCTCGGTTCCTCTACCCTCCCTGCCCGCCTGCTTTCACTGCTTTATCCTTGTCTGCAACAGGCCTCTTTATTCTTAGATGACTCTGTCTTAAATCATGTGTTTAAACTAAGAAAGAGCAACAGCAAAAATAGCAATAAACGTATAACAGTAAAGAAGCATGCCTGTGTTTTTACATTGTTCAAGCTTCAAAACCATGACTGATATGAATAAGAATGAACGGGGATAAAAGTTTTGCTCATTACATTGAAAGGCAAACAATACTGAGCGTATTTGCATCAGCGACCGTGAGTCTAGCTGCCAGTCATATCTCCTAATCAGCTGTAAGAAATGTGAGGTTATTGCATCTTGACAAACCTATTTCCCTTTGAATCCCTGATGCATGGCATCATGTGTGTTAACCCCAGGGCTCAGCCTCGTCTTTTATCCTGAGAGGTTTGGGTTTAATGCACATTTCAGCCAATGTTACCGGCAAAATGATCACACGAGAGCAAAGCAGCAACTGTCACCTAAGTTTGTTCAGAACATGCAAATTGTTTCCGCAGCCTTCTGTTTCCATGGTGGGTCAGGGTAAGTAATTACCATGAAATTATGGTGATATTCCTCTGGTTCTAATAAAATGACCTCGGGTCTTTTTTTATCAAATTATAACATGCTTGTTTGTCTGGAGGCGGGTGGTTTTCTTTCCCCACACGTTTACAATAAATAGACCCGGTCATCATATTTGCCTTGAAATATGCAGTCAAGTTTAAATACACAGTGCAGCGTTCTCCACAGTTTGCTGAGCTGGTTCTCTCATAATTGTAGCATTGATTGCACAGTCACCAATTGTTTAGTCAATCTCCCCGAATGCAGGGTATATTATTTTCTTTAATCTCCTGCAAATAGATTGAGTGGAGTGAGTTTATGAAGTCCCAGATTTGCACAAAGAAACACTAAACACATCAAACTCACCAGGGATTCTCATTTTTGAGTCACTTCCCACGCACGCACTGCACACGCTTTCTTTCCTTGACTATGCTATCTCTTTTTAAGCTCCAGAGAAATGCATTTCACTCAGTGGTTCCTTCCAGCTCGGTTTGTGGTTAAATTGATTTCTCTCTTATCAGCAAAGCAAATCGCATTCTCTTGGATCACAAAACATTTCCAGGGTAGAGAATGCCCACCTGTCTCAAAGACCGCATTATTTAAAGTGCACTGTTCTATGTTTAAATGACTTGCAGGCTTTTGTGGCTTTGTAGTGCAAGTTCCAGATGCCTGTAATATTTAAGAACCCCCACCAACACAGCCTTTTCAGCTGGCCTGAGAGGAGAAAAGCAACAGCTCTATAAACCCAAGCAGAGTAAATGAATCCAACAGACAGCTAATGAATGGAGCGGGTTTTGTGTTATTGTCGCCGGGACGGGAGAAGGGAAGTAAAAACAGGATTGTGTGGAGTGCGAATTTTGGAATTCAGCGCGCAATTCGACATGTCCCCCGAGCTCGTCGTGAGGAGGTGACCTTACGTCTGCATGTTTCTGCTTCCCTTTCTTCCCAGCAATCGGTGTGCAGGACACGGATTGCAGGAATACAGACCCGCCACAAGCAAAGGTCATACAGAGGAGCCATCAGACCTTTTGCTCACAGAATACACATGTAGAGGCCGAGAAGAACAAACACAATCCAATCAAGAGTGCATTGTATAGATCTACTCCCACAACCTTGCCGTCTGCATACATCTCATGTCCTCCTCAATCTGCGTCAGGCTGCAGCTGCACATTATTTGTAATGACTGTGAACAACCATAGAAAACGTTTGACTTTGAAAAGGATTGATACAACATTTCTGCAATAAAAACATACACACACACACACACACACACACAGCTGAAAGCATTTTCAGAAACATTCATGCACCAGCGACTCGACATACACAGGCATGAAAAGAAACACACATAAATAAAAACACGCAAGCGCACACACTGCCTTCCACACAGCTCCACAAGGCCATTGTGCCATTACAGTTGCCTGCGGTTCCAAGGAGACAGAGCTCATTGGCATTCCAGTAAATCAGGCCTCCTGATGCTGTTGACAACAAGAATTATAGTGTGTCATCACGGCCATGTCCACATAGATGATTCTTGAGAGGGACAGCGTAGCAAATAGCTGAAAAGTATGAACAATATGACAAAAATGGAGCCACATTCACAGTGCATGCAAAACAAGATCGCTTAATCTACTAATTTAGATCTAATAATATGAATCTATATTTATATCTGCTGCAATTGTGCAATAAGTAAGTTTAGTTTCTTTATTGGCACCAAGATTTATTTTTCACAAGCACAGGCCATTATAGAACTTGCAGCAGAATATACAACAGTCTTTTACAATTTGTGGAAATATAAAGAGGTGTGAGTATAGGACATGAAAACTGAATAAATGTAGTAATAACAAACCATTAACGGTGGCCACGTTGAACAAATTTGTATTGACTCATAGTTATCCATCCCTCTGAGGGGACAAATGAACCCAATTCATGCCAGCAATGCGCTCCCACAATGTCAGACATTCACGTCCGTTCGTCCCCTTGCTAATTGATGACTCATTGGGGGAGGGAGGGGAGGGGGGGGGGGGTCTTTTTTTTTCCACATCTCTATAGACCAGCACCTGTGGTTTTAGCACCAGTGAAGTCTTAAATGTGCATTCATCTGTGTAATGAGAGGTTTATGCACTGCGACCCCTCTATAATATCCTTCACTATGTAATTGTCGATGCACCGCTCTTGCTGACACAGTCTGGTCACGTCCTACATTAGCATTCTCAGCCACCTAAGGAAGAGTTGCCCTTCTGGTTTACCTTATACATCGCACTAATCAATGAGTATCACGGTTTCTGACCTTATTCATTACCACCTTCCTCACAGATCTAATTTAAGACTTTGTTCAGATTAATTTTCTTAAGTTTGGCCACCCTTCTGTATATTGAGCATTTAGTACCGGTTTGTTTTCAGTTAACACAAGGCATCATGTCAGAGAATATATTCACAAAGAGCCATAAGCCATTCGACTGTTTAAACTAAGAATGTGTGGCAGTTCCAAATTGGTATCACATTTCTACACAATCTAAGCCCTTAAGACTCTGCCCACAGGCTTATTAGGATGCACTAAGTTGAAGAAAAGCCCTTCAATGGCATTACCTGACGTGGCCCTCAACTCTGCATAAGCAATGTTTCTTCTATCAAGCGCTTCAGCACAAACTCAATCAGTTCCCTAAGCTTAACACTAACCCAATCACCTTGCTCTAATGCCATGCCACTTTTACTTAGGATAATAAATGAGAAATGTCCACAACTGACCCAAAGACACTGACAATCAGCCAATGCAGGCAGCAGATGGATGGGGGTTAAAAGGGAGAGGTTCATCAGGGGAGCAAAGATCTGAGGGTAAAATAAGGTTGAGCTGGAAATGGTACAACAGAGATTGTGAGAAAAGAGGAAAAACATAGAAGAAAGGAAAAATGTTGCGAGGAGGATGCGGTGTCTGCAGAGCCAGTGTGATTGCAGCTACTACGGGGAAACATTTAAAAGCTCCACACGGAGTGAATAGAAATGAGCGCCAAAGATCATGACGCACTAAGACGTTATCACCAGTGACAGTGTTATTCCAGTCTATTGATCTGGTCTTACAATAAACCTATGGCATTTGAATATGCCAATAAGTTCATCTCAGCAAAAGCATGAATGATTTGCTTTAGTTTCTGCAGTAGCTCTAATGTTGATGCCGGAAAACTGCGTTTTTTTTTTTTCATACTTATTTTATCTTTGTTCCTATTTCTTTACGTTATGTGTCATCAGACAGTTATTTTAAAGAAAGGAAAATTCTGTTCTTTGCTTTGTGATGACTTTCATCTGTGTGTCTCTGCTCTTTTCCTTATAGGTTTAGCCCTTATGAGTGGTACAACCCGCATCCATGCAACCCAGACTCGGATGTAGTGGAAAACAATTTTACGCTCCTCAATAGTTTCTGGTTTGGAGTTGGGGCTCTCATGCAGCAAGGTAGTTGCCTCAGCCTGTAGCTGCAGTTGCTTTGTGGAGCTGAAGCTCTCTACACCCTACTGTGCTGGAGGGCTGGGGGTTTTGTCTCTAACAAAACCAGTGGCAAGAGAAAAAAGACTTCTGGAGGTCCAGGCAGGACTATATTTGCATCTTGTTCTTGTTTGTTCACTTGTTTGTTAAATCGACTCACCTCACACAGACTAAGCCTAAATCTGTCACATAAGAAACGTAAATATGAATGCCTTTTATAGCTATTTATATCCCTTTTAAGACTTTGGTAAAATGGAATTAACTTCAGGCATTATTGGACCAAACAGTTGAGAGAAATCCCAGAGGGTGCGCTGCCATGGAGCTCAGCCAAGAGCTACATGCTTTCAAAGGCTTCTTTTTCTGTTTTCATTGCCAGCAGAAGCACTGAAGCATTAAACAGACATGCCGCAATTGGCATACAAGTTAAAATTACATAGTGTTTCTGATGTTTCATATAGGCTTCAGACAGGCAGGCACGCAGTGTCAATTACAATTTCAATGTATTTGTTTTTTACAGCTTTATTTAAAGTTTATTCTGTATTGCAGTTCCATTTCTGACCACATTGGAGAATATCATAACAATGTTCATGCGATTACCCCTGGCAGAAGTCACAACAAAGTGCACCTCTGGTGATGCAAACTGATAATTCGAGATGCCACAGACCGTCCCCACTCATTAGCACAGTGTTGTTAGTGGCTCGTTTGTCAATGCAGCATGTCTCCGACCATGCAGCCAGACGTGCCATTGCTACAAAGAGTGGCTTTAATGATTGTAGGTGCTCCACTAACCAGTCATCATTCATTTGCACTGGCTTAACCATTCGCACAGCTTCATACTCAATACCCCTGTGCTGAAACAATACCTATATTGAGAAAGGAGCTTAAGAAAAGGTGTTTAAAAATACATTTGAGTAATATCATGATGTAATGCAAACTTTAAAAAAAAAAAAAAAAAAGAGTGTTCTTCCTCCAACGGCTATGAGTGCGTTTAGAGTGGTAGTTGACACGTGCGTTATTTTAATCATTACAAATTAAACGCTGAATCCACCGTGGAAAAGTTTCAGAATAATTACATCATCTGCATTTAGATCAGTTTCTGATAAACCTCCATCTCCCAGGGCAAATCTGTCATCTGGTACAAAATGTATCAGAAACATGAAGGCTTAATTTACGTCAGAAAGGAAGTATGTTGCTGTTGTGTAACGCAATATGGCAACATGTTAACTGTCTGCGTGAATGTGTTGAATATCACATTGCTTGTCTTTAATTAAAACATAACATGATACTAAAGCAGAATGCATTGTTTTAATGCATTCAGAAGAATCTCTGTTTTTCAGTCTCTGCGTATTAAATAAATGAGCAAAGACGTTGACACCGACCTGTGCTCTCGCCTGCTTGACTGCATGACGCAGTACAACCGAGTGATGGAGTGAATGTACTTTCCTCACTCTTATTTCCAAATGTGCAATGAACGATTCATGTTGCAGGTGAAGATAGTTGCAAGGCTCTCAGAAAGAGTTGAACCAGTCCAAGGTTTAGGATTGCATATTTAAACATAATGTCAATGAGAAATTGTACCCAGTTATGACATCAGTACCCGTGCACGGTGTCCTTTTTTTTTCTTGCCATTGGCTTATCAGCATCTCCAGATCAGTGGGGTGCAGAGTCACGGTGCGAGGTTACCTTGAGTACATGACTCTCTGGTCCAAACAGTCTGTCACTTCTCCACACAGTTTGGAACAATCATTACTGACTGTATTTGATTTGAAAGAATTGATTTATGCAAACATGTGTTCCCTGGAGACATGTTAGGGAGCACTCTGGTGTCTCCTGCATTAGTGAAAGCATGCACTTTGAGACAAGAGCATTTTATTTGTTTAAAATTTCATTTGATTGCTGTGGTCTTTCAAATATTATTGTAATGTTTTTGCATGTTGAAATTAAAAAGCTTTATCAGAAGAATAGAAAATAATCAGGATTTATGCAGAGGAATACATTTTGGAGTGTAATGTTCACTCCTGCAACTTCCCCTCACCTCAGGCTCAGAGCTCATGCCCAAGGCTCTGTCAACTCGAATAGTGGGAGGTATCTGGTGGTTCTTCACCCTCATCATAATTTCCTCATATACAGCCAACTTGGCTGCATTCCTCACTGTGGAGAGGATGGAGTCACCAATAGACTCTGCTGATGACCTGGCCAAACAAACTAAAATCCCATACGGGGTGGTGGAGGACGGCGCGACAATGACATTCTTCAAGGTAGCTGGTCTGTCTTAGTGTTTACTGTTTGTTCTTGATTTTAAATTACTTTTTCACTTATCAAAGCTGTCATCTTTGAAAATTTCAGCCCTGCTTGATTTTATGACATTTCTGATGATGTCGCCGCAAATCTTATCGGACAAAGGCTAAACGAATTTATGTTGATTTCCTTAAAAAAAACAAAAAAAAACAACAACATGGTTGTATGGATAACTTCCAAAGAGCAGCAAATAACAAAAAAGTTTTCCTTGGCATAGATAAAAAAGCTCGACATAACTAATGTGCCTTTAAATGTACAAACTAATAGCCAGAAGTGGGAGACTCCAGTGGTCACAACAGTGTTAGTTTCCCATCTGCATTATGCAACACTGGCGCATACAGATTTTACCAAAATTTAGTCCATTGTATACAATATGTGAACAACTGCACAATTTGAAGTATAAAAAAACATATCTGGATGGTGTAATATTTCCAAAAAATGTTCCAATGTGCCACTAATTAGTCTGCCTTAAATTCTCTATCTTATTATCCAATGGGCCACTAGAACAAAAGCCAGTAGCAACAGTCACATGACCACCCTGAGGGTTATTTCTATGGTGACATCCCACCTGGTATTAATGACTGCCATACCAGTATGCAGTAGATACTATACTCTGAATTAGGTGGGTTTCCATTATTTGAGGTCCAGGGTAGTTTTACTGCAACTGGAACAACTAAAGGTGTGCAATGAGAATTTTTGGGAACTTATAATGAGGCGAAAAAAATCGCTTTAGTTCAAGTTCTTCAGTGCAGCTCCTAAAAACCTCTTTTACATGTTCTTCTTCATCATTGTCTTTGTCTTTTATTTCTTTGGCCACTGGCAAAACAGTGAAAGTGCTTATTTGCTACCACCAAGTGGTACGGAGTGTTAGTTTGCCAAGTCAGTGGATCCTGCCAGGACCAACACTGTAATGGAGAAACAATGGCTGAAAGTACAGGGAGGATGTTTAAGTAAACCAGTTTATTTGATGTGGAGTACACAGTATGTGGTTTTAAAAACAGCCTAAGCCAGTTTATTTTGAAGTCTACAGTAAAATGACTTGTTACTTAATTTGTGGCCACAATAAATATTGTCTTCACACGTTTGTTTTTCTGATCACTAGTTTCTGATCTTATCTCATTGACCATTACTTCCATTTTGTGAATAATAATCATAAGTTGAGAAAAACAGATGATAAAGTATGATATGAATCAGTGTGGTGGTACTTTTTAGATTAGTGCACATTTTCTGATTCAGAAGATCCAACTTACTTCCACTGTCAAAAAACCAAGACGGCAATGGCCAAAAGGCACGAGTCCACTTGTGTGGGCAATGTCACTGTGCCCGAATCTATGTTTTATTAAGCCTATACTCCTGAAGAACCGATGGTGTAGCGCTTCATCATACTTGGACTATGCATTTTATTTTCCAGAATTCATGATTGATAAATATGAAAACTACAGAAAATGTGTTTTCCAAATACATTTTCATTTTGCAAATGCAGTTAGTGCATAATACTCTGCTTTTCCCATGAGTGTTGCAGAATAAAAGCTTTTCCATGTTTCACCAGTTGAACATTTTTGAAGCAGCAGCATTAGGAAATGTTTAGTAACAATGAATTAAACATAAATGCTGCATAAAAAAAAGAATAAATAAATATATTGCCTGTAGAGGTAATACATAATAACACAATATAAATACATGAGGTAGATATGGCACTTAAAATGGTAACTATAAAAGTACAGATAATGATTTGAAAAAGAAAATCCTGGCTCAAAAAACAAAAAGCATGCCCAATGAAAATATTAAATATATTAGAGATGAGATGTCTTTTTAATAGCCATATCAATATATGATAAAGAAGCTTTTTTATATAATTAATTCTTCATATATACGTGTGTGTGTGTGTGTGTGTGTGTGTATTCCCTTCTCCAACCCCCTCTTTTTTTTCCTTGCAGAAGACAAAAATCTCTACCTATGACAAGATGTGGGAGTTTATGAACAGCAGGAGGCAATCCGTCATGGTAAAGAATGTGGAGGAGGGCATCCAACGCGTCCTAACCTCTGACTACGCCTTCCTCATGGAGTCCACCACCATCGAGTTTGTCACACAGCGCAACTGCAACCTCACACAGATTGGAGGCCTCATAGACTCCAAAGCCTATGGAGTGGGAACACCTATGGGTAAATTTCTTGAATCCTCTGTTTATCTCAGCGTTGCTTGAAAACAGATCAAACAGATAGCATGTGAGAGATAAAGGTAATGTGGCTGATGGATAAGCCCTGACAACGTGAAGGTTGAGCATTATTGATGAGGTCATGGTTTTAATGGCTTGACAACGTTGGGTGTGAAGTGTTTGACTTGATGAAAAGTAAATGGCTGGAAAGGTTGAATTTAAGGATGAGGTTAAATTGTGCATGCAGCTAACTGCCTTAACGAGGGTGTTGTTTTTGTCCGTAGCCTTAATGATTTTCTCATGTAGTGAAGACTCAAAGCTTGGTCTTTTTATGTTGTTTTTTTTTTTTTTTTTTTGTATTCTACTTCTTGGGGTCAAGTAAGTCAAGACTGTGAGCGCAAGGCTGCGCAACACAGAAAACAACTTGAAAGCTGAGGCAGTGTAATTCCATTTGACTTACTCGAGACTGAGTTGTTTTTGATCATTAAGTCAGAACTAAAAAGCACTTCAGAGAGAATAGAATGAGCACTTGCACCTGTTTTCAGCTGCTTAATTGACCTGCCTCATGTCAAAACCACCACTGCAATCCTGGGATGAAGTGGAGACTCTAAAAGCATCTAAATATTCCACATTACATTGATGGTTTAAAAAAACATAATAATGCAGAGCAAAGCTCGTCGTCTGGAAGCTGTTAATGATTCCAAGAGCAGCGAGCTGTAATGGCCATGACAAGGCCACAGAGGTGGCGTCAATCATCGCTTATATGAGGGCCATCAAAATACGGGGGATTATCTCTGGCACATCTGCGTCTGGACCAGATCTAAACCTGGGACAGTTATAAATCAACAGGTATGCAGTGATTGCCTTTAACAAAACTGGTGCAATGCTGTGAAATATAGTCCCACTGTATCCCTGTAAGTGCAGAAGTCCTTGCAGAGATGCCCGTGAAGCAAAGACATATAAATCTGAAACAGGGATTGATTCTCTTTTTATTCACGTAGTGATACAGCGTATCAACTGCACGCCAAATCTATATCAAATCACTTTAATTTTGTGATAAGCAGTTTAGCATTTCAATGCATAAACATTAATAATTAAAATGTCCACTCTCAAAGCTATTACTGCCCACTCACACATATCTGTCTCTGATCCTAATATTCGCCGCCCAGTAGGCAAATTATAGCCTGTAGAATGCTTCCTCGATGACAGAAGAGGTGTTGAGATAGTTCATTACTTTATAAGTTCACCGAGTTCTGTTTTCTTGCCAAAAGACATCAAAGAAAATAAGAGTTTTTCTTCTTCTTTTTTTTTTTCTTTTTTTTTTTTTCAGATAATAACTTAGTCTGCATGTTTGGTTTTGTCCAAAACATTACATCAGTGCGGGGCATATCAATTTTGGCCTGCTGAATGCTGTTTAGCAACCCATTTCCTACAAAGGCTTCCGCTGCCTTAAATCAAAGTGAGCCTTGTGATAAGACCTAACCTTTCAGTGCTTGTCAGCTATCAAACATCTTTTTCCCAAAACGCAAATATGTCATTTACAGCTATTGACTTAAACAGTGATCACATTAACACCGGAGGCCAGACAGTATAAGAATGATGGATGTCCTCTGTTGTTGAATATCTGTCAGGTAGTTGTATATGCACAGTGTGTCAAGCACAGTGATTTTCCATTTGCTCAGATCCTGCTCCCCCATATCCTCCTCTCTAAGGACCTATCCTATTAGCATTTATCCAAGGCCTGCTTTGTTAGGCCATCATTAATCATTTGAAATATGAGAGAAGCAAGAATCAGGGGACTCGGATTGAAAGATCTCTCGCTTTAAAAAGAAGGGGGCATATGCGCCTCACATGTGCAATCCCATGCATATACAAGTACACATTTAGAGAAGTTTACATATATCTTCTGAACATGCACAAATGTTTCAAATGCATGCAAGTGTATGTTATGAGCTCAATGTACCGTATTCTTAAAAACAGAGGCGAGGACTTGGATAATAAAAAGCATAAGTTGCAAAATAGAAGTAGCATAGTGACACACTGTGTAATTTTATGTTTTCCAGTAACATCAGTGTAAATACATAGAGACTTGAAGATGAAAGGATGATGGATGACGATAGCTAAATGATAGATGAGACGGAGACAGAATCAGCAAAAGGGGCTGGCAAGCAAAACTGCATGAGAGACGCAAACTAAGTGATGCTACCTGCCACCTGGGGCTGGATTCAACTCATTTCCCCCGGAGTTTTTTACGCAATATGTTCCTTTGTTTCAAAAAATAAAAAATAAATAAAAATCACATCTTTACTTGTACGTGGCCTTTATCCAGGTGACAGATTGACGTGATTTTGGGTATCAAAATACAGGTCAAGGTCAGATTATGGCTCTCGACTTTCCAATCAACATCTAACAAAAGGTCTCTTGAAACGCAAAATTGAAGTCATTTTTTTATTTTTTTTTTTTTTTATTCCCTGTAGATAGATGAAATTTGATATATGATAGTTTGTTCTTTACAGGCATAAACTCAGGTCTGTTCCAGATCCAGACTGAATTCCAAGATGTTCTGCTCCATCTTTATACATAAAGTCTAAAGCTGAGGATAAAGCTGTCAACCTTTTTAAAAAAAAATAAATAAATAAAATGAATTCTAAATTGTCATTAGTGGCTCGGCTGTCTTGCACCTCCCTATGGATCTCATTGGGACATCTGTAATGGCGTCAGGCTACACTGCTCAAAGACCTTCCTAAAAGACCTCCAGTCAAGTCGGAAGGTTCTGTTTGTTTCTAAGGCATCATAACTCATCTTAAACTTTTACCGTTGTTTCCAAGAGATCCGTGCTGCACTTTAATTAGCATGCATAAATACACATTCTCTTCCACAATCTGCAACAAAAGTGACACTGTAGAAGCTCACACGACTTACTACTTTCTGACTCACCTTCGTAACGTCTGAGTTTACAGGGTCAATAATATGTTTTCATGACAACACCAGCTTATCCGCTCCAGCAGTGCCTTAACAGGCTTCATTATGGATGAGTTTGTACTCACATAAATAGACTAACAAGCTTTTAAAGCAGTGAAAACATGAAACATGAGAACTCTGTGTTTGTCAGTATTTTCTGGCCCAGTTAAGTGTGTGTTCTGCACCTCGTTCGGCTTGTATGTTGAGTCATACACATTGTGGATGGGAGAGGAACACGCCCCCGCTCGGCTACTCTGAGATGATTAGTCCTGCTTTGATCATGCAGGCACACGCAGTGCCTTAATGCTCTGTCGCTAATTCTGGCACTTCCTTTCTGTGGATTTGGGTTCATTTACTCAACATCAACAAGCATAAAAACACAATAATGGAGAAACCATATCTGCAGTACCCACATACGCTCCCAAACGCATATGCATGTAATGTTCACCCCACTAGACTCCTCTGTTTATAGGCACTATTTATGCACTATGAAAGCGGGCGCAAACAGCACCTAATTCGTCAAAATCAACAGCAGCTCTGCTACACAAAGCCAAGCTATTGTTGCCAACTCCCTCTTCATTATAATTCACACACTGCGGAGAAGAGTGAGAATTTTGGAATCACTCTGTGAAAATACGGATTAGTGGGATTTGAAGAGGGACTTACAAAAAAAAAAAAAAAAAAAAAACTCCCTCTAAGAAGCCAGCAATAATATGACAGGTTTTATGATCACATGCACGTCTCAATGTGTTTCATACACCCACCAACAAAACAACGACGACTACACACAATCAGACCCCCCCCCCCCCCCCCCTTCTTATTTGGCTGTTGTCCATTCTCACAACTCTTATGTTGTGTTTTTGTATCCACAGGGTCTCCATACAGAGACAAGATCACAATAGCCATTCTGCAGCTTCAAGAAGAAGGAAAGCTGCACATGATGAAGGAGAAGTGGTGGAGAGGCAATGGCTGTCCCGAGGAGGAGAGCAAAGAGGCCAGCGCTCTGGGAGTGCAGAACATAGGGGGGATCTTCATCGTGCTGGCTGCAGGACTGGTGCTGTCGGTGTTCGTTGCTGTGGGGGAAGTGCTTTACAAGTCTAAACAGAACGCCCAGCTGGAAAAGGTACAGGAGGGTTTTTGTGATGCATTTTGGGAATTAAAGCCAGGCACAGACTGTATGAAATAGGGCTGTCTCAGATGAAAGATGACCAACTTTAGAGAATATTGGCAATCTCATCAGTCATGGCTCCAAAATGGTGGTCATATGTCACACTAGGAGAGGTTCAAATGTGGCTATTGTTACAATCTTGCAACTAAGAAAGAGTTGGTGAACTCCCTGTAAATGCTTTTAAAAATGTATAATAAAAATGTCTCTTCTCCTATAAGAGACTTGCAAGATTAACAAGACCACAGTCACCAGAGACGCTGGTCTTCCACCGCTCCAATACATGTGTCTGAATCCGAAACACAACAGCTCGGATCAATTTGGACCTGATATTGGAAGGTACACGGTGAGGGACAGGTAATGCCAGTGGCAGCTTTGATTAACCGTTTGGTCCGCTTGCAATGCGTTGCTGGTTCGGTTTGATAAAGTTCTCTCCAGAAGATGGTAGGAAGATGTTTCACCTAATTACTCAGGTATTTTTCAAATGTGTTCTCGACAGTATACAGAAAAGGTTCCGGTGGTTCCATGTAATAAACTATGCAGCGCCTTGGGTTAATAAAAAGGTGGAATTTTATAATAGAATGTCAGATTGATAAAGTACCTGTATTTGGGCGGGGAATTGTTGTGGAATTTGTCGACGCATCTACACAGTCACACTGGAATTTCAATTTTTCTCAGCATGCATGAAGACCGAGCTCTTAAAGCAACTCAACGACTCTGACCCATGAATATCATTACTATTTGTATCTATTTGTAAGTTGAAATGCCTCCTCATCTGCATACAGAGCTCGTATCTATGTTTCTAGATAAAGACTACATCTCCCCGCACGTTTGCATATTATTAATCACATAGTTTACAGTATGAATATTAGTGTAATTTAATACATGCAATTGTATTTCCACTTAATTGTCAAAGTCTTGTTGATAGCGTATTTAAATTATTTACATCTAGAGAATTAGCATAATGCAGCAGCGTGTTACTTTATTGCAACAGTAATTAGTTTTGCACATTTTTTGTCAATGGACTGCATGTATTTCGGAGCACATCGTAGCTATCATTAATCAAGAGCTGCAGGACTGGGTCACAATATTCAAGTGATTTGCAAATGCCACGATTTCTAGGTTGCCAAGGTGCTAGTAATTTGCATAGAGACAACAAGACTCCCCTTTTACTTCCTGCCAGCCTCCTCCACCCGAACAACGCCAGATTGCACCTCACTCCTCTTTGTTTTCTTTGCTCACCATGTTTTACTCTGCCTTCTTGAATCTCCCTACTTCCTTAATCACTCTTCTTTCAGAACATGAAACAAACAAACAAAAAAACATCTCATTCTTAATCTGGATAAATGTATGTAGAAATGGAGAAAAACAAAAATACCTGGTGCCCAAGCCGCCTACAGATATCCATCTCAAACACCCACACACATACACAAACAAAAAATAATAGCTTCATACTTTATTGCGCTCCCTCCTCTTTTTTTTATCTTTCCCCTCCTACACCCTTTGAATTTAAATTACATTTTGCATAAATGGGAATGGAATGCATGGAAATAGGACTTGGCAAAGTTGGTGCAAAGGCATGTTGACATTTTATAGGATTTTACACCACATACATAATGCAGGGACAACTGAGGCTCACATTATTGAAGTTACATAACACTGTGATGTTTTAAATGGGTTACCAATATTTTGGGATTTAATCTGTTTAAGTGGATATTTTGTCTTCTAAGCAGCGTTGTTTCATTTTCTAACATGGTTCTCTCTGGATTTAGTTCTTGGCAGCAGCAGAAGGCTGTGAAATATCATTCAAGCCTTTGTGTGACAGTAAAACTGACAGGCAGAAATCTAGAAAACCCACTTGTATACTATAGGCGGATGTCTGTTTCTCCAGATTATTGTACACATTACTTTTGATCCATTACTAAATATCCTGGGCTGTGTGTTTCAACTAAGGGATAACAAAGTGTGAAAAGTTCTTTAATTATATATTTATTTATTTGTTTATTTAAAAATAACTCACTTCATACTAATATGCAGTTTAAAGTGCTTTACAAATTTATACAGTTTTAAGAACAGAGCTTTATATGATAAAAGTGGTGTACAAGTACACAAGAAATAAAAATAAACTTGGGTAGGAGGCAGGTGTGGGAATTTAGTTTTTGATAGTACGGGTATAGTTTTCTATACCCGCTTAATCCTTAGCAGGATAGGTCAGGTCGCCAATCTATGACAGGGCCTCATATAATTGTTTAAAAGATAATACAAAAACAAAAAAAGTTTTTTTTTTTTTTTCTGAAATAGTGGGATACTTTAAAAAGCCAACTACAAGATGAAACGCAGACACAGAAGTGTGTAACGTTCTAGCAGGTAGCTGGTAGCAGGACACTCACTGCTGGGCGACTCTATTTCAATCCTCAACAGGAATCATGACACGTTCACGGCATACTTTCAACCAACACTGCAACCTGCAACACAACAAATCTGCAGCATGATTGAGGAGACCAGCCCCCTTCGGGCTCACTGCATTACATGCAAGGATGAGGTCTGTTTACGAGGAGCTCTGCCCACGGGTTACCTCGCTGTCCAAAGGGAAAGGATGAAAACTGAATATAGTACTCCAAAATATTCAATTCGTTGAGGTTCAACAGGCATAACATAAAAACATGAATAAATAAAAATCGAAATGCAATCTACTAACAATTGAGATCATTTTGAAACTACAGAGGTTCAATAAATGAAATGAAACACAGGACACCTATTTTATGACCTGTTCGGGCAAAGCAGCAGAGTGAGACAGTAGCTTGGGAAAAAAAAAAACAAAA